>CAXAJV010000016.1:2400000-3600000 GCA_963969225.1 Xylocopa violacea | reverse complement strand
CGTTATTGATCTATATGAAGGTCAAACGGAGACGTAGAGGTCAACTCGCCAGGAATGTTGTCAAATATTACCGCCGAGATGTTAGGTTGTGTTAGGTTAGGTTATATTACGTTATTGATGTATATGAAGGTCCCACGGAGACGTAGACGCCAACTAGCCAGGTATGTTGTCAAATATTACCGCCGAGATGTTAGGTTGTGTTAGGTTGGGTTATATTACGTTATTGATGTATATGAAGGTCCCACGGAGACGTAGAGGACAACTCGCCAGGAATGTTGTCAAATATTACCGCCGAGATGTTAGGTTGGGTTAGGTTAGGTTATATTACCTTATTGATGTATATAAAGGTCCCACGGAGACGTAGAGTTCAACTCGCCAGGAATGTTGTAAAATATTAGCGCCGAGATGTTAGGTTGGGTTAGGTTAGGTTATATTACGTTATTGATGTATATAAAGGTCTCACGGAGATGGAGAAGCCAACTCGCCAGGAATGTTGTTAAATATTAGCGCCGATATGATAGGTTGGGTTAGGTTACGTTATAATACGTTATTGATGTATATGAAGGTCAAACGGAGACGTAGAGGCCGACAAGCCAGGAATGTGGTCAAATATTACCGCCGAGATGTTATGTTGGGTTAGGTTAGGTCATATTACGTTATTGATGTATACAAAGGTCCCACGCAGACACAGAGGCCAACAAGACAGGAATGTGGTCAAATATTACCGCCGAGATGATAGGTTGGGTTATGTTAGGTTATATGACGTTATTGATGTATATAAATGTCCCACGCAGACATACAAGCCAACTCGCCAGGAATGTTGTTAAATATTACCGCTGAGATGTTAGGTTGGGTTAGGATAGGTTATATTACGCTATTGATGTATATAAACATCCCACGGAGACGTAGAGGCCAACTCGCCAGGTATGTTGTCAAATATTACCGCCGAGATGTTAGGTTGGGTTAGGTTAGGTTATATTACGTTATAGATGTATATAAAGGTCCCACGGAGACGTAGAGGCCAACTCGCCAGGAATGTTGTCAAATATTACCGCCGAAATGTTAGGTTGGGTTAGGTTAGGTTATATTACGTTATTGATGTATATAAAGGTCCCACGGAGACGTAGAGTTCAACTCGCCAGGAGTGTTGTGAAATATTAGCGCCGAGATGATAGGATGGGTTAGGTTACGTTATATTACGTTATTGATCTATATGAAGGTCAAACGGAGACGTAGAGGTCAACTCGCCAGGAATGTTGTCAAATATTACCGCCGAGATGTTAGGTTGTGTTAGGTTAGGTTATATTACGTTATTGATGTATATGAAGGTCCCACGGAGACGTAGACGCCAACTAGCCAGGTATGTTGTCAAATATTACCGCCGAGATATTAGGTTGGGTTAGGTTGGGTTATATTACGTTATTGATGTATATGAAGGTCCCACGGAGACGTAGAGGCCAACTCGCCAGGAATGTTGTCAAATATTACCGCCGAGATGTTAGGTTGGGTTAGGTTAGGTTATATTACCTTATTGATGTATATAAGGGTCCCACGGAGACGTAGAGTTCAACTCGCCAGGAATGTTGTGAAATATTAGCGCCGAGATGATAGGATGGGTCAGGTTACGTTATATTACGTTATTGATGTATATGAAGGTCAAACGGAGACGTAGAGGCCAACAAGCCAGGAATGTGGTCAAATATTACCGCCGAGATGTTAGGTTGGGTTAGGTTAGGTTATATTACGTTATTGATGTATATAAATGTCCCACGGAGACGTAGAGGCCAACAAGCCAGGAATGTTGTCATATATTACCGCCGAGGTGTTAGGTTGGGTTAGGTTAGGTTATATTACGTTATTGATGTATATAAAGATTCCACGGAGACGTAGAGGCCAACTCGCCAGGAATGTTGTCAAATATTACCGCCGAGATGTTAGGTTGGTTTAGGTTAGGTTATATTACGTTATTGATGTATATAAAGGTCCCACGGAGACGTAGAGTTCAACTCGCCAGGAATGTTGTGAAATATTAGCGCCGAGATGATAGGATGGGTTAGGTTACGTTATATTACGTTATTGATGTATATGAAGGTCAAACGGAGACGTAGAGGCCAACAAGCCAGGAATGTTGTTAAATATTACCGCTGAGATGTCAGGTTGGGTTAGGTTAGGTTATATTACGTTATTGATGTACATAAAGGTCCCACGGAGACATAGAGGACAACAAGACAGAAGTGTGGTCAAATATTACCGCCGAGATGTTAGGTTGGCTTAGGTTAGGTTATATTACGTTATTGATGTATATAAAGGTCCCACGGAGACGTAGAGTTCAACTCGCCAGGAATGTTGTCAAATATGAGCGCCGAGATGTTAGGTTGGGTTAGGTTGGGTTATATTACGTTATTGATGTATATGAAGGTCCCACGGAGACGTAGAGGCCAACTCGCCAGGAATGTTGTCAAATATTACCGCCGAGATGTTAGGTTGGGTTGGGTTAGGTTATATTGCGTTATTGATGTATATGGAGGTCAAACGGAGACGTGGAGGCCAAAAAGCCAGGAATGTGGTCAAATGTTACCGCCGAAATGATAAGTTGGGTTAGGTTAGGTTATATTACGTTATTGATCTATATGAAGGTCAAACGGAGACGTAGAGGTCAACTCGCCAGGAATGTTGTCAAATATTACCGCCGAGATGTTAGGTTGTGTTAGGTTAGGTTATATTACGTTATTGATGTATATGAAGGTCCCACGGAGACGTAGACGCCAACTAGCCAGGTATGTTGTCAAATATTACCGCCGAGATGTTAGGTTGTGTTAGGTTGGGTTATATTACGTTACTGATGTATATGAAGGTCCCACGGAGACGTAGAGGACAACTCGCCAGGAATGTTGTCAAATATTACCGCCGAGATGTTAGGTTGGGTTAGGTTAGGTTATATTACCTTATTGATGTATATAAAGGTCCCACGGAGACGTAGAGTTCAACTCGCCAGGAATGTTGTAAAATATTAGCGCCGAGATGTTAGGTTGGGTTAGGTTAGGTTATATTACGTTATTGATGTATATAAAGGTCTCACGGAGATGGAGAAGCCAACTCGCCAGGAATGTTGTTAAATATTAGCGCCGATATGATAGGTTGGGTTAGGTTACGTTATAATACGTTATTGATGTATATGAAGGTCAAACGGAGACGTAGAGGCCGACAAGCCAGGAATGTGGTCAAATATTACCGCCGAGATGTTATGTTGGGTTAGGTTAGGTCATATTACGTTATTGATGTATACAAAGGTCCCATGCAGACACAGAGGCCAACAAGACAGGAATGTGGTCAAATATTACCGCCGAGATGATAGGTTGGGTTATGTTAGGTTATATGACGTTATTGATGTATATAAATGTCCCACGCAGACATACAAGCCAACTCGCCAGGAATGTTGTTAAATATTACCGCTGAGATGTTAGGTTGGGTTAGGATAGGTTATATTACGCTATTGATGTATATAAACATCCCACGGAGACGTAGAGGCCAACTCGCCAGGTATGTTGTCAAATATTACCGCCGAGATGTTAGGTTGGGTTAGGTTAGGTTATATTACGTTATAGATGTATATAAAGGTCCCACGGAGACGTAGAGGCCAACTCGCCAGGAATGTTGTCAAATATTACCGCCGAAATGTTAGGTTGGGTTAGGTTAGGTTATATTACGTTATTGATGTATATAAAGGTCCCACGGAGACGTAGAGTTCAACTCGCCAGGAGTGTTGTGAAATATTAGCGCCGAGATGATAGGATGGGTTAGGTTACGTTATATTACGATATTGATCTATATGAAGGTCAAACGGAGACGTAGAGGTCAACTCGCCAGGAATGTTGTCAAATATTACCGCCGAGATGTTAGGTTGGGTTAGGTTAGGTTATATTACGTTATTGATGTATATAAATGTCCCACGGAGACGTAGAGGCCAACAAGCCAGGAATGTTGTCATATATTACCGCCGAGGTGTTAGGTTGGGTTAGGTTAGGTTATATTACGTTATTGATGTATATAAAGATTCCACGGAGACGTAGAGGCCAACTCGCCAGGAATGTTGTCAAATATTACCGCCGAGATGTTAGGTTGGTTTAGGTTAGGTTATATTACGTTATTGATGTATATAAAGGTCCCACGGAGACGTAGAGTTCAACTCGCCAGGAATGTTGTGAAATATTAGCGCCGAGATGATAGGATGGGTTAGGTTACGTTATATTACGTTATTGATGTATATGAAGGTCAAACGGAGACGTAGAGGCCAACAAGCCAGGAATGTTGTTAAATATTACCGCTGAGATGTCAGGTTGGGTTAGGTTAGGTTATATTACGTTATTGATGTACATAAAGGTCCCACGGAGACATAGAGGACAACAAGACAGAAGTGTGGTCAAATATTACCGCCGAGATGTTAGGTTGGCTTAGGTTAGGTTATATTACGTTATTGATGTATATAAAGGTCCCACGGAGACGTAGAGTTCAACTCGCCAGGAATGTTGTCAAATATGAGCGCCGAGATGTTAGGTTGGGTTAGGTTAGGTTATATTGCGTTATTGATGTATATGAAGGTCAAACGGAGACGTGGAGGCCAAAAAGCCAGGAATGTGGTCAAATATTACCGCCGAGATGATAAGTTGGGTTAGGTTAGGTTATATTACGTTATTGATGTATATGAAGGTCAAACGGAGACGTAGAGGTCAACTCGCCAGGAATGTTGTCAAATATTACCGCCGAGATGTTAGGTTGTGTTAGGTTAGGTTATATTACGTTATTGATGTATATGAAGGTCCCACGGAGACGTAGAAGCCAACTAGCCAGGTATGTTGTCAAATATTACCGCCGAGATGTTAGGTTGGGTTAGGTTGGGTTATATTACGTTATTGATGTATATGAAGGTCCCACGGAGACGTAGAGGCCAGCTCGTCAGGAATGTTGTCAAATATTACCGCCGAAATGTTAGGTTGGGTTAGGTTAGGTTATATTACGTTATACATGTATATAAAGGTCCCACGGAGACGTAGAGGCCAACTCGCCAGGAATGTTGTCAAGTATTACCGCCGAGATGTTAGGTTGGGTTAGGTTAGGTTAAATTACGTGATTGATGTATATAAAGGTCCCACGGAGACGTAGATGCCAACTCGCCAGGAATGTTTTCAAATATTACCGCCGAGATGTTAGGTTGGGTTAGGTTAGGTTATATTACGTTATTGATGTATATAAAGGTCCCACGGAGACGTAGAGTTCAACTCGCCAGGAATGTTGTGAAATATTAGCGCCGAGATGATAGGATGGGTTAGGTTACGTTATATTACGTTATTGATGTATATGAAGGTCAAACGGAGACGTAGAGGCCAACAAGCCAGGAATGTGGTCAAATATTACCGCCGAGATGTTAGGTTGGGTTAGGTTGGGTTATATTACGTTATTGATGTATATAAATGTCCCACGGAGACGTAGAGGCCAACAAGCCAGGAATGTTGTCATATATTACCGCCGAGGTGTTAGGTTGGGTTAGGTTAGGTTATATTACGTTATTGATGTATATAAAGATTCCACGGAGACGTAGAGGCCAACTCGCCAGGAATGTTGTCAAATATTACCGCCGAGATGTTAGGTTGGGTTAGGTTAGGTTATATTACGTTATTGATGTATATAAAGGTCCCACGGAGACGTAGAGTTCAACTCGCCAGGAATGTTGTGAAATATTAGCGCCGAGATGATAGGTTGGGTTAGGTTAGGTTATATTACGTTATTGATGTATATGAAGGTCCCACGGAGACGTAGAAGCCAACTCGCCAGGTATGTTGTCAAATATTACCGCCGAGATGTTAGGTTGGGTTAGGTTAGGTTATATTACGTTATTGATGTATATAAAGGTCCCACGGAGACGGAGAAGCCAACAAGCCAGGAATGTTTTCAAATATTACCGCCGAGATGTTAGGTTGGGTTAGGTTAGGTTATATTACGTTATTGATGTATAAAAAGGTCCCACGCAGACATAGAGGCCAACAAGACAGGAATGTGGTCATATATTACCGCCGAGATGTTAGGTTGGGTTAGGTTAGGTTATATTACGTTATTGATGTATATAAAGGTCCCACGGAGACGGAGAAGCCAACTCGCCAGGAATGTTGTCAAATATTGCCGCCGAAATGTTAGGTTGGGTTAGGCTATTTTATATTACGTTATTGATGTGTATAACGGTCCCACGGAGACGTAGAGTTCAACTCGCCAGGAATGTTGTCAAATATGAGCGCCGAGATGTTAGGTTGGGTTAGGTTAGGTTATATTGCGTTATTGATGTATATGAAGGTCAAACGGAGACGTGGAGGCCAAAAAGCCAGGAATGTGGTCAAATATTACCGCCGAGATGATAAGTTGGGTTAGGTTAGGTTATATTACGTTATTGATGTATATGAAGGTCAAACGGAGACGTAGAGGTCAACTCGCCAGGAATGTTGTCAAATATTGCCGCCGAGATGTTAGGTTGTGTTAGGTTAGGTTATATTACGTTATTGATGTATATGAAGGTCCCACGGAGACGTAGAGTTCAACTCGCCAGGAATGTTGTAAAATATTAGCGCCGAGATGATAGGTTGGGTTAGGTTACGTTATAATACGTTATTGATGTATATGAAGGTCAAACGGAAACGTAGAGGCCAACAAGCCAGGAATGTGGTCAAATATTACCGCCGAGATGTTATGTTGGGTTAGGTTAGGTTATATTACGTTATTGATGTATACAAAGGTCCCACGCAGACACAGAGGCCAACAAGACAGGAATGTGGTCAAATATTACCGCCGAGATGTTAGGTTGGCTTAGGTTAGGTTATATTACGTTATTGATGTATATAAAGGTCCCACGGAGACGTAGAGTTCAACTCGCCAGGAATGTTGTGAAATATTAGCGCCGAGATGATAGGATGGGTTAGGTTACGTTATATTACGTTATTGATGTATATGAAGGTCCCACGGGGACGTAGACGCCAACTAGCCAGGTATGTTGTCAAATATTACCGCCGAGATGTTAGGTTGGGTTAGGTTAGGTTATATTACGTTATTGATGTATATAAAGATTCCACGGAGACGTAGAGGCCAACTCGCCAGGAGTGTTTTCAAATATTACCGCCGAGATGTTACGTTGGGTTAGGTTAGGTTATATTACGTTATTGATGTATATAAAGATTCCACGGAGACGTAGAGGCCAACTCGCCATGAGTGTTTTCAAATATTACCGCCGAGATGTTAGGTTGGGTTAGGTTAGGTTATATTACGTTATTGATGTATATGAAGGTCCCACGGAGACGTAGAGTTCAACTCGCCAGGAATGTTGTCAAATATTAGCGCCGAGATGATAGGATGGGTTAGGTTAGGTTATATGACGTTATTGATGTATATAAAGGTCCCACGGAGACGTAGATGCCAACTCGCCAGGAATGTTTTCAAATATTACCGCCGAGATGTTAGGTTGCGTTAGGTTAGGTTATATTACGTTATTGATGTATATAAAGGTCCCACGGAGATGGAGAAGCCAACTCGCCAGGAATGTTGTTAAATATTACCGCTGAGATGTTAGGTTGGGTTAGGTTAGGTTATATTACGTTATTGACGTATATAAAGGTCCCACGGAGACGCAGAGGCCAACTCGCCAGGAATGTTGTCAAATATTACCGCCGAGATGTTAGGTTGGGTTAGGTTAGGTTATATTACGTTATTGATGTATATAAAGGTCCCACGGAGACGTAGAGGCCAACTCGCCAGGAATGTTGTCAAATATTACCGCCGAGATGTTAGGTTGGGTTAGGTTAGGTTATATTACGTTATTAATGTATATAAAGGTCCCACGGAGACGTAGAGGCCAACTCGCCAGGTATGTTGTCAAATATTACCGCCGAGATGTTAGGATGGGTTAGGTTAGGTTATATTACGTTATTGATGTATAAAAAGGTCCCACGCAGACATAGAGGCCAACAAGACAGGAATGTGGTCATATATTACCGCCGAGATGTTAGGTTGGGTTAGGTTAGGTTATATTACGTTATACATGTATATAAAGGTCCCACGGAGACGTAGAGGCCAACTCGCCAGGAATGTTGTCAAGTGTTACCGCCGAGATGTTAGGTTGGGTTAGGTTAGGTTAAATTACGTGATTGATGTATATAAAGGTCCCACGGAGACGTAGATGCCAACTCGCCAGGAATGTTTTCAAATATTACCGCGGAGATGTTAGGTTGGGTTAGGTTAGGTTAAATTACGTGATTGATGTATATAAAGGTCCCACGGAGACGTAGATGCCAACTCGCCAGGAATGTTTTCAAATATTACCGCCGAGATGTTAGGTTGGGTTAGGTTAGGTTATATTACGTTATTGATGTATATAAAGGTCCCACGGAGACGTAGAGTTCAACTCGCCAGGAATGTTGTAAAATATTAGCGCCGATATGATAGGTTGGGTTAGGTTACGTTATAATACGTTATTGATGTATATGAAGGTCAAACGGAGACGTAGAGGCCAACAAGCCAGGAATGTGGTCAAATATTACCGCCGAGATGTTATGTTGGGTTAGGTTAGGTTATATTACGTTATTGATGTATACAAACGTCCCACGCAGACACAGAGGCCAACAAGACAGGAATGTGGTCAAATATTACCGCCGAGATGTTCGGTTGGGTTATGTTAGGTTATATGACGTTATTGATGTATATAAAGGTCCCACGCAGACATAGCAGCCAACTCGCCAGGAATGTTGTTAAATATTACCGCTGAGATGTTAGGTTGGGTTAGGTTAGGTTATATTACGCTATTGATGTATATAAACATCCCAAGGAGACGTAGAGGCCAACTCGCCAGGTATGTTGTCAAATATTACCGCCGAGATGTTAGGTTGGGTTAGGTTAGGTTATATTACGTTATAGATGTATATAAAGGTCCCACGGAGACGTACAGGCCAACTCGCCAGGAATGTTGTCAAATATTACCGCCGAGATGTTAGGTTGGGTTAGGTTAGCTTATATTACGTTATTGATGTATATAAAGGTCCCACGGAGATGTAGAGTTCAACTCGCCAGGAATGTTGTGAAATATTAGCGCCGAGATGATAGGATGGGTTAGTTTACGTTATATTACGTTATTGATGTATATGTAGGTCCCACGGGGACGTAGACGCCAACTAGCCAGGTATGTTGTCAAATATTACCGCCGAGATGTTAGGTTGGGTTAGGTTAGGTTATATTACGTTATTGATGTATATAAAGATTCCACGGAGACGTAGAGGCCAACTCGCCAGGAGTGTTTTCAAATATTACCGCCGAGATGTTAGGTTGGGTTAGGTTAGGTTATATTACGTTATTGATGTATATAAAGATTCCACGGAGACGTAGAGGCCAACTCGCCATGAGTGTTTTCAAATATTACCGCCGAGATGTTAGGTTGGGTTAGGTTAGGTTATATTACGTTATTGATGTATATGAAGGTCCCACGGAGACGTAGAGTTCAACTCGCCAGGAATGTTGTCAAATATTAGCGCCGAGATGATAGGATGGGTTAGGTTAGGTTATATGACGTTATTGATGTATATAAAGGTCCCACGGAGACGTAGATGCCAACTCGCCAGGAATGTTTTCAAATATTACCGCCGAGATGTTAGGTTGCGTTAGGTTAGGTTATATTACGTTATTGATGTATATAAAGGTCCCACGGAGATGGAGAAGCCAACTCGCCAGGAATGTTGTTAAATATTACCGCTGAGATGTTAGGTTGGTTTAGGTTAGGTTATATTACGTTATTGATGTATATAAAGATCCCACGCAGACGTAGAGGCCAACTCGCCGGGTATGTTGTCAAATATTACCGCCGAGATGTTAGGATGGGTTAGGTTAGGTTATATTACGTTATTGATGTATAAAAAGGTCCCACGCAGACATAGAGGCCAACAAGACAGGAATGTGGTCATATATTACCGCCGAGATGTTAGGTTGGGTTAGGTTAGGTTATATTGCGTTATTGATGTATATGAAGGTCAAACGGAGACGTGGAGGCCAAAAAGCCAGGAATGTGGTCAAATATTACCGCCGAGATGATAAGTTGGGTTAGGTTAGGTTATATTACGTTATTGATGTATATGAAGGTCAAACGGAGACGTAGATGCCAACTCGCCAGGAATGTTTTCAAATATTACCGCCGAGATGTTAGGTTGGGTTAGGTTAGGTTATATTACGTTATTGATGTATATAAAGGTCCCACGGAGACGTAGAGTTCAACTCGCCAGGAATGTTGTGAAATATTAGCGCCGAGATGATAGGATGGGTTAGGTTACGTTATATTACGTTATTGATGTATATGAAGGTCAAACGGAGACGTAGAGGCCAACAAGCCAGGAATGTGGTCAAATATTACCGCCGAGATGTTAGGTTGGGTTAGGTTGGGTTATATTACGTTATTGATGTATATAAATGTCCCACGGAGACGTAGAGGCCAACAAGCCAGGAGTGTTGTCATATATTACCGCCGAGGTGTTAGGTTGGGTTAGGTTAGGTTATATTACGTTATTGATGTATATAAAGATTCCACGGAGACGTAGAGGCCAACTCGCCAGGAATGTTGTTAAATATTACCGCCGAGATGTTAGGTTGGGTTAGGTTAGGTTATATTACGTTATTGATGTATATAAAGGTCCCACGGAGACGTAGAGTTCAACTCGCCAGGAATGTTGTGAAATATTAGCGCCGAGATGATAGGATGGGTTAGGTTACGTTATATTACGTTATTGATGTATATGAAGGTCAAACGGAGACGTAGAGGCCAACAAGCCAGGAATGTGGTCAAATATTACCGCCGAGACGTTAGGTTGGGTTAGGTTAGGTTATATTACGTTATTGATGTATATAAAGGTCCCACGGAGACGTAGATGCCAACTCGCCAGGAATGTTGTTAAATATTACCGCTGAGATGTCAGGTTGGGTTAGGTTAGGTTATATTACGTTATTGATGTACATAAAGGTCCCACGGAGACGTAGATGCCAACTCGCCAGGTATGTTGTCAAATATTACCGCCGAGATGTTAGGTTGGGTTAGGTTAGGTTATATTACCTTATTGATGTATATAAATGTCCCACGGAGACGTAGAGTTCAACTCGCCAGGAATGTTGTAAAATATTAGCGCCGAGATGATAGGTTGGGTTAGGTTACGTTATAATACGTTATTGATGTATATGAAGGTCAAACGGAAACGTAGAGGCCAACAAGCCAGGAATGTGGTCAAATATTACCGCCGAGATGTTATGTTGGGTTAGGTTAGGTTATATTACGTTATTGATGTATACAAAGGTCCCACGCAGACACAGAGGCCAACAAGACAGGAATGTGGTCAAATATTACCGCCGAGATGTTAGGTTGGCTTAGGTTAGGTTATATTACGTTATTGATGTATATAAAGGTCCCACGGAGACGTAGAGTTCAACTCGCCAGGAATGTTGTGAAATATTAGCGCCGAGATGATAGGATGGGTTAGGTTACGTTATATTACGTTATTGATGTATATGAAGGTCCCACGGGGACGTAGACGCCAACTAGCCAGGTATGTTGTCAAATATTACCGCCGAGATGTTAGGTTGGGTTAGGTTAGGTTATATTACGTTATTGATGTATATAAAGATTCCACGGAGACGTAGAGGCCAACTCGCCAGGAGTGTTTTCAAATATTACCGCCGAGATGTTACGTTGGGTTAGGTTAGGTTATATTACGTTATTGATGTATATAAAGATTCCACGGAGACGTAGAGGCCAACTCGCCATGAGTGTTTTCAAATATTACCGCCGAGATGTTAGGTTGGGTTAGGTTAGGTTATATTACGTTATTGATGTATATGAAGGTCCCACGGAGACGTAGAGTTCAACTCGCCAGGAATGTTGTCAAATATTAGCGCCGAGATGATAGGATGGGTTAGGTTAGGTTATATGACGTTATTGATGTATATAAAGGTCCCACGGAGACGTAGATGCCAACTCGCCAGGAATGTTTTCAAATATTACCGCCGAGATGTTAGGTTGCGTTAGGTTAGGTTATATTACGTTATTGATGTATATAAAGGTCCCACGGAGATGGAGAAGCCAACTCGCCAGGAATGTTGTTAAATATTACCGCTGAGATGTTAGGTTGGGTTAGGTTAGGTTATATTACGTTATTGACGTATATAAAGGTCCCACGGAGACGCAGAGGCCAACTCGCCAGGAATGTTGTCAAATATTACCGCCGAGATGTTAGTTTGGGTTAGGTTAGGTTATATTACGTTATTGATGTATATAAAGGTCCCACGGAGACGTAGAGGCCAACTCGCCAGGAATGTTGTCAAATATTACCGCCGAGATGTTAGGTTGGGTTAGGTTAGGTTATATTACGTTATTAATGTATATAAAGGTCCCACGGAGACGTAGAGGCCAACTCGCCAGGTATGTTGTCAAATATTACCGCCGAGATGTTAGGATGGGTTAGGTTAGGTTATATTACGTTATTGATGTATAAAAAGGTCCCACGCAGACATAGAGGCCAACAAGACAGGAATGTGGTCATATATTACCGCCGAGATGTTAGGTTGGGTTAGGTTAGGTTATATTACGTTATACATGTATATAAAGGTCCCACGGAGACGTAGAGGCCAACTCGCCAGGAATGTTGTCAAGTGTTACCGCCGAGATGTTAGGTTGGGTTAGGTTAGGTTAAATTACGTGATTGATGTATATAAAGGTCCCACGGAGACGTAGATGCCAACTCGCCAGGAATGTTTTCAAATATTACCGCGGAGATGTTAGGTTGGGTTAGGTTAGGTTAAATTACGTGATTGATGTATATAAAGGTCCCACGGAGACGTAGATGCCAACTCGCCAGGAATGTTTTCAAATATTACCGCCGAGATGTTAGGTTGGGTTAGGTTAGGTTATATTACGTTATTGATGTATATAAAGGTCCCACGGAGACGTAGAGTTCAACTCGCCAGGAATGTTGTAAAATATTAGCGCCGATATGATAGGTTGGGTTAGGTTACGTTATAATACGTTATTGATGTATATGAAGGTCAAACGGAGACGTAGAGGCCAACAAGCCAGGAATGTGGTCAAATATTACCGCCGAGATGTTATGTTGGGTTAGGTTAGGTTATATTACGTTATTGATGTATACAAACGTCCCACGCAGACACAGAGGCCAACAAGACAGGAATGTGGTCAAATATTACCGCCGAGATGTTCGGTTGGGTTATGTTAGGTTATATGACGTTATTGATGTATATAAAGGTCCCACGCAGACATAGCAGCCAACTCGCCAGGAATGTTGTTAAATATTACCGCTGAGATGTTAGGTTGGGTTAGGTTAGGTTATATTACGCTATTGATGTATATAAACATCCCAAGGAGACGTAGAGGCCAACTCGCCAGGTATGTTGTCAAATATTACCGCCGAGATGTTAGGTTGGGTTAGGTTAGGTTATATTACGTTATAGATGTATATAAAGGTCCCACGGAGACGTAGAGGCCAACTCGCCAGGAATGTTGTCAAATATTACCGCCGAGATGTTAGGTTGGGTTAGGTTAGCTTATATTACGTTATTGATGTATATAAAGGTCCCACGGAGATGTAGAGTTCAACTCGCCAGGAATGTTGTGAAATATTAGCGCCGAGATGATAGGATGGGTTAGTTTACGTTATATTACGTTATTGATGTATATGTAGGTCCCACGGGGACGTAGACGCCAACTAGCCAGGTATGTTGTCAAATATTACCGCCGAGATGTTAGGTTGGGTTAGGTTAGGTTATATTACGTTATTGATGTATATAAAGATTCCACGGAGACGTAGAGGCCAACTCGCCAGGAGTGTTTTCAAATATTACCGCCGAGATGTTAGGTTGGGTTAGGTTAGGTTATATTACGTTATTGATGTATATAAAGATTCCACGGAGACGTAGAGGCCAACTCGCCATGAGTGTTTTCAAATATTACCGCCGAGATGTTAGGTTGGGTTAGGTTAGGTTATATTACGTTATTGATGTATATGAAGGTCCCACGGAGACGTAGAGTTCAACTCGCCAGGAATGTTGTCAAATATTAGCGCCGAGATGATAGGATGGGTTAGGTTAGGTTATATGACGTTATTGATGTATATAAAGGTCCCACGGAGACGTAGATGCCAACTCGCCAGGAATGTTTTCAAATATTACCGCCGAGATGTTAGGTTGCGTTAGGTTAGGTTATATTACGTTATTGATGTATATAAAGGTCCCACGGAGATGGAGAAGCCAACTCGCCAGGAATGTTGTTAAATATTACCGCTGAGATGTTAGGTTGGTTTAGGTTAGGTTATATTACGTTATTGATGTATATAAAGATCCCACGGAGACGTAGAGGCCAACTCGCCGGGTATGTTGTCAAATATTACCGCCGAGATGTTAGGATGGGTTAGGTTAGGTTATATTACGTTATTGATGTATAAAAAGGTCCCACGCAGACATAGAGGCCAACAAGACAGGAATGTGGTCATATATTACCGCCGAGATGTTAGGTTGGGTTAGGTTAGGTTATATTGCGTTATTGATGTATATGAAGGTCAAACGGAGACGTGGAGGCCAAAAAGCCAGGAATGTGGTCAAATATTACCGCCGAGATGATAAGTTGGGTTAGGTTACGTTATATTACGTTATTGATGTATATGAAGGTCAAACGGAGACGTAGAGGCCAACAAGCCAGGAATGTGGTCAAATATTACCTCCGAGACGTTAGGTTGGGTTAGGTTAGGTTATATTACGTTATTGATGTATATAAAGGTCCCACGGAGACGTAGATGCCAACTCGCCAGGAATGTTGTTAAATATTACCGCTGAGATGTCAGGTTGGGTTAGGTTAGGTTATATTACGTTATTGATGTACATAAAGGTCCCACGGAGACGTAGATGCCAACTCGCCAGGTATGTTGTCAAATATTACCGCCGAGATGTTAGGTTGGGTTAGGTTAGGTTATATTACGTTATTGATGTATATAAAGATTCCACGGAGACGTAGAGGCCAACTCGCCATGAGTGTTTTCAAATATTACCGCCGAGATGTTAGGTCGGGTTAGGTTAGGTTATATTACGTTATTGATGTATATAAAGGTCTCACGGAGATGGAGAAGCCAACTCGCCAGGAATGTTGTTAAATATTACCGCTGAGATGTTAGGTTGGGTTAGGTTAGGTTATATTACGTTATTGATGTATATGAAGGTCCCACGGAGACGTAGACGCCAACTAGCCAGGTATGTTGTCAAATATTACCGCCGAGATGTTAGGTTGGGTTAGGTTGGGTTATATTACGTTATTGATGTATATGAAGGTCCCACGGAGACGTAGAGGCCAACTCGCCAGGAATGTTGTCAAATATTACCGCCGAGATGTTAGGTTGGGTTAGGTTAGGTTATATTACGTTATTGATGTATATAACGATTCCACGGAGACGTAGGGGCCAACTCGCCAGGAGTGTTTTCAAATATTACCGCCGAGATGTTAGGTTGGGTTAGGTTAGGTTATATTACGTTATTGATGTATATAAAGATTCCACGGAGACGTAGAGGCCAACTCGCCATGAGTGTTTTCAAATATTACCGCCGAGATGTTAGGTTGGGTTAGGTTAGGTTATATTACGTTATTGATGTATATGAAGGTCCCACGGAGACGTAGACGCCAACTAGCCAGGTATGTTGTCAAATATTACCGCCGAGATGTTAGGTTGGGTTAGGTTGGGTTATATTACGTTATTGATGTATATGAAGGTCCCACGGAGACGTAGAGGCCAGCTCGTCAGGAATGTTGTCAAATATTACCGCCGAGATGTTAGGTTGGGTTAGGTTAGGTTATATTACGTTATACATGTATATAAAGGTCCCACGGAGACGTAGAGAATAACAAGACAGGAATGTGGTCAAACATTACCGCCGAGATGTTAGGTTGGGTTAGGTTAGGTTATATTACGTTATTGATGTATATAAATGTCCCACGGAGACGTAGAGGCCAAAAAGCCAGGAATGTTGTCATATATTACCGCCGAGGTGTTAGGTTGGGTTAGGTTAGGTTATATTACGTTATTGATGTATATAAAGATTCCACGGAGACGTAGAGGCCAACTCGCCAGGAGTGTTTTCAAATATTACCGCCGAGATGTTAGGTTGGGTTAGGTTAGGTTATATTACGTTATTGATGTATATAAATGTCCCACGGAGACGTAGAGGCCAACAAGCCAGGAATGTTGTCAAATATTACCGCCGAGATGTTAGGTTGGGTTAGGTTAGGTTATATTACGTTATTGACGTATATAAATGTCCCACGGAGACGTAGAGGCCAAAAAGCCAGGAATGTTGTCATATATTACCGCCGAGGTGTTAGGTTGGGTTAGGTTAGGTTATATTACGTTATTGATGTATATAAAGACTCCACGGAGACGTAGAGGCCAACTCGCCAGGAGTGTTTTCAAATATTACCGCCGAGATGTTAGGTTGGGTTAGGTTAGGTTATATTACGTTATTGATGTATATAAATGTCCCACGGAGACGTAGAGGCCAACAAGCCAGGAATGTTGTCAAATATTACCGCCGAGATGTTAGGTTGGGTTAGGTTAGGTTATATTACGTTATTGACGTATATAAAGGTCCCACGGAGACGTAGAGGCCAACTCGCCAGGAATGTTGTCAAATATTACCGCCGAGATGTTAGGTTGGGTTAGGTTAGGTTATATTACGTTATTGATGTATATAAAGGTCCCACGGGGACGTAGATGCCAACTCGCCAGGAATGTTTTCAAATGTTACCGCCGAGATGTTAGGTTGGGTTAGGTTAGATTATATTACGTTATTGATGTATATAAAGGTCCCACGGAGACGTAGAGGCCAACTCGCCAGGAGTGTTTTCAAATATTACCGCCGAGATGTTAGGTTGGGTTAGGTTAGGTTATATTACGTTATTGATGTATATAAAGATTCCACGGAGACGTAGAGGCCAACTCGCCATGAGTGTTTTCAAATATTACCGCCGAGATGTTAGGTTGGGTTAGGTTAGGTTATATTACGTTATTGATGTATATGAAGGTCCCACGGAGACGTAGAGTTCAACTCGCCAGGAATGTTGTCAAATATTAGCGCCGAGATGATAGGATGGGTTAGGTTAGGTTATATGACGTTATTGATGTATATAAAGGTCCCACGGAGACGTAGATGCCAAATCGCCAGGAATGTTGTTAAATATTACCGCTGAGATGTCAGGTTGGGTTAGGTTAGGTTATATTACGTTATTGATGTACATAAAGGTCCCACGGAGACATAGAGGCCAACAAGACAGAAGTGTGGTCAAATATTACCGCCGAGATGTTAGGTTGGCTTAGGTTAGGTTATATTACGTTATTGATGTGTATCAAGATCCCACGGAGACGTAGATGCCAACTCGCCAGGAATGTTGTCAAATGTTACCGCCGAGATGATAGGTTAGGTTAGGTTAGGTTATATTTCGTTATTGATGTATATGAAGGTCCCACGGGGACGTAGACGCCAACTAGCCAGGTATGTTGTCAAATATTACCGCCGAGATGTTAGGTGGGGTTAGGTTAGGTTATATTACGTTATTGATGTATATGAAGGTCCCACGGAGACGGAGAAGCCAACTCGCCAGGTATGTTGTCAAATATTACCGCCGAGATGTTAGGTTGGGTTAGGTTAGGTTATATTACGTTATTGATGTATATAAAGGTCCCACGGAGACGGAGAAGCCAACTCGCCAGGAATGTTTTCAAATATTACCGCCGAGATGTTAGGTTGGGTTAGGTTAGGTTATATTACGTTATTGATGTATAGAAAGGTCCCACGCAGACATAGAGGCCAACAAGACAGGAATGTGGTCATATATTACCGCCGAGATGTTAGGTTGGGTTAGGTTAGGTTATATTACGTTATTGATGTATATAAATGTCCCACGGAGACGTAGAGGCCAACAAGCCAGGAATGTTGTCATATATTACCGCCGAGGTGTTAGGTTGGGTTAGGTTAGGTTATATTACGTTATTGATGTATATAAAGATTCCACGGAGACGTAGAGGCCAACTCGCCAGGAGTGTTTTCAAATATTACCGCCGAGATGTTAGGTTGGGTTAGGTTAGGTTATATTACGTTATTGATGTATATAAAGATTCCACGGAGACGTAGAGGCCAACTCGCCATGAGTGTTTTCAAATATTACCGCCGAGATATTAGGTTGGGTTAGGTTAGGTTATATTTCGTTATTGATGTATATGAAGGTCCCACGGGGACGTAGACGCCAACTAGACAGGTATGTTGTCAAATATTACCGCCGAGATGTTAGGTTGGGTTAGGTTAGGTTATATTACGTTATTGATGTATATGAAGGTCCCACAGAGACGGAGAAGCCAACTCGCCAGGTATGTTGTCAAATATTACCGCCGAGATGTTAGGTTGGGTTAGGTTAGGTTATATTACGTTATTGATGTGTATAACGGTCCCACGGAGACGTAGAGAATAACAAGACAGGAATGTGGTTAAACATTACCGCCGAGATGTTAGGTTGGGTTAGGTTAGGTTATATTACGTTATTGATGTATATAAATGTCCCACGGAGACGTAGAGGCCAAAAAGCCAGGAATGTTGTCATATATTACCGCCGAGGTGTTAGGTTGGGTTAGGTTAGGTTATATTACGTTATTGATGTATATAAAGATTCCACGGAGACGTAGAGGCCAACTCGCCAGGAGTGTTTTCAAATATTACCGCCGAGATGTTAGGTTGGGTTAGGTTAGGTTATATTACGTTATTGATGTATATAAATGTCCCACGGAGACGTAGAGGCCAACAAGCCAGGAATGTTGTCAAATATTACCGCCGAGATGTTAGGTTGGGTTAGGTTAGGTTATATTACGTTATTGACGTATATAAAGGTCCCACGGAGACGTAGAGGCCAACTCGCCAGGAATGTTGTCAAATATTACCGCCGAGATGTTAGGTTGGGTTAGGTTAGGTTATATTACGTTATTGATGTATATAAAGGTCCCACGGGGACGTAGATGCCAACTCGCCAGGAATGTTTTCAAATGTTACCGCCGAGATGTTAGGTTGGGTTAGGTTAGATTATATTACGTTATTGATGTATATAAAGGTCCCACGGAGACGTAGAGGCCAACTCGCCAGGAGTGTTTTCAAATATTACCGCCGAGATGTTAGGTTGGGTTAGGTTAGGTTATATTACGTTATTGATGTATATAAAGATTCCACGGAGACGTAGAGGCCAACTCGCCATGAGTGTTTTCAAATATTACCGCCGAGATGTTAGGTTGGGTTAGGTTAGGTTATACTACGTTATTGATGTATATGAAGGTCCCACGGAGACGTAGAGTTCAACTCGCCAGGAATGTTGTCAAATATTAGCGCCGAGATGGTAGGATGGGTTAGGTTAGGTTATATGACGTTATTGATGTATATAAAGGTCCCACGGAGACGTAGATGCCAACTCGCCAGGAATGTTGTTAAATATTACCGCTGAGATGTCAGGTTGGGTTAGGTTAGGTTATATTACGTTATTGATGTACATAAAGGTCCCACGGAGACATAGAGGCCAACAAGACAGAAGTGTGGTCAAATATTACCGCCGAGATGTTAGGTTGGCTTAGGTTAGGTTATATTACGTTATTGATGTATATCAAGATCCCACGGAGACGTAGATGCCAACTCGCCAGGAATGTTGTCAAATGTTACCGCCGAGATGATAGGTTAGGTTAGGTTAGGTTATATTTCGTTATTGATGTATATGAATGTCCCACGGGGACGTAGACGCCAACTAGCCAGGTATGTTGTCAAATATTACCGCCGAGATGTTAGGTTGGGTTAGGTTAGGTTATATTACGTTATTGATGTATATGAAGGTCCCACGGAGACGGAGAAGCCAACTCGCCAGGTATGTTGTCAAATATTACCGCCGAGATGTTAGGTTGGGTTAGGTTAGGTTATATTACGTTATTGATGTGTATAACGGTCCCACGGAGACGTAGAGAATAACAAGACAGGAATGTGGTCAAACATTACCGCCGAGATGTTAGGTTGGGTTAGGTTAGGTTATATTACGTTATTGATGTATATAAATGTCCCACGGAGACGTAGAGGCCAAAAAGCCAGGAATGTTGTCATATATTACCGCCGAGGTGTTAGGTTGGGTTAGGTTAGGTTATATTACGTTATTGATGTATATAAAGATTCCACGGAGACGTAGAGGCCAACTCGCCAGGAGTGTTTTCAAATATTACCGCCGAGATGTTAGGTTGGGTTAGGTTAGGTTATATTACGTTATTGATGTATATAAATGTCCCACGGAGACGTAGAGGCCAACAAGCCAGGAATGTTGTCAAATATTACCGCCGAGATGTTAGGTTGGGTTAGGTTAGGTTATATTACGTTATTGACGTATATAAAGGTCCCACGGAGACGTAGAGGCCAACTCGCCAGGAATGTTGTCAAATATTACCGCCGAGATGTTAGGTTGGGTTAGGTTAGGTTATATTACGTTATTGATGTATATAAAGGTCCCACGGGGACGTAGATGCTAACTCGCCAGGAATGTTTTCAAATGTTACCGCCGAGATGTTAGGTTGGGTTAGGTTAGATTATATTACGTTATTGATGTATATAAAGGTCCCACGGAGACGTAGAGGCCAACTCGCCAGGAGTGTTTTCAAATATTACCGCCGAGATGTTAGGTTGGGTTAGGTTAGGTTATATTACGTTATTGATGTATATAAAGATTCCACGGAGACGTAGAGGCCAACTCGCCATGAGTGTTTTCAAATATTACCGCCGAGATGTTAGGTTGGGTTAGGTTAGGTTATATTACGTTATTGATGTATATGAAGGTCCCACGGAGACGTAGAGTTCAACTCGCCAGGAATGTTGTCAAATATTAGCGCCGAGATGATAGGATGGGTTAGGTTAGGTTATATGACGTTATTGATGTATATAAAGGTCCCACGGAGACGTAGATGCCAACTCGCCAGGAATGTTGTTAAATATTACCGCTGAGATGTCAGGTTGGGTTAGGTTAGGTTATATTACGTTATTGATGTACATAAAGGTCCCACGGAGACATAGAGGCCAACAAGACAGAAGTGTGGTCAAATATTACCGCCGAGATGTTAGGTTGGCTTAGGTTAGGTTATATTACGTTATTGATGTATATCAAGATCCCACGGAGACGTAGATGCCAACTCGCCAGGAATGTTGTCAAATGTTACCGCCGAGATGATAGGTTAGGTTAGGTTAGGTTATATTTCGTTATTGATGTATATGAAGGTCCCACGGGGACGTAGACGCCAACTAGCCAGGTATGTTGTCAAATATTACCGCCGAGATGTTAGGTTGGGTTAGGTTAGGTTATATTACGTTATTGATGTATATAAATGTCCCACGGAGACGTAGAGGCCAAAAAGCCAGGAATGTTGTCATATATTACCGCCGAGGTGTTAGGTTGGGTTAGGTTAGGTTATATTACGTTATTGATGTATATAAAGATTCCACGGAGACGTAGAGGCCAACTCGCCAGGAGTGTTTTCAAATATTACCGCCGAGATGTTAGGTTGGGTTAGGTTAGGTTATATTACGTTATTGATGTATATAAATGTCCCACGGAGACGTAGAGGCCAACAAGCCAGGAATGTTGTCAAATATTACCGCCGAGATGTTAGGTTGGGTTAGGTTAGGTTATATTACGTAATTGACGTATATAAAGGTCCCACGGAGACGTAGAGGCCAACTCGCCAGGAATGTTGTCAAATATTACCGCCGAGATGTTAGGTTGGGTTAGGTTAGGTTATATTACGTTATTGATGTATATAAAGGTCCCACGGGGACGTAGATGCCAACTCGCCAGGAATGTTTTCAAATGTTACCGCCGAGATGTTAGGTTGGGTTAGGTTAGATTATATTACGTTATTGATGTATATAAAGGTCCCACGGAGACGTAGAGGCCAACTCGCCAGGAGTGTTTTCAAATATTACCGCCGAGATGTTAGGTTGGGTTAGGTTAGGTTATATTACGTTATTGATGTATATAAAGGTTCCACGGAGACGTAGAGGCCAACTCGCCATGAGTGTTTTCAAATATTACCGCCGAGATGTTAGGTTGGGTTAGGTTAGGTTATACTACGTTATTGATGTATATGAAGGTCCCACGGAGACGTAGAGTTCAACTCGCCAGGAATGTTGTCAAATATTAGCGCCGAGATGATAGGATGGGTTAGGTTAGGTTATATGACGTTATTGATGTATATAAAGGTCCCACGGAGACGTAGATGCCAACTCGCCAGGAATGTTGTTAAATATTACCGCTGAGATGTCAGGTTGGGTTAGGTTAGGTTATATTACGTTATTGATGTACATAAAGGTCCCACGGAGACATAGAGGCCAACAAGACAGAAGTGTGGTCAAATATTACCGCCGAGATGTTAGGTTGGCTTAGGTTAGGTTATATTACGTTATTGATGTATATCAAGATCCCACGGAGACGTAGATGCCAACTCGCCAGGAATGTTGTCAAATGTTACCGCCGAGATGATAGGTTAGGTTAGGTTAGGTTATATTTCGTTATTGATGTATATGAAGGTCCCACGGGGACGTAGACGCCAACTAGCCAGGTATGTTGTCAAATATTACCGCCGAGATGTTAGGTTGGGTTAGGTTAGGTTATATTACGTTATTGATGTGTATAACGGTCCCACGGAGACGTAGAGAATAACAAGACAGGAATGTGGTCAAACATTACCGCCGAGATGTTAGGTTGGGTTAGGTTAGGTTATATTACGTTATTGATGTATATAAATGTCCCACGGAGACGTAGAGGCCAAAAAGCCAGGAATGTTGTCATATATTACCGCCGAGGTGTTAGGTTGGGTTAGGTTAGGTTATATTACGTTATTGATGTATATAAAGGTCCCACGGGGACGTAGATGCCAACTCGCCAGGAATGTTTTCAAATGTTACCGCCGAGATGTTAGGTTGGGTTAGGTTAGATTATATTACGTTATTGATGTATATAAAGGTCCCACGGAGACGTAGAGGCCAACTCGCCAGGAGTGTTTTCAAATATTACCGCCGAGATGTTAGGTTGGGTTAGGTTAGGTTATATTACGTTATTGATGTATATAAAGATTCCACGGAGACGTAGAGGCCAACTCGCCATGAGTGTTTTCAAATATTACCGCCGAGATGTTAGGTTGGGTTAGGTTAGGTTATATTACGTTATTGATGTATATGAAGGTCCAACGGAGACGTAGAGTTCAACTCGCCAGGAATGTTGTCAAATATTAGCGCCGAGATGATAGGATGGGTTAGGTTAGGTTATATGACGTTATTGATGTATATAAAGGTCCCACGGAGACGTAGATGCCAACTCGCCAGGAATGTTGTTAAATATTACCGCTGAGATGTCAGGTTGGGTTAGGTTAGGTTATATTACGTTATTGATGTACATAAAGGTCCCACGGAGACATAGAGGCCAACAAGACAGAAGTGTGGTCAAATATTACCGCCGAGATGTTAGGTTGGCTTAGGTTAGGTTATATTACGTTATTGATGTATATCAAGATCCCACGGAGACGTAGATGCCAACTCGCCAGGAATGTTGTCAAATGTTACCGCCGAGATGATAGGTTAGGTTAGGTTAGGTTATATTTCGTTATTGATGTATATGAAGGTCCCACGGGGACGTAGACGCCAACTAGCCAGGTATGTTGTCAAATATTACCGCCGAGATGTTAGGTTGGGTTAGGTTAGGTTATATTACGTTATTGATGTATATGAAGGTCCCACGGGGACGTAGACGCCAACTAGCCAGGTATGTTGTCAAATATTACCGCCGAGATGTTAGGTTGGGTTAGGTTAGGTTATATTACGTTATTGATGTATATGAAGGTCCCACAGAGACGGAGAAGCCAACTCGCCAGGTATGTTGTCAAATATTACCGCCGAGATGTTAGGTTGGGTTAGGTTAGGTTATATTACGTTATTGATGTGTATAACGGTCCCACGGAGACGTAGAGAATAACAAGACAGGAATGTGGTCAAACATTACCGCCGAGATGTTAGGTTGGGTTAGGTTAGGTTATATTACGTTATTGATGTACATAAATGTCCCACGGAGACGTAGAGGCCAAAAAGCCAGGAATGTTGTCATATATTACCGCCGAGGTGTTAGGTTGGGTTAGGTTAGGTTATATTACGTTATTGATGTATATAAAGATTCCACGGAGACGTAGAGGCCAACTCGCCAGGAGTGTTTTCAAATGTTACCGCCGAGATGTTAGGTTGGGTTAGGTTAGGTTATATTACGTTATTGATGTATATAAATGTCCCACGGAGACGTAGAGGCCAACAAGCCAGGAATGTTGTCAAATATTACCGCCGAGATGTTAGGTTGGGTTAGGTTAGGTTATATTACGTTATTGACGTATATAAAGGTCCCACGGAGACGTAGAGGCCAACTCGCCAGGAATGTTGTCAAATATTACCGCCGAGATGTTAGGTTGGGTTAGGTTAGGTTATATTACGTTATTGATGTATATAAAGGTCCCACGGGGACGTAGATGCCAACTCGCCAGGAATGTTTTCAAATGTTACCGCCGAGATGTTAGGTTGGGTTAGGTTAGATTATATTACGTTATTGATGTATATAAAGGTCCCACGGAGACGTAGAGGCCAACTCGCCAGGAGTGTTTTCAAATATTACCGCCGAGATGTTAGGTTGGGTTAGGTTAGGTTATATTACGTTATTGATGTATATAAAGATTCCACGGAGACGTAGAGGCCAACTCGCCATGAGTGTTTTCAAATATTACCGCCGAGATGTTAGGTTGGGTTAGGTTAGGTTATATTACGTTATTGATGTATATGAAGGTCCCACGGAGACGTAGAGTTCAACTCGCCAGGAATGTTGTCAAATATTAGCGCCGAGATGATAGGATGGGTTAGGTTAGGTTATATGACGTTATTGATGTATATAAAGGTCCCACGGAGACGTAGATGCCAACTCGCCAGGAATGTTGTTAAATATTACCGCTGAGATGTCAGGTTGGGTTAGGTTAGGTTATATTACGTTATTGATGTACATAAAGGTCCCACGGAGACATAGAGGCCAACAAGACAGAAGTGTGGTCAAATATTACCGCCGAGATGTTAGGTTGGCTTAGGTTAGGTTATATTACGTTATTGATGTATATCAAGATCCCACGGAGACGTAGATGCCAACTCGCCAGGAATGTTGTCAAATGTTACCGCCGAGATGATAGGTTAGGTTAGGTTAGGTTATATTTCGTTATTGATGTATATGAAGGTCCCACGGGGACGTAGACGCCAACTAGCCAGGTATGTTGTCAAATATTACCGCTAAGATGTTAGGTTGGGTTAGGTTAGGTTATATTACGTTATTGATGTATATGAAGGTCCCACGGAGACGGAGAAGCCAACTCGCCAGGTATGTTGTCAAATATTACCGCCGAGATGTTAGGTTGGGTTAGGTTAGGTTATATTACGTTATTGATGTATATAAAGGTCCCACGGAGACGGAGAAGCCAACTCGCCAGGAATGTTTTCAAATATTACCGCCGAGATGTTAGGTTGGGTTAGGTTAGGTTATATTACGTTATTGATGTATAGAAAGGTCCCACGGGGACGTAGACGCCAACTAGCCAGGTATGTTGTCAAATATTACCGCCGAGATGTTAGGTTGGGTTAGGTTAGGTTATATTACGTTATTGATGTATATGAAGGTCCCACGGGGACGTAGACGCCAACTAGCCAGGTATGTTGTCAAATATTACCGCTAAGATGTTAGGTTGGGTTAGGTTAGGTTATATTACGTTATTGATGTATATGAAGGTCCCACGGAGACGGAGAAGCCAACTCGCCAGGTATGTTGTCAAATATTACCGCCGAGATGTTAGGTTGGGTTAGGTTAGGTTATATTACGTTATTGATGTATATAAATGTCCCACGGAGACGTAGAGGCCAAAAAGCCAGGAATGTTGTCATATATTACCGCCGAGGTGTTAGGTTGGGTTAGGTTAGGTTATATTACGTTATTGATGTATATAAAGGTTCCACGGAGACGTAGAGGCCAACTCGCCAGGAGTGTTTTCAAATATTACCGCCGAGATGTTAGGTTGGGTTAGGTTAGGTTATATTACGTTATTGATGTATATAAATGTCCCACGGAGACGTAGAGGCCAACAAGCCAGGAATGTTGTCAAATATTACCGCCGAGATGTTAGGTTGGGTTAGGTTAGGTTATATGACGTTATTGATGTATATAAAGGTCCCACGGAGACGTAGATGCCAACTAGCCAGGTATGTTGTCAAATATTACCGCCGAGATGTTAGGTTGGGTTAGGTTAGGTTATATTACGTTATTGATGTATATGAAGGTCCCACGGGGACGTAGACGCCAACTAGCCAGGTATGTTGTCAAATATTACCGCTAAGATGTTAGGTTGGGTTAGGTTAGGTTATATTACGTTATTGATGTATATGAAGGTCCCACGGAGACGGAGAAGCCAACTCGCCAGGTATGTTGTCAAATATTACCGCCGACATGTTAGGTTGGGTTAGGTTAGGTTATATTACGTTATTGATGTATATAAATGTCCCACGGAGACGTAGAGGCCAAAAAGCCAGGAATGTTGTCATATATTACCGCCGAGGTGTTAGGTTGGGTTAGGTTAGGTTATATTACGTTATTGATGTATATAAAGGTCCCACGGAGACGTAGAGTTCAACTCGCCAGGAATGTTGTCAAATATGAGCGACGAGACGTTAGGTTGGGTTAGGTTAGGTTATATTGCGTTATTGATGTATATGAAGGTCAAACGGAGACGTGGAGGCCAAAAAGCCAGGAATGTGGTCAAATATTACCGCCGAGATGATAAGTTGGGTTAGGTTAGGTTATATTACGTTATTGATGTATATGAAGGTCAAACGGAGACGTAGAGGTCAACTCGCCAGGAATGTTGTCAAATATTACCGCCGAGATGTTAGGTTGTGTTAGGTTAGGTTATATTACGTTATTGATGTATATGAAGGTCCCACGGAGACGTAGACGCCAACTAGCCAGGTATGTTGTCAAATATTACCGCCGAGATGTTAGGTTGGGTTAGGTTGGGTTATATTACGTTATTGATGTATATGAAGGTCCCACGGAGACGTAGAGGCCAACTCGCCAGGAATGTTGTCAAATATTACCGCCGAGATGTTAGGTTGGGTTAGGTTAGGTTATATTACGTTATACATGTATATAAAGGTCCCACGGAGACGTAGAGGCCAACTCGCCAGGAATGTTGTCAAGTATTACCGCCGAGATGTTAGGTTGGGTTAGGTTAGGTTAAATTACGTGATTGATGTATATAAAGGTCCACGGAGACGTAGATGCCAACTCGCCAGGAATGTTTTCAAATATTACCGCCGAGATGTTAGGTTGGGTTAGGTTAGGTTATATTACGTTATTGACGTATATAAAGGTCCCACGGAGACGTAGAGGCCAACTCGCCAGGAATGTTGCCAAATATTACCGCCGAGATGTTAGGTTGGGTTAGGTTAGGTTAAATTACGTGATTGATGTATATAAAGGTCCACGGAGACGTAGATGCCAACTCACCAGGAATGTTTTCAAATATTACCGCCGAGATGTTAGGTTGGGTTAGGTTAGGTTATATTACGTTATTGACGTATATAAAGGTCCCACGGAGACGTAGAGGCCAACTCGCCAGGAATGTTGCCAAATATTACCGCCGAGATGTTAGGTTGGGTTAGGTTAGGTTATATTACGTTATTTATGTATATAAAGGTCCCACGGAGACGTAGACGCCAACTCGCCAGGAATGTTTTCAAATATTACCGCCGAGATGTTAGGTTGGGTTAGGTTAGGTTATATTACGTTATTGATGTATATAAAGGTCCCACGGAGACGTAGAGTTCAACTCGCCAGGAATGTTGTCAAATATGAGCGCCGAAATGTTAGGTTGGGTTAGGTTGGGTTATATTACGTTATTGATGTATATGAAGGTCCCACGGAGACGTAGAGGCCAACTCGCCAGGTATGTTGTCAAATATTACCGCCGAGATGTTAGGTTGGGTTAGGTTAGGTTATATTACGTTATAGATGTATATAATGGTCCCACGGAGACGTAGGGGCCAACTCGCCAGGAATGTTGTCAAATATTACCGCCGAGATGTTAGGTTGGGTTAGGTTAGGTTATATTACGTTATTGATGTATATAAAGGTCCCACGGAGACGTAGAGTTCAACTCGCCAGGAATGTTGTGAAATATTAGCGCCGAGATGATAGGATGGGTTAGGTTACGTTATATTACGTTATTGATGTATATGAAGGTCAAACGGAGACGTAGAGGCCAACAAGCCAGGAATGTGGTCAAATATTACCGCCGAGATGTTAGGTTGGGTTAGGTTAGGTTATATTACGTTATTGATGTATATAAATGTCCCACGGAGACGTAGAGGCCAACAAGCCAGGAATGTTGTCATATATTACCGCCCAGGTGTTAGGTTGGTTTAGGTTAGGTTATATTACGTTATTGATGTATATAAAGATTCCACGGAGACGTAGAGGCCAATCGCCAGGAATGTTCTCAAATATTACCGCCGAGATGTTAGGTTGGGTTAGGTTAGGTTATATTACGTTATTGATGTATATAAAGGTCCCACGGAGACGTAGAGTTCAACTCGCCAGGAATGTTGTGAAATATTAGCGCCGAGATGATAGGATGGGTTAGGTTACGTTATATTACGTTATTGATGTATATGAAGGTCAAACGGAGACGTAGAGGCCAACAAGCCAGGAATGTGGTCAAATATTACCGCCGAGACGTTAGGTTGGGTTAGGTTAGGTTATATTACGTTATTGATGTATATAAAGGTCCCACGGAGACGTAGATGCCAACTCGCCAGGAATGTTGTTAAATATTACCGCTGAGATGTCAGGTTGGGTTAGGTTAGGTTATATTACGTTATTGATGTACATAAAGGTCGCACGGAGACATAGAGGCCAACAAGACAGAAGTGTGGTCAAATATTACCGCCGAGATGTTAGGTTGGCTTAGGTTAGGTTATATTACGTTATTGATGTATATCAAGATCCCACGGAGACGTAGATGCCAACTCGCCAGGAATGTTGTCAAATGTTACCGCCGAGATGATAGGTTAGGTTAGGTTAGGTTATATTTCGTTATTGATGTATATGATGGTCCCACGGGGACGTAGACGCCAACTAGCCAGTTATGTTGTCAAATATTACCGCCGAGATGTCAGGTTGGGTTAGGTTAGGTTATATTACGTTATTGATGTATATGAAGGTCCCACGGAGACGGAGAAGCCAACTCGCCAGGTATGTTTTCAAATATTACCGCCGAGATGTTAGGTTGGGTTAGGTTAGGTTATATTACGTTATTGATGTATATAAAGGTCCCACGGAGACGGAGAAGCCAACTCGCCAGGAATGTTTTCAAATATTACCGCCGAGATGTTAGGTTGTGTTAGGTTAGGTTATATTACGTTATTGATGTATAAAAAAGTCCCACGCAGACATAGAGGCCAACAAGACAGGAATGTGGTCATATATTACCGCCGAGATGTTAAGTTTGGTTAGGTTAGGTTATATTACGTTATTGATGTATATAAAGATCCACGGAGACGTAGATGCCAACTCGCCAGGAATGTTTTCAAATATTACCGCCGAGATGTTAGGTTGGGTTAGGTTAGCTTATATTACGTTATTTATGTATATAAAGGTCCCACGGAGACGTAGAGTTCAACTCGCCAGGAATGTTGTCAAATATGAGCGCCGAGATGTTAGGTTGGGTTAGGTTAGGTTATATTGCGTTATTGATGTATATGAAGGTCAAACGGAGACGTGGAGGCCAAAAAGCCAGGAATGTGGTCAAATATTACCGCCGAGATGTTATGTTGGGTTAGGTTAGGTTATATTACGTTATTGATGTATACAAAGGTCCCACGCAGACACAGAGGCCAACAAGACAGGAATGTGGTCAAATATTACCGCCGAGATGTTAGGTTGGGTTAGGTTGGGTTATATTACGTTATTGATGTATATGAAGGTCCCACGGAGACGTAGAGGCCAACTCTCCAGGAATGTTGTCAAATATTACCGCCGAGATGTTAGGTTGGGTTAGGTTAGGTTATATTACCTTATTGATGTATATAAAGGTCCCACGGAGACGGAGAAGCCAACTCGCCAGGTATGTTTTCAAATATTACCGCCGAGATGTTAGGTTGGGTTAGGTTAGGTTATATTACGTTATTGATGTATATAAAGGTCCCACGGAGACGTAGATGCCAACTCGCCAGGAATGTTTTCAAATATTACCGCCGAGATGTTAGGTTGCGTTAGGTTAGGTTATATTACGTTATTGATGTATATAAAGGTCCCACGGAGATGGAGTAGCCAACTCGCCAGGAATGTTGTTAAATATTACCGCTGAGATGTTAGGTTGGGTTAGGTTAGGTTATATTACGTTATTGATGTATATAAAGATCCCACGGAGACGTAGAGGCCAACTCGCCAGGTATGTTGTCAAATATTACCGCCGAGTTGTTAGGTTGGGTTAGGTTGGGTTATATTACGTTATTGATGTATATGAAGGTCCCACGGAGGCGTAGAGGCCAACTCGCCAGGAATGTTGTCAAATATTACCGCCGAGACGTTAGGTTGGGTTAGGTTAGGTTATATTACGTTATATATGTATATAAAGGTCCCACGGAGACGTAGAGGCCAACTCGCCAGGAATGTTGTCAAATATTACCGCCGAGATGTTAGGTTGGGTTAGGTTAGGTTATGTTACGTTATTGATGTATATAAAGGTCCCACGGAGACGTAGATGCCAACTCGCCAGGAATGTTTTCAAATATTACCGCCGAGATGTTAAGTTGGGTTAGGTTAGATTATATTACGTTATTGATGTATATAAAGGTCCCACGGAGACGTAGAGTTCAACTCGCCAGGAATGTTGTCAAATATGAGCGCCGAGATGTTAGGTTGGGTTAGGTTAGGTTATATTGCGTTATTGATGTATATGAAGGTCAAACGGAGACGTGGAGGCCAAAAAGCCAGGAATGTGGTCAAATATTACCGCCGAGATGATAAGTTGGGTTAGGTTAGGTTATATTACGTTATTGATGTATATGAAGGTCAAACGGAGACGTAGAGGTCAACTCGCCAGGAATGTTGTCAAATATTACCGCCGAGATGTTAGGTTGTGTTTGGTTAGGTTATATTACGTTATTGATGTATATGAAGGTCCCACGGAGACGTAGACGCCAACTAGCCAGGTATGTTGTCAAATATTACCGCCGAGATGTTAGGTTGGGTTAGGTTGGGTTATATTACGTTATTGACGTATATGAAGGTCCCACGGAGGCGTAGAGGCCAACTCGCCAGGAATGTTGTCAAATATTACCGCCGAGACGTTAGGTTGGGTTAGGTTAGGTTATATTACGTTATAGATGTATATAAAGTTCCCACGGAGATGGAGTAGCCAACTCGCCAGGAATGTTGTTAAATATTACCGCTGAGATGTTAGGTTGGGTTAGGTTAGGTTATATTACGTTATTGATGTATATGAAGATCCCACGGAGACGTAGAGGCCAACTCGCCAGGTATGTTGTCAAATATTAGCGCCGAGATGATAGGATGGGTTAGGTTAGGTTATATTACGTTATTGACGTATATAAAGGTCCCACGGAGACGTAGAGGCCAACTCGCCAGGAATGTTGTCAAATATTACCGCCGAGATGTTAGGTTGGGTTAGGTTAGGTTATATTACGTTATTGATGTATATAAAGGTCCCACGGAGACGTAGAGTTCAACTCGCCAGGAATGTTGTGAAATATTAGCGCCGAGATGATAGGATGGGTTAGGTTACGTTATATTACGTTATTGATGTATATGAAGGTCAAGCGGAGACGTAGAGGCCAACAAGCCAGGAATGTGGTCAAATATTACCGCCGAGACGTTAGGTTGTGTTAGGTTAGGTTATATTACGTTATTGATGTGTATAACGGTCCCACGGAGACGTAGAGAATAACAAGACAGGAATGTGGTCAAATATTACCGCCGAGATGTTAGGTTGGGTTAGGTTATGTTATATTACGTTATTGATGTATATAAAGATTCCACGGAGACGTAGAGGCCAACTCGCCAGGAGTGTTTTCAAATATTACCGCCGAGATGTTAGGTTGGGTTAGGTTAGGTTATATTACGTTATTGACGTATATAAAGGTCCCACGGAGACGTAGAGGCCAACTCGCCAGGAATGTTGTCAAATATTACCGCCGAGATGTTAGGTTGGGTTAGGTTAGGTTATATTACGTTATTGATGTATATGAAGGTCCCACGGAGACGTAGAGTTCAACTCGCCAGGAATATTGTCAAATATTAGCGCCAAGGTGATAGGATGGGTTAGGTTAGGTTATATTACGTTATTGATGTATATAAAGGTCCCACGGAGATGGAGAAGCCAACTCGCCAGGAATGTTGTTAAATATTACCGCTGAGATGTTAGGTTGGGTTAGGTTAGGTTATATTACGTTATTGATGTATATAAAGATCCCACGGAGACGTAGAGGTCAACTCGCCAGGTATGTTGTGAAATATTACCGCCGCGATGTTAGGATGGGTTAGGTTAGGTTATATTACGTTATTGATGTATAAAAAGGTCCCACGCAGACATAGAGGCCAACAAGACAGGAATGTGGTCATATATTACCGCCGAGATGTTAGGTTGGGTTAGGTTAGGTTATATTACGTTATTGACGTATATAAAGGTCCCACGGAGACGTAGAGGCCAACTCGCCAGGAATGTTGTCAAATATTACCGCCGAGATGTTAGGTTGGGTTAGGTTAGGTTATATTACGTTATTGATGTATATAAAGGTCCCACGGAGACGTAGAGTTCAACTCGCCAGGAATGTTGTGAAATATTAGCGCCGAGATGTTAGGTTGGGTTAGGTTAGGTTATATTACGTTATTGATGTATATGAAGGTCCCACGGAGACGTAGAGTTCAACTCGCCAGGAATATTGTCAAATATTAGCGCCAAGGTGATAGGATGGGTTAGGTTAGGTGATATTACGTTATTGATGTATATAAATGTCCCACGGAGACGTAGAGGCCAACAAGCCAGGAATGTTGTCATATATTACCGCCGAGGTGTTAGGTTGGGTTAGGTTAGGTTATATTACGTTATTGATGTATATGAAGATTCCACGGAGACGTAGAGGCCAACTCGCCATGAGTGTTTTCAAATATTAACGCCGAGATGTTAGGTTGGGTTAGGTTAGGTTATATTACGTTATTGATGTGTATGAAGGTCCCACGGAGACGTAGAGTTCAACTCGCCAGGAATGTTGTCAAATATGAGCGCCGAGATGTTAGGTTGGGTTAGGTTAGGTTATATTGCGTTATTGATGTATATGAAGGTCAAACGGAGACGTGGAGGCCAAAAAGCCAGGAATGTGGTCAAATATTACCGCCGAGATGATAAGTTGGGTTAGGTTAGGTTATATTACGTTATTGATGTATATGAAGGTCAAACGGAGACGTAGAGGTCAACTCGCCAGGAATGTTGTCAAATATTACCGCCGAGATGTTAGGTTGTGTTTGGTTAGGTTATATTACGTTATTGATGTATATGAAGGTCCCACGGAGACGTAGACGCCAACTAGCCAGGTATGTTGTCAAATATTACCGCCGAGATGTTAGGTTGGGTTAGGTTGGGTTATATTACGTTATTGATGTATATGAAGGTCCCACGGAGGTGTAGAGGCCAACTCGCCAGGAATGTTGTCAAATATTACCGCCGAGACGTTAGGTTGGGTTAGGTTAGGTTATATTACGTTATAGATGTATATAAAGGTCCCACGGAGATGGAGTAGCCAACTCGCCAGGAATGTTGTTAAATATTACCGCTGAGATGTTAGGTTGGGTTAGGTTAGGTTATATTACGTTATTGATGTATATAAAGATCCCACGGAGACGTAGAGGCCAACTCGCCAGGTATGTTGTCAAATATTAGCGCCGAGATGATAGGATGGGTTAGGTTAGGTTATATGACGTTATTGATGTATATAAAGGTCCCACGGAGACGTAGATGCCAACTCGCCAGGAATGTTTTCAAATATTACCGCCGAGATGTTAGGTTGCGTTAGGTTAGGTTATATTACGTTATTGATGTATATAAAGGTCCCACGGAGATGGAGTAGCCAACTCGCCAGGAATGTTGTTAAATATTACCGCCGAGATGTTAGGTTGGGTTAGGTTGGGTTATATTACGTTATTGATGTATATGAAGGTCCCACGGAGACGTAGAGGCCAACTCTCCAGGAATGTTGTCAAATATTACCGCCGAGATGTTAGGTTGGGTTAGGTTAGGTTATATTACCTTATTGATGTATATAAAGGTCCCACGGAGACGGAGAAGCCAACTCGCCAGGTATGTTTTCAAATATTACCGCCGAGATGTTAGGTTGGGTTAGGTTGGGTTATATTACGTTATTGATGTATAAAAAGGTCCCACGCAGACGTAGATGCCAACAAGCCAGGAATGTGGTCAAATATTACCGCCGAGACGTTAGGTTGGGTTAGGTTAGGTTATATTACGTTATTGATGTGTATAACGGTCCCACGGAGACGTAGAGAATAACAAGACAGGAATGTGGTCAAATATTACCGCCGAGATGTTAGGTTGGGTTAGGTTATGTTATATTACGTTATTGATGTATATAAAGATTCCACGGAGACGTAGAGGCCAACTCGCCAGGAGTGTTTTCAAATATTACCGCCGAGATGTTAGGTTGGGTTAGGTTAGGTTATATTACGTTATTGACGTATATAAAGGTCCCACGGAGACGTAGAGGCTAACTCGCCAGGAATGTTGTCAAATATTACCGACGAGATGTTAGGTTGGGTTAGGTTAGGTTATATTACGTTATTGATGTATATGAAGGTCCCACGGAGACGTAGAGTTCAACTCGCCAGGAATGTTGTCAAATATTACCGCCGAGATGTTAGGTTGTGTTTGGTTAGGTTATATTACGTTATTGATGTATATGAAGGTCCCACGGAGACGTAGACGCCAACTAGCCAGGTATGTTGTCAAATATTACCGCCGAGATGTTAGGTTGGGTTAGGTTGGGTTATATTACGTTATTGATGTATAAAAAGGTCCCACGCAGACATAGAGGCCAACAAGACAGGAATGTGGTCATATATTACCGCCGAGATGTTAGGTTGGGTTAGGTTAGGTTATATTACGTTATTGATGTATATAAAGGTCCACGGAGACGTAGATGCCAACTCGCCAGGAATGTTTTCAAATATTACCGCCGAGATGTTAGGTTGCGTTAGGTTAGGTTATATTACGTTATTGATGTATATAAAGGTCCCACGGAGATGGAGTAGCCAACTCGCCAGGAATGTTGTTAAATATTACCGCCGAGATGTTAGGTTGGGTTAGGTTGGGTTATATTACGTTATTGATGTATATGAAGGTCCCACGGAGACGTAGAGGCCAACTCTCCAGGAATGTTGTCAAATATTACCGCCGAGATGTTAGGTTGGGTTAGGTTAGGTTATATTACCTTATTGATGTATATAAAGGTCCCACGGAGACGGAGAAGCCAACTCGCCAGGTATGTTTTCAAATATTACCGCCGAGATGTTAGGTTGGGTTAGGTTAGGTTATATTACGTTATTGATGTATATAAAGGTCCCACGGAGACGTAGATGCCAACTCGCCAGGAATGTTTTCAAATATTACCGCCGAGATGTTAGGTTGCGTTAGGTTAGGTTATATTACGTTATTGATGTATATAAAGGTCCCACGGAGATGGAGTAGCCAACTCGCCAGGAATGTTGTTAAATATTACCGCTGAGATGTTAGGTTGGGTTAGGTTAGGTTATATTACGTTATTGACGTATATAAAGGTCCCACGGAGACGTAGAGGCCAACTCGCCAGGAATGTTGTCAAATATTACCGCCGAGACGTTAGGTTGGGTTAGGTTAGGTTATATTACGTTATTGATGTATATAAAGGTCCCACGGAGACGTAGAGTTCAACTCGCCAGGAATGTTGTGAAATATTAGCGCCGAGATGATAGGATGGGTTAGGTTACGTTATATTACGTTATTGATGTATATGAAGGTCAAGCGGAGACGTAGATGCCAACAAGCCAGGAATGTGGTCAAATATTACCGCCGAGACGTTAGGTTGGGTTAGGTTAGGTTATATTACGTTATTGATGTGTATAACGGTCCCACGGAGACGTAGAGAATAACAAGACAGGAATGTGGTCAAATATTACCGCCGAGATGTTAGGTTGGGTTAGGTTATGTTATATTACGTTATTGATGTATATAAAGATTCCACGGAGACGTAGAGGCCAACTCGCCAGGAGTGTTTTCAAATATTACCGCCGAGATGTTAGGTTGGGTTAGGTTAGGTTATATTACGTTATTGACGTATATAAAGGTCCCACGGAGACGTAGAGGCCAACTCGCCAGGAATGTTGTCAAATATTACCGACGAGATGTTAGGTTGGGTTAGGTTAGGTTATATTACGTTATTGATGTATATGAAGGTCCCACGGAGACGTAGAGTTCAACTCGCCAGGAATGTTGTCAAATATTACCGCCGAGATGTTAGGTTGTGTTTGGTTAGGTTATATTACGTTATTGATGTATATGAAGGTCCCACGGAGACGTAGACGCCAACTAGCCAGGTATGTTGTCAAATATTACCGCCGAGATGTTAGGTTGGGTTAGGTTGGGTTATATTACGTTATTGATGTATAAAAAGGTCCCACGCAGACATAGAGGCCAACAAGACAGGAATGTGGTCATATATTACCGCCGAGATGTTAGGTTGGGTTAGGTTAGGTTATATTACGTTATTGATGTATATAAAGGTCCACGGAGACGTAGATGCCAACTCGCCAGGAATGTTTTCAAATATTACCGCCGAGATGTTAGGTTGCGTTAGGTTAGGTTATATTACGTTATTGATGTATATAAAGGTCCCACGGAGATGGAGTAGCCAACTCGCCAGGAATGTTGTTAAATATTACCGCCGAGATGTTAGGTTGGGTTAGGTTGGGTTATATTACGTTATTGATGTATATGAAGGTCCCACGGAGACGTAGAGGCCAACTCTCCAGGAATGTTGTCAAATATTACCGCCGAGATGTTAGGTTGGGTTAGGTTAGGTTATATTACCTTATTGATGTATATAAAGGTCCCACGGAGACGGAGAAGCCAACTCGCCAGGTATGTTTTCAAATATTACCGCCGAGATGTTAGGTTGGGTTAGGTTAGGTTATATTACGTTATTGATGTATATAAAGGTCCCACGGAGACGTAGATGCCAACTCGCCAGGAATGTTTTCAAATATTACCGCCGAGATGTTAGGTTGCGTTAGGTTAGGTTATATTACGTTATTGATGTATATAAAGGTCCCACGGAGATGGAGTAGCCAACTCGCCAGGAATGTTGTTAAATATTACCGCTGAGATGTTAGGTTGGGTTAGGTTAGGTTATATTACGTTATTGATGTATATAAAGATCCCACGGAGACGTAGAGGCCAACTCGCCAGGTATGTTGTCAAATATTACCGCCGAGTTGTTAGGTTGGGTTAGGTTGGGTTATATTACGTTATTGATGTATATGAAGGTCCCACGGAGGCGTAGAGGCCAACTCGCCAGGAATGTTGTCAAATATTACCGCCGAGACGTTAGGTTGGGTTAGGTTAGGTTATATTACGTTATATATGTATATAAAGGTCCCACGGAGACGTAGAGGCCAACTCGCCAGGAATGTTGTCAAATATTACCGCCGAGACGTTAGGTTGGGTTAGGTTAGGTTATATTACGTTATAGATGTATATAAAGGTCCCACGGAGATGGAGTAGCCAACTCGCCAGGAATGTTGTTAAATATTACCGCTGAGATGTTAGGTTGGGTTAGGTTAGGTTATATTACGTTATTGATGTATATGAAGATCCCACGGAGACGTAGAGGCCAACTCGCCAGGAATGTTGTCAAATATTACCGCCGAGATGTTAGGTTGGGTTAGGTTAGGTTATATTACGTTATTGATGTATATGAAGGTCCCACGGAGACGTAGAGTTCAACTCGCCAGGAATATTGTCAAATATTAGCGCCAAGGTGATAGGATGGGTTAGGTTAGGTTATATTACGTTATTGATGTATATAAAGGTCCCACGGAGATGGAGAAGCCAACTCGCGAGGAATGTTGTTAAATATTACCGCTGAGATGTTAGGTTGGGTTAGGTTAGGTTATATTACGTTATTGATGTATATAAAGATCCCACGGAGACGTAGAGGCCAACTCGCCAGGTATGTTGTGAAATATTACCGCCGCGATGTTAGGATGGGTTAGGTTAGGTTATATTACGTTATTGATGTATAAAAAGGTCCCACGCAGACATAGAGGCCAACAAGACAGGAATGTGGTCATATATTACCGCCGAGATGTTAGGTTGGGTTAGGTTAGGTTATATTACGTTATTGATGTATATAAAGGTCCACGGAGACGTAGATGCCAACTCGCCAGGAATGTTTTCAAATATTACCGCCGAGATGTTAGGTTGGGTTAGGTTAGGTTATATTACGTTATTGACGTATATAAAGGTCCCACGGAGACGTAGAGGCCAACTCGCCAGGAATGTTGTCAAATATTACCGCCGAGATGTTAGGTTGGGTTAGGTTAGGTTATATTACGTTATTGATGTATATAAAGGTCCCACGGAGACGTAGAGTTCAACTCGCCAGGAATGTTGTGAAATATTAGCGCCGAGATGATAGGATGGGTTAGGTTACGTTATATTACGTTATTGATGTATATGAAGGTCAAGCGGAGACGTAGAGGCCAACAAGCCAGGAATGTGGTCAAATATTACCGCCGAGACGTTAGGTTGGGTTAGGTTAGGTTATATTACGTTATTGATGTGTATAGCGGTCCCACGGAGACGTAGAGAATAACAAGACAGGAATGTGGTCAAATATTACCGCCGAGATGTTAGGTTGGGTTAGGTTATGTTATATTACGTTATTGATGTATATAAAGATTCCACGGAGACGTAGAGGCCAACTCGCCAGGAGTGTTTTCAAATATTACCGCCGAGATGTTAGGTTGGGTTAGGTTAGGTTATATTACGTTATTGATGTATATAAAGATTCCACGGAGACGTCGAGGCCAACTCGCCATGAGTGTTTTCAAATATTAACGCCGAGATGTTAGGTTGGGTTAGGTTAGGTTATATTACGTTATTGATGTATATGAAGGTCCCACGGAGACGTAGAGTTCAACTCGCCAGGAATGTTGTCAAATATTAGCGCCGAAATGATAGGATGGGTTAGGTTAGGTTATATGACGTTATTGATGTATATAAAGGTCCCACGGAGACGTAGATGCCAACTCGCCAGGAATGTTTTCAAGTATTACCGCCGAGATGTTAGGTTGCGTTAGGTTAGGTTATATTACGTTATTGATGTATATAAAGGTCCCACGGAGACGTAGATGCCAACTCGCCAGGAATGTTTTCAAATATTACCGCCGAGATGTTAGGTTGGGTTAGGTTAGGTTATATTACGTTATTGATGTGTATAACGGTCCCACGGAGACGTAGATAATAACAAGACAGGAATGTGGTCAAATATTACCGCCGAGATGTTAGGTTGGGTTAGGTTAGGTGATATTACGTTATTGATGTATATAAAGGTCCACGGAGACGTAGATGCCAACTCGCCAGGAATGTTGTCATATATTACCGCCGAGGTGTTAGGTTGGGTTAGGTTAGGTTATATTACGTTATTGACGTATATAAAGGTCCCACGGAGACGTAGAGGCCAACTCGCCAGGAATGTTGTCAAATATTACCGCCGAGATGTTAGGTTGGGTTAGGTTAGGTTATATTACGTTATTGATGTATATGAAGGTCAAACGGAGACGTGGAGGCCAAAAAGCCAGGAATGTGGTCAAATATTACCGCCGAGATGATAAGTTGGGTTAGGTTAGGTTATATTACGTTATTGATGTATATGAAGGTCAAACGGAGACGTAGAGGTCAACTCGCCAGGAATGTTGTCAAATATTACCGCCGAGATGTTAGGTTGTGTTTGGTTAGGTTATATTACGTTATTGATGCATATGAAGGTCCCACGGAGACGTAGACGCCAACTAGCCAGGTATGTTGTCAAATATTACCGCCGAGATGTTAGGTTGGGTTAGGTTGGGTTATATTACGTTATTGATGTATATGAAGGTCCCACGGAGGCGTAGAGGCCAACTCGCCAGGAATGTTGTCAAATATTACCGCCGAGACGTTAGGTTGGGTTAGGTTAGGTTATATTACGTTATAGATGTATATAAAGGTCCCACGGAGATGGAGTAGCCAACTCGCCAGGAATGTTGTTAAATATTACCGCTGAGATGTTAGGTTGGGTTAGGTTAGGTTATATTACGTTATTGATGTATATAAAGATCCCACGGAGACGTAGAGGCCAACTCGCCAGGTATGTTGTCAAATATTAGCGCCGAGATGATAGGATGGGTTAGGTTAGGTTATATGACGTTATTGATGTATATAAAGGTCCCACGGAGACGTAGATGCCAACTCGCCAGGAATGTTTTCAAATATTACCGCCGAGATGTTAGGTTGTGTTTGGTTAGGTTATATTACGTTATTGATGTATATGAAGGTCCCACGGAGACGTAGACGCCAACTAGCCAGGTATGTTGTCAAATATTACCGCCGAGATGTTAGGTTGGGTTAGGTTATGTTATATTACGTTATTGATGTATATAAAGATTCCACGGAGACGTAGAGGCCAACTCGCCAGGAGTGTTTTCAAATATTACCGCCGAGATGTTAGGTTGGGTTAGGTTAGGTTATATTACGTTATTGATGTATATAAAGATTCCACGGAGACGTCGAGGCCAACTCGCCATGAGTGTTTTCAAATATTAACGCCGAGATGTTAGGTTGGGTTAGGTTAGGTTATATTACGTTATTGATGTATATGAAGGTCCCACGGAGACGTAGAGTTCAACTCGCCAGGAATGTTGTCAAATATTAGCGCCGAAATGATAGGATGGGTTAGGTTAGGTTATATGACGTTATTGATGTATATAAAGGTCCCACGGAGACGTAGATGCCAACTCGCCAGGAATGTTTTCAAGTATTACCGCCGAGATGTTAGGTTGCGTTAGGTTAGGTTATATTACGTTATTGATGTATATAAAGGTCCCACGGAGACGTAGATGCCAACTCGCCAGGAATGTTTTCAAATATTACCGCCGAGATGTTAGGTTGGGTTAGGTTAGGTTATATTACGTTATTGATGTGTATAACGGTCCCACGGAGACGTAGATAATAACAAGACAGGAATGTGGTCAAATATTACCGCCGAGATGTTAGGTTGGGTTAGGTTAGGTGATATTACGTTATTGATGTATATAAATGTCCCACGGAGACGTAGAGGCCAACAAGCCAGGAATGTTGTCATATATTACCGCCGAGGTGTTAGGTTGGGTTAGGTTAGGTTATATTACGTTATTGATGTATATGAAGATTCCACGGAGACGTAGAGGCCAACTCGCCATGAGTGTTTTCAAATATTAACGCCGAGATGTTAGGTTGGGTTAGGTTAGGTTATATTACGTTATTGATGTGTATGAAGGTCCCACGGAGACGTAGAGTTCAACTCGCCAGGAATGTTGTCAAATATTACCGCCGAGATGTTAGGTTGTGTTTGGTTAGGTTATATTACGTTATTGATGTATATGAAGGTCCCACGGAGACGTAGACGCCAACTAGCCAGGTATGTTGTCAAATATTACCGCCGAGATGTTAGGTTGGGTTAGGTTGGGTTATATTACGTTATTGATGTATAAAAAGGTCCCACGCAGACATAGAGGCCAACAAGACAGGAATGTGGTCATATATTACCGCCGAGATGTTAGGTTGGGTTAGGTTAGGTTATATTACGTTATTGATGTATATAAAGGTCCACGGAGACGTAGATGCCAACTCGCCAGGAATGTTTTCAAATATGACCGCCGAGATGTTAGGTTGGGTTAGGTTAGGTTATATTACGTTATTGACGTATATAAAGGTCCCACGGAGACGTAGAGGCCAACTCGCCAGGAATGTTGTCAAATATTACCGCCGAGATGTTAGGTTGGGTTAGGTTAGGTTATATTACGTTATTGATGTATATAAAGGTCCCACGGAGACGTAGATGCCAACTCGCCAGGACTGTTTTCAAATATTACCGCCGAGATGTTAAGTTGGGTTAGGTTAGATTATATTACGTTATTGATGTATATAAAGGTCCCACGGAGACGTAGAGTTCAACTCGCCAGGAATGTTGTCAAATATGAGCGCCGAGATGTTAGGTTGGGTTAGGTTAGGTTATATTGCGTTATTGATGTATATGAAGGTCAAACGGAGACGTGGAGGCCAAAAAGCCAGGAATGTGGTCAAATATTACCGCCGAGATGATAAGTTGGGTTAGGTTAGGTTATATTACGTTATTGACGTATATAAAGGTCCCACGGAGACGTAGAGGCCAACTCGCCAGGAATGTTGTCAAATATTACCGCCGAGATGTTAGGTTGGGTTAGGTTAGGTTATATTACGTTATTGATGTGTATAACGGTCCCACGGAGACGTAGAGAATAACAAGACAGGAATGTGGTCAAATATTACCGCCGAGATGTTAGGTTGGGTTAGGTTAGGTTATATTACGTTATTGATGTATATAAAGATTCCACGGAGACGTAGAGGCCAACTCGCCAGGAGTGTTTTCAAATATTACCGCCGAGATGTTAGGTTGGGTTAGGTTAGGTTATATTACGTTATTGACGTATATAAAGGTCCCACGGAGACGTAGAGGCCAACTCGCCAGGAATGTTGTCAAATATTACCGCCGAGATGTTAGGTTGGGTTAGGTTAGGTTATATTACGTTATTGATGTATATAAAGGTCCCACGGAGACGTAGATGCCAACTCGCCAGGAATGTTTTCAAATATTACCGCCGAGATGTTAGGTTGGGTTAGGTTAGGTTATATTACGTTATTGATGTGTATAACGGTCCCACGGAGACGTAGAGAATAACAAGACAGGAATGTGGTCAAATATTACCGCCGAGATGTTAGGTTGGGTTAGGTTAGGTGATATTACGTTATTGATGTATATAAATGTCCCACGGAGACGTAGAGGCCAACAAGCCAGGAATGTTGTCATATATTACCGCCGAGGTGTTAGGTTGGGTTAGGTTAGGTTATATTACGTTATTGATGTATATGAAGATTCCACGGAGACGTAGAGGCCAACTCGCCATGAGTGTTATCAAATATTAACGCCGAGATGTTAGGTTGGGTTAGGTTAGGTTATATTACGTTATTGATGTGTATGAAGGTCCCACGGAGACGTAGAGTTCAACTCGCCAGGAATGTTGTCAAATATTAGCGCCGAGATGATAGGATGGGTTAGGTTAGGTTATATGACGTTATTGATGTATATAAAGATTCCACGGAGACGTAGAGGCCAACTCGCCAGGAGTGTTTTCAAATATTACCGCCGAGATGTTAGGTTGGGTTAGGTTAGGTTATATTACGTTATTGATGTATATAAAGATTCCACGGAGACGTAGAGGCCAACTCGCCATGAGTGTTTTCAAATATTAACGCCGAGATGTTAGGTTGGGTTAGGTTAGGTTATATTACGTTATTGATGTATATGAAGGTCCCACGGAGACGTAGAGTTCAACTCGCCAGGAATGTTGTCAAATATTAGCGCCGAAATGATAGGATGGGTTAGGTTAGGTTATATGACGTTATTGATGTATATAAAGGTCCCACGGAGACGTAGATGCCAACTCGCCAGGAATGTTTTCAAGTATTACCGCCGAGATGTTAGGTTGCGTTAGGTTAGGTTATATTACGTTATTGATGTATATAAAGGTCCCACGGAGACGTAGATGCCAACTCGCCAGGAATGTTTTCAAATATTACCGCCGAGATGTTAGGTTGGGTTAGGTTAGGTTATATTACGTTATTGACGTATATAAAGGTCCCACGGAGACGTAGAGGCCAACTCGCCAGGAATGTTGTCAAATATTACCGCCGAGATGTTAGGTTGGGTTAGGTTAGGTTATATTACGTTATTGATGTATATAAAGGTCCCACGGAGACGTAGAGTTCAACTCGCCAGGAATGTTGTGAAATATTAGGGCCGAGATGATAGGATGGGTTAGGTTACGTTATATTACGTTATTGATGTATATGAATGTCAAGCGGAGACGTAGAGGCCAACAAGCCAGGAATGTGGTCAAATATTACCGCCGAGACGTTAGGTTGGGTTAGGTTAGGTTATATTACGTTATTGATGTGTATAACGGTCCCACGGAGACGTAGAGAATAACAAGACAGGAATGTGGTCAAATATTACCGCCGAGATGTTAGGTTGGGTTAGGTTAGGTTATATTACGTTATTGATGTATATAAAGATTCCACGGAGACGTAGAGGCCAACTCGCCAGGAGTGTTTTCAAATATTACCGCCGAGATGTTAGGTTGGGTTAGGTTAGGTTATATTACGTAGAGAGAGGCAATGCCCCTTCCGAGAGAGGCAATGCCCCTTCCACCGGTGAAAAAATCCGCGAAAGCGGAAACAAAGAAATCACCCATCCAGAAGAGGATGGAACAGATTCAAAAGGAGCAGGTTCGGAAGGAGAGCGAAGGGAAGTGTCCAGCAGCGAGCGCACCTGCTCCGCAGAACAAGAAGGAGACGGAGACGCCGTGGACGAAAGTCCTCGGCAGAAAGTCGAAAAAGGAGACGACGGCCACCGTAAACAAGACCGTGAGGGCAGGCAAGAAGGTAGCAGCTGCGAAGTCGATGCCAAAAGAAAAGCCGATAGTGATGAAAACCCCGAGCACGGCCGCTGTCGTAATCACTATAGAGGAGGGCAGTAAATCGACATACGCCGAGCTTATGACAACGGCGCGGCAGAAGATCAAACTGTCGGACCTGGGAATCGGTGAGGTCAAACCCAGGAAAGCGCTGACCGGAGCGCTTATTCTCGAAATATGCGGCGAAGGTAAAGAAGAGAAGGCGAACGCGCTCGCCAACAAGTTAACCGGGCTATTCGCGATCACGAGGGGTGTAAAAATCACGCGCCCCTGCAAGAGAGCGGCCCTGAGGGTCTTCAGGATGGAAGACTCGATCACGGTCGGTGAGGTCGTCGAAGCAGTCGCCGCACAAGGCGGCTGCACCGCCGACGAGGTAAAAACCGGTCCCAGGAGGACGGCGTATAACGGCATGGGCACGATGCTTATGCAATGCCCGGTCGCCGCCGCAAAGAAGGTTACCTAAAACGGTAAAGTAAAGGTCGGATGGACGTCCGTCCGCGTTGAACCCATCGAAGCACGACAACTTACCTGCTTCAAATGTTGGGAAATCGGGCACGTAATCGCGAAATGCTCCGCGACCGTGGACCGAACGGAGGCGTGTTACCGGTGCGGTGAGAAGGGACACCGCGCTGCGGAATGCAATGAGAAGGCACCGACGTGCCCGGTATGCAAGTCGGCAAACCGCCCGCATGGACACAGAGCAGGTAGCAAAGCCTGCACTGTCCCGCCGCCGGCAAAAAAAGGACAGAAGAACGCTACTCAATCGAGCGCTAAATCCTCAGGTAAGGATAAGAAACCTGAGGAAAAGAAGGAAAAAGCTGCAGCAGCAGCCAAACACAACCACGAAGAGGAGAAGGAGCGCGAAACTCTGAAGGCGAGCACCAGCCGCGAGGAGGCGATGGATCTGGCGTAACTTTCAATATGAAATGCCAGATCCTGCAAACTAATTTAAATCACGCCGCGAGAGCACAAGATCTTATGCTCGAAAGCCTGCAAAGCGGCGTGGTTGAATTAGTGGTTGCCGCGGAGCCGTATTTAATCCACGACAAGCCGTCATGGATAGCAAACAGGGAGAAGACGGTTGCAATAATTCAGGCGACGCCGACACGCATCCGACCGATCACAGCCATCGCGCAAGGGCGTGGTTACGTCGCAGTATCGTGGTCGGATTGCGTCGTCATTGGAATATACGCGCCGCCGAGTTGGTCGTTGCAAGATTTCGATCAGCTCCTGGACGAAGTGGAGGGTGTAGTGCGAAATCACGCCTCGCAACCGACATTCGTACTGGGAGATTTCAACGCGCACGCGACTATGTGGCGCTCTTCCAGAACGACTCAGCGTGGACACTCGACGATGGACTGGGCAGCATCCGCGAATCTCAGACTGTTGAATCAAGGATCTGCCAGTACGTGCGTGCGTCCACAGGGCGAGAGCAAGGTCGACCTCTCGTTCGCGAACGACGCAGCATCTCGAAGAGTCACGAGCTGGAAAGTGGATCCGATCGAAACTTTATCTGATCACTTATATATAAGGATCGACATATCCACGGTACAAGGAAGAAGGGCAGCGGATCAGAAGCAAAATAGATGGTCGTTGCGAAAAATCGACGAAGATATGTTTATGGCGGCAACCCTCGCCGCTACCTGGCCGAGCGAACCGACCGAAGCGGCCGTAGTCGAGCGAGAAGCAGAATGGTTTACGAGGACGTTGACATCGGTGTGCAACGCAAGCATGCCGAAAATAAGGTCGAACCCCACTCGTAAACCCGTATATTGGTGGAGGAACGAGATCGCTCTTCTCCGTGCGGAGAGCACAAACGCACGGAGACAATATACGAGATACCGGAAACGGAGGAATCCCGATTCGGTGAGGAAAGCGCAGCTCTATGAAGTTTACAAGGAGAAGAAAATAGAGCTGCAGGCGGCCATAAAGACATCAAAGGCACGAGCATGGGACGGGCTGCTGGAAACACTGCGCGAGGATCCGTGGGGGCGGCCGTACAAGATAGTAATGAATAAATTACGACCGTGGGCGCCCCCGTTAACGGAGACGATGGAGACGCCGTTCTTGAAGCGAGTTGTCGACACGCTCTTCCCACCGGAAGAGGCTACGTCGGCGAGCAACTCGCAAATTTCAGCACACATCGACCCGATCATCTGGTCGCTGGACAACGACGTCACCGAGGAGGAAATGGCTCGCGCCATAAAGCGCATGACAAAGAAGAACACCGCGCCCGGACCGGACGGAATTCCCGGCCGTGCCTGGTCGATGGCACTCAGTGTCCTGAATTCAAGATTGCGGAAGTTATTTACAGCATGCTTGAAGACGGGTACGTTTCCAGCAAGATGGAAAACCGGCAGATTAGTATTGCTCCGAAAGCCGGGAAAATCGGAGGATTTACCGGCAGCGTACAGGCCGATAGTTTTGCTCGACGAGGTCGGAAAATTATTTGAAAGGATAATCCACAACCGCCTCATCGAGCACCTGTCGCGAACCGGGCCGAACTTAGCCGAGAACCAATTCGGCTTCCGAGAAGGACGATCGACGATTGACGCGATTCGACAAGTGAAAAGTTTCGCCGAAAACGCGATCGCCGCCGGGGGAGTCGTAATCGCGATATCTTTAGATATTAAGAATGCGTTCAACTCCCTCGAATGGAGTACGATTCGTAGAGCGCTTGAAAAGCACGGGTTTCCGCGATACCTGCGAAGGGTCGTGGAAAATTACCTGAGCGACCGCGCGGTTCTCTACGATAGCCGGCATGGAATCGAGAAAAAGAAGATTGATCGCGGCGTTCCCCAGGGATCGGTCCTCGGACCGCTTCTCTGGAATCTCGGGTACGACGCGGTCCTGAAGCTGCCAATGCCGTCCGGCGTGCATCTCACGTGCTACGCGGATGACACGATGGTGTTGGCAGTCGACACGTGTCGGCAACGCGCAATCTGCCGGGCCGAAGTGGCAGTTGCGGTCGTGGCTAATACGATCAAGAAGATGGGGCTCCAGATGGCACCGGAGAAATCTGAAATCCTGTGCTTCAAGGGACGAAGAAGAGACCCGCGAGGAGGAAACGAAGTGGTCAACATTGGACCATCCAAAGTTACAGTGGGGAGCGAGATGAAGTATCTCGGACTGCTCCTCGACGATAAATGGAACTTTGGTCTCCACTTCGCTCGTCAGGCCGTTCGACTGGATGCTGCGGCAAATTATCTAAGCCGCATCATGCCGAATCTGCACGGACCGGACGAGAAAGTAAGGAAAGTCTATGCTGGGGTGATAAAAAGCATTGCGCTTTACGGAGCCCCGGTATAGAGCGACGCGCTTAACAAAGGAGGCAGAAAGCTGCAGCTGCTGCGAAGCGCGTGGCGAAGAATAGCCATTCGGGTCATAAGAGGATATCGCACGATTTCCTACGACGCGGCAACAATGCTGGCGGGTCTCGCACCCCTGGAATACCTGGCGCAGGAAGACCTCATAGTGTACGAAACCCTTCGCACAACGCGCCAGGTAGAAGAAGAAGGTGCACCTGCTCCGACAAGGGACGAGATTAGAAGAGAAGCGAGACGCTTCACTTTCTCTAAATGGAAGGAGAAACTCGCACCTGCGACCAATCACAGGATCGTGGGAGCGATTCTACCCATCTTGGAAAACTGGGTAGAAAACAGGAGAGGGCAGCTCACCTTCAGAGTGACGCAGGTGCTGACTGGACATGGATGCTTCGGTCAGTACCTCTGCAAGATCGGAAAAGAGGCCACGGCTGAATGTCACCATTGCGGAGACGGAGACGACTCTGCGCAGCACACGTTGGAACGCTGTCCAGCGTGGCAAACGCTGCGCCACGCTCTCGTGGCAGAGATCGGACGGGATCTCTCGCCGACCAGCATCCTGCCGAAGATGCTGGAAGGGGAGAGATACTGGCGAGCCGTTACCTTGTTTTGCGACAAAGTGATGGCTGCGAAGGAAGCCGCCGAGCGCGAAAGAGAGCGCACGCTTTCTGCTCGACGAGCCTTACGTGGTCGGCGTTGTAGACGTTTGCCACGTTCCACTCCAAGGTAGGGGACTCTCGTCCGTCAGGGCGCGAGAGTCGCTCCAAAGTACCCACCGGGGAGCGGAGCTTCGCCGTCGCCGTCCATCTCAAACGCCGCAAGCGGGAGAAGAGGGAGACGACTTCGAAGATTGAAGACAGGCGCAAGAAATTCGACAAAGAGGTACGCGTGAGGAATGCATGCATTCGCACACAAGCGTAATAGAAAAGATTGCGCAAAGAAAAAGTAAATAAGAAAAAACAGAAAGAGCAGCCGAGCGCCGGCTAGACAGAATTTGGGTCAAGTCTATCCGGCACGCGCTCGACCGAGGAGAGGCAAACGACTGTGGTGGTTGCAGTCGTTGCCAATCTAAAGTATGAACTCGCACGCCAGCTATGAACAGAGAGTTCAAAGAACTCAGACACGAGGCGGGATGCTGGACGCGTTCGAAAGAGTTCCCGGCTACCCGCTACAAGTGTAGGAAGACCACCGCAGGGTTTTAGTCGGTAAGAGTCCGACATAACCGCGGATTTCCCAAAAAATCCACGGTATCCATGAGGATTTCCCTGCGAAAAAAAAAAAGGTTATATTACGTTATTGATGTATATAAAGATTCCACGGAGACGTAGAGGCCAACTCGCCATGAGTGTTTACAAATATTAACGCCGAGATGTTAGGTTGGGTTAGGTTAGGTTATATTACGTTATTGATGTATATGAAGCTCCCACGGAGACGTAGAGTTCAACTCGCCAGGAATGTTGTCAAATATTAGCGCCGAAATGATAGGATGGGTTAGGTTAGGTTATATTACGTTATTGATGTATATAAAGGTCCACGGAGACGTAGATGCCAACTCGCCAGGAATGTTTTCAAATATTACCGCCGAGATGTTAGGTTGGGTTAGGTTAGGTTATATTACGTTATTGGCGTATATAAAGGTCCCACGGAGACGTAGAGGCCAACTCGCCAGGAATGTTGTCAAATATTACCGCCGAGATGTTAGGTTGGGTTACGTTAGGTTATATTACGTTATTGATGTATATAAAGGTCCCACGGAGACGTAGAGTTCAACTCGCCAGGAATGTTGTGAAATATTAGGGCCGAGATGATAGGATGGGTTAGGTTACGTTATATTACGTTATTGATGTATATGAAGGTCAAGCGGAGACGTAGAGGCCAACAAGCCAGGAATGTGGTCAAATATTACCGCCGAGACGTTAGGTTGGGTTAGGTTAGGTTATATTACGTTATTGATGTGTATAACGGTCCCACGGAGACGTAGAGAATAACAAGACAGGAATGTGGTCAAATATTACCGCCGAGATGTTAGGTTGGGTTAGGTTAGGTTATATTACGTTATTGATGTATATAAAGATTCCACGGAGACGTAGAGGCCAACTCGCCATGAGTGTTTTCAAATATTAACGCCGAGATGTTAGGTTGGGTTAGGTTAGGTTATATTACGTTATTGATGTATATGAAGGTCCCACGGAGACGTAGAGTTCAACTCGCCAGGAATGTTGTCAAATATTAGCGCCGAAATGATAGGATGGGTTAGGTTAGGTTATATGACGTTATTGATGTATATAAAGGTCCCACGGAGACGTAGATGCCAACTCGCCAGGAATGTTTTCAAGTATTACCGCCGAGATGTTAGGTTGCGTTAGGTTAGGTTATATTACGTTATTGATGTATATAAAGGTCCCACGGAGATGGAGAAGCCAACTCGCCAGGAATGTTGTTAAATATTACCGCTGAGATGTTAGGTTGGGTTAGGTTAGGTTATATTACGTTATTGATGTATATAAAGATCCCACGGAGACGTAGAGGCCAACTCGCCAGGTATGTTGTGAAATATTACCGCCGCGATGTTAGGATGGGTTAGGTTAGGTTATATTACGTTATTGATGTATAAAAAGGTCCCACGCAGACATAGAGGCCAACAAGACAGGAATGTGGTCATATATAACCGCCGAGATGTTAGGTTGGGTTAGGTTAGGTTATATTACGTTATTGATGTATATAAAGGTCCACGGAGACGTAGATGCCAACTCGCCAGGAATGTTTTCAAATATTACCGCCGAGATGTTAGGTTGGGTTAGGTTAGGTTATATTACGTTATTGACGTATATAAAGGTCCCACGGAGACGTAGAGGCCAACTCGCCAGGAATGTTGTCAAATATTACCGCCGAGATGTTAGGTTGGGTTAGGTTAGGTTATATTACGTTATTGATGTATATAAAGGTCCCACGGAGACGTAGAGTTCAACTCGCCAGGAATGTTGTGAAATATTAGGGCCGAGATGATAGGATGCGTTAGGTTACGTTATATTACGTTATTGATGTATATGAAGGTCAAGCGGAGACGTAGAGGCCAACAAGCCAGGAATGTGGTCAAATATTACCGCCGAGACGTTAGGTTGGGTTAGGTTAGGTTATATTACGTTATTGATGTGTATAACGGTCCCACGGAGACGCAGAGAATAACAAGACAGGAATGTGGTCAAATATTACCGCCGAGATGTTAGGTTGGGTTAGGTTAGGTTATATTACGTTATTGATGTATATAAAGATTCCACGGAGACGTAGAGGCCAACTCGCCAGGAGTGTTTTCAAATATTACCGCCGAGATGTTAGGTTGGGTTAGGTTAGGTTATATTACGTTATTGATGTATATAAAGAGTCCACGGAGACGTAGAGGCCAACTCGCCAGGAGTGTTTTCAAATATTACCGCCGAGATGTTAGGTTGGGTTAGGTTAGGTTATATTACGTTATTGATGTATATAAAGAGTCCACGGAGACGTAGAGGCCAACTCGCCATGAGTGTTTTCAAATATTAACGCCGAGATGTTAGGTTGGGTTAGGTTAGGTTATATTACGTTATTGATGTATATGAAGGTCCCACGGAGACGTAGAGTTCAACTCGCCAGGAATGTTGTCAAATATTACCGCCGAGATGTTAGGATGGGTTAGGTTAGGTTATATTACGTTATTGATGTATAAAAAGGTCCCACGCAGACATAGAGGCCAACAAGACAGGAATGTGGTCATAGATTACCGCCGAGATGTTAGGTTGGGTTAGGTTAGGTTATATTACGTTATTGATGTATATAAAGGTCCACGGAGACGTAGATGCCAACTCGGCAGGAATGTTTTCAAATATTACCGCCGAGATGTTAGGTTGGGTTAGGTTAGGTTATATTACGTTATTGGCGTATATAAAGGTCCCACGGAGACGTAGAGGCCAACTCGCCAGGAATGTTGTCAAATATTACCGCCGAGATGTTAGGTTGGGTTAGGTTAGGTTATATTACGTTATTGATGTATATGAAGATACCACGGAGACGTAGAGGCCAACTCGCCAGGTATGTTGTGAAATATTACCGCCGCGATGTTAGGTTGGGTTAGGTTAGGTTATATTACGTTATTGATGTATATAAAGGTCCCACGGAGACGTAGAGTTCAACTCGCCAGGAATGTTGTGAAATATTAGGGCCGAGATGATAGGATGCGTTAGGTTACGTTATATTACGTTATTGATGTATATGAAGGTCAAGCGGAGACGTAGAGGCCAACAAGCCAGGAATGTGGTCAAATATTACCGCCGAGACGTTAGGTTGGGTTAGGTTAGGTTATATTACGTTATTGATGTGTATAACGGTCCCACGGAGACGCAGAGAATAACAAGACAGGAATGTGGTCAAATATTACCGCCGAGATGTTAGGTTGGGTTAGGTTAGGTTATATTACGTTATTGATGTATATAAAGAGTCCACGGAGACGTAGAGGCCAACTCGCCATGAGTGTTTTCAAATATTAACGCCGAGATGTTAGGTTGGGTTAGGTTAGGTTATATTACGTTATTGATGTATATGAAGGTCCCACGGAGACGTAGAGTTCAACTCGCCAGGAATGTTGTCAAATATTACCGCCGAGATGATAGGATGGGTTAGGTTAGGTTATATTACGTTATTGATGTATAAAAAGGTCCCACGCAGACATAGAGGCCAACAAGACAGGAATGTGGTCATAGATTACCGCCGAGGTGTTAGGTTGGGTTAGGTTAGGTTATATTACGTTATTGATGTATATAAAGGTCCACGGAGACGTAGATGCCAACTCGCCAGGAATGTTTTCAAATATTACCGCCGAGATGTTAGGTTGGGTTAGGTTAGGTTATATTACGTTATTGACGTATATAAAGGTCCCACGGAGACGTAGAGTTCAACTCGCCAGGAATGTGTCAAATATTAGCGCCGAGATGGTAGGATGGGTTAGGTTAGGTTATATGACGTTATTGATGTATATAAAGGTCCACGGAGACGTAGATGCCAATTCGCCAGGAATGTTTTCAAATATTACCGCCGAGATGTTAGGTTGGGTTAGGTTAGGTTATATTACGTTATTGATGTATATAAAGGTCCCACGGAGACGTAGAGTTCAACTCGCCAGGAATGTTGTGAAATATTAGGGCCGAGATGATAGGATGGGTTAGGTTACGTTATATTACGTTATTGATGTATATGAAGGTCAAGCGGAGACGTAGAGGCCAACAAGCCAGGAATGTGGTCAAATATTACCGCCGAGACGTTAGGTTGGGTTAGGTTAGGTTATATTACGTTATTGATGTGTATAACGGTCCCACGGAGACGTAGAGAATAACAAGACAGGAATGTGGTCAAATATTACCGCCGAGGTGTTAGGTTCGGTTAGGTTAGGTTATATTACGTTATTGATGTATATAAAGATTCCACGGAGACGTAGAGGCCAACTCGCCAAGAGTGTTTTCAAATATTACCGCCGAGATGTTAGGTTGGGTTAGGTTACGTTATATTACGTTATTGATGTATATAAAGATTCCACGGAGACGTAGAGGCCAACTCGCCATGAGTGTTTTCAAATATTAACGCCGAGATGTTAGGTTGGGTTAGGTTAGGTTATATTACGTTATTGATGTATATGAAGGTCCCACGGAGACGTAGAGTTCAACTCGCCAGGAATGTTGTCAAATATTAGCGCCGAAATGATAGGATGGGTTAGGTTAGGTTATATGACGTTATTGATGTATATAAAGGTCCCACGGAGACGTAGATGCCAACTCGCCAGGAATGTTTTCAAGTATTACCGCCGAGATGTTAGGTTGCGTTAGGTTAGGTTATATTACGTTATTGATGTATGTAAAGGTCCCACGGAGATGGAGAAGCCAACTCGCCAGGAATGTTGTTAAATATTACCGCTGAGATGTTAGGTTGGGTTAGGTTAGGTTATATTACGTTATTGATGTATATAAAGATCCCACGCAGACATAGAGGCCAACTCGCCAGGTATGTTGTGAAATATTACCGCCGCGATGTTAGGATGGGTTAGGTTAGGTTATATTACGTTATTGATGTATAAAAAGGTCCCACGCAGACATAGAGGCCAACAAGACAGGAATGTGGTCATATATAACCGCCGAGATGTTAGGTTGGGTTAGGTTAGGTTATATTACGTTATTGATGTATATGAAGGTCCCACGGAGACGTAGAGTTCAACTCGCCAGGAATGTTGTCAAATATTAGCGCCGAAATGATAGGATGGGTTAGGTTAGGTTATATGACGTTATTGATGTATATAAAGGTCCCACGGAGACGTAGATGCCAACTCGCCAGGAATGTTTTCAAGTATTACCGCCGAGATGTTAGGTTGCGTTAGGTTAGGTTATATTACGTTATTGATGTATATAAAGGTCCCACGGAGATGGAGAAGCCAACTCGCCAGGAATGTTGTTAAATATTACCGCTGAGATGTTAGGTTGGGTTAGGTTAGGTTATATTACGTTATTGATGTATATAAAGATCCCACTGGGACGTAGAGGCCAACTCGCCAGGTATGTTGTCAAATATTACCGCCGAGATGTTAGGATGGGTTAGGTTAGGTTATATTACGTTATTGATGTATAAAAAGGTCCCACGCAGACATAGAGGCCAACAAGACAGGAATGTGGTCATATATTACCGCCGAGATGTTAGGTTGGGTTAGGTTAGGTTATATTACGTTATTGATGTATATAAAGGTCCACGGAGACGTAGATGCCAACTCGCCAGGAATGTTTTCAAATATTACCGCCGAGATGTTAGGTTGGGTTAGGTTAGGTTATATTACGTTATTGGCGTATATAAAGGTCCCACGGAGACGTAGAGGCCAACTCGCCAGGAATGTTGTCAAATATTACCGCCGAGATGTTAGGTTGGGTTAGGTTAGGTTATATTACGTTATTGATGTATATGAAGATACCACGGAGACGTAGAGGCCAACTCGCCAGGTATGTTGTGAAATATTACCGCCGCGATGTTAGGTTGGGTTAGGTTAGGTTATATTACGTTATTGATGTATATAAAGGTCCCACGGAGACGTAGAGTTCAACTCGCCAGGAATGTTGTGAAATATTAGGGCCGAGATGATAGGATGCGTTAGGTTACGTTATATTACGTTATTGATGTATATGAAGGTCAAGCGGAGACGTAGAGGCCAACAAGCCAGGAATGTGGTCAAATATTACCGCCGAGACGTTAGGTTGGGTTAGGTTAGGTTATATTACGTTATTGATGTGTATAACGGTCCCACGGAGACGCAGAGAATAACAAGACAGGAATGTGGTCAAATATTACCGCCGAGATGTTAGGTTGGGTTAGGTTAGGTTATATTACGTTATTGATGTATATAAAGAGTCCACGGAGACGTAGAGGCCAACTCGCCATGAGTGTTTTCAAATATTAACGCCGAGATGTTAGGTTGGGTTAGGTTAGGTTATATTACGTTATTGATGTATATGAAGGTCCCACGGAGACGTAGAGTTCAACTCGCCAGGAATGTTGTCAAATATTACCGCCGAGATGATAGGATGGGTTAGGTTAGGTTATATTACGTTATTGATGTATAAAAAGGTCCCACGCAGACATAGAGGCCAACAAGACAGGAATGTGGTCATAGATTACCGCCGAGGTGTTAGGTTGGGTTAGGTTAGGTTATATTACGTTATTGATGTATATAAAGGTCCACGGAGACGTAGATGCCAACTCGCCAGGAATGTTTTCAAATATTACCGCCGAGATGTTAGGTTGGGTTAGGTTAGGTTATATTACGTTATTGACGTATATAAAGGTCCCACGGAGACGTAGAGTTCAACTCGCCAGGAATGTGTCAAATATTAGCGCCGAGATGGTAGGATGGGTTAGGTTAGGTTATATGACGTTATTGATGTATATAAAGGTCCACGGAGACGTAGATGCCAATTCGCCAGGAATGTTTTCAAATATTACCGCCGAGATGTTAGGTTGGGTTAGGTTAGGTTATATTACGTTATTGATGTATATAAAGGTCCCACGGAGACGTAGAGTTCAACTCGCCAGGAATGTTGTGAAATATTAGGGCCGAGATGATAGGATGGGTTAGGTTACGTTATATTACGTTATTGATGTATATGAAGGTCAAGCGGAGACGTAGAGGCCAACAAGCCAGGAATGTGGTCAAATATTACCGCCGAGACGTTAGGTTGGGTTAGGTTAGGTTATATTACGTTATTGATGTGTATAACGGTCCCACGGAGACGTAGAGAATAACAAGACAGGAATGTGGTCAAATATTACCGCCGAGGTGTTAGGTTCGGTTAGGTTAGGTTATATTACGTTATTGATGTATATAAAGATTCCACGGAGACGTAGAGGCCAACTCGCCAAGAGTGTTTTCAAATATTACCGCCGAGATGTTAGGTTGGGTTAGGTTACGTTATATTACGTTATTGATGTATATAAAGATTCCACGGAGACGTAGAGGCCAACTCGCCATGAGTGTTTTCAAATATTAACGCCGAGATGTTAGGTTGGGTTAGGTTAGGTTATATTACGTTATTGATGTATATGAAGGTCCCACGGAGACGTAGAGTTCAACTCGCCAGGAATGTTGTCAAATATTAGCGCCGAAATGATAGGATGGGTTAGGTTAGGTTATATGACGTTATTGATGTATATAAAGGTCCCACGGAGACGTAGATGCCAACTCGCCAGGAATGTTTTCAAGTATTACCGCCGAGATGTTAGGTTGCGTTAGGTTAGGTTATATTACGTTATTGATGTATGTAAAGGTCCCACGGAGATGGAGAAGCCAACTCGCCAGGAATGTTGTTAAATATTACCGCTGAGATGTTAGGTTGGGTTAGGTTAGGTTATATTACGTTATTGATGTATATAAAGATCCCACGCAGACATAGAGGCCAACTCGCCAGGTATGTTGTGAAATATTACCGCCGCGATGTTAGGATGGGTTAGGTTAGGTTATATTACGTTATTGATGTATAAAAAGGTCCCACGCAGACATAGAGGCCAACAAGACAGGAATGTGGTCATATATAACCGCCGAGATGTTAGGTTGGGTTAGGTTAGGTTATATTACGTTATTGATGTATATGAAGGTCCCACGGAGACGTAGAGTTCAACTCGCCAGGAATGTTGTCAAATATTAGCGCCGAAATGATAGGATGGGTTAGGTTAGGTTATATGACGTTATTGATGTATATAAAGGTCCCACGGAGACGTAGATGCCAACTCGCCAGGAATGTTTTCAAGTATTACCGCCGAGATGTTAGGTTGCGTTAGGTTAGGTTATATTACGTTATTGATGTATATAAAGGTCCCACGGAGATGGAGAAGCCAACTCGCCAGGAATGTTGTTAAATATTACCGCTGAGATGTTAGGTTGGGTTAGGTTAGGTTATATTACGTTATTGATGTATATAAAGATCCCACTGGGACGTAGAGGCCAACTCGCCAGGTATGTTGTCAAATATTACCGCCGAGATGTTAGGATGGGTTAGGTTAGGTTATATTACGTTATTGATGTATAAAAAGGTCCCACGCAGACATAGAGGCCAACAAGACAGGAATGTGGTCATATATTACCGCCGAGATGTTAGGTTGGGTTAGGTTAGGTTATATTACGTTATTGATGTATATAAAGGTCCACGGAGACGTAGATGCCAACTCGCCAGGAATGTTTTCAAATATTACCGCCGAGATGTTAGGTTGGGTTAGGTTAGGTTATATTACGTTATTGGCGTATATAAAGGTCCCACGGAGACGTAGAGGCCAACTCGCCAGGAATGTTGTCAAATATTACCGCCGAGATGTTAGGTTGGGTTAGGTTAGGTTATATTACGTTATTGATGTATATGAAGGTCCCACGGAGACGTAGAGTTCAACTCGCCAGGAATGTTGTCAAATATTAGCGCCGAGGTGATAGGATGGGTTAGGTTAGGTTATATTACGTTATTGATGTATATAAAGGTCCCACGGAGATGGAGAAGCCAACTCGCCAGGAATGTTGTTAAATATTACCGCTGAGATGTTAGGTTGGGTTAGGTTAGGTTATATTACGTTATTGATGTATATAAAGATCCCACGGAGACGTAGAGGCCAACTCGCCAGGTATGTTGTGAAATATTACCGCCGCGATGTTAGGATGGGTTAGGTTGGGTTATATTACGTTATTGATGTATAAAAAGGTCCCACGCAGACATAGAGGCCAACAAGACAGGAATGTGGTCATATATTACCGCCGAGATGTTAGGTTGGGTTAGGTTAGGTTATATTACGTTATTGATGTATATAAAGGTCCACGGAGACGTAGATGCCAACTCGCCAGGAATGTTTTCAAATATTACCGCCGAGATGTTAGGTTGGGTTAGGTTAGGTTATATTACGTTATTGACGTATATAAAGGTCCCACGGAGACGTAGAGTTCAACTCGCCAGGAATGTGTCAAATATTAGCGCCGAGATGGTAGGATGGGTTAGGTTAGGTTATATGACGTTATTGATGTATATAAAGGTCCACGGAGACGTAGATGCCAACTCGCCAGGAATGTTTTCAAATATTACCGCCGAGATGTTAGGTTGGGTGAGGTTAGGTTATATTACGTTATTGATGTATATAAATGTCCCACGGAGACGTAGAGTTCAACTCGCCAGGAATGTTGTGAAATATTAGGGCCGAGATGATAGGATGGGTTAGGTTACGTTATATTACGTTATTAATGTATATGAAGGTCAAGCGGAGACGTAGAGGCCAACAAGCCAGGAATGTGGTCAAATATTACCGCCGAGACGTTAGGTTGGGTTAAGTTAGGTTATATTACGTTATTGATGTGTATAACGGTCCCACGGAGACGTAGAGAATAACAAGACAGGAATGTGGTCAAATATTACCGCCGAGATGTTAGGTTGGGTTAGGTTAGGTTATATTACGTTATTGATGTATATAAAGATTCCACGGAGACGTAGAGGCCAACTCGCCAGGAGTGTTTTCAAATATTACCGCCGAGATGTTAGGTTGGGTTAGGTTAGGTTATATTACGTTATTGATGTATATAAAGATTCCACGGAGACGTAGAGGCCAACTCGCCATGAGTGTTTTCAAATATTAACGCCGAAATGTTAGGTTGGGTTAGGTTAGGTTATATTACGTTATTGATGTATATGAAGGTCCCACGGAGACGTAGAGTTCAACTCGCCAGGAATGTTGTTAAATATTAGCGCCGAAATGATAGGATGGGTTAGGTTAGGTTATATGACGTTATTGATGTATATAAAGGTCCCACGGAGACGTAGATGCCAACTCGCCAGGAATGTTTTCAAGTATTACCGCCGAGATGTTAGGTTGCGTTAGGTTAGGTTATATTACGTTATTGATGTATATAAAGGTCCCACGGTGATGGAGAAGCCAACTCGCCAGGAATGTTGTTAAATATTACCGCTGAGATGTTAGGTTGGGTTAGGTTAGGTTATATTACGTTATTGATGTATATAAAGATCCCACGGAGACGTAGAGGCCAACTCGCCAGGTATGTTGTGAAATATTACCGCCGCGATGTTAGGATGGGTTAGGTTAGGTTATATTACGTTATTGATGTATAAAAAGGTCCCACGCAGACATAGAGGTCAACAAGACAGGAATGTGGTCATATATTACCGCCGAGATGTTAGGTTGGGTTAGGTTAGGTTATATTACGTTATTGATGTATATAAAGGTCCACGGAGACGTAGATGCCAACTCGCCAGGAATGTTTTCAAATATTACCGCCGAGATGTTAGGTTGGGTTAGGTTAGGTTATATTGCGTTATTGACGTATATAAAGGTCCCACGGAGACGTAGAGGCCAACTCGCCAGGAATGTTGTCAAATATTACCGCCGAGATGTTAGGTTGGGTTAGGTTAGGTTATATTACGTTATTGATGTATATAAAGGTCCCACGGAGACGTAGAGTTCAACTCGCCAGGAATGTTGTGAAATATTAGCGCCGAGATGATAGGATGGGTTAGGTTACGTTATATTACGTTATTGATGTATATGAAGGTCAAGCGGAGACGTAGAGGCCAACAAGCCAGGAATGTGGTCAAATATTACCGCCGAGACGTTAGGTTGGGTTAGGTTAGGTTATATTACGTTATTGATGTGTATAACGGTCCCACGGAGACGTAGATGCCAACTCGCCAGGAATGTTTTCAAATATTACCGCCGAGATGTTAGGTTGGGTTAGGTTAGGTTATATTACGTTATTGACGTATATAAAGGTCCCACGGAGACGTAGAGGCCAACTCGCCAGGAATGTTGTCAAATATTACCGCCGAGATGTTAGGTTGGGTTAGGTTGGGTTATATTACGTTATTGATGTATATAAAGGTCCCACGGAGACGTAGAGTTCAACTCGCCAGGAATGTTGTGAAATATTAGCGCCGAGATGATAGGATGGGTTAGGTTACGTTATATTACGTTATTGATGTATATGAAGGTCAAGCGGAGACGTAGAGGCCAACAAGCCAGGAATGTGGTCAAATATTACCGCCGAGACGTTAGGTTGGGTTAGGTTAGGTTATATTACGTTATTGATGTGTATAACGGTCCCACGGAGACGTAGAGAATAACAAGACAGGAATGTGGTCAAATATTACCGCCGAGATGTTAGGTTGGGTTAGGTTAGGTTATATTACGTTATTGATGTATATAAATGTCCCACGGAGACGTAGAGGCCAACAAGCCAGGAATGTTGTCATATATTACCGCCGAGGTGTTAGGTTGGGTTAGGTTAGGTTATATTACGTTATTGATGTATATAAAGATTCCACGGAGGCGTAGAGGCCAACTCGCCAGGAGTGTTTTCAAATATTACCGCCGAGATGTTAGGTTGGGTTAGGTTAGGTTATATTACGTTATTGATGTATATAAAGGTCCCACGGAGACGTAGAGTTCAACTCGCCAGGAATGTTGTCAAATATTACCGCCGAGATGTTAGGTTGGGTTAGGTTAGGTTATATTACCTTATTGATGTATATAAAGGTCCCACGGAGACGTAGAGTTCAACTCGCCAGGAATGTTGTAAAATATTAGCGCCGATATGATAGGTTGGGTTAGGTTACGTTATAATACGTTATTGATGTATATGAAGGTCAAACGGAGACGTAGAGGCCAACAAGCCAGGAATGTGGTCAAATATTACCGCCGAGATGTTCTGTTGGGTTAGGTTAGGTTATATTACGTTATTGATGTATACAAAGGTCCCACGCAGACACAGAGGCCAACAAGACAGGAATGTGGTCAAATATTACCGCCGAGATGTTAGGTTGGGTTATGTTAGGTTATATTACGTTATTGACGTATATAAAGGTCCCACGGAGACGGAGAAGCCAACTCGCCAGGAATGTTTTCAAATATTACCGCCGAGATGTTAGGTTGGGTTAGGTTAGGTTATATTACGTTATTGATGTATAAAAAGGTCCCACGCAGGCATAGAGGCCAACAAGACAGGAATGTGGTCATATATTACCGCCGAGATGTTAGGTTGGGTTAGGTTAGGTTATATTACGTTATTGATGTATATAAAGGTCCACGGAGACGTAGATGCCAACTCGCCAGGAATGTTTTCAAATATTACCGCCGAGATGTTAGGTTGGGTTAGGTTAGGTTATATTACGTTATTGACGTATATAAAGGTCCCACGGAGACGTAGAGTTCAACTCGCCAGGAATGTGTCAAATATTAGCGCCGGGATGGTAGGATGGGTTAGGTTAGGTTATATGACGTTATTGATGTATATAAAGGTCCACGGAGACGTAGATGCCAACTCGCCAGGAATGTTTTCAAATATTACCGCCGAGATGTTAGGTTGGGTTAGGTTAGGTTATATTACGTTATTGATGTATATAAAGGTCCCACGGAGACGTAGAGTTCAACTCGCCAGGAATGTTGTGAAATATTAGGGCCGAGATGATAGGATGGGTTAGGTTACGTTATATTACGTTATTGATGTATATGAAGGTCAAGCGGAGACGTAGAGGCCAACAAGCCAGGAATGTGGTCAAATATTACCGCCGAGACGTTAGGTTGGGTTAGGTTAGGTTATATTACGTTATTGATGTGTATAACGGTCCCACGGAGACGTAGAGAATAACAAGACAGGAATGTGGTCAAATATTACCGCCGAGGTGTTAGGTTCGGTTAGGTTAGGTTATATTACGTTATTGATGTATATAAAGATTCCACGGAGACGTAGGGGCCAACTCGCCAAGAGTGTTTTCAAATATTACCGCCGAGATGTTAGGTTGGGTTAGGTTACGTTATATTACGTTATTGATGTATATAAAGATTCCACGGAGACGTAGAGGCCAACTCGCCATGAGTGTTTTCAAATATTAACGCCGAGATGTTAGGTTGGGTTAGGTTAGGTTATATTACGTTATTGATGTATATGAAGGTCCCACGGAGACGTAGAGTTCAACTCGCCAGGAATGTTGTGAAATATTAGCGCCGAGATGATAGGATGGGTTAGGTTACGTTATATTACGTTATTGATGTATATGAAGGTCAAGCGGAGACGTAGAGGCCAACAAGCCAGGAATGTGGTCAAATATTACCGCCGAGACGTTAGGTTGGGTCAGGTTAGGTTATATTACGTTATTGATGTGTATAACGGTCCCACGGGGACGTAGAGAATAACAAGACAGGAATGTGGTCAAATATTACCGCCGAGATGTTAGGTTGGGTTAGGTTAGGTTATATTACGTTATTGATGTATATAAATGTCCCACGGAGACGTAGAGGCCAACAAGCCAGGAATGTTGTGATATATTACCGCCGAGGTGTTAGGTTGGGTTAGGTTAGGTTATATTACGTTATTGATGTATATAAAGATTCCACGGAGGCGTAGAGGCCAACTCGCCAGGAGTGTTTTCAAATATTACCGCCGAGATGTTAGGTTGGGTTATGTTAGGTTATATGACGTTATTGATGTATATAAAGGTCCCACGCAGACATAGAAGCCAACTCGCCAGGAATGTTGTTAAATATTACCGCTGAGATGTTAGGTTGGGTTAGGTTAGGTCATATTACGCTATTGACGTATATAAACATCCCACGGAGACGTAGAGGCCAACTCGCCAGGAATGTTGTTAAATATTACCGCTGAGATGTCAGGTTGGGTTAGGTTAGGTTATATTACGTTATTGATGTACATAAAGGTCCCACGGAGACATAGAGGGCAACAAGACAGAAGTGTGGTCAAATATTACCGCCGAGATGTTAGGTTGGCTTAGGTTAGGTTATATTACGTTATTGATGTATATCAAGATCCCACGGAGACGTAGATGCCAACTCGCCAGGAATGTTGTTAAATATTACCGCTGAGATGTCAGGTTGGGTTAGGTTAGGTTATATTACGTTATTGATGTACATAAAGGTCCCACGGAGACATAGAGGGCAACAAGACAGAAGTGTGGTCAAATATTACCGCCGAGATGTTAGGTTGGCTTAGGTTGGGTTATATTACGTTATTGATGTATATCAAGATCCCACGGAGACGTAGATGCCAACTCGCCAGGAATGTTGTCAAATGTTACCGCCGAGATGATAGGTTAGGTTAGGTTAGGTTATATTTCGTTATTGATGTATATGAAGGTCCCACGTGGACGTAGACGCCAACTAGCCAGGTATGTTGTCAAATATTACCGCCGAGATGTTAGGTTGGGTTAGGTTAGGTTATATTACCTTATTGATGTATATAAAGGTCCCACGGAGACGTAGAGTTCAACTCGCCAGGAATGTTGTCAAATATTAGCGCCGAGATGATAGGATGGGTTAGGTTAGGTTACATGACGTTATTGATGTATATAAAGGTCCCACGGAGACGTAGAGGCCAACTCGCCAGGAATGTTGTCAAATATTACCGCCGAGATGTTAGGTTGGGTTAGGTTAGGTTATATTACGTTATTGATGTATATAAAGGTCAAACGGAGACGTAGAGGTCAACTCGCCAGGAATGTTGTCAAATATTACCGCCGAGATATTAGGTTGGGTTAGGTTAGGTTATATTACGTTATTGATGTATTTGAAGGTCAAACGGAGACGTAGAGGTCAACTCGCCAGGAATGTTGTCAAATATTACCGCCGAGATGTTAGGTTGTGTTAGGTTAGGTTATATTACGTTATTGATGTATATGAAGGTCCCACGGAGACGTAGAGGCCAACTCGCCAGGAATGTTGTCAAATATTACCGCCGAGATGTTAGGTTGGGTTAGGTTAGGTTATATTACGTTATTGATGTATATAAAGGTCCCACAGAGACGGAGAAGCCAACTCGCCAGGAATGTTGTCAAATATTGCCGCCGAAATGTTAGGTTGGGTTAGGTTAGGTTATATTACGTTATTGACGTATATAAAGGTCCCACGGAGACGTAGAGGCCAACTCGCCAGGAATGTTGTCAAATATTACCGCCGAGATGTTAGGTTGGGTTAGGTTAGGTTATATTACGTTATTGATGTATATAAAGGTCCCACGGAGACGTAGAGTTCAACTCGCCAGGAATGTTGTGAAATATTAGCGCCGAGATGATAGGATGGGTTAGGTTACGTTATATTACGTTATTGATGTATATGAAGGTCAAGCGGAGACGTAGAGGCCAACAAGCCAGGAATGTGGTCAAATATTACCGCCGAGACGTTAGGTTGGGTCAGGTTAGGTTATGTTACGTTATTGATGTGTATAACGGTCCCACGGAGACGTAGAGAATAACAAGACAGGAATGTGGTCAAATATTACCGCCGAGATGTTAGGTTGGGTTAGGTTAGGTTATATTACGTTATTGATGTATATAAATGTCCCACGGAGACGTAGAGGCCAACAAGCCAGGAATGTTGTCATATATTACCGCCGAGGTGTTAGGTTGGGTTAGGTTAGGTTATATTACGTTATTGATGTATATAAAGATTCCACGGAGGCGTAGAGGCCAACTCGCCAGGAGTGTTTTCAAATATTACCGCCGAGATGTTAGATTGGGTTAGGTTAGGTTATATTACGTTATTGATGTATATAAAGGTCCCACGGAGACGTAGAGTTCAACTCGCCAGGAATGTTGTCAAATATTACCGCCGAGATGTTAGGTTGGGTTAGGTTAGGTTATATTACCTTATTGATGTATATAAATGTCCCACGGAGACGTAGAGTTCAACTCGCCAGGAATGTTGTAAAATATTAGCGCCGATATGATAGGTTGGGTTAGGTTACGTTATAATACGTTATTGATGTATATGAAGGTCAAACGGAGACGTAGAGGCCAACAAGCCAGGAATGTGGTCAAATATTACCGCCGAGATGTTATGTTGGGTTAGGTTAGGTTATATTACGTTATTGATGTATACAAAGGTCCCACGCAGACACAGAGGCAAACAAGACAGGAATGTGGTCAAATATTACCGCCGAGATGTTAGGTTGGGTTATGTTAGGTTATATTACGTTATTGACGTATATAAAGGTCCCACGGAGACGGAGAAGCCAACTCGCCAGGAATGTTTTCAAATATTACCGCCGAGATGTTAGGTTGGGTTAGGTTAGGTTATATTAAGTTATTGATGTATAAAAAGGTCCCACGCAGACATAGAGGCCAACAAGACAGGAATGTGGTCATATATTACCGCCGAGATGTTAGGTTGGGTTAGGTTAGGTTATATTACGTTATTGATGTATATAAAGGTCCACGGAGACGTAGATGCCAACTCGCCAGGAATGTTTTCAAATATTACCGCCGAGATGTTAGGTTGGGTTAGGTTAGGTTATATTACGTTATTAATGTATATAAAGGTCCCACGGAGACGTAGAGTTCAACTCGCCAGGAATGTTGTGAAATACTAGCGTCGAGATGATAGGATGAGTTAGGTTACGTTATATTACGTTATTGATGTATATGAAGGTCCCACGGAGACGGAGAAGCCAACTCGCCAGGTATGTTGTCAAATATTACCGCCGAGATGTTAGGTTGGGTTAGGTTAGGTTATATTACGTTATTGATGTATATAAAGGTCCCACGGAGACGGAGAAGCCAACTCGCCAGGAATGTTTTCAAATATTACCGCCGAGATGTTAGGTTGGGTTAGGTTAGGTTATATTACGTTATTGATGTATATAAAGGTCCCACGGAGACGTAGAGGCCAACTCGCCAGGAATGTTGCCAAATATTACCGCCGAGATGTTAGGTTGGGTTAGGTTAGGTTATATTACGTTATTGATGTATATAAAGGTCCCACAGAGACGGAGAAGCCAACTCGCCAGGAATGTTGTCAAATATTGCCGCCGAAATGTTAGGTTGGGTTAGGTTAGGTTATATTACGTTATTGACGTATATAAAGGTCCCACGGAGACGCAGAGGCCAACTCGCCAGGAATGTTGTCAAATATTACCGCCGAGATGTTAGGTTGGGTTAGGTTAGGTTATATTACGTTATTGATGTATATAAAGGTCCCACGGAGACGTAGATGCCAACTCGCCAGGAATGTTTTCAAATATTACCGCCGAGATATTAGGTTGGGTTAGGTTAGGTTATATTACGTTATTGATGTATATAAAGGTCCCACGGAGACGTAGAGTTCAACTCGCCAGGAATGTTGTCAAATATGAGCGCCGAGATGTTAGGTTGGGTTAGGTTAGGTTATATTGCGTTATTGATGTATATGAAGGCCAAACGGAGACGTGGAGGCCAAAAAGCCAGGAATGTGGTCAAATATTACCGCCGAGATGATAAGTTGGGTTAGGTTAGGTTATATTACGTTATTGATGTATATGAAGGTCAAACGGAGACGTAGAGGTCAACTCGCCAGGAATGTTGTCAAATATTACCGCCGAGATGTTAGGTTGTGTTAGGTTATGTTATATTACGTTATTGATGTATATGAAGGTCCCACGGAGACGTAGACGCCAACTAGCCAGGTATGTTGTCAAATATTACCGCCGAGATGTTAGGTTGGGTTAGGTTGGGTTATATTACGTTATTGATGTATATGAAGGTCCCACGGAGACGTAGAGGCCAACTCGCCAGGAATGTTGTCAAATATTACCGCCGAGATGTTAGGTTGGGTTAGGTTAGGTTATATTACCTTATTGATGTATATAAAGGTCCCACGGAGACGTAGAGTTCAACTCGCCAGGAATGTTTGTAAAATATTAGCGCCGATATGATAGGTTGGGTTAGGTTACGTTATAATAAGTTATTGATGTATATGAAGGTCAAACGGAGACGTAGAGGCCAACAAGCCAGGAATGTGGTCAAATATTACCGCCGAGATGTTATGTTGGGTTAGGTTAGGTTATATTACGTTATTGATGTATACAAAGGTCCCACACAGACACAGAGGCCAACAAGATAGGAATGTGGTCAAATATTACCGCCGAGATGTTAGGTTGGGTTATGTTAGGTTATATGACGTTATTGATGTATATAAAGGTCCCACGCAGACATAGAAGCCAACTCGCCAGGAATGTTGTTAAATATTACCGCTGAGATGTTAGGTTGGGTTAGGTTAGGTCATATTACGCTATTGATGTATATAAACATCCCACGGAGACGTAGAGGCCAACTCGCCAGGTATGTTGTCAAATATTACCGCCGAGATGTTAGGTTGGGTTAGGTTAGGTTATATTACGTTATAGATGTATATAAAGGTCCCACGGAGACGTAGAGGCCAACTCGCCAGGAATGTTGTCAAATATTACCGCCGAGATGTTAGGTTGGATTAGGTTAGGTTATATTACGTTATTAATGTATATAAAGGTCCCACGGAGACGTAGAGTTCAACTCGCCAGGAATGTTGTGAAATATTAGCGTCGAGATGATAGGATGAGTTAGGTTACGTTATATTACGTTATTGATGTATATGAAGGTCAAACGGAGACGTAGAGGCCAACAAGCCAGGAATGTGGTCAAATATTACCGCCGAGATGTTAGGTTGGGTTAGGTTGGGTTATATTACGTTATTGATGTATATAAATCTCCCACGGAGACGTAGAGGCCAACAAGCTAGGAATGTGGTCAAATATTACCGCCGAGGCGTTAGGTTGGGTTAGGTTAGGTTATATTACGTTATTGATGTATATAAAGGTCCCACGGAGACGTAGATGCCAACTCGCCAGGAATGTTGTTAAATATTACCGCTGAGATGTCAGGTTGGGTTAGGTTAGGTTATATTACGTTATTGATGTACATAAAGGTCCCACGGAGACATAGAGGGCAACAAGACAGAAGTGTGGTCAAATATTACCTCCGAGATGTTAGGTTGGCTTAGGTTAGGTTATATTACGTTATTGATGTATATCAAGATCCCACGGAGACGTAGATGCCAACTCGCCAGGAATGTTGTCAAATGTTACCGCCGAGATGATAGGTTAGGTTAGGTTAGGTTATATTTCGTTATTGATGTATATGAAGGTCCCACGGGGACGTAGACGCCAACTAGCCAGGTATGTTGTCAAATATTACCGCCGAGATGTTAGGTTGGGTTAGGTTAGGTTATATTACCTTATTGATGTATATAAAGGTCCCACGGAGACGTAGAGTTCAACTCGCCAGGAATGTTGTCAAATATTAGCGCCGAGATGATAGGATGGGTTAGGTTAGGTTACATGACGTTATTGATGTATATAAAGGTCCCACGGAGACGTAGAGGCCAACTCGCCAGGAATGTTGTCAAATATTACCGCCGAGATGTTAGGTTGGGTTAGGTTAGGTTATATTACGTTATTGATGTATATAAAGGTCCCACGGAGACGTAGATGCCAACTCGCCAGGAATGTTTTCAAATATTACCGCCGAGATATTAGGTTGGGTTAGGTTAGGTTATATTACGTTATTGATGTATTTGAAGGTCAAACGGAGACGTAGAGGTCAACTCGCCAGGAATGTTGTCAAATATTACCGCCGAGATGTTAGGTTGTGTTAGGTTAGGTTATATTACGTTATTGATGTATATGAAGGTCCCACGGAGACGTAGACGCCAACTAGCCAGGTATGTTGTCAAATATTACCGCCGAGATGTTAGGTTGGGTTAGGTTGGGTTATATTACGTTATTGATGTATATGAAGGTCCCACGGAGACGTAGAGGCCAACTCGCCAGGAATGTTGTCAAATATTACCGCCGAGATGTTAGGTTGGGTTAGGTTAGGTTATATTACCTTATTGATGTATATAAAGGTCCCACGGAGACGTAGAGTTCAACTCGCCAGGAATGTTGTAAAATATTAGCGCCGATATGATAGTTTGGGTTAGGTTACGTTATAATACGTTATTGATGTATATGAAGGTCAAACGGAGACGTAGAGGCCAACAAGCCAGGAATGTGGTCAAATATTACCGCCGAGATGTTATGTTGGGTTAGGTTAGGTTATATTACGTTATTGATGTATATAAAGGTCCCACGGAGACGTAGAGGCCAACTCGCCAGGAATGTTGTCAAATATTACCGCCGAGATGTTAGGTTGGGTTAGGTTAGGTTATATTACGTTATTGATGTATATAAAGGTCCCACGGAGACGTAGAGTTCAACTCGCCAGGAATGTTGTGAAATATTAGCGCCGAGATGATAGGATGGGTTAGGTTACGTTATATTACGTTATTGATGTATATGAAGGTCAAACGGAGACGTAGAGGCCAACAAGCCAGGAATGTGGTCATATATTAGCGCCGAGATGTTAGGTTGGGTTAGGTTAGGTTATATTACGTTATTGATGTATACAAAGGTCCACGGAGACGAAGATGCCAACTCGCCAGGAATGTTTTCAAATATTACCGCCGAGATGTTAGGTTGGGCTAGGTTAGGTTATATTACGTTATTGACGTATATAAAGGTCCCACGGAGACGTAGAGGCCAACTCGCCAGGAATGTTGCCAAATATTACCGCCGAGATGTTAGGTTGGGTTAGGTTAGGTTATATTACGTTATTGACGTATATAAAGGTCCCACGGAGACTAGAGGCCAACTCGCCAGGAATGATGTCAAATATTACCGCCGAGATGTTAGGTTGGGTTAGGTTAGGTTATATTACGTTATTGATGTATATAAAGGTCCCACGGAGACGTAGATGCCAACTCGCCAGGAATGTTTTCAAATATTACCGCCGAGATGTTAGGTTGGGTTAGGTTAGGTTATATTACGTTATTGATGTATATTAAGGTCCCACGCAGACGTAGAGTTCAACTCGCCAGGAATGTTGTCAAATATGAGCGCCGAGATGTTAGGTTGGGTTAGGTTAGGTTATATTGCGTTATTGATGTATATGAAGGTCAAACGGAGACGTGGAGGCCAAAAAGACAGGAATGTGGTCAAATCTTACCGCCGAGATGATAAGTTGGGTTAGGTTAGGTTATATTACGTTATTGATCTATATGAAGGTCAAACGGAGACGTAGAGGTCAACTCGCCAGGAATGTTGTCAAATATTACCGCCGAGATGTTAGGTTGTGTTAGGTTAGGTTATATTACGTTATTGATGTATATGAAGGTCCCACGGAGACGTAGACGCCAACTAGCCAGGTATGTTGTCAAATATTACCGCCGAGATGTTAGGTTGGGTTAGGTTGGGTTATATTACGTTATTGATGTATATGAAGGTCCCACGGAGACGTAGAGGCCAACTCGCCAGGAATGTTGTCAAATATTACCGCCGAGATGTTAGGTTGGGTTAGGTTAGGTTATATTGCGTTATTGATGTATATGGAGGTCAAACGGAGACGTGGAGGCCAAAAAGCCAGGAATGTGGTCAAATGTTACCGCCGAAATGATAAGTTGGGTTAGGTTAGGTTATATTACGTTATTGATCTATATGAAGGTCAAACGGAGACGTAGAGGTCAACTCGCCAGGAATGTTGTCAAATATTACCGCCGAGATGTTAGGTTGTGTTAGGTTAGGTTATATTACGTTATTGATGTATATGAAGGTCCCACGGAGACGTAGACGCCAACTAGCCAGGTATGTTGTCAAATATTAGCGCCGAAATGATAGGATGGGTTAGGTTAGGTTATATGACGTTATTGATGTATATAAAGGTCCCACGGAGACGTAGATGCCAACTCGCCAGGAATGTTTTCAAGTTTTACCGCCGAGATGTTAGGTTGCGTTAGGTTAGGTTATATTACGTTATTGATGTATATAAAGGTCCCACGGAGATGGAGAAGCCAACTCGCCAGGAATGTTGTTAAATATTACCGCTGAGATGTTAGGATGGGTTAGGTTAGGTTATATTACGTTATTGATGTATAAAAAGGTCCCACGCAGACATAGAGGCCAACAAGACAGGAATGTGGTCATATATTACCGCCGAGATGTTAGGTTGGGTTAGGTTAGGTTATATTACGTTATTGATGTATATAAAGGTCCACGGAGACGTAGATGCCAACTCGCCAGGAATGTTTTCAAATATTACCGCCGAGATGTTAGGTTGGGTTAGGTTAGGTTATATTACGTTATTGGCGTATATAAAGGTCCCACGGAGACGTAGAGGCCAACTCGCCAGGAATGTTGTCAAATATTACCGCCGAGATGTTAGGTTGGGTTAGGTTAGGTTATATTACGTTATTGATGTATATGAAGGTCCCACGGAGACGTAGAGTTCAAATCGCCAGGAATGTTGTCAAATATTAGCGCCGAGGTGATAGGATGGGTTAGGTTAGGTTATATTACGTTATTGATGTATATAAAGGTCCCACGGAGATGGAGAAGCCAACTCGCCAGGAATGTTGTTAAATATTACCGCTGAGATGTTAGGTTGGGTTAGGTTAGGTTATATTACGTTATTGATGTATATAAAGATCCCACGGAGACGTAGAGGCCAACTCGCCAGGTATGTTGTGAAATATTACCGCCGCGATGTTAGGATGGGTTAGGTTAGGTTATATTACGTTATTGATGTATAAAAAGGTCCCACGCAGACATAGAGGTCAACAAGACAGGAATGTGGTCATATATTACCGCCGAGATGTTAGGTTGGGTTAGGTTAGGTTATATTACGTTATTGATGTATATAAAGGTCCACGGAGACGTAGATGCCAACTCGCCAGGAATGTTTTCAAATATTACCGCCGAGATGTTAGGTTGGGTTAGGTTAGGTTATATTACGTTATTGACGTATATAAAGGTCCCACGGAGACGTAGAGGCCAACTCGCCAGGAATGTTGTCAAATATTACCGCCGAGATGTTAGGTTGGGTTAGGTTAGGTTATATTACGTTATTGATGTATATAAAGGTCCCACGGAGACGTAGAGTTCAACTCGCCAGGAATGTTGTGAAATATTAGCGCCGAGATGATAGGATGGGTTAGGTTACGTTATATTACGTTATTGATGTATATGAAGGTCAAGCGGAGACGTAGAGGCCAACAAGCCAGGAATGTGGTCAAATATTACCGCCGAGACGTTAGGTTGGGTCAGGTTAGGTTATATTACGTTATTGATGTGTATAACGGTCCCACGGAGACGTCGAGAATAACAAGACAGGAATGTGGTCAAATATTACCGCCGAGATGTTAGGTTGGGTTAGGTTAGGTTATATTACGTTATTGATGTATATAAATGTCCCACGGAGACGTAGAGGCCAACAAGCCAGGAATGTTGTGATATATTACCGCCGAGGTGTTAGGTTGGGTTAGGTTAGGTTATATTACGTTATTGATGTATATAAAGATTCCACGGAGGCGTAGAGGCCAACTCGCCAGGAGTGTTTTCAAATATTACCGCCGAGATGTTAGGTTGGGTTATGTTAGGTTATATGACGTTATTGATGTATATAAAGGTCCCACGCAGACATAGAAGCCAACTCGCCAGGAATGTTGTTAAATATTACCGCTGAGATGTTAGGTTGGGTTAGGTTAGGTCATATTACGCTATTGACGTATATAAACATCCCACGGAGACGTAGAGGCCAACTCGCCAGGAATGTTGTTAAATATTACCGCTGAGATGTCAGGTTGGGTTAGGTTAGGTTATATTACGTTATTGATGTACATAAAGGTCCCACGGAGACATAGAGGGCAACAAGACAGAAGTGTGGTCAAATATTACCGCCGAGATGTTAGGTTGGCTTAGGTTAGGTTATATTACGTTATTGATGTATATCAAGATCCCACGGAGACGTAGATGCCAACTCGCCAGGAATGTTGTTAAATATTACCGCTGAGATGTCAGGTTGGGTTAGGTTAGGTTATATTACGTTATTGATGTACATAAAGGTCCCACGGAGACATAGAGGGCAACAAGACAGAAGTGTTGTCAAATATTACCGCCGAGATGTTAGGTTGGCTTAGGTTGGGTTATATTACGTTATTGATGTATATCAAGATCCCACGGAGACGTAGATGCCAACTCGCCAGGAATGTTGTCAAATGTTACCGCCGAGATGATAGGTTAGGTTAGGTTAGGTTATATTTCGTTATTGATGTATATGAAGGTCCCACGTGGACGTAGACGCCAACTAGCCAGGTATGTTGTCAAATATTACCGCCGAGATGTTAGGTTGGGTTAGGTTAGGTTATATTACCTTATTGATGTATATAAAGGTCCCACGGAGACGTAGAGTTCAACTCGCCAGGAATGTTGTCAAATATTAGCGCCGAGATGATAGGATGGGTTAGGTTAGGTTACATGACGTTATTGATGTATATAAAGGTCCCACGGAGACGTAGAGGCCAACTCGCCAGGAATGTTGTCAAATATTACCGCCGAGATGTTAGGTTGGGTTAGGTTAGGTTATATTACGTTATTGATGTATATAAAGGTCAAACGGAGACGTAGAGGTCAACTCGCCAGGAATGTTGTCAAATATTACCGCCGAGATATTAGGTTGGGTTAGGTTAGGTTATATTACGTTATTGATGTATTTGAGGGTCAAACGGAGACGTAGAGGTCAACTCGCCAGGAATGTTGTCAAATATTACCGCCGAGATGTTAGGTTGTGTTAGGTTAGGTTATATTACGTTATTGATGTATATGAAGGTCCCACGGAGACGTAGAGGCCAACTCGCCAGGAATGTTGTCAAATATTACCGCCGAGATGTTAGGTTGGGTTAGGTTAGGTTATATTACGTTATTGATGTATATAAAGGTCCCACAGAGACGGAGAAGCCAACTCGCCAGGAATGTTGTCAAATATTGCCGCCGAAATGTTAGGTTGGGTTAGGTTAGGTTATATTACGTTATTGACGTATATAAAGGTCCCACGGAGACGTAGAGGCCAACTCGCCAGGAATGTTGTCAAATATTACCGCCGAGATGTTAGGTTGGGTTAGGTTAGGTTATATTACGTTATTGATGTATATAAAGGTCCCACGGAGACGTAGATGCCAACTCGCCAGGAATGTTTTCAAATATTACCGCCGAGATATTAGGTTGGGTTAGGTTAGGTTATATTACGTTATTGATGTATATAAAGGTCCCACGGAGACGTAGAGTTCAACTCGCCAGGAATGTTGTCAAATATGAGCGCCGAGATGTTAGGTTGGGTTAGGTTAGGTTATATTGCGTTATTGATGTATATGAAGGCCAAACGGAGACGTGGAGGCCAAAAAGCCAGGAATGTGGTCAAATATTACCGCCGAGATGATAAGTTGGGTTAGGTTAGGTTATATTACGTTATTGATGTATATGAAGGTCAAACGGAGACGTAGAGGTCAACTCGCCAGGAATGTTGTCAAATATTACCGCCGAGATGTTAGGTTGTGTTAGGTTATGTTATATTACGTTATTGATGTATATGAAGGTCCCACGGAGACGTAGAGGCCAACAAGCCAGGAATGTGGTCAAATATTACCGCCGAGATGTTATGTTGGGTTAGGTTAGGTTATATTACGTTATTGATGTATACAAAGGTCCCACGCAGACACAGAGGCCAACTCGCCAGGTATGTTGTCAAATATTACCGCCGAGATGTTAGGTTGGGTTAGGTTAGGTTATATTACGTTATAGATGTATATAAAGTTCCCACGGAGACGTAGAGGCCAACTCGCCAGGAATGTTGTCAAATATTACCGCCGAGATGTTAGGTTGGCTTAGGTTAGGTTATATTACGTTATTGATGTATATCAAGATCCCACGGAGACGTAGATGCCAACTCGCCAGGAATGTTGTTAAATATTACCGCTGAGATGTCAGGTTGGGTTAGGTTAGGTTATATTACGTTATTGATGTACATAAAGGTCCCACGGAGACATAGAGAGCAACAAGACAGAAGTGTGGTCAAATATTACCGCCGAGATGTTAGGTTGGCTTAGGTTAGGTTATATTACGTTATTGATGTATATCAAGATCCCACGGAGACGTAGATGCCAACTCGCCAGGAATGTTGTCAAATATTACCGCCGAGATGTTAGGTTGTGTTAGGTTAGGTTATATTACGTTATTGATGTATACGAAGGTCCCACGGAGACGTAGACGCCAACTAGCCAGGTATGTTGTCAAATATTACCGCCGAGATGTTAGGTTGGGTTAGGTTGGGTTATATTACGTTATTGATGTATATGAAGGTCCCACGGAGACGTAGAGGCCAACTCGCCAGGAATGTTGTCAAATATTACCGCCGAGATGTTAGGTTGGGTTAGGTTAGGTTATATTACCTTATTGATGTATATAAAGGTCCCACGGAGACGTAGAGTTCAACTCGCCAGGAATGTTGTAAAATATTAGCGCCGATATGATAGTTTGGGTTAGGTTACGTTATATTACGTTATTGATGTATATGAAGGTCAAACGGAGACGTAGAGGCCAACAAGCCAGGAATGTGGTCATATATTAGCGCCGAGATGTTAGGTTGGGTTAGGTTAGGTTATATTACGTTATTGATGTATATAAAGGTCCACGGAGACGTAGATGCCAACTCGCCAGGAATGTTTTCAAATATTACCGCCGAGATGTTAGGTTGGGCTAGGTTAGGTTATATTACGTTATTGACGTATATAAAGGTCCCACGGAGACGTAGAGGCCAACTCGCCAGGAATGTTGCCAAATATTACCGCCGAGATGTTAGGTTGGGTTAGGTTAGGTTATATTACGTTATTGACGTATATAAAGGTCCCACGGAGACTAGAGGCCAACTCGCCAGGAATGATGTCAAATATTACCGCCGAGATGTTAGGTTGGGTTAGGTTAGGTTATATTACGTTATTGATGTATATAAAGGTCCCACGGAGACGTAGATGCCAACTCGCCAGGAATGTTTTCAAATATTACCGCCGAGATGTTAGGTTGGGTTAGGTTAGGTTATATTACGTTATTGATGTATATTAAGGTCCCACGGAGACGTAGAGTTCAACTCGCCAGGAATGTTGTCAAATATGAGCGCCGAGATGTTAGGTTGGGTTAGGTTAGGTTATATTGCGTTATTGATGTATATGAAGGTCAAACGGAGACGTGGAGGCCAAAAAGCCAGGAATGTGGTCAAATCTTACCGCCGAGATGATAAGTTGGGTTAGGTTAGGTTATATTACGTTATTGATCTATATGAAGGTCAAACGGAGACGTAGAGGTCAACTCGCCAGGAATGTTGTCAAATATTACCGCCGAGATGTTAGGTTGTGTTAGGTTAGGTTATATTACGTTATTGATGTATATGAAGGTCCCACGGAGACGTAGACGCCAACTAGCCAGGTATGTTGTCAAATATTACCGCCGAGATGTTAGGTTGGGTTAGGTTGGGTTATATTACGTTATTGATGTATATGAAGGTCCCACGGAGACGTAGAGGCCAATTCGCCAGGAATGTTGTCAAATATTACCGCCGAGATGTTAGGTTGGGTTAGGTTAGGTTATATTGCGTTATTGATGTATATGGAGGTCAAACGGAGACGTGGAGGCCAAAAAGCCAGGAATGTGGTCAAATGTTACCGCCGAAATGATAAGTTGGGTTAGGTTAGGTTATATTACGTTATTGATCTATATGAAGGTCAAACGGAGACGTAGAGGTCAACTCGCCAGGAATGTTGTCAAATATTACCGCCGAGATGTTAGGTTGTGTTAGGTTAGGTTATATTACGTTATTGATGTATATGAAGGTCCCACGGAGACGTAGACGCCAACTAGCCAGGTATGTTGTCAAATATTACCGCCGAGATGTTAGGTTGGGTTAGGTTGGGTTATATTACGTTATTGATGTATATGAAGGTCCCACGGAGACGTAGAGGACAACTCGCCAGGAATGTTGTCAAATATTACCGCCGAGATGTTAGGTTGGGTTAGGTTAGGTTATATTACCTTATTGATGTATATAAAGGTCCCACGGAGACGTAGAGTTCAACTCGCCAGGAATGTTGTAAAATATTAGCGCCGATATGATAGTTTGGGTTAGGTTACGTTATAATACGTTATTGATGTATATGAAGGTCAAACGGAGACGTAGAGGCCAACAAGCCAGGAATGTGGTCAAATATTACCGCCGAGATGTTATGTTGGGTTAGGTTAGGTTATATTACGTTATTGATGTATATAAAGGTCCCACGGAGACGTAGAGGCCAACTCGCCAGGAATGTTGTCAAATATTACCGCCGAGATGTTAGGTTGGGTTAGGTTAGGTTATATTACGTTATTGATGTATATAAAGGTCCCACGGAGACGTAGAGTTCAACTCGCCAGGAATGTTGTGAAATATTAGCGCCGAGATGATAGGATGGGTTAGGTTACGTTATATTACGTTATTGATGTATATGAAGGTCAAACGGAGACCTAGAGGCCAACAAGCCAGGAATGTGGTCATATATTAGCGCCGAGATGTTACGTTGGGTTAGGTTAGGTTACATTACGTTATTGATGTATATAAAGGTCCACGGAGACGTAGATGCCAACTCGCCAGGAATGTTTTCAAATATTACCGCCGAGATGTTAGGTTGGGCTAGGTTAGGTTATATTACGTTATTGACGTATATAAAGGTCCCACGGAGACGTAGAGGCCAACTCGCCAGGAATGTTGCCAAATATTACCGCCGAGATGTTAGGTTGGGTTAGGTTAGGTTATATTACGTTATTGACGTATATAAAGGTCCCACGGAGACTAGAGGCCAACTCGCCAGGAATGATGTCAAATATTACCGCCGAGATGTTAGGTTGGGTTAGGTTAGGTTATATTACGTTATTGATGTATATAAAGGTCCCACGGAGACGTAGATGCCAACTCGCCAGGAATGTTTTCAAATATTACCGCCGAGATGTTAGGTTGGGTTAGGTTAGGTTATATTACGTTATTGATGTATATTAAGGTCCCACGGAGACGTAGAGTTCAACTCGCCAGGAATGTTGTCAAATATGAGCGCCGAGATGTTAGGTTGGGTTAGGTTAGGTTATATTGCGTTATTGATGTATATGAAGGTCCCACGGAGACGTAGAGGACAACTCGCCAGGAATGTTGTCAAATATTACCGCCGAGATGTTAGGTTGGGTTAGGTTAGGTTATATTACCTTATTGATGTATATAAAGGTCCCACGGAGACGTAGAGTTCAACTCGCCAGGAATGTTGTAAAATATTAGCGCCGAGATGTTAGGTTGGGTTAGGTTAGGTTATATTACGTTATTGATGTATATAAAGGTCTCACGGAGATGGAGAAGCCAACTCGCCAGGAATGTTGTTAAATATTAGCGCCGATATGATAGGTTGGGTTAGGTTACGTTATAATACGTTATTGATGTATATGAAGGTCAAACGGAGACGTAGAGGCCAACAAGCCAGGAATGTGGTCAAATATTACCGCCGAGATGTTATGTTGGGTTAGATTAGGTCATATTACGTTATTGATGTATACAAAGGTCCCACGCAGACACAGAGGCCAACAAGACAGGAATGTGGTCAAATATTACCGCCGAGATGTTAGGTTGGGTTATGTTAGGTTATATGACGTTATTGATGTATATAAAGGTCCCACGCAGACATAGAAGCCAACTCGCCAGGAATGTTGTTAAATATTACCGCTGAGATGTTAGGTTGGGTTAGGTTAGGTCATATTACGCTATTGACGTATATAAACATCCCACGGAGACGTAGAGGCCAACTCGCCAGGTATGTTGTCAAATATTACCGCCGAGATGTTAGGTTGGGTTAGGTTAGGTTATATTACGTTATAGATGTATATAAAGGTCCCACGGAGACGTAGAGGCCAACTCGCCAGGAATGTTGTCAAATATTACCGCCGAGATGTTAGGTTGGATTAGGTTAGGTTATATTACGTTATTAATGTATATAAAGGTCCCACGGAGACGTAGAGTTCAACTCGCCAGGAATGTTGTGAAATATTAGCGTCGAGATGATAGGATGAGTTAGGTTACGTTATATTACGTTATTGATGTATATGAAGGTCAAACGGAGACGTAGAGGCCAACAAGCCAGGAATGTGGTCAAATATTACCGCCGAGATGTTAGGTTGGGTTAGGTTGGGTTATATTACGTTATTGATGTATATAAATGTCCCACGGAGACGTAGAGGCCAACAAGCTAGGAATGTGGTCAAATATTACCGCCGAGGCGTTAGGTTGGGTTAGGTTAGGTTATATTACGTTATTGATGTATATAAAGGTCCCACGGAGACGTAGATGCCAACTCGCCAGGAATGTTGTTAAATATTACCGCTGAGATGTCAGGTTGGGTTAGGTTAGGTTATATTACGTTATTGATGTACATAAAGGTCCCACGGAGACATAGAGGGCAACAAGACAGAAGTGTGGTCAAATATTACCGCCGAGATGTTAGGTTGGCTTAGGTTAGGTTATATTACGTTATTGATGTATATCAAGATCCCACGGAGACGTAGATGCCAACTCGCCAGGAATGTTGTTAAATATTACCGCTGAGATGTCAGGTTGGGTTAGGTTAGGTTATATTACGTTATTGATGTACATAAAGGTCCCACGGAGACATAGAGAGCAACAAGACAGAAGTGTGGTCAAATATTACCGCCGAGATGTTAGGTTGGCTTAGGTTAGGTTATATTACGTTATTGATGTATATCAAGATCCCACGGAGACGTAGATGCCAACTCGCCAGGAATGTTGTCAAATGTTACCGCCGAGATGATAGGTTAGGTTAGGTTAGGTTATATTTCGTTATTGATGTATATGAAGGTCCCACGGGGACGTAGACGCCAAATAGCCAGGTATGTTGTCAAATATTACCGCCGAGATGTTAGGTTGGGTTAGGTTAGGTTATATTACCTTATTGATGTATATAAAGGTCCCACGGAGACGTAGAGTTCAACTCGCCAGGAATGTTGTCAAATATTAGCGCCGAGATGATATGATGGGTTAGGTTAGGTTACATGACGTTATTGATGTATATAAAGGTCCCACGGAGACGTAGAGGCCAACTCGCCAGGAATGTTGTCAAATATTACCGCCGAGATGTTAGGTTGGGTTAGGTTAGGTTATATTACGTTATTGATGTATATAAAGGTCAAACGGAGACGTAGAGGTCAACTCGCCAGGAATGTTGTCAAATATTACCGCCGAGATGTTAGGTTGTGTTAGGTTAGGTTATATTACGTTATTGATGTATATGAAGGTCCCACGGAGACGTAGACGCCAACTAGCCAGGTATGTTGTCAAATATTACCGCCGAGATGTTAGGTTGGGTTAGGTTGGGTTATATTACGTTATTGATGTATATGAAGGTCCCACGGAGACGTAGAGGCCAACTCGCCAGGAATGTTGTCAAATATTACCGCCGAGATGTTAGGTTGGGTTAGGTTAGGTTATATTACCTTATTGATGTATATAAAGGTCCCACGGAGACGTAGAGTTCAACTCGCCAGGAATGTTGTAAAATATTAGCGCCGATATGATAGTTTGGGTTAGGTTACGTTATAATACGTTATTGATGTATATGAAGGTCAAACGGAGACGTAGAGGCCAACAAGCCAGGAATGTGGTCAAATATTACCGCCGAGATGTTATGTTGGGTTAGGTTAGGTTATATTACGTTATTGATGTATATAAAGGTCCCACGGAGACGTAGAGTTCAACTCGCCAGGAATGTTGTGAAATATTAGCGCCGAGATGATAGGATGGGTTAGGTTACGTTATATTACGTTATTGATGTATATGAAGGTCAAACGGAGACGTAGAGGCCAACAAGCCAGGAATGTGGTCATATATTAGCGCCGAGATGTTAGGTTGGGTTAGGTTAGGTTATATTACGTTATTGATGTATATAAATGTCCACGGAGACGTAGATGCCAACTCGCCAGGAATGTTTTCAAATATTACCGCCGAGATGTTAGGTTGGGCTAGGTTAGGTTATATTACGTTATTGACGTATATAAAGGTCCCACGGAGACGTAGAGGCCAACTCGCCAGGAATGTTGCCAAATATTACCGCCGAGATGTTAGGTTGGGTTAGGTTAGGTTATATTACGTTATTGACGTATATAAAGGTCCCACGGAGACAAGAGGCCAACTCGCCAGGAATGATGTCAAATATTACCGCCGAGATGTTAGGTTGGGTTAGGTTAGGTTATATTACGTTATTGATGTATATAAAGGTCCCACGGAGACGTAGATGCCAACTCGCCAGGAATGTTTTCAAATATTACCGCCGAGATGTTAGGTTGGGTTAGGTTAGGTTATATTACGTTATTGATGTATATTAAGGTCCCACGGAGACGTAGAGTTCAACTCGCCAGGAATGTTGTCAAATATGAGCGCCGAGATGTTAGGTTGGGTTAGGTTAGGTTATATTGCGTTATTGATGTATATGAAGGTCAAACGGAGACGTGGAGGCCAAAAAGCCAGGAATGTGGTCAAATGTTACCGCCGAAATGATAAGTTGGGTTAGGTTAGGTTATATTACGTTATTGATCTATATGAAGGTCAAACGGAGACGTAGAGGTCAACTCGCCAGGAATGTTGTCAAATATTACCGCCGAGATGTTAGGTTGTGTTAGGTTAGGTTATATTACGTTATTGATGTATATGAAGGTCCCACGGAGACGTAGACGCCAACTAGCCAGGTATGTTGTCAAATATTACCGCCGAGATGTTAGGTTGGGTTAGGTTGGGTTATATTACGTTATTGATGTATATGAAGGTCCCACGGAGACGTAGAGGACAACTCGCCAGGAATGTTGTCAAATATTACCGCCGAGATGTTAGGTTGGGTTAGGTTAGGTTATATTACCTTATTGATGTATATAAAGGTCCCACGGAGACGTAGAGTTCAACTCGCCAGGAATGTTGTAAAATATTAGCGCCGAGATGTTAGGTTGGGTTAGGTTAGGTTATATTACGTTATTGATGTATATAAAGGTCTCACGGAGATGGAGAAGCCAACTCGCCAGGAATGTTGTTAAATATTAGCGCCGATATGATAGGTTGGGTTAGGTTACGTTATAATACGTTATTGATGTATATGAAGGTCAAACGGAGACGTAGAGGCCAACAAGCCAGGAATGTGGTCAAATATTACCGCCGAGATGTTATGTTGGGTTAGGTTAGGTCATATTACGTTATTGATGTATACAAAGGTCCCACGCAGACACAGAGGCCAACAAGACAGGAATGTGTTCAAATATTACCGCCGAGATGTTAGGTTGGGTTATGTTAGGTTATATGACGTTATTGATGTATATAAAGGTCCCACGCAGACATAGAAGCCAACTCGCCAGGAATGTTGTTAAATATTACCGCTGAGATGTTAGGTTGGGTTAGGTTAGGTTATATTACGCTATTGATGTATATAAACATCCCACGGAGACGTAGAGGCCAACTCGCCAGGTATGTTGTCAAATATTACCGCCGAGATGTTAGGTTGGGTTAGGTTAGGTTATATTACGTTATAGATGTATATAAAGGTCCCACGGAGACGTAGAGGCCAACTCGCCAGGAATGTTGTCAAATATTACCGCCGAAATGTTAGGTTGGGTTAGGTTAGGTTATATTACGTTATTGATGTATATAAAGGTCCCACGGAGACGTAGAGTTCAACTCGCCAGGAATGTTGTGAAATATTAGCGCCGAGATGATAGGATGGGTTAGGTTACGTTATATTACGTTATTGATCTATATGAAGGTCAAACGGAGACGTAGAGGTCAACTCGCCAGGAATGTTGTCAAATATTACCGCCGAGATGTTAGGTTGTGTTAGGTTAGGTTATATTACGTTATTGATGTATATGAAGGTCCCACGGAGACGTAGACGCCAACTAGCCAGGTATGTTGTCAAATATTCCCGCCGAGATGTTAGGTTGGGTTAGGTTGGGTTATATTACGTTATTGATGTATATAAAGATTCCACGGAGACGTAGAGGCCAACTCGCCAGGAATGTTGTCAAATATTACCGCCGAGATGTTAGGTTGGGTTAGGTTAGGTTATATTACGTTATTGATGTATATAAAGGTCCCACGGAGACGTAGAGTTCAACTCGCCAGGAATGTTGTGAAATATTAGCGCCGAGATGATAGGATGGGTTTGGTTACGTTATATTACGTTATTGATGTATATGAAGGTCAAACGGAGACGTAGAGGCCAACAAGCCAGGAATGTTGTTAAATATTACCGCTGAGATGTCAGGTTGGGTTAGGTTAGGTTATATTACGTTATTGATGTACATAAAGGTCCCACGGAGACATAGAGGACAACAAGACAGAAGTGTGGTCAAATATTACCGCCGAGATGTTAGGTTGGCTTAGGTTAGGTTATATTACGTTATTGATGTATATGAAGGTCCCACGGAGACGTAGAGTTCAACTCGCCAGGAATGTTGTCAAATATTACCGCCGAGATGTTAGGTTGGGTTAGGTTAGGTTATATTACGTTATTGATGTATATAAGGGTCCCACGGAGACGTAGAGGCCAACTCGCCAGGAATGTTGTCAAATATTACCGCCGAGATGTTAGGTTGGGTTAGGTTAGGTTATATTACGTTATTGATGTATATGAAGGTCCCACGGAGACGTAGAAGCCAACTAGCCAGGTATGTTGTCAAATATTACCGCCGAGATGTTAGGTTGGGTTAGGTTGGGTTATATTACGTTATTGATGTATATGAAGGTCCCACGGAGACGTAGAGGCCAACTCGCCAGGAATGTTGTCAAATATTACCGCCGAGATGTTAGGTTGGGTTAGGTTAGGTTATATTACCTTATTGATGTATATAAAGGTCCCACGGAGACGTAGAGTTCAACTCGCCAGGAATGTTGTAAAATATTAGCGCCGATATGATAGTTTGGGTTAGGTTACGTTATAATACGTTATTGATGTATATGAAGGTCAAACGGAGACGTAGAGGCCAACAAGCCAGGAATGTGGTCAAATATTACCGCCGAGATGTTATGTTGGGTTAGGTTAGGTTATATTACGTTATTGATGTATATAAAGGTCCCACGGAGACGTAGAGGCCAACTCGCCAGGAATGTTGTCAAATATTACCGCCGAGATGTTAGGTTGGGTTAGGTTAGGTTATATTACGTTATTGATGTATATAAAGGTCCCACGGAGACGTAGAGTTCAACTCGCCAGGAATGTTGTGAAATATTAGCGCCGAGATGATAGGATGGGTTAGGTTACGTTATATTACGTTATTGATGTATATGAAGGTCAAACGGAGACCTAGAGGCCAACAAGCCAGGAATGTGGTCATATATTAGCGCCGAGATGTTACGTTGGGTTAGGTTAGGTTACATTACGTTATTGATGTATATAAAGGTCCACGGAGACGTAGATGCCAACTCGCCAGGAATGTTTTCAAATATTACCGCCGAGATGTTAGGTTGGGCTAGGTTAGGTTATATTACGTTATTGACGTATATAAAGGTCCCACGGAGACGTAGAGGCCAACTCGCCAGGAATGTTGCCAAATATTACCGCCGAGATGTTAGGTTGGGTTAGGTTAGGTTATATTACGTTATTGACGTATATAAAGGTCCCACGGAGACTAGAGGCCAACTCGCCAGGAATGATGTCAAATATTACCGCCGAGATGTTAGGTTGGGTTAGGTTAGGTTATATTACGTTATTGATGTATATAAAGGTCCCACGGAGACGTAGATGCCAACTCGCCAGGAATGTTTTCAAATATTACCGCCGAGATGTTAGGTTGGGTTAGGTTAGGTTATATTACGTTATTGATGTATATTAAGGTCCCACGGAGACGTAGAGTTCAACTCGCCAGGAATGTTGTCAAATATGAGCGCCGAGATGTTAGGTTGGGTTAGGTTAGGTTATATTGCGTTATTGATGTATATGAAGGTCCCACGGAGACGTAGAGGACAACTCGCCAGGAATGTTGTCAAATATTACCGCCGAGATGTTAGGTTGGGTTAGGTTAGGTTATATTACCTTATTGATGTATATAAAGGTCCCACGGAGACGTAGAGTTCAACTCGCCAGGAATGTTGTAAAATATTAGCGCCGAGATGTTAGGTTGGGTTAGGTTAGGTTATATTACGTTATTGATGTATATAAAGGTCTCACGGAGATGGAGAAGCCAACTCGCCAGGAATGTTGTTAAATATTAGCGCCGATATGATAGGTTGGGTTAGGTTACGTTATAATACGTTATTGATGTATATGAAGGTCAAACGGAGACGTAGAGGCCAACAAGCCAGGAATGTGGTCAAATATTACCGCCGAGATGTTAGGTTGGGTTAGGTTGGGTTATATTACGTTATTGATGTATATAAATGTCCCACGGAGACGTAGAGGCCAACAAGCTAGGAATGTGGTCAAATATTACCGCCGAGGCGTTAGGTTGGGTTAGGTTAGGTTATATTACGTTATTGATGTATATAAAGGTCCCACGGAGACGTAGATGCCAACTCGCCAGGAATGTTGTTAAATATTACCGCTGAGATGTCAGGTTGGGTTAGGTTAGGTTATATTACGTTATTGATGTACATAAAGGTCCCACGGAGACATAGAGGGCAACAAGACAGAAGTGTGGTCAAATATTACCGCCGAGATGTTAGGTTGGCTTAGGTTAGGTTATATTACGTTATTGATGTATATCAAGATCCCACGGAGACGTAGATGCCAACTCGCCAGGAATGTTGTTAAATATTACCGCTGAGATGTCAGGTTGGGTTAGGTTAGGTTATATTACGTTATTGATGTACATAAAGGTCCCACGGAGACATAGAGAGCAACAAGACAGAAGTGTGGTCAAATATTACCGCCGAGATGTTAGGTTGGCTTAGGTTAGGTTATATTACGTTATTGATGTATATCAAGATCCCACGGAGACGTAGATGCCAACTCGCCAGGAATGTTGTCAAATGTTACCGCCGAGATGATAGGTTAGGTTAGGTTAGGTTATATTTCGTTATTGATGTATATGAAGGTCCCACGGGGACGTAGACGCCAAATAGCCAGGTATGTTGTCAAATATTACCGCCGAGATGTTAGGTTGGGTTAGGTTAGGTTATATTACCTTATTGATGTATATAAAGGTCCCACGGAGACGTAGAGTTCAACTCGCCAGGAATGTTGTCAAATATTAGCGCCGAGATGATATGATGGGTTAGGTTAGGTTACATGACGTTATTGATGTATATAAAGGTCCCACGGAGACGTAGAGGCCAACTCGCCAGGAATGTTGTCAAATATTACCGCCGAGATGTTAGGTTGGGTTAGGTTAGGTTATATTACGTTATTGATGTATATAAAGGTCAAACGGAGACGTAGAGGTCAACTCGCCAGGAATGTTGTCAAATATTACCGCCGAGATGTTAGGTTGTGTTAGGTTAGGTTATATTACGTTATTGATGTATATGAAGGTCCCACGGAGACGTAGACGCCAACTAGCCAGGTATGTTGTCAAATATTACCGCCGAGATGTTAGGTTGGGTTAGGTTGGGTTATATTACGTTATTGATGTATATGAAGGTCCCACGGAGACGTAGAGGCCAACTCGCCAGGAATGTTGTCAAATATTACCGCCGAGATGTTAGGTTGGGTTAGGTTAGGTTATATTACCTTATTGATGTATATAAAGGTCCCACGGAGACGTAGAGTTCAACTCGCCAGGAATGTTGTAAAATATTAGCGCCGATATGATAGTTTGGGTTAGGTTACGTTATAATACGTTATTGATGTATATGAAGGTCAAACGGAGACGTAGAGGCCAACAAGCCAGGAATGTGGTCAAATATTACCGCCGAGATGTTATGTTGGGTTAGGTTAGGTTATATTACGTTATTGATGTATATAAAGGTCCCACGGAGACGTAGAGTTCAACTCGCCAGGAATGTTGTGAAATATTAGCGCCGAGATGATAGGATGGGTTAGGTTACGTTATATTACGTTATTGATGTATATGAAGGTCAAACGGAGACGTAGAGGCCAACAAGCCAGGAATGTGGTCATATATTAGCGCCGAGATGTTAGGTTGGGTTAGGTTAGGTTATATTACGTTATTGATGTATATAAATGTCCACGGAGACGTAGATGCCAACTCGCCAGGAATGTTTTCAAATATTACCGCCGAGATGTTAGGTTGGGCTAGGTTAGGTTATATTACGTTATTGACGTATATAAAGGTCCCACGGAGACGTAGAGGCCAACTCGCCAGGAATGTTGCCAAATATTACCGCCGAGATGTTAGGTTGGGTTAGGTTAGGTTATATTACGTTATTGACGTATATAAAGGTCCCACGGAGACAAGAGGCCAACTCGCCAGGAATGATGTCAAATATTACCGCCGAGATGTTAGGTTGGGTTAGGTTAGGTTATATTACGTTATTGATGTATATAAAGGTCCCACGGAGACGTAGATGCCAACTCGCCAGGAATGTTTTCAAATATTACCGCCGAGATGTTAGGTTGGGTTAGGTTAGGTTATATTACGTTATTGATGTATATTAAGGTCCCACGGAGACGTAGAGTTCAACTCGCCAGGAATGTTGTCAAATATGAGCGCCGAGATGTTAGGTTGGGTTAGGTTAGGTTATATTGCGTTATTGATGTATATGAAGGTCAAACGGAGACGTGGAGGCCAAAAAGCCAGGAATGTGGTCAAATGTTACCGCCGAAATGATAAGTTGGGTTAGGTTAGGTTATATTACGTTATTGATCTATATGAAGGTCAAACGGAGACGTAGAGGTCAACTCGCCAGGAATGTTGTCAAATATTACCGCCGAGATGTTAGGTTGTGTTAGGTTAGGTTATATTACGTTATTGATGTATATGAAGGTCCCACGGAGACGTAGACGCCAACTAGCCAGGTATGTTGTCAAATATTACCGCCGAGATGTTAGGTTGGGTTAGGTTGGGTTATATTACGTTATTGATGTATATGAAGGTCCCACGGAGACGTAGAGGACAACTCGCCAGGAATGTTGTCAAATATTACCGCCGAGATGTTAGGTTGGGTTAGGTTAGGTTATATTACCTTATTGATGTATATAAAGGTCCCACGGAGACGTAGAGTTCAACTCGCCAGGAATGTTGTAAAATATTAGCGCCGAGATGTTAGGTTGGGTTAGGTTAGGTTATATTACGTTATTGATGTATATAAAGGTCTCACGGAGATGGAGAAGCCAACTCGCCAGGAATGTTGTTAAATATTAGCGCCGATATGATAGGTTGGGTTAGGTTACGTTATAATACGTTATTGATGTATATGAAGGTCAAACGGAGACGTAGAGGCCAACAAGCCAGGAATGTGGTCAAATATTACCGCCGAGATGTTATGTTGGGTTAGGTTAGGTCATATTACGTTATTGATGTATACAAAGGTCCCACGCAGACACAGAGGCCAACAAGACAGGAATGTGTTCAAATATTACCGCCGAGATGTTAGGTTGGGTTATGTTAGGTTATATGACGTTATTGATGTATATAAAGGTCCCACGCAGACATAGAAGCCAACTCGCCAGGAATGTTGTTAAATATTACCGCTGAGATGTTAGGTTGGGTTAGGTTAGGTTATATTACGCTATTGATGTATATAAACATCCCACGGAGACGTAGAGGCCAACTCGCCAGGTATGTTGTCAAATATTACCGCCGAGATGTTAGGTTGGGTTAGGTTAGGTTATATTACGTTATAGATGTATATAAAGGTCCCACGGAGACGTAGAGGCCAACTCGCCAGGAATGTTGTCAAATATTACCGCCGAAATGTTAGGTTGGGTTAGGTTAGGTTATATTACGTTATTGATGTATATAAAGGTCCCACGGAGACGTAGAGTTCAACTCGCCAGGAATGTTGTGAAATATTAGCGCCGAGATGATAGGATGGGTTAGGTTACGTTATATTACGTTATTGATCTATATGAAGGTCAAACGGAGACGTAGAGGTCAACTCGCCAGGAATGTTGTCAAATATTACCGCCGAGATGTTAGGTTGTGTTAGGTTAGGTTATATTACGTTATTGATGTATATGAAGGTCCCACGGAGACGTAGACGCCAACTAGCCAGGTATGTTGTCAAATATTCCCGCCGAGATGTTAGGTTGGGTTAGGTTGGGTTATATTACGTTATTGATGTATATAAAGATTCCACGGAGACGTAGAGGCCAACTCGCCAGGAATGTTGTCAAATATTACCGCCGAGATGTTAGGTTGGGTTAGGTTAGGTTATATTACGTTATTGATGTATATAAAGGTCCCACGGAGACGTAGAGTTCAACTCGCCAGGAATGTTGTGAAATATTAGCGCCGAGATGATAGGATGGGTTTGGTTACGTTATATTACGTTATTGATGTATATGAAGGTCAAACGGAGACGTAGAGGCCAACAAGCCAGGAATGTTGTTAAATATTACCGCTGAGATGTCAGGTTGGGTTAGGTTAGGTTATATTACGTTATTGATGTACATAAAGGTCCCACGGAGACATAGAGGACAACAAGACAGAAGTGTGGTCAAATATTACCGCCGAGATGTTAGGTTGGCTTAGGTTAGGTTATATTACGTTATTGATGTATATGAAGGTCCCACGGAGACGTAGAGTTCAACTCGCCAGGAATGTTGTCAAATATTACCGCCGAGATGTTAGGTTGGGTTAGGTTAGGTTATATTACGTTATTGATGTATATAAGGGTCCCACGGAGACGTAGAGGCCAACTCGCCAGGAATGTTGTCAAATATTACCGCCGAGATGTTAGGTTGGGTTAGGTTAGGTTATATTACGTTATTGATGTATATAAAGGTCCCACGGAGACGTAGATGCCAACTCGCCAGGAATGTTTTCAAATATTACCGCCGAGATGTTAGGTTGGGTTAGGTTAGGTTATATTACGTTATTTATGTATATAAAGGTCCCACGGAGACGTAGAGTTCAACTCGCCAGGAATGTTGTCAAATATGAGCGCCGAGGTGTTAGGTTGGGTTAGGTTAGGTTATATTGCGTTATTGATGTATATGAAGGTCAAACGGAGACGTGGAGGCCAAAAAGCCAGGAATGTGGTCAAATATTACCGCCGAGATGATAAGTTGGGTTAGGTTAGGTTATATTACGTTATTGATGTATATGAAGGTCAAACGGAGACGTAGAGGTCAACTCGCCAGGAATGTTTTCAAATATTACCGCCGAGATGTTAGGTTGGGTTAGGTTAGGTTATATTACGTTATTGATGTATATAAAGGTCCCACGGAGACGTAGAGGCCAACTCGCCAGGTATGTTGTCAAATATTACCGCCGAGATGTTAGGATGGGTTAGGTTAGGTTATATTACGTTATTGATGTATAAAAAGGTCCCACGCAGACATAGAGGCCAACAAGACAGGAATGTGGTCATATATTACCGCCGAGATGTTAGGTTGGGTTAGGTTAGGTTATATTACGTTATACATGTATATAAAGGTCCCACGGAGACGTAGAGGCCAACTCGCCAGGAATGTTGTCAAGTATTACCGCCGAGATGTTAGGCTGGGTTAGGTTAGGTTAAATTACGTGATTGATGTATATAAAGTTCCCACGGAGACGTAGATGCCAACTCGCCAGGAATGTTTTCAAATATTACCGCCGAGATGTTAGGTTGGGTTAGGTTAGGTTATATTACGTTATTGATGTATATAAAGGTCCCACGGAGACGTAGAGTTCAACTCGCCAGGAATGTTGTCAAATATTACCGCCGAGATGTTAGGTTGGGTTAGGTTAGGTTATATTACGTTATAGATGTATATAAAGGTCCCACGGAGACGTAGAGGCCAACTCGCCAGGAATGTTGTCAAATATTACCGCCGAGATGTTAGGTTGGGTTAGGTTAGGTTATATTACGTTATTGATGTATATAAAGGTCCCACGGAGACGTAGAGTTCAACTCGCCAGGAATGTTGTGAAATATTAGCGCCGAGATGATAGGATGGGTTAGGTTACGTTATATTACGTTATTGATGTATATGAAGGTCCCACGGGGACGTAGACGCCAACTAGCCAGGTATGTTGTCAAATATTACCGCCAAGATGTTCGGTTGGGTTAGGTTAGGTTATATTACGTTATTGATGTATATAAAGATTCCACGGAGACGTAGAGGCCAACTCGCCAGGAGTGTTTTCAAATATTACCGCCGAGATGTTAGGTTGGGTTAGGTTAGGTTATATTACGTTATTGATGTATATAAAGATTCCACGGAGACGTAGAGGCCAACTCGCCATGAGTGTTTTCAAATATTACCGCCGAGATGTTAGGTTGGGTTAGGTTAGGTTATATTACGTTATTAATGTATATAAAGGTCTCACGGAGATGGAGAAGCCAACTCGCCAGGAATGTTGTTAAATATTAGCGCCGATATGATAGGTTGGGTTAGGTTACGTTATAATACGTTATTGATGTATATGAAGGTCAAACGGAGACGTAGAGGCCAACAAGCCAGGAATGTGGTCAAATATTACCGCCGAGATGTTATGTTGGGTTAGGTTAGGTCATATTACGTTATTGATGTATACAAAGGTCCCACGCAGACACAGAGGCCAACAAGACAGGAATGTGGTCAAATATTACCGCCGAGATGATAAGTTGGGTTAGGTTAGGTTATATTACGTTATTGATGTATATGAAGGTCAAACGGAGACGTAGAGGTCAACTCGCCAGGAATGTTTTCAAATATTACCGCCGAGATGTTAGGTTGGGTTAGGTTAGGTTATATTACGTTATTGATGTATATAAAGGTCCCACGGAGACGTAGAGGCCAACTCGCCAGGTATGTTGTCAAATATTACCGCCGAGATGTTAGGATGGGTTAGGTTAGGTTATATTACGTTATTGATGTATAAAAAGGTCCCACGCAGACATAGAGGCCAACAAGACAGGAATGTGGTCATATATTACCGCCGAGATGTTAGGTTGGGTTAGGTTAGGTTATATTACGTTATACATGTATATAAAGGTCCCACGGAGACGTAGAGGCCAACTCGCCAGGAATGTTGTCAAGTATTACCGCCGAGATGTTAGGCTGGGTTAGGTTAGGTTAAATTACGTGATTGATGTATATAAAGGTCCCACGGAGACGTAGATGCCAACTCGCCAGGAATGTTTTCAAATATTACCGCCGAGATGTTAGGTTGGGTTAGGTTAGGTTATATTACGTTATTGATGTATATAAAGGTCCCACGGAGACGTAGAGTTCAACTCGCCAGGAATGTTGTCAAATATTACCGCCGAGATGTTAGGTTGGGTTAGGTTAGGTTATATTACGTTATAGATGTATATAAAGGTCCCACGGAGACGTAGAGGCCAACTCGCCAGGAATGTTGTCAAATATTACCGCCGAGATGTTAGGTTGGGTTAGGTTAGGTTATATTACGTTATTGATGTATATAAAGGTCCCACGGAGACGTAGAGTTCAACTCGCCAGGAATGTTGTGAAATATTAGCGCCGAGATGATAGGATGGGTTAGGTTACGTTATATTACGTTATTGATGTATATGAAGGTCCCACGGGGACGTAGACGCCAACTAGCCAGGTATGTTGTCAAATATTACCGCCAAGATGTTAGGTTGGGTTAGGTTAGGTTATATTACGTTATTGATGTATATAAAGATTCCACGGAGACGTAGAGGCCAACTCGCCAGGTATGTTGTCAAATATTACCGCCGAGATGTTAGGTTGGGTTAGGATAGGTTATATTACGTTATAGATGTATATAAAGGTCCCACGGAGACGTAGAGGCCAACTCGCCAGGAATGTTGTCAAATATTACCGCCGAAATGTTAGGTTGGGTTAGGTTAGGTTATATTACGTTATTGATGTATATAAAGGTCCCACGGAGACGTAGAGTTCAACTCGCCAGGAATGTTGTGAAATATTAGCGCCGAGATGATAGGATGGGTTAGGTTACGTTATATTACGTTATTGATCTATATGAAGGTCAAACGGAGACGTAGAGGTCAACTCGCCAGGAATGTTGTCAAATATTACCGCCGAGATGTTAGGTTGTGTTAGGTTAGGTTATATTACGTTATTGATGTATATGAAGGTCCCACGGAGACGTAGACGCCAACTAGCCAGGTATGTTGTCAAATATTACCGCCGAGATGTTAGGTTGGGTTAGGTTGGGTTATATTACGTTATTGATGTATATAAAGATTCCACGGAGACGTAGAGGCCAACTCGCCAGGAATGTTGTCAAATATTACCGCCGAGATGTTAGGTTGGGTTAGGTTAGGTTATATTACGTTATTGATGTATATAAAGGTCCCACGGAGACGTAGATGCCAACTCGCCAGGAATGTTTTCAAATATTACCGCCGAGATGTTAGGTTGGGTTAGGTTAGGTTATATTACGTTATTGATGTATATAAAGGTCCCACGGAGACGTAGAGTTCAACTCGCCAGGAATGTTGTGAAATATTAGCGCCGAGATGATAGGATGGGTTAGGTTACGTTATATTACGTTATTGATGTATATGAAGGTCAAACGGAGACGTAGAGGCCAACAAGCCAGGAATGTTGTTAAATATTACCGCTGAGATGTCAGGTTGGGTTAGGTTAGGTTATATTACGTTATTGATGTACATAAAGGTCCCACGGAGACATAGAGGACAACAAGACAGAAGTGTGGTCAAATATTACCGCCGAGATGTTAGGTTGGCTTAGGTTAGGTTATATTACGTTATTGATGTATATGAAGGTCCCACGGAGACGTAGAGTTCAACTCGCCAGGAATGTTGTCAAATATTACCGCCGAGATGTTAGGTTGGGTTAGGTTAGGTTATATTACGTTATTGATGTATATAAAGGTCCCACGGAGACGTAGAGGCCAACTCGCCAGGAATGTTGTCAAATATTACCGCCGAGATGTTAGGTTGGGTTAGGTTAGGTTATATTACGTTATTGATGTATATAAAGGTCCCACGGAGACGTAGATGCCAACTCGCCAGGAATGTTTTCAAATATTACCGCCGAGATGTTATTTTGGGTTAGGTTAGGTTATATTACGTTATTTATGTATATAAAGGTCCCACGGAGACGTAGAGTTCAACTCGCCAGGAATGTTGTCAAATATGAGCGCCGAGGTGTTAGGTTGGGTTAGGTTAGGTTATATTGCGTTATTGATGTATATGAAGGTCAAACGGAGACGTGGAGGCCAAAAAGCCAGGAATGTGGTCAAATATTACCGCCGAGATGATAAGTTGGGTTAGGTTAGGTTATATTACGTTATTGATGTATATGAAGGTCAAACGGAGACGTAGAGGTCAACTCGCCAGGAATGTTTTCAAATATTACCGCCGAGATGTTAGGTTGGGTTAGGTTAGGTTATATTACGTTATTGATGTATATAAAGGTCCCACGGAGACGTAGAGGCCAACTCGCCAGGTATGTTGTCAAATATTACCGCCGAGATGTTAGGATGGGTTAGGTTAGGTTATATTACGTTATTGATGTATAAAAAGGTCCCACGCAGACATAGAGGCCAACAAGACAGGAATGTGGTCATATATTACCGCCGAGATGTTAGGTTGGGTTAGGTTAGGTTATATTACGTTATACATGTATATAAAGGTCCCACGGAGACGTAGAGGCCAACTCGCCAGGAATGTTGTCAAGTATTACCGCCGAGATGTTAGGCTGGGTTAGGTTAGGTTAAATTACGTGATTGATGTATATAAAGGTCCCACGGAGACGTAGATGCCAACTCGCCAGGAATGTTTTCAAATATTACCGCCGAGATGTTAGGTTGGGTTAGGTTAGGTTATATTACGTTATTGATGTATATAAGGGTCCCACGGAGACGTAGAGTTCAACTCGCCAGGAATGTTGTCAAATATTACCGCCGAGATGTTAGGTTGGGTTAGGTTAGGTTATATTACGTTATAGATGTATATAAAGGTCCCACGGAGACGTAGAGGCCAACTCGCCAGGAATGTTGTCAAATATTACCGCCGAGATGTTAGGTTGGGTTAGGTTAGGTTATATTACGTTATTGATGTATATAAAGGTCCCACGGAGACGTAGAGTTCAACTCGCCAGGAATGTTGTGAAATATTAGCGCCGAGATGATAGGATGGGTTAGGTTACGTTATATTACGTTATTGATGTATATGAAGGTCCCACGGGGACGTAGACGCCAACTAGCCAGGTATGTTGTCAAATATTACCGCCAAGATGTTAGGTTGGGTTAGGTTAGGTTATATTACGTTATTGATGTATATAAAGATTCCACGGAGACGTAGAGGCCAACTCGCCAGGAGTGTTTTCAAATATTACCGCCGAGATGTTAGGTTGGGTTAGGTTAGGTTATATTACGTTATTGATGTATATAAAGATTCCACGGAGACGTAGAGGCCAACTCGCCATGAGTGTTTTCAAATATTACCGCCGAGATGTTAGGTTGGGTTAGGTTAGGTTATATTACGTTATTGATGTATATGAAGGTCCCACGGAGACGTAGAGTTCAACTCGCCAGGAATGTTGTCAAATATTAGCGCCGAGATTATAGGATGGGTTAGGTTAGGTTATATGACGTTATTGATGTATATAAAGGTCCCACGGAGACGTAGATGCCAACTCGCCAGGAATGTTTTCAAATATTACCGCCGAGATGTTAGGTTGCGTTAGGTTAGGTTATATTACGTTATTGATGTATATAAAGGTCCCACGGAGATGGAGAAGCCAACTCGCCAGGAATGTTGTTAAATATTACCGCTGAGATGTTAGGTTGGGTTAGGTTAGGTTATATTACGTTATTGATGTATATAAAGATCCCACGGAGACGTAGAGGCCAACTCGCCGGGTATGTTGTCAAATATTACCGCCGAGATATTAGGTTGGGGTAGGTTAGATTATATTACGTTATTGATGTATATAAAGGTCCCACGGAGACGTAGAGTTCAACTCGCCAGGAATGTTGTCAAATATGAGCGCCGAGATGTTAGGTTGGGTTAGGTTAGGTTATATTGCGTTATTGATGTATATGAAGGTCAAACGGAGACGTGGAGGCCAAAAAGCCAGGAATGTGGTCAAATATTACCGCCGAGATGATAAGTTGGGTTAGGTTAGGTTATATTACGTTATTGATGTATATGAAGGTCCCACGGAGACGTAGACGCCAACTAGCCAGGTATGTTGTCAAATATTACCGCCGAGATGTTAGGTTGGGTTAGGTTAGGTTATATTACCTTATTGATGTATATAAATGTCCCACGGAGACGTAGAGTTCAACTCGCCAGGAATGTTGTAAAATATTAGCGCCGAGATGATAGGTTGGGTTAGGTTACGTTATAATACGTTATTGATGTATATGAAGGTCAAACGGAAACGTAGAGGCCAACAAGCCAGGAATGTGGTCAAATATTACCGCCGAGATGTTATGTTGGGTTAGGTTAGGTTATATTACGTTATTGATGTATACAAAGGTCCCACGCAGACACAGAGGCCAACAAGACAGGAATGTGGTCAAATATTACCGCCGAGATGTTAGGTTGGCTTAGGTTAGGTTATATTACGTTATTGATGTATATAAAGGTCCCACGGAGACGTAGAGTTCAACTCGCCAGGAATGTTGTGAAATATTAGCGCCGAGATGATAGGATGGGTTAGGTTACGTTATATTACGTTATTGATGTATATGAAGGTCCCACGGGGACGTAGACGCCAACTAGCCAGGTATGTTGTCAAATATTACCGCCGAGATGTTAGGTTGGGTTAGGTTAGGTTATATTACGTTATTGATGTATATAAAGGTCCCACGGAGATGGAGAAGCCAACTCGCCAGGAATGTTGTTAAATATTACCGCTGAGATGTTAGGTTGGGTTAGGTTAGGTTATATTACGTTATTGACGTATATAAAGGTCCCACGGAGACGTAGAGGCCAACTCGCCAGGAATGTTGTCAAATATTACCGCCGAGATGTTAGGTTGGGTTAGGTTAGGTTATATTACGTTATTGATGTATATAAAGGTCCCACGGAGACGTAGATGCCAACTCGCCAGGAATGTTTTCAAATATTACCGCCGAGATGTTAGGATGGGTTAGGTTAGGTTATATTACGTTATTGATGTATAAAAAGGTCCCACGCAGACATAGAGGCCAACAAGACAGGAATGTGGTCATATATTACCGCCGAGATGTTAGGTTGGGTTAGGTTAGGTTATATTACGTTATACATGTATATAAAGGTCCCACGGAGACGTAGAGGCCAACTCGCCAGGAATGTTGTCAAGTATTACCGCCGAGATGTTAGGTTGGTTTAGGTTAGGTTAAATTACGTGATTGATGTATATAAAGGTCCCACGGAGACGTAGATGCCAACTCGCCAGGAATGTTTTCAAATATTACCGCGGAGATGTTAGGTTGGGTTAGGTTAGGTTAAATTACGTGATTGATGTATATAAAGGTCCCACGGAGACGTAGATGCCAACTCGCCAGGAATGTTTTCAAATATTACCGCCGAGATGTTAGGTTGGGTTAGGTTAGGTTATATTACGTTATTGATGTATATAAAGGTCCCACGGAGACGTAGAGTTCAACTCGCCAGGAATGTTGTAAAATATTAGCGCCGATATGATAGGTTGGGTTAGGTTACGTTATAATACGTTATTGATGTATATGAAGGTCAAACGGAGACGTAGAGGCCAACAAGCCAGGAATGTGGTCAAATATTACCGCCGAGATGTTATGTTGGGTTAGGTTAGGTTATATTACGTTATTGATGTATACAAACGTCCCACGCAGACACAGAGGCCAACAAGACAGGAATGTGGTCAAATATTACCGCCGAGATGTTCGGTTGGGTTATGTTAGGTTATATGACGTTATTGATGTATATAAAGGTCCCACGCAGACATAGCAGCCAACTCGCCAGGAATGTGGTTAAATATTACCGCTGAGATGTTAGGTTGGGTTAGGTTAGGTTATATTACGCTATTGATGTATATAAACATCCCAAGGAGACGTAGAGGTCAACTCGCCAGGTATGTTGTCAAATATTACCGCCGAGATGTTAGGTTGGGTTAGGTTAGGTTATATTACGTTATAGATGTATATAAAGGTCCCACGGAGACGTAGAGGCCAACTCGACAGGAATGTTGTCAAATATTACCGCCGAGATGTTAGGTTGGGTTAGGTTAGGTTATATTACGTTATTGATGTATATAAAGGTCCCACGGAGATGTAGAGTTCAACTCGCCAGGAATGTTGTGAAATATTAGCGCCGAGATGATAGGATGGGTTAGTTTACGTTATATTACGTTATTGATGTATATGTAGGTCCCACGGGGACGTAGACGCCAACTAGCCAGGTATGTTGTCAAATATTACCGCCGAGATGTTAGGTTGGGTTAGGTTAGGTTATATTACGTTATTGATGTATATAAAGATTCCACGGAGACGTAGAGGCCAACTCGCCAGGAGTGTTTTCAAATATTACCGCCGAGATGTTAGGTTGGGTTAGGTTAGGTTATATTACGTTATTGATGTATATAAAGATTCCACGGAGACGTAGAGGCCAACTCGCCATGAGTGTTTTCAAATATTACCGCCGAGATGTTAGGTTGGGTTAGGTTAGGTTATATTACGTTATTGATGTATATGAAGGTCCCACGGAGACGTAGTGTTCAACTCGCCAGGAATGTTGTCAAATATTAGCGCCGAGATGATAGGATGGGTTAGGTTAGGTTATATGACGTTATTGATGTATATAAAGGTCCCACGGAGACGTAGATGCCAACTCGCCAGGAATGCTTTCAAATATTACCGCCGAGATGTTAGGTTGCGTTAGGTTAGGTTATATTACGTTATTGATGTATATAAAGGTCCCACGGAGATGGAGAAGCCAACTCGCCAGGAATGTTGTTAAATATTACCGCTGAGATGTTAGGTTGGGTTAGGTTAGGTTGTATTACGTTATTGATGTATATAAAGATCCCACGGAGACGTAGAGGCCAAATCGCCGGGTATGTTGTCAAATATTACCGCCGAGATGTTAGGATGGGTTAGGTTAGGTTATATTACGTTATTGATGTATAAAAAGGTCCCACGCAGACATAGAGGCCAACAAGACAGGAATGTGGTCATATATTACCGCCGAGATGTTAGGTTGGGTTAGGTTAGGTTATATTACGTTATTGATGTATATAAAGGTCCACGGAGACGTAGATGCCAACTCGCCAGGAATGTTTTCAAATATTACCGCCGAGATGTTTGGTTGGATTAGGTTAGGTTATATTACGTTATTGACGTATATAAAGGTCCCACGGAGACGTAGAGGCCAACTCGCCAGGAATGTTGTCAAATAATACCGCCGAGATGTTAGGTTGGGTTAGGTTAGGTTATATTACGTTATTGATGTATATAAAGGTCCCACGGAGACGTAGATGCCAACTCGCCAGGAATGTTTTCAATTATTACCGCCGAGATGTTAGGTTGGGTTAGGTTAGATTATATTACGTTATTGATGTATATAAAGGTCCCACGGAGACGTAGAGTTCAACTCGCCAGGAATGTTGTCAAATATGAGCGCCGAGATGTTAGGTTGGGTTAGGTTAGGTTATATTGCGTTATTGATGTATATGAAGGTCAAACGGAGACGTGGAGGCCAAAAAGCCAGGAATGTGGTCAAATATTACCGCCGAGATGATAAGTTGGGTTAGGTTAGGTTATATTACGTTATTGATGTATATGAAGGTCAAACGGAGACGTAGAGGTCAACTCGCCAGGAATGTTGTCAAATATTACCGCCGAGATGTTAGGTTGTGTTAGGTTAGGTTATATTACGTTATTGATGTATATGAAGGTCCCACGGAGACGTAGACGCCAACTAGCCAGGTATGTTGTCAAATATTACCGCCGAGATGTTAGGTTGGGTTAGGTTGGGTTATATTACGTTATTGATGTATATGAAGGTCCCACGGAGACGTAGAAGCCAGCTCGCCAGGAATGTTGTCAAATATTACCGCCGAGATGTTAGGTTGGGTTAGGTTAGGTTATATTACGTTATACATGTATATAAAGGTCCCACGGAGACGTAGAGGCCAACTCGCCAGGAATGTTGTCAAGTATTACCGCCGAGATGTTAGGTTGGGTTAGGTTAGGTTAAATTACGTGATTGATGTATATAAAGGTCCCACGGAGACGTAGATGCCAACTCGCCAGGAATGTTTTCAAATATTACCGCCGAGATGTTAGGTTGGGTTAGGTTAGGTTATATTACGTTATTGATGCATATAAAGGTCCCACGGAGACGTAGAGTTCAACTCGCCAGGAATGTTGTGAAATATTAGCGCCGAGATGATAGGATGGGTTAGGTTACGTTATATTACGTTATTGATGTATATGAAGGTCAAACGGAGACGTAGAGGCCAACAAGCCAGGAATGTGGTCAAATATTACCGCCGAGATGTTAGGTTGGGTTAGGTTGGGTTATATTACGTTATTGATGTATATAAATGTCCCACGGAGACGTAGAGGCCAACAAGCCAGGAGTGTTGTCATATATTACCGCCGAGGTGTTAGGTTGGGTTAGGTTAGTTTATATTACGTTATTGATGTATATAAAGATTCCACGGAGACGTAGAGGCCAACTCGCCAGGAATGTTGTCAAATATTACCGCCGAGATGTTAGGTTGGGTTAGGTTAGGTTATATTACGTTATTGATGTATATAAAGGTCCCACGGAGACGTAGAGTTCAACTCGCCAGGAATGTTGTGAAATATTAGCGCCGAGATGATAGGATGGGTTAGGTTACGTTATATTACGTTATTGATGTATATGAAGGTCAAACGGAGACGTAGAGGCCAACAAGCCAGGAATGTGGTCAAATATTACCGCCGAGACGTTAGGTTGGGTTAGGTTAGGTTATATTACGTTATTGATGTATATAAAGGTCCCACGGAGACGTAGATGCCAACTCGCCAGGAATGTTGTTAAATATTACCGCTGAGATGTCAGGTTGGGTTAGGTTAGGTTATATTACGTTATTGATGTACATAAAGGTCCCACGGAGACGTAGATGCCAACTCGCCAGGTATGTTGTCAAATATTACCGCCGAGATGTTAGGTTGGGTTAGGTTAGGTTATATTACGTTATTGATGTATATAAAGATTCCACGGAGACGTAGAGGCCAACTCGCCATGAGTGTTTTCAAATATTACCGCCGAGATGTTAGGTCGGGTTAGGTTAGGTTATATTACGTTATTGATGTATATAAAGGTCTCACGGAGATGGAGAAGCCAACTCGCCAGGAATGTTGTTAAATATTACCGCTGAGATGTTAGGTTGGGTTAGGTTAGGTTATATTACGTTATTGATGTATATGAAGGTCCCACGGAGACGTAGACGCCAACTAGCCAGGTATGTTGTCAAATATTACCGCCGAGATGTTAGGTTGGGTTAGGTTGGGTTATATTACGTTATTGATGTATATGAAGGTCCCACGGAGACGTAGAGGCCAACTCGCCAGGAATGTTGTCAAATATTACCGCCGAGATGTTAGGTTGGGTTAGGTTAGGTTATATTACGTTATTGATGTATATAACGATTCCACGGAGACGTAGAGGCCAACTCGCCAGGAGTGTTTTCAAATATTACCGCCGAGATGTTAGGTTGGGTTAGGTTAGGTTATATTACGTTATTGATGTATATAAAGATTCCACGGAGACGTAGAGGCCAACTCGCCATGAGTGTTTTCAAATATTACCGCCGAGATGTTAGGTTGGGTTAGGTTAGGTTATATTACGTTATTGATGTATATGAAGGTCCCACGGAGACGTAGACGCCAACTAGCCAGGTATGTTGTCAAATATTACCGCCGAGATGTTAGGTTGGGTTAGGTTGGGTTATATTACGTTATTGATGTATATGAAGGTCCCACGGAGACGTAGAGGCCAACTCGCCAGGAATGTTGTCAAATAATACCGCCGAGATGTTAGGTTGGGTTAGGTTAGGTTATATTACGTTATTGGTGTATATAAAGGTCCCACGGAGACGTAGATGCCAACTCGCCAGGAATGTTTTCAATTATTACCGCCGAGATGTTAGGTTGGGTTAGGTTAGATTATATTACGTTATTGATGTATATAAAGGTCCCACGGAGACGTAGATTTCAACTCGCCAGGAATGTTGTCAAATATGAGCGCCGAGATGTTAGGTTGGGTTAGGTTAGGTTATATTGCGTTATTGATGTATATGAAGGTCAAACGGAGACGTGGAGGCCAAAAAGCCAGGAATGTGGTCAAATATTACCGCCGAGATGATAAGTTGGGTTAGGTTAGGTGATATTACGTTATTGATGTATATGAAGGTCAAACGGAGACGTAGAGGTCAACTCGCCAGGAATGTTGTCAAATATTACCGCCGAGATGTTAGGTTGTGTTAGATTAGGTTATATTACGTTATTGATGTATATGAAGGTCCCACGGAGACGTAGACGCCAACTAGCCAGGTATGTTGTCAAATATTACCGCCGAGATGTTAGGTTGGGTTAGGTTGGGTTATATTACGTTATTGATGTATATGAAGGTCCCACGGAGACGTAGAGGCCAGCTCGTCAGGAATGTTGTCAAATATTACCGCCGAGATGTTAGGTTGGGTTAGGTTAGGTTATATTACGTTATACATGTATATAAAGGTCCCACGGAGACGTAGAGGCCAACTCGCCAGGAATGTTGTCAAGTATTACCGCCGAGATGTTAGGTTGGGTTAGGTTAGGTTAAATTACGTGATTGATGTATATAAAGGTCCCACGGAGACGTAGATGCCAACTCGCCAGGAATGTTTTCAAATATTACCGCCGAGATGTTAGGTTGGGTTAGGTTAGGTTATATTACGTTATTGATGTATATAAAGGTCCCACGGAGACGTAGAGTTCAACTCGCCAGGAATGTTGTGAAATATTAGCGCCGAGATGATAGGATGGGTTAGGTTACGTTATATTACGTTATTGATGTATATGAAGGTCAAACGGAGACGTAGAGGCCAACAAGCCAGGAATGTGGTCAAATATTACTGCCGAGATGTTAGGTTGGGTTAGGTTGGGTTATATTACGTTATTGATGTATATAATGTTCCCACGCAGACATAGAGGCCAACAAGACAGGAATGTGGTCATATATTACCGCCGAGATGTTAGGTTGGGTTAGGTTAGGTTATATTACGTTATTGATGTATATAAAGGTCCCACGGAGACGGAGAAGCCAACTCGACAGGAATGTTGTCAAATATTGCCGCCGAAATGTTAGGTTGGGTTAGGTTAGGTTATATTACGTTATTGATGTGTATAACGGTCCCACGGAGACGTAGAGAATAACAAGACAGGAATATGGTCAAACATTACCGCCGAGATGTTAGGTTGGGTTAGGTTAGGTTATATTACGTTATTGATGTATATAAAGGTCCCACGGAGACGGAGAAGCCAACTCGCCAGGAATGTTGTCAAACATTGCCGCAGAAATGTTAGGTTGGGTTAGGTTATTTTATATTACGTTATTGATGTGTATAACGGTCCCACGGAGACGTAGAGTTCAACTCGCCAGGAATGTTGTCAAATATGAGCGCCGAGATGTTAGGTTGGGTTAGGTTAGGTTATATTGCGTTATTGATGTATATGAAGGTCAAACGGAGACGTGGAGGCCAAAAAGCCAGGAATGTGGTCAAATATTACCGCCGAGATGATAAGTTGGGTTAGGTTAGGTTATATTACGTTATTGATGTATATGAAGGTCAAACGGAGACGTAGAGGTCAACTCGCCAGGAATGTTGTCAAATATTGCCGCCGAGATGTTAGGTTGTGTTAGGTTAGGTTATATTACGTTATTGATGTATATGAAGGTCCCACGGAGACGTAGACGCCAACTAGCCAGGTATGTTGTCAAATATTACCGCCGAGATGTTAGGTTGGGTTAGGTTGGGTTATATTACGTTATTGATGTATATGAAGGTCCCACGGAGACGTAGAGGCCAACTCGCCAGGAATGTTGTCAAATATTACCGCCGAGATGTTAGGTTGGGTTAGGTTAGGTTATATTACCTTATTGATGTATATAAATGTCCCACGGAGACGTAGAGTTCAACTCGCCAGGAATGTTGTAAAATATTAGCGCCGAGATGATAGGTTGGGTTAGGTTACGTTATAATACGTTATTGATGTATATGAAGGTCAAACGGAAACGTAGAGGCCAACAAGCCAGGAATGTGGTCAAATATTACCGCCGAGATGTTATGTTGGGTTAGGTTAGGTTATATTACGTTATTGATGTATACAAAGGTCCCACGCAGACACAGAGGCCAACAAGACAGGAATGTGGTCAAATATTACCGCCGAGATGTTAGGTTGGGTTATGTTAGGTTATATGACGTTATTGATGTATATAATGGTCCCACGCAGACATAGAGGCCAACAAGACAGGAATGTGGTCATATATTACCGCCGAGATGTTAGGTTGGGTTAGGTTAGGTTATATTACGTTATTGATGTATATGAAGGTCCCACAGAGACGGAGAAGCCAACTCGCCAGGTATGTTGTCAAATATTACCGCCGAGATGTTAGGTTGGGTTAGGTTAGGTTATATTACGTTATTGATGTGTATAACGGTCCCACGGAGACGTAGAGAATAACAAGACAGGAATGTGGTCAAACATTACCGCCGAGATGTTAGGTTGGGTTAGGTTAGGTTATATTACGTTATTGATGTATATAAATGTCCCACGGAGACGTAGAGGCCAAAAAGCCAGGAATGTTGTCATATATTACCGCCGAGGTGTTAGGTTGGGTTAGGTTAGGTTATATTACGTTATTGATGTATATAAAGATTCCACGGAGACGTAGAGGCCAACTCGCCAGGAGTGTTTTCAAATATTACCGCCGAGATGTTAGGTTGGGTTAGGTTAGGTTATATTACGTTATTGATGTATATAAATGTCCCACGGAGACGTAGAGGCCAACAAGCCAGAAATGTTGTCAAATATTACCGCCGAGATGTTAGGTTGGGTTAGGTTAGGTTATATTACGTTATTGACGTATATAAAGGTCCCACGGAGACGTAGAGGCCAACTCGCCAGGAATGTTGTCAAATATTACCGCCGAGATGTTAGGTTGGGTTAGGTTAGGTTATATTACGTTATTGATGTATATAAAGGTCCCACGGGGACGTAGATGCCAACTCGCCAGGAATGTTTTCAAATGTTACCGCCGAGATGTTAGGTTGGGTTAGGTTAGATTATATTACGTTATTGATGTATATAAAGGTCCCACGGAGACGTAGAGGCCAACGCGCCAGGAGTGTTTTCAAATATTACCGCCGAGATGTTAGGTTGGGTTAGGTTAGGTTATATTACGTTATTGATGTATATAAAGATTCCACGGAGACGTAGAGGCCAACTCGCCATGAGTGTTTTCAAATATTACCGCCGAGATGTTAGGTTGGGTTAGGTTAGGTTATATTACGTTATTGATGTATATGAAGGTCCCACGGAGACGTAGAGTTCAACTCGCCAGGAATGTTGTCAAATATTACCGCCGAGATGTTAGGTTGGGTTAGGTTAGGTTATATTACGTTATTGATGTATATAAAGGTCCCACGGAGACGGAGAAGCCAACTCGACAGGAATGTTGTCAAATATTGCCGCCGAAATGTTAGGTTGGGTTAGGTTAGGTTATATTACGTTATTGATGTGTATAACGGTCCCACGGAGACGTAGAGAATAACAAGACAGGAATGTGGTCAAACATTACCGCCGAGATGTTAGGTTGGGTTAGGTTAGGTTATATTACGTTATTGATGTATATAAAGGTCCCACGGAGACGGAGAAGCCAACTCGCCAGGAATGTTGTCAAACATTGCCGCAGAAATGTTAGGTTGGGTTAGGTTATTTTATATTACGTTATTGATGTGTATAACGGTCCCACGGAGACGTAGAGTTCAACTCGCCAGGAATGTTGTCAAATATGAGCGCCGAGATGTTAGGTTGGGTTAGGTTAGGTTATATTGCGTTATTGATGTATATGAAGGTCAAACGGAGACGTGGAGGCCAAAAAGCCAGGAATGTGGTCAAATATTACCGCCGAGATGATAAGTTGGGTTAGGTTAGGTTATATTACGTTATTGATGTATATGAAGGTCAAACGGAGACGTAGAGGTCAAATCGCCAGGAATGTTGTCAAATATTGCCGCCGAGATGTTAGGTTGTGTTAGGTTAGGTTATATTACGTTATTGATGTATATGAAGGTCCCACGGAGACGTAGACGCCAACTATCCAGGTATGTTGTCAAATATTACCGCCGAGATGTTAGGTTGGGTTAGGTTGGGTTATATTACGTTATTGATGTATATGAAGGTCCCACGGAGACGTAGAGGCCAACTCGCCAGGAATGTTGTCAAATATTACCGCCGAGATGTTAGGTTGGGTTAGGTTAGGTTATATTACCTTATTGATGTATATAAATGTCCCACGGAGACGTAGAGTTCAACTCGCCAGGAATGTTGTAAAATATTAGCGCCGAGATGATAGGTTGGGTTAGGTTACGTTATAATACGTTATTGATGTATATGAAGGTCAAACGGAAACGTAGAGGCCAACAAGCCAGGAATGTGGTCAAATATTACCGCCGAGATGTTATGTTGGGTTAGGTTAGGTTATATTACGTTATTGATGTATACAAAGGTCCCACGCAGACACAGAGGCCAACAAGACAGGAATGTGGTCAAATATTACCGCCGAGATGTTAGGTTGGGTTATGTTAGGTTATATGACGTTATTGATGTATATAATGGTCCCACGCAGACATAGAGGCCAACAAGACAGGAATGTGGTCATATATTACCGCCGAGATGTTAGGTTGGGTTAGGTTAGGTTATATTACGTTATTGATGTATATGAAGGTCCCACAGAGACGGAGAAGCCAACTCGCCAGGTATGTTGTCAAATATTACCGCCGAGATGTTAGGTTGGGTTAGGTTAGGTTATATTACGTTATTGATGTGTATAACGGTCCCACGGAGACGTAGAGAATAACAAGACAGGAATGTGGTCAAACATTACCGCCGAGATGTTAGGTTGGGTTAGGTTAGGTTATATTACGTTATTGATGTATATAAATGTCCCACGGAGACGTAGAGGCCAAAAAGCCAGGAATGTTGTCATATATTACCGCCGAGGTGTTAGGTTGGGTTAGGTTAGGTTATATTACGTTATTGATGTATATAAAGATTCCACGGAGACGTAGAGGCCAACTCGCCAGGAGTGTTTTCAAATATTACCGCCGAGATGTTAGGTTGGGTTAGGTTAGGTTATATTACGTTATTGATGTATATAAATGTCCCACGGAGACGTAGAGGCCAACAAGCCAGAAATGTTGTCAAATATTACCGCCGAGATGTTAGGTTGGGTTAGGTTAGGTTATATTACGTTATTGACGTATATAAAGGTCCCACGGAGACGTAGAGGCCAACTCGCCAGGAATGTTGTCAAATATTACCGCCGAGATGTTAGGTTGGGTTAGGTTAGGTTATATTACGTTATTGATGTATATAAAGGTCCCACGGGGACGTAGATGCCAACTCGCCAGGAATGTTTTCAAATGTTACCGCCGAGATGTTAGGTTGGGTTAGGTTAGATTATATTACGTTATTGATGTATATAAAGGTCCCACGGAGACGTAGAGGCCAACGCGCCAGGAGTGTTTTCAAATATTACCGCCGAGATGTTAGGTTGGGTTAGGTTAGGTTATATTACGTTATTGATGTATATAAAGATTCCACGGAGACGTAGAGGCCAACTCGCCATGAGTGTTTTCAAATATTACCGCCGAGATGTTAGGTTGGGTTAGGTTAGGTTATATTACGTTATTGATGTATATGAAGGTCCCACGGAGACGTAGAGTTCAACTCGCCAGGAATGTTGTCAAATATTAGCGCCGAGATGATAGGATGGGTTAGGTTAGGTTATATGACGTTATTGATGTATATAAAGGTCCCACGGAGACGTAGATGCCAACTCGCCAGGAATGTTGTTAAATATTACCGCTGAGATGTCAGGTTGGGTTAGGTTAGGTTATATTACGTTATTGATGTACATAAAGGTCCCACGGAGACATAGAGGCCAACAAGACAGAAGTGTGGTCAAATATTACCGCCGAGATGTTAGGTTGGCTTAGGTTAGGTTATATTACGTTATTGATGTATATCAAGATCCCACGGAGACGTAGATGCCAACTCGCCAGGAATGTTGTCAAATGTTACCGCCGAGATGATAGGTTAGGTTAGGTTAGGTTATATTTCGTTATTGATGTATATGAAGGTCCCACGGGGACGTAGACGCCAACTAGCCAGGTATGTTGTCAAATATTACCGCCGAGATGTTAGGTTGGGTTAGGTTAGGTTATATTACGTTATTGATGTATATGAAGGTCCCACGGAGACGGAGAAGCCAACTCGCCAGGTATGTTGTCAAATATTACCGCCGAGATGTTAGGTTGGGTTAGGTTAGGTTATATTACGTTATTGATGTGTATAACGGTCCCACGGAGACGTAGAGAATAACAAGACAGGAATGTGGTCAAACATTACCGCCGAGATGTTAGGTTGGGTTAGGTTAGGTTATATTACGTTATTGATGTATATAAATGTCCCACGGAGACGTAGAGGCCGAAAAGCCAGGAATGTTGTCATATATTACCGCCGAGGTGTTAGGTTGGGTTAGGTTAGGTTATATTACGTTATTGATGTATATAAAGATTCCACGGAGACGTAGAGGCCAACTCGCCAGGAGTGTTTTCAAATATTACCGCCGAGATGTTAGGTTGGGTTAGGTTAGGTTATATTACGTTATTGATGTATATAAATGTCCCACGGAGACGTAGAGGCCAACAAGCCAGGAATGTTGTCAAATATTACCGCCGAGATGTTAGGTTGGGTTAGGTTAGGTTATATTACGTTATTGACGTATATAAAGGTCCCACGGAGACGTAGAGGCCAACTCGCCAGGAATGTTGTCAAATATTACCGCCGAGATGTTAGGTTGGGTTAGGTTAGGTTATATTACGTTATTGATGTATATAAAGGTCCCACGGGGACGTAGATGCCAACTCGCCAGGAATGTTTTCAAATGTTACCGCCGAGATGTTAGGTTGGGTTAGGTTAGATTATATTACGTTATTGATGTATATAAAGGTCCCACGGAGACGTAGAGGCCAACTCGCCAGGAGTGTTTTCAAATATTACCGCCGAGATGTTAGGTTGGGTTAGGTTAGGTTATATTACGTTATTGATGTATATAAAGATTCCACGGAGACGTAGAGGCCAACTCGCCATGAGTGTTTTCAAATATTACCGCCGAGATGTTAGGTTGGGTTAGGTTAGGTTATATTACGTTATTGATGTATATGAAGGTCCCACTGAGACGTAGAGTTCAACTCGCCAGGAATGTTGTCAAATATTAGCGCCGAGATGATAGGATGGGTTAGGTTAGGTTATATGACGTTATTGATGTATATAAAGGTCCCACGGAGACGTAGATGCCAACTCGCCAGGAATGTTGTTAAATATTACCGCTGAGATGTCAGGTTGGGTTAGGTTAGGTTATATTACGTTATTGATGTACATAAAGGTCCCACGGAGACATAGAGGCCAACAAGACAGAAGTGTGGTCAAATATTACCGCCGAGATGTTAGGTTGGCTTAGGTTAGGTTATATTACGTTATTGATGTATATCAAGATCCCACGGAGACGTAGATGCCAACTCGCCAGGAATGTTGTCAAATGTTACCGCCGAGATGATAGGTTAGGTTAGGTTAGGTTATATTTCGTTATTGATGTATATGAAGGTCCCACGGGGACGTAGACGCCAACTAGCCAGGTATGTTGTCAAATATTACCGCCGAGATGTTAGGTTGGGTTAGGTTAGGTTATATTACGTTATTGATGTATATGAAGGTCCGACGGGGACGTAGACGCCAACTAGCCAGGTATGTTGTCAAATATTACCGCCGAGATGTTAGGTTGGGTTAGGTTAGGTTATATTACGTTATTGATGTATATGCAGGTCCCACAGAGACGGAGAAGCCAACTCGCCAGGTATGTTGTCAAATATTACCGCCGAGATGTTAGGTTGGGTTAGGTTAGGTTATATTACGTTATTGATGTGTATAACGGTCCCACGGAGACGTAGAGAATAACAAGACAGGAATGTGGTCAAACATTACCGCCGAGATGTTAGGTTGGGTTAGGTTAGGTTATATTACGTTATTGATGTATATAAATGTCCCACGGAGACGTAGAGGCCAAAAAGCCAGGAATGTTGTCATATATTACCGCCGAGGTGTTAGGTTGGGTTAGGTTAGGTTATATTACGTTATTGATGTATATAAAGATTCCACGGAGACGTAGAGGCCAACTCGCCAGGAGTGTTTTCAAATATTACCGCCGAGATGTTAGGTTGGGTTAGGTTAGGTTATATTACGTTATTGATGTATATAAATGTCCCACGGAGACGTAGAGGCCAACAAGCCAGGAATGTTGTCAAATATTACCGCCGAGATGTTAGGTTGGGTTAGGTTAGGTTATATGACGTTATTGATGTATATAAAGGTCCCACGGAGACGTAGATGCCAACTCGCCAGGAATGTTGTTAAATATTACCGCTGAGATGTCAGGTTGGGTTAGGTTAGGTTATATTACGTTATTGATGTACATAAAGGTCCCACGGAGACATAGAGGCCAACAAGACAGAAGTGTGGTCAAATATTACCGCCGAGATGTTAGGTTGGCTTAGGTTAGGTTATATTACGTTATTGATGTATATCAAGATCCCACGGAGACGTAGATGCCAACTCGCCAGGAATGTTGTCAAATGTTACCGCCGAGATGATAGGTTAGGTTAGGTTAGGTTATATTTCGTTATTGATGTATATGAAGGTCCCACGGGGACGTAGACGCCAACTAGCCAGGTATGTTGTCAAATATTACCGCCGAGATGTTAGGTTGGGTTAGGTTAGGTTATATTACGTTATTGATGTATATGAAGGTCCCACGGAGACGGAGAAGCCAACTCGCCAGGTATGTTGTCAAATATTACCGCCGAGATGTTAGGTTGGGTTAGGTTAGGTTATATTACGTTATTGATGTGTATAACGGTCCCACGGAGACGTAGAGAATAACAAGACAGGAATGTGGTCAAACATTACCGCCGAGATGTTAGGTTGAGTTAGGTTAGGTTATATTACGTTATTGATGTATATAAATGTCCCACGGAGACGTAGAGGCCAAAAAGCCAGGAATGTTGTCATATATTACCGCCGAGGTGTTAGGTTGGGTTAGGTTAGGTTATATTACGTTATTGATGTATATAAAGATTCCACGGAGACGTAGAGGCCAACTCGCCAGGAGTGTTTTCAAATATTACCGCCGAGATGTTAGGTTGGGTTAGGTTAGTTTATATTACGTTATTGATGTATATAAATGTCCCACGGAGACGTAGAGGCCAACAAGCCAGGAATGTTGTCAAATATTACCGCCGAGATGTTAGGTTGGGTTAGGTTAGGTTATATTACGTTATTGACGTATATAAAGGTCCCACGGAGACGTAGAGGCCAACTCGCCATGAGTGTTTTCAAATATTACCGCCGAGATGTTAGGTTGGGTTAGGTTAGGTTATATTACGTTATGGATGTATATGAAGGTCCCACGGAGACGTAGAGTTCAACTCGCCAGGAATGTTGTCAAATATTAGCGCCGAGATGATAGGATGGGTTAGGTTAGGTTATATGACGTTATTGATGTATATAAAGGTCCCACGGAGACGTAGATGCCAACTCGCGAGGAATGTTGTTAAATATTACCGCCGAGATGATAGGTTAGGTTAGGTTAGGTTATATTTCGTTATTGATGTATATGAAGGTCCCACGGGGACGTAGACGCCAACTAGCCAGGTATGTTGTCAAATATTACCGCCGAGATGTTAGGTTGGGTTAGGTTAGGTTATATTACGTTATTGATGTATATGAAGGTCCCACGGAGACGGAGAAGCCAACTCGCCAGGTATGTTGTCAAATATTACCGCCGAGATGTTAGGTTGGGTTAGGTTAGGTTATATTACGTTATTGATGTATATAAAGGTCCCACGGAGACGGAGAAGCCAACTCGCCAGGAATGTTTTCAAATATTACCGCCGAGATGTTAGGTTGGGTTAGGTTAGGTTATATTACGTTATTGATGTATAGAAAGGTCCCACGCAGACATAGAGGCCAACAAGACAGGAATGTGGTCATATATTACCGCCGAGATGTTAGGTTGGGTTAGGTTAGGTTATATTACGTTATTGATGTATATAAATGTCCCACGGAGACGTAGAGGCCAACAAGCCAGGAATGTTGTCATATATTACCGCCGAGGTGTTAGGTTGGGTTAGGTTAGGTTATATTACGTTATTGATGTATATAAAGATTCCACGGAGACGTAGAGGCCAACTCGCCAGGAGTGTTTTCAAATATTACCGCCGAGATGTTAGGTTGGGTTAGGTTAGGTTATATTACGTTATTGATGTATATAAAGATTCCACGGAGACGTAGAGGCTAACTCGCCGTGAGTGTTTTCAAATATTACCGCCGAGATATTAGGTTGGGTTAGGTTAGGTTATATTTCGTTATTGAGGTATATGAAGGTCCCACGGGGACGTAGACGCCAACTAGCCAGGTATGTTGTCAAATATTACCGCCGAGATGTTAGGTTGGGTTAGGTTAGGTTATATTACGTTATTGATGTATATGAAGGTCCCACAGAGACGGAGAAGCCAACTCGCCAGGTATGTTGTCAAATATTACCGCCGAGATGTTAGGTTGGGTTAGGTTAGGTTATATTACGTTATTGATGTGTATAACGGTCCCACGGAGACGTAGAGAATAACAAGAGAGGAATGTGGTCAAACATTACCGCCGAGATGTTAGGTTGGGTTAGGTTAGGTTATATTACGTTATTGATGTATATAAATGTCCCACGGAGACGTAGAGGCCAAAAAGCCAGGAATGTTGTCATATATTACCGCCGAGGTGTTAGGTTGGGTTAGGTTAGGTTATATTACGTTATTGATGTATATAAAGATTCCACGGAGACGTAGAGGCCAACTCGCCAGGAGTGTTTTCAAATATTACCGCCGAGATGTTAGGTTGGGTTAGGTTAGGTTATATTACGTTATTGATGTATATAAATGTCCCACGGAGACGTAGAGGCCAACAAGCCAGGAATGTTGTCAAATATTACCGCCGAGATGTTAGGTTGGGTTAGGTTAGGTTATATGACGTTATTGATGTATATAAAGGTCCCACGGAGACGTAGATGCCAACTCGCCAGGAATGTTGTTAAATATTACCGCTGAGATGTCAGGTTGGGTTAGGTTAGGTTATATTACGTTATTGATGTACATAAAGGTCCCACGGAGACATAGAGGCCAACAAGACAGAAGTGTGGTCAAATATTACCGCCGAGATGTTAGGTTGGCTTAGGTTAGGTTATATTACGTTATTGATGTATATCAAGATCCCACGGAGACGTAGATGCCAACTCGCCAGGAATGTTGTCAAATGTTACCGCCGAGATGATAGGTTAGGTTAGGTTAGGTTATATTTCGTTATTGATGTATATGAAGGTCCCACGGGGACGTAGACGCCAACTAGCCAGGTATGTTGTCAAATATTACCGCCGAGATGTTAGGTTGGGTTAGGTTAGGTTATATTACGTTATTGATGTATATGAAGGTCCCACGGAGACGGAGAAGCCAACTCGCCAGGTATGTTGTCAAATATTACCGCCGAGATGTTAGGTTGGGTTAGGTTAGGTTATATTACGTTATTGATGTATATAAAGGTCCCACGGAGACGGAGAAGCCAACTCGCCAGGAATGTTTTCAAATATTACCGCCGAGATGTTAGGTTGGGTTAGGTTAGGTTATATTACGTTATTGATGTATAGAAAGGTCCCACGCAGACATAGAGGCCAACAAGACAGGAATGTGGTCATATATTACCGCCGAGATGTTAGGTTGGGTTAGGTTAGGTTATATTACGTTATTGATGTATATAAATGTCCCACGGAGACGTAGAGGCCAACAAGCCAGGAATGTTGTCATATATTACCGCCGAGGTGTTAGGTTGGGTTAGGTTAGGTTATATTACGTTATTGATGTATATAAAGATTCCACGGAGACGTAGAGGCCAACTCGCCAGGAGTGTTTTCAAATATTACCGCCGAGATGTTAGGTTGGGTTAGGTTAGGTTATATTACGTTATTGATGTATATAAAGATTCCACGGAGACGTAGAGGCTAACTCGCCGTGAGTGTTTTCAAATATTACCGCCGAGATATTAGGTTGGGTTAGGTTAGGTTATATTTCGTTATTGATGTATATGAAGGTCCCACGGGGACGTAGACGCCAACTAGCCAGGTATGTTGTCAAATATTACCGCCGAGATGTTAGGTTGGGTTAGGTTAGGTTATATTACGTTATTGATGTATATGAAGGTCCCACAGAGACGGAGAAGCCAACTCGCCAGGTATGTTGTCAAATATTACCGCCGAGATGTTAGGTTGGGTTAGGTTAGGTTATATTACGTTATTGATGTGTATAACGGTCCCACGGAGACGTAGAGAATAACAAGAGAGGAATGTGGTCAAACATTACCGCCGAGATGTTAGGTTGGGTTAGGTTAGGTTATATTACGTTATTGATGTATATAAATGTCCCACGGAGACGTAGAGGCCAAAAAGCCAGGAATGTTGTCATATATTACCGCCGAGGTGTTAGGTTGGGTTAGGTTAGGTTATATTACGTTATTGATGTATATAAAGATTCCACGGAGACGTAGAGGCCAACTCGCCAGGAGTGTTTTCAAATATTACCGCCGAGATGTTAGGTTGGGTTAGGTTAGGTTATATTACGTTATTGATGTATATAAAGGTCCCACGGGGACGTAGACGCCAACTAGCCAGGTATGTTGTCAAATATTACCGCCGAGATGTTAGGTTGGGTTAGGTTAGGTTATATTACGTTATTGATGTATATAAAGGTCCCACGGAGACGGAGAAGCCAACTCGCCAGGAATGTTGTCAAATATTGCCGCCGAGATGTTAGGTTGTGTTAGGTTAGGTTATATTACGTTATTGATGTATATGAAGGTCCCACGGAGACGTAGACGCCAACTAGCTAGGTATGTTGTCAAATATTACCGCCGAGATGTTAGGTTGGGTTAGGTTGGGTTATATTACGTTATTGATGTATATGAAGGTCCCACGGAGACGTAGAGGCCAACTCGCCAGGAATGTTGTCAAATATTACCGCCGATATGTTAGGTTGGGTTAGGTTAGGTTATATTACCTTATTGATGTATATAAAGGTCCCACGGAGACGTAGAGTTCAACTCGCTAGGAATGTTGTAAAATATTAGCGCCGAGATGATAGGTTGGGTTAGGTTACGTTATAATACGTTATTGATGTATATGAAGGTCAAACGGAAACGTAGAGGCCAACAAGCCAGGAATGTGGTCAAATATTACCGCCGAGATGTTATGTTGGGTTAGGTTAGGTTATATTACGTTATTGATGTATACAAAGGTCCCACGCAGACACAGAGGCCAACAAGACAGGAATGTGGTCAAATATTACCGCCGGGATGTTAGGTTGGGTTATGTTAGGTTATATGACGTTATTGATGTATATAATGTTCCCACGCAGACATAGAGGCCAACAAGACAGGAATGTGGTCATATATTACCGCCGAGATGTTAGGTTGGGTTAGGTTAGGTTATATTACGTTATTGATGTATATAAAGGTCCCACGGAGACGGAGAAGCCAACTCGACAGGAATGTTGTCAAATATTGCCGCCGAAATGTTAGGTTGGGTTAGGTTAGGTTATATTACGTTATTGATGTGTATAACGGTCCCACGGAGACGTAGAGAATAACAAGACAGGAATGTGGTCAAACATTACCGCCGAGATGTTAGGTTGGGTTAGGTTAGGTTATATTACGTTATTGATGTATATAAAGGTCCCACGGAGACGGAGAAGCCAACTCGCCAGGAATGTTGTCAAACATTGCCGCAGAAATGTTAGGTTGGGTTAGGTTATTTTATATTACGTTATTGATGTGTATAACGGTCCCACGGAGACGTAGAGTTCAACTCGCCAGGAATGTTGTCAAATATGAGCGCCGAGATGTTAGGTTGGGTTAGGTTAGGTTATATTGCGTTATTGATGTATATGAAGGTCAAACGGAGACGTGGAGGCCAAAAAGCCAGGAATGTGGTCAAATATTACCGCCGAGATGATAAGTTGGGTTAGGTTAGGATATATTACGTTATTGATGTATATGAAGGTCAAACGGAGACGTAGAGGTCAACTCGCCAGGAATGTTGTCAAATATTGCCGCCGAGATGTTAGGTTGTGTTAGGTTAGGTTATATTACGTTATTGATGTATATGAAGGTCCCACGGAGACGTAGACGCCAACTAGCCAGGTATGTTGTCAAATATTACCGCCGAGATGTTAGGTTGGGTTAGGTTGGGTTATATTACGTTATTGATGTATATGAAGGTCCCACGGAGACGTAGAGGCCAACTCGCCAGGAATGTTGTCAAATATTACCGCCGAGATGTTAGGTTGGGTTAGGTTAGGTTATATTACCTTATTGATGTATATAAATGTCCCACGGAGACGTAGAGTTCAACTCGCCAGGAATGTTGTAAAATATTAGCGCCGAGATGATAGGTTGGGTTAGGTTACGTTATAATACGTTATTGATGTATATGAAGGTCAAACGGAAACGTAGAGGCCAACAAGCCAGGAATGTGGTCAAATATTACCGCCGAGATGTTATGTTGGGTTAGGTTAGGTTATATTACGTTATTGATGTATACAAAGGTCCCACGCAGACACAGAGGCCAACAAGACAGGAATGTGGTCAAATATTACCGCCGAGATGTTAGGTTGGGTTATGTTAGGTTATATGACGTTATTGATGTATATAATGGTCCCACGCAGACATAGAGGCCAACAAGACAGGAATGTGGTCATATATTACCGCCGAGATGTTAGGTTGGGTTAGGTTAGGTTATATTACGTTATTGATGTATATGAAGGTCCCACAGAGACGGAGAAGCCAACTCGCCAGGTATGTTGTCAAATATTACCGCCGAGATGTTAGGTTGGGTTAGGTTAGGTTATATTACGTTATTGATGTGTATAACGGTCCCACGGAGACGTAGAGAATAACAAGACAGGAATGTGGTCAAACATTACCGCCGAGATGTTAGGTTGGGTTAGGTTAGGTTATATTACGTTATTGATGTATATAAATGTCCCACGGAGACGTAGAGGCCAAAAAGCCAGGAATGTTGTCATATATTACCGCCGAGGTGTTAGGTTGGGTTAGGTTAGGTTATATTACGTTATTGATGTATATAAAGATTCCACGGAGACGTAGAGGCCAACTCGCCAGGAGTGTTTTCAAATATTACCGCCGAGATGTTAGGTTGGGTTAGGTTAGGTTATATTACGTTATTGATGTATATAAATGTCCCACGGAGACGTAGAGGCCAACAAGCCAGAAATGTTGTCAAATATTACCGCCGAGATGTTAGGTTGGGTTAGGTTAGGTTATATTACGTTATTGACGTATATAAAGGTCCCACGGAGACGTAGAGGCCAACTCGCCAGGAATGTTGTCAAATATTACCGCCGAGATGTTAGGTTGGGTTAGGTTAGGTTATATTACGTTATTGATGTATATAAAGGTCCCACGGGGACGTAGATGCCAACTCGCCAGGAATGTTTTCAAATGTTACCGCCGAGATGTTAGGTTGGGTTAGGTTAGATTATATTACGTTATTGATGTATATAAAGGTCCCACGGAGACGTAGAGGCCAACGCGCCAGGAGTGTTTTCAAATATTACCGCCGAGATGTTAGGTTGGGTTAGGTTAGGTTATATTACGTTATTGATGTATATAAAGATTCCACGGAGACGTAGAGGCCAACTCGCCATGAGTGTTTTCAAATATTACCGCCGAGATGTTAGGTTGGGTTAGGTTAGGTTATATTACGTTATTGATGTATATGAAGGTCCCACGGAGACGTAGAGTTCAACTCGCCAGGAATGTTGTCAAATATTAGCGCCGAGATGATAGGATGGGTTAGGTTAGGTTATATGACGTTATTGATGTATATAAAGGTCCCACGGAGACGTAGATGCCAACTCGCCAGGAATGTTGTCAAATATTGCCGCCGAGATGTTAGGTTGTGTTAGGTTAGGTTATATTACGTTATTGATGTATATGAAGGTCCCACGGAGACGTAGACGCCAACTAGCCAGGTATGTTGTCAAATATTACCGCCGAGATGTTAGGTTGGGTTAGGTTGGGTTATATTACGTTATTGATGTATATGAAGGTCCCACGGAGACGTAGAGGCCAACTCGCCAGGAATGTTGTCAAATATTACCGCCGAGATGTTAGGTTGGGTTAGGTTAGGTTATATTACCTTATTGATGTATATAAATGTCCCACGGAGACGTAGAGTTCAACTCGCCAGGAATGTTGTAAAATATTAGCGCCGAGATGATAGGTTGGGTTAGGTTACGTTATAATACGTTATTGATGTATATGAAGGTCAAACGGAAACGTAGAGGCCAACAAGCCAGGAATGTGGTCAAATATTACCGCCGAGATGTTATGTTGGGTTAGGTTAGGTTATATTACGTTATTGATGTATACAAAGGTCCCACGCAGACACAGAGGCCAACAAGACAGGAATGTGGTCAAATATTACCGCCGAGATGTTAGGTTGGGTTATGTTAGGTTATATGACGTTATTGATGTATATAATGGTCCCACGCAGACATAGAGGCCAACAAGACAGGAATGTGGTCATATATTACCGCCGAGATGTTAGGTTGGGTTAGGTTAGGTTATATTACGTTATTGATGTATATGAAGGTCCCACAGAGACGGAGAAGCCAACTCGCCAGGTATGTTGTCAAATATTACCGCCGAGATGTTAGGTTGGGTTAGGTTAGGTTATATTACGTTATTGATGTGTATAACGGTCCCACGGAGACGTAGAGAATAACAAGACAGGAATGTGGTCAAACATTACCGCCGAGATGTTAGGTTGGGTTAGGTTAGGTTATATTACGTTATTGATGTATATAAATGTCCCACGGAGACGTAGAGGCCAAAAAGCCAGGAATGTTGTCATATATTACCGCCGAGGTGTTAGGTTGGGTTAGGTTAGGTTATATTACGTTATTGATGTATATAAAGATTCCACGGAGACGTAGAGGCCAACTCGCCAGGAGTGTTTTCAAATATTACCGCCGAGATGTTAGGTTGGGTTAGGTTAGGTTATATTACGTTATTGATGTATATAAATGTCCCACGGAGACGTAGAGGCCAACAAGCCAGAAATGTTGTCAAATATTACCGCCGAGATGTTAGGTTGGGTTAGGTTAGGTTATATTACGTTATTGATGTATATAAAGGTCCCACGGGGACGTAGATGCCAACTCGCCAGGAATGTTTTCAAATGTTACCGCCGAGATGTTAGGTTGGGTTAGGTTAGATTATATTACGTTATTGATGTATATAAAGGTCCCACGGAGACGTAGAGGCCAACGCGCCAGGAGTGTTTTCAAATATTACCGCCGAGATGTTAGGTTGGGTTAGGTTAGGTTATATTACGTTATTGATGTATATAAAGATTCCACGGAGACGTAGAGGCCAACTCGCCATGAGTGTTTTCAAATATTACCGCCGAGATGTTAGGTTGGGTTAGGTTAGGTTATATTACGTTATTGATGTATATGAAGGTCCCACGGAGACGTAGAGTTCAACTCGCCAGGAATGTTGTCAAATATTAGCGCCGAGATGATAGGATGGGTTAGGTTAGGTTATATGACGTTATTGATGTATATAAAGGTCCCACGGAGACGTAGATGCCAACTCGCCAGGAATGTTGTTAAATATTACCGCTGAGATGTCAGGTTGGGTTAGGTTAGGTTATATTACGTTATTGATGTACATAAAGGTCCCACGGAGACATAGAGGCCAACAAGACAGAAGTGTGGTCAAATATTACCGCCGAGATGTTAGGTTGGCTTAGGTTAGGTTATATTACGTTATTGATGTATATCAAGATCCCACGGAGACGTAGATGCCAACTCGCCAGGAATGTTGTCAAATGTTACCGCCGAGATGATAGGTTAGGTTAGGTTAGGTTATATTTCGTTATTGATGTATATGAAGGTCCCACGGGGACGTAGACGCCAACTAGCCAGGTATGTTGTCAAATATTACCGCCGAGATGTTAGGTTGGGTTAGGTTAGGTTATATTACGTTATTGATGTATATGAAGGTCCCACGGAGACGGAGAAGCCAACTCGCCAGGTATGTTGTCAAATATTACCGCCGAGATGTTAGGTTGGGTTAGGTTAGGTTATATTACGTTATTGATGTGTATAACGGTCCCACGGAGACGTAGAGAATAACAAGACAGGAATGTGGTCAAACATTACCGCCGAGATGTTAGGTTGGGTTAGGTTAGGTTATATTACGTTATTGATGTATATAAATGTCCCACGGAGACGTAGAGGCCGAAAAGCCAGGAATGTTGTCATATATTACCGCCGAGGTGTTAGGTTGGGTTAGGTTAGGTTATATTACGTTATTGATGTATATAAAGATTCCACGGAGACGTAGAGGCCAACTCGCCAGGAGTGTTTTCAAATATTACCGCCGAGATGTTAGGTTGGGTTAGGTTAGGTTATATTACGTTATTGATGTATATAAATGTCCCACGGAGACGTAGAGGCCAACAAGCCAGGAATGTTGTCAAATATTACCGCCGAGATGTTAGGTTGGGTTAGGTTAGGTTATATTACGTTATTGACGTATATAAAGGTCCCACGGAGACGTAGAGGCCAACTCGCCAGGAATGTTGTCAAATATTACCGCCGAGATGTTAGGTTGGGTTAGGTTAGGTTATATTACGTTATTGATGTATATAAAGGTCCCACGGGGACGTAGATGCCAACTCGCCAGGAATGTTTTCAAATGTTACCGCCGAGATGTTAGGTTGGGTTAGGTTAGATTATATTACGTTATTGATGTATATAAAGGTCCCACGGAGACGTAGAGGCCAACTCGCCAGGAGTGTTTTCAAATATTACCGCCGAGATGTTAGGTTGGGTTAGGTTAGGTTATATTACGTTATTGATGTATATAAAGATTCCACGGAGACGTAGAGGCCAACTCGCCATGAGTGTTTTCAAATATTACCGCCGAGATGTTAGGTTGGGTTAGGTTAGGTTATATTACGTTATTGATGTATATGAAGGTCCCACGGAGACGTAGAGTTCAACTCGCCAGGAATGTTGTCAAATATTAGCGCCGAGATGATAGGATGGGTTAGGTTAGGTTATATGACGTTATTGATGTATATAAAGGTCCCACGGAGACGTAGATGCCAACTCGCCAGGAATGTTGTTAAATATTACCGCTGAGATGTCAGGTTGGGTTAGGTTAGGTTATATTACGTTATTGATGTACATAAAGGTCCCACGGAGACATAGAGGCCAACAAGACAGAAGTGTGGTCAAATATTACCGCCGAGATGTTAGGTTGGCTTAGGTTAGGTTATATTACGTTATTGATGTATATCAAGATCCCACGGAGACGTAGATGCCAACTCGCCAGGAATGTTGTCAAATGTTACCGCCGAGATGATAGGTTAGGTTAGGTTAGGTTATATTTCGTTATTGATGTATATGAAGGTCCCACGGGGACGTAGACGCCAACTAGCCAGGTATGTTGTCAAATATTACCGCCGAGATGTTAGGTTGGGTTAGGTTAGGTTATATTACGTTATTGATGTATATGAAGGTCCCACGGCGACGGAGAAGCCAACTCGCCAGGTATGTTGTCAAATATTACCGCCGAGATGTTAGGTTGGGTTAGGTTAGGTTATATTACGTTATTGATGTGTATAACGGTCCCACGGAGACGTAGAGAATAACAAGACAGGAATGTGGTCAAACATTACCGCCGAGATGTTAGGTTGAGTTAGGTTAGGTTATATTACGTTATTGATGTATATAAATGTCCCACGGAGACGTAGAGGCCAAAAAGCCAGGAATGTTGTCATATATTACCGCCGAGGTGTTAGGTTGGGTTAGGTTAGGTTATATTACGTTATTGATGTATATAAAGATTCCACGGAGACGTAGAGGCCAACTCGCCAGGAGTGTTTTCAAATATTACCGCCGAGATGTTAGGTTGGGTTAGGTTAGGTTATATTACGTTATTGATGTATATAAATGTCCCACGGAGACGTAGAGGCCAACAAGCCAGGAATGTTGTCAAATATTACCGCCGAGATGTTAGGTTGGGTTAGGTTAGGTTATATTACGTTATTGACGTATATAAAGGTCCCACGGAGACGTAGAGGCCAACTCGCCATGAGTGTTTTCAAATATTACCGCCGAGATGTTAGGTTGGGTTAGGTTAGGTTATATTACGTTATGGATGTATATGAAGGTCCCACGGAGACGTAGAGTTCAACTCGCCAGGAATGTTGTCAAATATTAGCGCCGAGATGATAGGATGGGTTAGGTTAGGTTATATGACGTTATTGATGTATATAAAGGTCCCACGGAGACGTAGATGCCAACTCGCGAGGAATGTTGTTAAATATTACCGCCGAGATGATAGGTTAGGTTAGGTTAGGTTATATTTCGTTATTGATGTATATGAAGGTCCCACGGGGACGTAGACGCCAACTAGCCAGGTATGTTGTCAAATATTACCGCCGAGATGTTAGGTTGGGTTAGGTTAGGTTATATTACGTTATTGATGTATATGAAGGTCCCACGGAGACGGAGAAGCCAACTCGCCAGGTATGTTGTCAAATATTACCGCCGAGATGTTAGGTTGTGTTAGGTTAGGTTATATTACGTTATTGATGTATATAAAGGTCCCACGGAGACGGAGAAGCCAACTCGCCAGGAATGTTTTCAAATATTACCGCCGAGATGTTAGGTTGGGTTAGGTTAGGTTATATTACGTTATTGATGTATAGAAAGGTCCCACGCAGACATAGAGGCCAACAAGACAGGAATGTGGTCATATATTACCGCCGAGATGTTAGGTTGGGTTAGGTTAGGTTATATTACGTTATTGATGTATATAAAGATTCCACGGAGACGTAGAGGCCAACTCGCCAGGAGTGTTTTCAAATATTACCGCCGAGATGTTAGGTTGGGTTAGGTTAGGTTATATTACGTTATTGATGTATATAAATGTCCCACGGAGACGTAGAGGCCAACAAGCCAGGAATGTTGTCAAATATTACCGCCGAGATGTTAGGTTGGGTTAGGTTAGGTTATATGACGTTATTGATGTATATAAAGGTCCCACGGAGACGTAGATGCCAACTCGCCAGGAATGTTGTTAAATATTACCGCTGAGATGTCAGGTTGGGTTAGGTTAGGTTATATTACGTTATTGATGTACATAAAGGTCCCACGGAGACATAGAGGCCAACAAGACAGAAGTGTGGTCAAATATTACCGCCGAGATGTTAGGTTGGCTTAGGTTAGGTTATATTACGTTATTGATGTATATCAAGATCCCACGGAGACGTAGATGCCAACTCGCCAGGAATGTTGTCAAATGTTACCGCCGAGATGATAGGTTAGGTTAGGTTAGGTTATATTTCGTTATTGATGTATATGAAGGTCCCACGGGGACGTAGACGCCAACTAGCCAGGTATGTTGTCAAATATTACCGCCGAGATGTTAGGTTGGGTTAGGTTAGGTTATATTACGTTATTGATGTATATGAAGGTCCCACGGAGACGGAGAAGCCAACTCGCCAGGTATGTTGTCAAATATTACCGCCGAGATGTTAGGTTGGGTTAGGTTAGGTTATATTACGTTATTGATGTATATAAAGGTCCCACGGAGACGGAGAAGCCAACTCGCCAGGAATGTTTTCAAATATTACCGCCGAGATGTTAGGTTGGGTTAGGTTAGGTTATATTACGTTATTGATGTATAGAAAGGTCCCACGCAGACATAGAGGCCAACAAGACAGGAATGTGGTCATATATTACCGCCGAGATGTTAGGTTGGGTTAGGTTAGGTTATATTACGTTATTGGTGTATAGAAAGGTCCCACGCAGACATAGAGGCCAACAAGCCAGTAATGTTGTTAAATATTACCGCTGAGATGTCAGGTTGGGTTAGGTTAGGTTATATTACGTTATTGATGTACATAAAGGTCCCACGGAGACATAGAGGCCAACAAGACAGAAGTGTGGTCAAATATTACCGCCGAGATGTTAGGTTGGCTTAGGTTAGGTTATATTACGTTATTGATGTATATCAAGATCCCACGGAGACGTAGATGCCAACTCGCCAGGAATGTTGTCAAATGTTACCGCCGAGATGATAGGTTAGGTTAGGTTAGGTTATATTTCGTTATTGATGTATATGAAGGTCCCACGGGGACGTAGACGCCAACTAGCCAGGTATGTTGTCAAATATTACCGCCGAGATGTTAGGTTGGGTTAGGTTAGGTTATATTACGTTATTGATGTATATGAAGGTCCCACGGGGACGTAGACGCCAACTAGCCAGGTATGTTGTCAAATATTACCGCCGAGATGTTAGGTTGGGTTAGGTTAGGTTATATTACGTTATTGATGTATATAAAGGTCCCACGGAGACGGAGAAGCCAACTCGCCAGGAATGTTTTCAAATATTACCGCCGAGATGTTAGGTTGGGTTAGGTTAGGTTATATTACGTTATTGATGTATAGAAAGGTCCCACGCAGACATAGAGGCCAACAAGACAGGAATGTGGTCATATATTACCGCCGAGATGTTAGGTTGGGTTAGGTTAGGTTATATTACGTTATTGATGTATATAAATGTCCCACGGAGACGTAGAGGCCAACAAGCCAGTAATGTTGTCATATATTACCGCCGAGGTGTTAGGTTGGGTTAGGTTAGGTTATATTACGTTATTGATGTATATAAAGATTCCACGGAGACGTAGAGGCCAACTCGCCAGGAGTGTTTTCAAATATTACCGCCGAGATGTTAGGTTGGGTTAGGTTAGGTTATATTACGTTATTGATGTATATAAAGATTCCACGGAGACGTAGAGGCCAACTCGCCATGAGTGTTTTCAAATATTACCGCCGAGATATTAGGTTGGGTTAGGTTAGGTTATATTTCGTTATTGATGTATATGAAGGTCCCACGGGGACGTAGACGCCAACTAGCCAGGTATGTCGTCAAATATTACCGCCGAGATGTTAGGTTGGGTTAGGTTAGGTTATATTACGTTATTGATGTATATGAAGGTCCCACAGAGACGGAGAAGCCAACTCGCCAGGTATGTTGTCAAATATTACCGCCGAGATGTTAGGTTGGGTTAGGTTAGGTTATATTACGTTATTGATGTGTATAACGGTCCCACGGAGACGTAGAGAATAACAAGACAGGAATGTGGTCAAACATTACCGCCGAGATGTTAGGTTGGGTTAGGTTAGGTTATATTACGTTATTGATGTATATAAATGTCCCACGGAGACGTAGAGGCCAAAAAGCCAGGAATGTTGTCATATATTACCGCCGAGGTGTTAGGTTGGGTTAGGTTAGGTTATATTACGTTATTGATGTATATAAAGATTCCACGGAGACGTAGAGGCCAACTCGCCAGGAGTGTTTTCAAATATTACCGCCGAGATGTTAGGTTGGGTTAGGTTAGGTTATATTACGTTATTGATGTATATAAATGTCCCACGGAGACGTAGAGGCCAACAAGCCAGGAATGTTGTCAAATATTACCGCCGAGATGTTAGGTTGGGTTAGGTTAGGTTATATGACGTTATTGATGTATATAAAGGTCCCACGGAGACGTAGATGCCAACTCGCCAGGAATGTTGTTAAATATTACCGCTGAGATGTCAGGTTGGGTTAGGTTAGGTTATATTACGTTATTGATGTACATAAAGGTCCCACGGAGACGTAGAGGCCAACTCGCCAGGAATGTTGTCAAATATTACCGCCGAGATGTTAGGTTGGGTTAGGTTAGGTTATATTACGTTATTGATGTATATAAAGGTCCCACGGGGACGTAGATGCCAACTCGCCAGGTATGTTTTCAAATGTTACCGCCGAGATGTTAGGTTGGGTTAGGTTAGATTATATTACGTTATTGATGTATATAAAGGTCCCACGGAGACGTAGAGGCCAACTCGCCAGGAGTGTTTTCAAATATTACCGCCGACATGTTAGGTTGGGTTAGGTTAGGTTATATTACGTTATTGATGTATATAAAGATTCCACGGAGACGTAGAGGCCAACTCGCCATGAGTGTTTTCAAATATTACCGCCGAGATGTTAGGTTGGGTTAGGTTAGGTTATATTACGTTATTGATGTATATGAAGGTCCCACGGAGACGTAGAGTTCAACTCGCCAGGAATGTTGTCAAATATTAGCGCCGAGATGATAGGATGGGTTAGGTTAGGTTATATGACGTTATTGATGTATATAAAGGTCCCACGGAGACGTAGATGCCAACTCGCGAGGAATGTTGTTAAATATTACCGCTGAGATGTCAGGTTGGGTTAGGTTAGGTTATATTACGTTATTGATGTACATAAAGGTCCCACGGAGACATAGAGGCCAACAAGACAGAAGTGTGGTCAAATATTACCGCCGAGATGTTAGGTTGGCTTAGGTTAGGTTATATTACGTTATTGATGTATATCAAGATACCACGGAGACGTAGATGCCAACTCGCCAGGAATGTTGTCAAATGTTACCGCCGAGATGATAGGTTAGGTTAGGTTAGGTTATATTTCGTTATTGATGTATATGAAGGTCCCACGGGGACGTAGACGCCAACTAGCCAGGTATGTTGTCAAATATTACCGCCGAGATGTTAGGTTGGGTTAGGTTAGGTTATATTACGTTATTGATGTATATGAAGGTCCCACGGAGACGGAGAAGCCAACTCGCCAGGTATGTTGTCAAATATTACCGCCGAGATGTTAGGTTGGGTTAGGTTAGGTTATATTACGTTATTGATGTATATAAAGGTCCCACGGAGACGGAGAAGCCAACTCGCCAGGAATGTTTTCAAATATTACCGCCGAGATGTTAGGTTGGGTTAGGTTAGGTTATATTACGTTATTGATGTATAGAAAGGTCCCACGCAGACATAGAGGCCAACAAGACAGGAATGTGGTCATATATTACCGCCGAGATGTTAGGTTGGGTTAGGTTAGGTTATATTACGTTATTGATGTATATAAATGTCCCACGGAGACGTAGAGGCCAACAAGCCAGGAATGTTGTCATATATTACCGCCGAGGTGTTAGGTTGGGTTAGGTTAGGTTATATTACGTTATTGATGTATATAAAGATTCCACGGAGACGTAGAGGCCAACTCGCCAGGAGTGTTTTCAAATATTACCGCCGAGATGTTAGGTTGGGTTAGGTTAGGTTATATTACGTTATTGATGTATATAAAGATTCCACGGAGACGTAGAGGCCAACTCGCCATGAGTGTTTTCAAATATTACCGCCGAGATGTTAGGTTGGGTTAGGTTAGGTTATATTACGTTATGGATGTATATGAAGGTCCCACGGAGACGTAGAGTTCAACTCGCCAGGAATGTTGTCAAATATTAGCGCCGAGATGATAGGATGGGTTAGGTTAGGTTATATGACGTTATTGATGTATATAAAGGTCCCACGGAGACGTAGATGCCAACTCGCGAGGAATGTTGTTAAATATTACCGCCGAGATGATAGGTTAGGTTAGGTTAGGTTATATTTCGTTATTGATGTATATGAAGGTCCCACGGGGACGTAGACGCCAACTAGCCAGGTATGTTGTCAAATATTACCGCCGAGATGTTAGGTTGGGTTAGGTTAGGTTATATTACGTTATTGATGTATATGAAGGTCCCACGGAGACGGAGAAGCCAACTCGCCAGGTATGTTGTCAAATATTACCGCCGAGATGTTAGGTTGGGTTAGGTTAGGTTATATTACGTTATTGATGTATATAAAGGTCCCACGGAGACGGAGAAGCCAACTCGCCAGGAATGTTTTCAAATATTACCGCCGAGATGTTAGGTTGGGTTAGGTTAGGTTATATTACGTTATTGATGTATAGAAAGGTCCCACGCAGACATAGAGGCCAACAAGACAGGAATGTGGTCATATATTACCGCCGAGATGTTAGGTTGGGTTAGGTTAGGTTATATTACGTTATTGATGTATATAAATGTCCCACGGAGACGTAGAGGCCAACAAGCCAGGAATGTTGTCATATATTACCGCCGAGGTGTTAGGTTGGGTTAGGATAGGTTATATTACGTTATTGATGTATATAAAGATTCCACGGAGACGTAGAGGCCAACTCGCCAGGAGTGTTTTCAAATATTACCGCCGAGATGTTAGGTTGGGTTAGGTTAGGTTATATTACGTTATTGATGTATATAAAGATTCCACGGAGACGTAGAGGCTAACTCGCCGTGAGTGTTTTCAAATATTACCGCCGAGATATTAGGTTGGGTTAGGTTAGGTTATATTTCGTTATTGATGTATATGAAGGTCCCACGGGGACGTAGACGCCAACTAGCCAGGTATGTTGTCAAATATTACCGCCGAGATGTTAGGTTGGGTTAGGTTAGGTTATATTACGTTATTGATGTATATGAAGGTCCCACAGAGACGGAGAAGCCAACTCGCCAGGTATGTTGTCAAATATTACCGCCGAGATGTTAGGTTGGGTTAGGTTAGGTTATATTACGTTATTGATGTGTATAACGGTCCCACGGAGACGTAGAGAATAACAAGAGAGGAATGTGGTCAAACATTACCGCCGAGATGTTAGGTTGGGTTAGGTTAGGTTATATTACGTTATTGATGTATATAAATGTCCCACGGAGACGTAGAGGCCAAAAAGCCAGGAATGTTGTCATATATTACCGCCGAGGTGTTAGGTTGGGTTAGGTTAGGTTATATTACGTTATTGATGTATATAAAGGTTCCACGGAGACGTAGAGGCCAACTCGCCAGGAGTGTTTTCAAATATTACCGCCGAGATGTTAGGTTGGGTTAGGTTAGGTTATATTACGTTATTGATGTATATAAATGTCCCACGGAGACGTAGAGGCCAACAAGCCAGGAATGTTGTCAAATATTACCGCCGAGATGTTAGGTTGGGTTAGGTTAGGTTATATGACGTTATTGATGTATATAAAGGTCCCACGGAGACGTAGATGCCAACTCGCCAGGAATGTTGTTAAATATTACCGCTGAGATGTCAGGTTGGGTTAGGTTAGGTTATATTACGTTATTGATGTACATAAAGGTCCCACGGAGACATAGAGGCCAACAAGACAGAAGTGTGGTCAAATATTACCGCCGAGATGTTAGGTTGGCTTAGGTTAGGTTATATTACGTTATTGATGTATATCAAGATCCCACGGAGACGTAGATGCCAACTCGCCAGGAATGTTGTCAAATGTTACCGCCGAGATGATAGGTTAGGTTAGGTTAGGTTATATTTCGTTATTGATGTATATGAAGGTCCCACGGGGACGTAGACGCCAACTAGCCAGGTATGTTGTCAAATATTACCGCCGAGATGTTAGGTTGGGTTAGGTTAGGTTATATTACGTTATTGATGTATATGAAGGTCCCACGGAGACGGAGAAGCCAACTCGCCAGGTATGTTGTCAAATATTACCGCCGAGATGTTAGGTTGGGTTAGGTTAGGTTATATTACGTTATTGATGTATATAAAGGTCCCACGGAGACGGAGAAGCCAACTCGCCAGGAATGTTTTCAAATATTACCGCCGAGATGTTAGGTTGGGTTAGGTTAGGTTATATTACGTTATTGATGTATAGAAAGGTCCCACGCAGACATAGAGGCCAACAAGACAGGAATGTGGTCATATATTACCGCCGAGATGTTAGGTTGGGTTAGGTTAGGTTATATTACGTTATTGATGTATATAAATGTCCCACGGAGACGTAGAGGCCAACAAGCCAGGAATGTTGTCATATATTACCGCCGAGGTGTTAGGTTGGGTTAGGTTAGGTTATATTACGTTATTGATGTATATAAAGATTCCACGGAGACGTAGAGGCCAACTCGCCAGGAGTGTTTTCAAATATTACCGCCGAGATGTTAGGTTGGGTTAGGTTAGGTTATATTACGTTATTGATGTATATAAAGATTCCACGGAGACGTAGAGGCTAACTCGCCGTGAGTGTTTTCAAATATTACCGCCGAGATATTAGGTTGGGTTAGGTTAGGTTATATTTCGTTATTGATGTATATGAAGGTCCCACGGGGACGTAGACGCCAACTAGCCAGGTATGTTGTCAAATATTACCGCCGAGATGTTAGGTTGGGTTAGGTTAGGTTATATTACGTTATTGATGTATATGAAGGTCCCACAGAGACGGAGAAGCCAACTCGCCAGGTATGTTGTCAAATATTACCGCCGAGATGTTAGGTTGGGTTAGGTTAGGTTATATTACGTTATTGATGTGTATAACGGTCCCACGGAGACGTAGAGAATAACAAGAGAGGAATGTGGTCAAACATTACCGCCGAGATGTTAGGTTGGGTTAGGTTAGGTTATATTACGTTATTGATGTATATAAATGTCCCACGGAGACGTAGAGGCCAAAAAGCCAGGAATGTTGTCATATATTACCGCCGAGGTGTTAGGTTGGGTTAGGTTAGGTTATATTACGTTATTGATGTATATCAAGATCCCACGGAGACGTAGATGCCAACTCGCCAGGAATGTTGTCAAATGTTACCGCCGAGATGATAGGTTAGGTTAGGTTAGGTTATATTTCGTTATTGATGTATATGAAGGTCCCACGGGGACGTAGACGCCAACTAGCCAGGTATGTTGTCAAATATTACCGCCGAGATGTTAGGTTGGGTTAGGTTAGGTTATATTACGTTATTGATGTATATGAAGGTCCCACGGGGACGTAGACGCCAACTAGCCAGGTATGTTGTCAAATATTACCGCCGAGATGTTAGGTTGGGTTAGGTTAGGTTATATTACGTTATTGATGTATATAAAGGTCCCACGGAGACGGAGAAGCCAACTCGCCAGGAATGTTTTCAAATATTACCGCCGAGATGTTAGGTTGGGTTAGGTTAGGTTATATTACGTTATTGATGTATAGAAAGGTCCCACGCAGACATAGAGGCCAACAAGACAGGAATGTGGTCATATATTACCGCCGAGATGTTAGGTTGGGTTAGGTTAGGTTATATTACGTTATTGATGTATATAAATGTCCCACGGAGACGTAGAGGCCAACAAGCCAGTAATGTTGTCATATATTACCGCCGAGGTGTTAGGTTGGGTTAGGTTAGGTTATATTACGTTATTGATGTATATAAAGATTCCACGGAGACGTAGAGGCCAACTCGCCAGGAGTGTTTTCAAATATTACCGCCGAGATGTTAGGTTGGGTTAGGTTAGGTTATATTACGTTATTGATGTATATAAAGATTCCACGGAGACGTAGAGGCCAACTCGCCATGAGTGTTTTCAAATATTACCGCCGAGATATTAGGTTGGGTTAGGTTAGGTTATATTTCGTTATTGATGTATATGAAGGTCCCACGGGGACGTAGACGCCAACTAGCCAGGTATGTTGTCAAATATTACCGCCGAGATGTTAGGTTGGGTTAGGTTAGGTTATATTACGTTATTGATGTATATGAAGGTCCCACAGAGACGGAGAAGCCAACTCGCCAGGTATGTTGTCAAATATTACCGCCGAGATGTTAGGTTGGGTTAGGTTAGGTTATATTACGTTATTGATGTGTATAACGGTCCCACGGAGACGTAGAGAATAACAAGACAGGAATGTGGTCAAACATTACCGCCGAGATGTTAGGTTGGGTTAGGTTAGGTTATATTACGTTATTGATGTATATAAATGTCCCACGGAGACGTAGAGGCCAAAAAGCCAGGAATGTTGTCATATATTACCGCCGAGGTGTTAGGTTGGGTTAGGTTAGGTTATATTACGTTATTGATGTATATAAAGATTCCACGGAGACGTAGAGGCCAACTCGCCAGGAGTGTTTTCAAATATTACCGCCGAGATGTTAGGTTGGGTTAGGTTAGGTTATATTACGTTATTGATGTATATAAATGTCCCACGGAGACGTAGAGGCCAACAAGCCAGGAATGTTGTCAAATATTACCGCCGAGATGTTAGGTTGGGTTAGGTTAGGTTATATGACGTTATTGATGTATATAAAGGTCCCACGGAGACGTAGATGCCAACTCGCCAGGAATGTTGTTAAATATTACCGCTGAGATGTCAGGTTGGGTTAGGTTAGGTTATATTACGTTATTGATGTACATAAAGGTCCCACGGAGACGTAGAGGCCAACTCGCCAGGAATGTTGTCAAATATTACCGCCGAGATGTTAGGTTGGGTTAGGTTAGGTTATATTACGTTATTGATGTATATAAAGGTCCCACGGGGACGTAGATGCCAACTCGCCAGGTATGTTTTCAAATGTTACCGCCGAGATGTTAGGTTGGGTTAGGTTAGATTATATTACGTTATTGATGTATATAAAGGTCCCACGGAGACGTAGAGGCCAACTCGCCAGGAGTGTTTTCAAATATTACCGCCGACATGTTAGGTTGGGTTAGGTTAGGTTATATTACGTTATTGATGTATATAAAGATTCCACGGAGACGTAGAGGCCAACTCGCCATGAGTGTTTTCAAATATTACCGCCGAGATGTTAGGTTGGGTTAGGTTAGGTTATATTACGTTATTGATGTATATGAAGGTCCCACGGAGACGTAGAGTTCAACTCGCCAGGAATGTTGTCAAATATTAGCGCCGAGATGATAGGATGGGTTAGGTTAGGTTATATGACGTTATTGATGTATATAAAGGTCCCACGGAGACGTAGATGCCAACTCGCGAGGAATGTTGTTAAATATTACCGCTGAGATGTCAGGTTGGGTTAGGTTAGGTTATATTACGTTATTGATGTACATAAAGGTCCCACGGAGACATAGAGGCCAACAAGACAGAAGTGTGGTCAAATATTACCGCCGAGATGTTAGGTTGGCTTAGGTTAGGTTATATTACGTTATTGATGTATATCAAGATACCACGGAGACGTAGATGCCAACTCGCCAGGAATGTTGTCAAATGTTACCGCCGAGATGATAGGTTAGGTTAGGTTAGGTTATATTTCGTTATTGATGTATATGAAGGTCCCACGGGGACGTAGACGCCAACTAGCCAGGTATGTTGTCAAATATTACCGCCGAGATGTTAGGTTGGGTTAGGTTAGGTTATATTACGTTATTGATGTATATGAAGGTCCCACGGAGACGGAGAAGCCAACTCGCCAGGTATGTTGTCAAATATTACCGCCGAGATGTTAGGTTGGGTTAGGTTAGGTTATATTACGTTATTGATGTATATAAAGGTCCCACGGAGACGGAGAAGCCAACTCGCCAGGAATGTTTTCAAATATTACCGCCGAGATGTTAGGTTGGGTTAGGTTAGGTTATATTACGTTATTGATGTATAGAAAGGTCCCACGCAGACATAGAGGCCAACAAGACAGGAATGTGGTCATATATTACCGCCGAGATGTTAGGTTGGGTTAGGTTAGGTTATATTACGTTATTGATGTATATAAATGTCCCACGGAGACGTAGAGGCCAACAAGCCAGGAATGTTGTCATATATTACCGCCGAGGTGTTAGGTTGGGTTAGGTTAGGTTATATTACGTTATTGATGTATATAAAGATTCCACGGAGACGTAGAGGCCAACTCGCCAGGAGTGTTTTCAAATATTACCGCCGAGATGTTAGGTTGGGTTAGGTTAGGTTATATTACGTTATTGATGTATATAAAGATTCCACGGAGACGTAGAGGCCAACTCGCCATGAGTGTTTTCAAATATTACCGCCGAGATATTAGGTTGGGTTAGGTTAGGTTATATTTCGTTATTGATGTATATGAAGGTCCCACGGGGACGTAGACGCCAACTAGCCAGGTATGTTGTCAAATATTACCGCCGAGATGTTAGGTTGGGTTAGGTTAGGTTATATTACGTTATTGATGTATATGAAGGTCCCACAGAGACGGAGAAGCCAACTCGCCAGGTATGTTGTCAAATATTACCGCCGAGATGTTAGGTTGGGTTAGGTTAGGTTATATTACGTTATTGATGCGTATAACGGTCCCACGGAGACGTAGAGAATAACAAGACAGGAATGTGGTCAAACATTACCGCCGAGATGTTAGGTTGGGTTAGGTTAGGTTATATTACGTTATTGATGTATATAAATGTCCCACGGAGACGTAGAGGCCAAAAAGCCAGGAATGTTGTCATATATTACCGCCGAGGTGTTAGGTTGGGTTAGGTTAGGTTATATTACGTTATTGATGTATATAAAGGTCCCACGGGGACGTAGATGCCAACTCGCCAGGTATGTTTTCAAATGTTACCGCCGAGATGTTAGGTTGGGTTAGGTTAGATTATATTACGTTATTGATGTATATAAAGGTCCCACGGAGACGTAGAGGCCAACTCGCCAGGAGTGTTTTCAAATATTACCGCCGACATGTTAGGTTGGGTTAGGTTAGGTTATATTACGTTATTGATGTATATAAAGATTCCACGGAGACGTAGAGGCCAACTCGCCATGAGTGTTTTCAAATATTACCGCCGAGATGTTAGGTTGGGTTAGGTTAGGTTATATTACGTTATTGATGTATATGAAGGTCCCACGGAGACGTAGAGTTCAACTCGCCAGGAATGTTGTCAAATATTAGCGCCGAGATGATAGGATGGGTTAGGTTAGGTTATATGACGTTATTGATGTATATAAAGGTCCCACGGAGACGTAGATGCCAACTCGCGAGGAATGTTGTTAAATATTACCGCTGAGATGTCAGGTTGGGTTAGGTTAGGTTATATTACGTTATTGATGTACATAAAGGTCCCACGGAGACATAGAGGCCAACAAGACAGAAGTGTGGTCAAATATTACCGCCGAGATGTTAGGTTGGCTTAGGTTAGGTTATATTACGTTATTGATGTATATCAAGATACCACGGAGACGTAGATGCCAACTCGCCAGGAATGTTGTCAAATGTTACCGCCGAGATGATAGGTTAGGTTAGGTTAGGTTATATTTCGTTATTGATGTATATGAAGGTCCCACGGGGACGTAGACGCCAACTAGCCAGGTATGTTGTCAAATATTACCGCCGAGATGTTAGGTTGGGTTAGGTTAGGTTATATTACGTTATTGATGTATATGAAGGTCCCACGGAGACGGAGAAGCCAACTCGCCAGGTATGTTGTCAAATATTACCGCCGAGATGTTAGGTTGGGTTAGGTTAGGTTATATTACGTTATTGATGTATATAAATGTCCCACGGAGACGTAGAGGCCAACAAGCCAGGAATGTTGTCATATATTACCGCCGAGGTGTTAGGTTGGGTTAGGTTAGGTTATATTACGTTATTGATGTATATAAAGATTCCACGGAGACGTAGAGGCCAACTCGCCAGGAGTGTTTTCAAATATTACCGCCGAGATGTTAGGTTGGGTTAGGTTAGGTTATATTACGTTATTGATGTATATAAAGATTCCACGGAGACGTAGAGGCCAACTCGCCATGAGTGTTTTCAAATATTACCGCCGAGATATTAGGTTGGGTTAGGTTAGGTTATATTTCGTTATTGATGTATATGAAGGTCCCACGGGGACGTAGACGCCAACTAGCCAGGTATGTTGTCAAATATTACCGCCGAGATGTTAGGTTGGGTTAGGTTAGGTTATATTACGTTATTGATGTATATGAAGGTCCCACAGAGACGGAGAAGCCAACTCGCCAGGTATGTTGTCAAATATTACCGCCGAGATGTTAGGTTGGGTTAGGTTAGGTTATATTACGTTATTGATGTGTATAACGGTCCCACGGAGACGTAGAGAATAACAAGACAGGAATGTGGTCAAACATTACCGCCGAGATGTTAGGTTGGGTTAGGTTAGGTTATATTACGTTATTGATGTATATAAATGTCCCACGGAGACGTAGAGGCCAAAAAGCCAGGAATGTTGTCATATATTACCGCCGAGGTGTTAGGTTGGGTTAGGTTAGGTTATATTACGTTATTGATGTATATAAAGATTCCACGGAGACGTAGAGGCCAACTCGCCAGGAGTGTTTTCAAATATTACCGCCGAGATGTTAGGTTGGGTTAGGTTAGGTTATATTACGTTATTGATGTATATAAATGTCCCACGGAGACGTAGAGGCCAACAAGCCAGGAATGTTGTCAAATATTACCGCCGAGATGTTAGGTTGGGTTAGGTTAGGTTATATGACGTTATTGATGTATATAAAGGTCCCACGGAGACGTAGATGCCAACTCGCCAGGAATGTTGTTAAATATTACCGCTGAGATGTCAGGTTGGGTTAGGTTAGGTTATATTACGTTATTGATGTACATAAAGGTCCCACGGAGACATAGAGGCCAACAAGACAGAAGTGTGGTCAAATATTACCGCCGAGATGTTAGGTTGGCTTAGGTTAGGTTATATTACGTTATTGATGTATATCAAGATACCACGGAGACGTAGATGCCAACTCGCCAGGAATGTTGTCAAATGTTACCGCCGAGATGATAGGTTAGGTTAGGTTAGGTTATATTTCGTTATTGATGTATATGAAGGTCCCACGGGGACGTAGACGCCAACTAGCCAGGTATGTTGTCAAATATTACCGCCGAGATGTTAGGTTGGGTTAGGTTAGGTTATATTACGTTATTGATGTATATGAAGGTCCCACAGAGACGGAGAAGCCAACTCGCCAGGTATGTTGTCAAATATTACCGCCGAGATGTTAGGTTGGGTTAGGTTAGGTTATATTACGTTATTGATGTGTATAACGGTCCCACGGAGACGTAGAGAATAACAAGACAGGAATGTGGTCAAACATTACCGCCGAGATGTTAGGTTGGGTTAGGTTAGGTTATATTACGTTATTGATGTATATAAATGTCCCACGGAGACGTAGAGGCCAAAAAGCCAGGAATGTTGTCATATATTACCGCCGAGGTGTTAGGTTGGGTTAGGTTAGGTTATATTACGTTATTGATGTATATAAAGATTCCACGGAGACGTAGAGGCCAACTCGCCAGGAGTGTTTTCAAATATTACCGCCGAGATGTTAGGTTGGGTTAGGTTAGGTTATATTACGTTATTGATGTATATAAATGTCCCACGGAGACGTAGAGGCCAACAAGCCAGGAATGTTGTCAAATATTACCGCCGAGATGTTAGGTTGGGTTAGGTTAGGTTATATTACGTTATTGACGTATATAAAGGTCCCACGGAGACGTAGAGGCCAACTCGCCAGGAATGTTGTCAAATATTACCGCCGAGATGTTAGGTTGGGTTAGGTTAGGTTATATTACGTTATTGATGTATATAAAGGTCCCACGGGGACGTAGATGCCAACTCGCCAGGAATGTTTTCAAATGTTACCGCCGAGATGTTAGGTTGGGTTAGGTTAGATTATATTACGTTATTGATGTATATAAAGGTCCCACGGAGACGTAGAGGCCAACTCGCCAGGAGTGTTTTCAAATATTACCGCCGAGATGTTAGGTTGGGTTAGGTTAGGTTATATTACGTTATTGATGTATATAAAGATTCCACGGAGACGTAGAGGCCAACTCGCCATGAGTGTTTTCAAATATTACTGCCGAGATGTTAGGTTGGGTTAGGTTAGGTTATATTACGTTATTGATGTATATGAAGGTCCCACGGAGACGTAGAGTTCAACTCGCCAGGAATGTTGTCAAATATTAGCGCCGAGATGATAGGATGGGTTAGGTTAGGTTATATGACGTTATTGATGTATATAAAGGTCCCACGGAGACGTAGATGCCAACTCGCCAGGAATGTTGTTAAATATTACCGCTGAGATGTCAGGTTGGGTTAGGTTAGGTTATATTACGTTATTGATGTACATAAAGGTCCCACGGAGACATAGAGGCCAACAAGACAGAAGTGTGGTCAAATATTACCGCCGAGATGTTAGGTTGGCTTAGGTTAGGTTATATTACGTTATTGATGTATATCAAGATCCCACGGAGACGTAGATGCCAACTCGCCAGGAATGTTGTCAAATGTTACCGCCGAGATGATAGGTTAGGTTAGGTTAGGTTATATTTCGTTATTGATGTATATGAAGGTCCCACGGGGACGTAGACGCCAACTAGCCAGGTATGTTGTCAAATATTACCGCCGAGATGTTAGGTTGGGTTAGGTTAGGTTATATTACGTTATTGATGTATATGAAGGTCCCACGGAGACGGAGAAGCCAACTCGCCAGGTATGTTGTCAAATATTACCGCCGAGATGTTAGGTTGGGTTAGGTTAGGTTATATTACGTTATTGATGTATATAAAGGTCCCACGGAGACGGAGAAGCCAACTCGCCAGGAATGTTTTCAAATATTACCGCCGAGATGTTAGGTTGGGTTAGGTTAGGTTATATTACGTTATTGATGTATAGAAAGGTCCCACGCAGACATAGAGGCCAACAAGACAGGAATGTGGTCATATATTACCGCCGAGATGTTAGGTTGGGTTAGGTTAGGTTATATTACGTTATTGATGTATATAAATGTCCCACGGAGACGTAGAGGCCAACAAGCCAGGAATGTTGTCATATATTACCGCCGAGGTGTTAGGTTGGGTTAGGTTAGGTTATATTACGTTATTGATGTATATAAAGATTCCACGGAGACGTAGAGGCCAACTCGCCAGGAGTGTTTTCAAATATTACCGCCGAGATGTTAGGGTGGGTTAGGTTAGGTTATATTACGTTATTGATGTATATAAAGATTCCACGGAGACGTAGAGGCCAACTCGCCATGAGTGTTTTCAAATATTACCGCCGAGATATTAGGTTGGGTTAGGTTAGGTTATATTTCGTTATTGATGTATATGAAGGTCCCACGGGGACGTAGACGCCAACTAGCCAGGTATGTTGTCAAATATTACCGCCGAGATGTTAGGTTGGGTTAGGTTAGGTTATATTACGTTATTGATGTATATGAAGGTCCCACAGAGACGGAGAAGCCAACTCGCCAGGTATGTTGTCAAATATTACCGCCGAGATGTTAGGTTGGGTTAGGTTAGGTTATATTACGTTATTGATGTGTATAACGGTCCCACGGAGACGTAGAGAATAACAAGACAGCAATGTGGTCAAACATTACCGCCGAGATGTTAGGTTGGGTTAGGTTAGGTTATATTACGTTATTGATGTATATAAATGTCCCACGGAGACGTAGAGGCCAAAAAGCCAGGAATGTTGTCATATATTACCGCCGAGGTGTTAGGTTGGGTTAGGTTAGGTTATATTACGTTATTGATGTATATAAAGATTCCACGGAGACGTAGAGGCCAACTCGCCAGGAGTGTTTTCAAATATTACCGCCGAGATGTTAGGTTGGATTAGGTTAGGTTATATTACGTTATTGATGTATATAAATGTCCCACGGACACGTAGAGGCCAACAAGCCAGGAATGTTGTCAAATATTACCGCCGAGATGTTAGGTTGGGTTAGGTTAGGTTATATGACGTTATTGATGTATATAAAGGTCCCACGGAGACGTAGATGCCAACTCGCCAGGAATGTTGTTAAATATTACCGCTGAGATGTCAGGTTGGGTTAGGTTAGGTTATATTACGTTATTGATGTACATAAAGGTCCCACGGAGACATAGAGGCCAACAAGACAGAAGTGTGGTCAAATATTACCGCCGAGATGTTAGGTTGGCTTAGGTTAGGTTATATTACGTTATTGATGTATATCAAGATCCCACGGAGACGTAGATGCCAACTCGCCAGGAATGTTGTCAAATGTTACCGCTGAGATGATAGGTTAGGTTAGGTTAGGTTATATTTCGTTATTGATGTATATGAAGGTCCCACGGGGACGTAGACGCCAACTAGCCAGGTATGTTGTCAAATATTACCGCCGAGATGTTAGGTTGGGTTAGGTTAGGTTATATTACGTTATTGATGTATATGAAGGTCCCACGGGGACGTAGACGCCAACTAGCCAGGTATGTTGTCAAATATTACCGCCGAGATGTTAGGTTGGGTTAGGTTAGGTTATATTACGTTATTGATGTATATGAAGGTCCCACAGAGACGGAGAAGCCAACTCGCCAGGTATGTTGTCAAATATTACCGCCGAGATGTTAGGTTGGGTTAGGTTAGGTTATATTACGTTATTGATGTGTATAACGGTCCCACGGAGACGTAGAGAATAACAAGACAGGAATGTGGTCAAACATTACCGCCGAGATGTTAGGTTGGGTTAGGTTAGGTTATATTACGTTATTGATGTATATAAATGTCCCACGGAGACGTAGAGGCCAAAAAGCCAGGAATGTTGTCATATATTACCGCCGAGGTGTTAGGTTGGGTTAGGTTAGGTTATATTACGTTATTGATGTATATAAAGATTCCACGGAGACGTAGAGGCCAACTCGCCAGGAGTGTTTTCAAATATTACCGCCGAGATGTTAGGTTGGGTTAGGTTAGGTTATATTACGTTATTGACGTATATAAAGGTCCCACGGAGACGTAGAGGCCAACTCGCCAGGAATGTTGTCAAATATTACCGCCGAGATGTTAGGTTGGGTTAGGTTAGGTTATATTACGTTATTGATGTATATAAAGGTCCCACGGGGACGTAGATGCCAACTCGCCAGGAATGTTTTCAAATGTTACCGCCGAGATGTTAGGTTGGGTTAGGTTAGATTATATTACGTTATTGATGTATATAAAGGTCCCACGGAGACGTAGAGGCCAACTCGCCAGGAGTGTTTTCAAATATTACCGCCGAGATGATAGGTTGGGTTAGGTTAGATTATATTACGTTATTGATGTATATAAAGGTCCCACGGAGACGTAGAGGCCAACTCGCCAGGAATGTTGTCAAGTATTACCGCCGAGATGTTAGGTTGGGTTAGGTTAGGTTAAATTACGTGATTGATGTATATAAAGGTCCACGGAGACGTAGATGCCAACTCGCCAGGAATGTTTTCAAATATTACCGCCGAGATGTTAGGTTGGGTTAGGTTAGGTTATATTACGTTATTGACGTATATAAAGGTCCCACGGAGACGTAGAGGCCAACTCGCCAGGAATGTTGCCAAATATTACCGCCGAGATGTTAGGTTGGGTTAGGTTAGGTTAAATTACGTGATTGATGTATATAAAGGTCCACGGAGACGTAGATGCCAACTCGCCAGGAATGTTTTCAAATATTACCGCCGGGATGTTAGGTTGGGTTAGGTTAGGTTATATTACGTTATTGACGTATATAAAGGTCCCACGGAGACGTAGAGGCCAACTCGCCAGGAATGTTGCCAAATATTACCGCCGAGATGTTAGGTTGGGTTAGGTTAGGTTATATTACGTTATTTATGTATATAAAGATTCCACGGAGACGTAGAGGCCAACTCGCCAGGAGTGTTTTCAAATATTACCGCCGAAATGTTAGGTTGGGTTAGGTTAGGTTATATTACGTTATTGATGTATATAAAGGATCCACGGAGACGTAGAGGCCAACTCGCCATGAGTGTTTTCAAATATTACCGCCGAGATGTTAGGTTGGGTTAGGTTAGGTTATATTACGTTATTGATGTATATGAAGGTCCCACGGAGACGTAGATGCCAACTCGCCAGGAATGTTTTCAAATATTACCGCCGAGATGTTAGGTTGCGTTAGGTTAGGTTATATTACGTTATTGATGTATATAAAGGTCCCACGGAGACGTAGATGCCAACTCGCCAGGAATGTTTTCAAATATTACCGCCGAGATGTTAGGTTGCGTTAGGTTAGGTTATATTACGTTATTGATGTATATAAAGGTCCCACGGAGATGCAGAAGCCAACTCGCCAGGAATGTTGTTAAATATTACCGCTGAGATGTTAGGTTGGGTTAGGTTAGGTTATATTACGTTATTGATGTATATAAAGATCCCACGGAGACGTAGAAGCCAACTCGCCAGGTATGTTGTCAAATATTACCGCCGAGATGTTAGGATGGGTTAGGTTATGTTATATTACGTTATTGATGTATAAAAAGGTCCCACGCAGACATAGAGGCCAACAAGACAGGAATGTGGTCATATATTACCGCCGAGGTGTTAGGTTGGGTTAGGTTAGGTTATATTACGTTATTGATGTATATAAAGATTCCACGGAGACGTAGAGGCCAACTCGCCAGGAGTGTTTTCAAATATTACCGCCGAGATGTTAGGTTGGGTTAGGTTAGGTTATATTACGTTATTGATGTATATAAAGATTCCACGGAGACGTAGAGGCCAACTCGCCATGAGTGTTTTCAAATATTACCGCCGAGATATTAGGTTGGGTTAGGTTAGGTTATATTTCGTTATTGATGTATATGAAGGTCCCACGGGGACGTAGACGCCAACTAGCCAGGTATGTTGTCAAATATTACCGCCGAGATGTTAGGTTGGGTTAGGTTAGGTTATATTACGTTATTGATGTATATGAAGGTCCCACAGAGACGGAGAAGCCAACTCGCCAGGTATGTTGTCAAATATTACCGCCGAGATGTTAGGTTGGGTTAGGTTAGGTTATATTACGTTATTGACGTATATAAAGGTCCCACGGAGACGTAGAGGCCAACTCGCCAGGAATGTTGTCAAATATTACCGCCGAGATGTTAGGTTGGGTTAGGTTAGGTTATATTACGTTATTGATGTATATAAAGGTCCCACGGGGACGTAGATGCCAACTTGCCAGGAATGTTTTCAAATATTACCGCCGAGATGATAGGTTGGGTTAGGTTAGATTATATTACGTTATTGATGTATATAAAGGTCCCACGGAGACGTAGAGGCCAACTCACCAGGAATGTTGTCAAGTATTACCGCCGAGATGTTAGGTTGGGTTAGGTTAGGTTAAATTACGTGATTGATGTATATAAAGGTCCACGGAGACGTAGATGCCAACTCGCCAGGAATGTTTTCAAATATTACCGCCGAGATGTTAGGTTGGGTTAGGTTAGGTTATATTACGTTATTGACGTATATAAAGGTCCCACGGAGACGTAGAGGCCAACTCGCCAGGAATGTTGCCAAATATTACCGCCGAGATGTTAGGTTGGGTTAGGTTAGGTTAAATTACGTGATTGATGTATATAAAGGTCCACGGAGACGTAGATGCCAACTCGCCAGGAATGTTTTCAAATATTACCGCCGGGATGTTAGGTTGGGTTAGGTTAGGTTATATTACGTTATTGACGTATATAAAGGTCCCACGGAGACGTAGAGGCCAACTCGCCAGGAATGTTGCCAAATATTACCGCCGAGATGTTAGGTTGGGTTAGGTTAGGTTATATTACGTTATTTATGTATATAAAGATTCCACGGAGACGTAGAGGCCAACTCGCCAGGAGTGTTTTCAAATATTACCGCCGAAATGTTAGGTTGGGTTAGGTTAGGTTATATTACGTTATTGATGTATATAAAGGATCCACGGAGACGTAGAGGCCAACTCGCCATGAGTGTTTTCAAATATTACCGCCGAGATGTTAGGTTGGGTTAGGTTAGGTTATATTACGTTATTGATGTATATGAAGGTCCCACGGAGACGTAGATGCCAACTCGCCAGGAATGTTTTCAAATATTACCGCCGAGATGTTAGGTTGCGTTAGGTTAGGTTATATTACGTTATTGATGTATATAAAGGTCCCACGGAGACGTAGATGCCAACTCGCCAGGAATGTTTTCAAATATTACCGCCGAGATGTTAGGTTGCGTTAGGTTAGGTTATATTACGTTATTGATGTATATAAAGGTCCCACGGAGATGCAGAAGCCAACTCGCCAGGAATGTTGTTAAATATTACCGCTGAGATGTTAGGTTGGGTTAGGTTAGGTTATATTACGTTATTGATGTATATAAAGATCCCACGGAGACGTAGAAGCCAACTCGCCAGGTATGTTGTCAAATATTACCGCCGAGATGTTAGGATGGGTTAGGTTATGTTATATTACGTTATTGATGTATAAAAAGGTCCCACGCAGACATAGAGGCCAACAAGACAGGAATGTGGTCATATATTACCGCCGAGATGTTAGGTTGGGTTAGGTTAGGTTATATTACGTTATTGATGTATATAAATGTCCACGGAGACGTAGATGCCAACTCGCCAGGAATGTTTTCAAATATTACCGCCGAGATGTTAGGTTGGGTTAGGTTAGGTTATATTACGTTATTGACGTATATAAAGGTCCCACGGAGACGTAGAGGCCAACTCGCCAGGAATGTTGTCAAATATTACCGCCGAGATGTTAGGTTGGGTTAGGTTAGGTTATATTACGTTATTGATGTATATAAAGGTCCCACGGAGACGTAGATGCCAACTCGCCAGGAATGTTTTCAAATATTACCGCCGAGATGTTAGGTTGGGTTAGGTTAGGTTATATTACGTTATTGATGTATATAAAGGTCCCACGGAGACGTAGAGTTCAACTCGCCAGGAATGTTGTCAAATATGAGCGCCGAAATGTTAGGTTGGGTTAGGTTGGGTTATATTACGTTATTGGTGTATATGAAGGTCCCACGGAGACGTAGAGGCCAACTCGCCAGGTATGTTGTCAAATATTACCGCCGAGATGTTAGGTTGGGTTAGGTTAGGTTATATTACGTTATTGACGTATATAAAGGTCCCACGGAGACGTAGATGCCAACTCGCCAGGAATGTTGTCAAATGTTACCGCCGAGATGATAGGTTAGGTTAGGTTAGGTTATATTTCGTTATTGATGTATATGATGGTCCCACGGGGACGTAGACGCCAACTAGCCAGGTATGTTGTCAAATATTACCGCCGAGATGTCAGGTTGGGTTAGGTTAGGTTATATTACGTTATTGATGTATATGAAGGTCCCACGGAGACGGAGAAGCCAACTCGCCAGGTATGTTTTCAAATATTACCGCCGAGATGTTAGGTTGGGTTAGGTTAGGTTATATTACGTTATTGATGTATATAAAGGTCCCACGGAGACGGAGAAGCCAACTCGCCAGGAATGTTTTCAAATATTACCGCCGAGATGTTAGGTTGTGTTAGGTTAGGTTATATTACGTTATTGATGTATAAAAAAGTCCCACGCAGACATAGAGGCCAACAAGACAGGAATGTGGTCATATATTACCGCCGAGATGTTAAGTTTGGTTAGGTTAGGTTATATTACGTTATTGATGTATATAAAGATCCACGGAGACGTAGATGCCAACTCGCCAGGAATGTTTTCAAATATTACCGCCGAGATGTTAGGTTGGGTTAGGTTAGGTTATATTACGTTATTGACGTATATAAAGGTCCCACGGAGACGTAGAGGCCAACTCGCCAGGAATGTTGCCAAATATTACCGCCGAGATGTTAGGTTGGGTTAGGTTAGGTTATATTACGTTATTGATACATATAAAGGTCCCACGGAGACGGAGAAGCCAACTCGTCAGGAATGTTGTCAAATATTGCCGCCGAAATGTTAGGTTGGGTTAGGTTAGGTTATATTACGTTATTGACGTATATAAAGGTCCCACGGAGACGTAGAGGCCAACTCGCCAGGAATGTTGTCAAATATTACCGCCGAGATGTTAGGTTGGGTTAGGTTAGGTTATATTACGTTATTGATGTATATAAAGGTCCCACGGAGACGTAGATGCCAACTCGCCAGGAATGTTTTCAAATATTACCGCCGAGATGTTAGGTTGGGTTAGGTTAGGTTATATTACGTTATTTATGTATATAAAGGTCCCACGGAGACGTAGAGTTCAACTCGCCAGGAATGTTGTCAAATATGAGCGCCGAGATGTTAGCTTGGGTTAGGTTGGGTTATATTACGTTATTGATGTATATGAAGGTCCCACGGAGACGTAGAGGCCAACTCGCCAGGAATGTTGTCAAATATTACCGCCGAGATGTTAGGTTGGGTTAGGTTAGGTTATATTACGTTATACATGTATATAAAGGTCCCACGGAGGCGTAGAGGCCAACTCGCCAGGAATGTTGTCAAGTATTACCGCCGAGATGTTAGGTTGGGTTAGGTTAGGTTAAATTACGTGATTGATGTATATAAAGGTCCCACGGAGACGTAGATGCCAACTCGCCAGGAATGTTTTCAAATATTACCGCCGAGATGTTAGGTTGGGTTAGGTTAGGTTATATTACGTTATTGATGTGTATAACGGTCCCACGGAGACGTAGAGAATAACAAGACAGGAATGTGGTCAAATATTACCGCCGAGATGTTAGGTTGGGTTAGGTTAGGTTATATTACGTTATTGATGTATATAAATGTCCCACGGAGACGTATATGCCAACTCGCCAGGAATGTTTTCAAATATTACCGCCGAGATGTTAGGTTGCGTTAGGTTAGGTTATATTACGTTATTGATGTATATAAAGGTCCCACGGAGATGCAGAAGCCAACTCGCCAGGAATGTTGTTAAATATTACCGCTGAGATGTTAGGTTGGGTTAGGTTAGGTTATATTACGTTATTGATGTATATAAAGATCCCACGGAGACGTAGAGGCCAACTCGCCAGGTATGTTGTCAAATATTACCGCCGAGATGTTAGGATGGGTTAGGTTAGGTTATATTACGTTATTGATGTATAAAAAGGTCCCACGCAGACATAGAGGCCAACAAGACAGGAATGTGGTCATATATTACCGCCGAGATGTTAGGTTGGGTTAGGTTAGGTTATATTACGTTATTGATGTATATAAAGGTCCACGGAGACGTAGATGCCAACTCGCCAGGAATGTTTTCAAATATTACCGCCGAGATGTTAGGTTGGGTTAGGTTAGGTTATATTACGTTATTGACGTATATAAAGGTCCCACGGAGACGTAGAGGCCAACTCGCCAGGAATGTTGTCAAATATTACCGCCGAGATGTTAGGTTGGGTTAGGTTAGGTTATATTACGTTATTGATGTATATAAAGGTCCCACGGAGACGTAGATGCCAACTCGCCAGGAATGTTTTCAAATATTACCGCCGAGATGTTAGGTTGGGTTAGGTTAGGTTAGGTTATATTACGTTATTGATGTATATAAAGGTCCCACGGAGACGTAGAGTTCAACTCGCCAGGAATGTTGTCAAATATGAGCGCCGAAATGTTAGGTTGGGTTAGGTTGGGTTATATTACGTTATTGATGTATATGAAGGTCCCACGGAGACGTAGAGGCCAACTCGCCAGGAGTGTTTTCAAATATTACCGCCGAAATGTTAGGTTGGGTTAGGTTAGGTTATATTACGTTATTGATGTATATAAAGATTCCACGGAGACGTAGAGGCCAACTCGCCATGAGTGTTTTCAAATATTACCGCCGAGATGTTAGGTTGGGTTAGGTTAGGTTATATTACGTTATTGATGTATATGAAGGTCCCACGGAGACGTAGAGTTGAACTCGCCAGGAATGTTGTCAAATATTAGCGCCGAGATGATAGGATGGGTTAGGTTAGGTTATATGACGTTATTGACGTATATAAAGGTCCCACGGAGACGTAGAGGCCAACTCGCCAGGAATGTTGTCAAATATTACCGCCGAGATGTTAGGTTGGGTTAGGTTAGGTTATATTACGTTATTGATGTATATAAAGGTCCCACGGAGACGTAGATGCCAACTCGCCAGGAATGTTTTCAAATATTACCGCCGAGATGTTAGGTTGGGTTAGGTTAGGTTATATTACGTTATTGATGTATATAAAGGTCCCACGGAGACGTAGAGTTCAACTCGCCAGGAATGTTGTCAAATATGAGCGCCGAAATGTTAGGTTGGGTTAGGTTAGGTTATATTACCTTATTGATGTATATAAAGGTCCCACGGAGACGTAGAGTTCAACTCGCCAGGAATGCTGTAAAATATTAGCGCCGAGATGATAGGTTGGGTTAGGTTACGTTATAATACGTTATTGATGTATATGAAGGTCAAACGGAGACGTAGAGGCCAACAAGCCAGGAATGTGGTCAAATATTACCGCCGAGATGTTATGTTGGGTTAGGTTAGGTTATATTACGTTATTGATGTATACAAAGGTCCCACGCAGACACAGAGGCCAACAAGACAGGAATGTGGTCAAATATTACCGCCGAGATGTTAGGTTGGGTTATATTAGGTTATATGACGTTATTGATGTATATAATGGTCCCACGCAGACATAGAAGCCAACTCGCCAGGAATGTTGTTAAATATTACCGCTGAGATGTTAGGTTGGGTTAGGTTAGGTTATATTACGCTATTGATGTATATAAACATCGCACGGAGACGTAGAGGCCAACTCGCCAGGTATGTTGTCAAATATTACCGCCGAGATGTTAGGTTGGGTTAGGTTAGGTTATATTACGTTATAGATGTATATAATGGTCCCACGGAGACGTAGAGGCCAACTCGCCAGGAATGTTGTCAAATATTACCGCCGAGATGTTAGGTTGGGTTAGGTTAGGTTATATTACGTTATTGATGTATATAAAGGTCCCACGGAGACGTAGAGTTCAACTCGCCAGGAATGTTGTGAAATATTAGCGCCGAGATGATAGGATGGGTTAGGTTACGTTATATTACGTTATTGATGTATATGAAGGTCAAACGGAGACGTAGAGGCCAACAAGCCAGGAATGTGGTCAAATATTACCGCCGAGATGTTAGGTTGGGTTAGGTTAGGTTATATTACGTTATTGATGTATATAAATGTCCCACGGAGACGTAGAGGCCAACTCGCCAGGAATGTTGTCAAATATGAGCGCCGAAATGTTAGGTTGGGTTAGGTTGGGTTATATTACGTTATTGATGTATATGAAGGTCCCACGGAGACGTAGAGGCCAACTTGCCAGGAGTGTTTTCAAATATTACCGCCGAAATGTTAGGTTGGGTTAGGTTAGGTTATATTACGTTATTGATGTATATAAAGATTCCACGGAGACGTAGAGGCCAACTCGCCATGAGTGTTTTCAAATATTACCGCCGAGATGTTAGGTTGGGTTAGGTTAGGTTATATTACGTTATTGATGTATATGAAGGTCCCACGGAGACGTAGAGTTGAACTCGCCAGGAATGTTGTCAAATATTAGCGCCGAGATGATAGGATGGGTTAGGTTAGGTTATATGACGTTATTGATGTATATAAAGGTCCCACGGAGACGTAGATGCCAACTCGCCAGGAATGTTGTCAAATATGAGCGCCGAAATGTTAGGTTGGGTTAGGTTGGGTTATATTACGTTATTGATGTATATGAAGGTCCCACGGAGACGTAGAGGCCAACTTGCCAGGAGTGTTTTCAAATATTACCGCCGAAATGTTAGGTTGGGTTAGGTTAGGTTATATTACGTTATTGATGTATATAAAGATTCCACGGAGACGTAGAGGCCAACTCGCCATGAGTGTTTTCAAATATTACCGCCGAGATGTTAGGTTGGGTTAGGTTAGGTTATATTACGTTATTGATGTATATGAAGGTCCCACGGAGACGTAGAGTTGAACTCGCCAGGAATGTTGTCAAATATTAGCGCCGAGATGATAGGATGGGTTAGGTTAGGTTATATGACGTTATTGATGTATATAAAGGTCCCACGGAGACGTAGATGCCAACTCGCCAGGAATGTTTTCAAATATTACCGCCGAGATGTTAGGTTGCGTTAGGTTAGGTTATATTACGTTATTGATGTATATAAAGGTCCCACGGAGATGCAGAAGCCAACTCGCCAGGAATGTTGTGAAATATTACCGCTGAGATGTTAGGTTGGGTTAGGTTAGGTTATATTACGTTATTGATGTATATAAAGATCCCACGGAGACGTAGAGGCCAACTCGCCAGGTATGTTGTCAAATATTACCGCCGAGATGTTAGGATGGGTTAGGTTAGGTTATATTACGTTATTGATATATAAAAAGGTCCCACGCATTCATAGAGGCCAACAAGACAGGAATGTGGTCATATATTACCGCCGAGATGTTAGGTTGGGTTAGGTTAGGTTATATTACGTTATTGATGTATATAAAGGTCCACGGAGACGTAGATGCCAACTCGCCAGGAATGTTTTTAAATATTACCGCCGAGATGTTAGGTTGGGTTAGGTTAGGTTATATTACGTTATTGACGTATATAAAGGTCCCACGGAGACTTAGAGGCCAACTCGCCAGGAATGTTGTCAAATATTACCGCCGAGATGTTAGGTTGGGTTAGGTTAGGTTATATTACGTTATTGATGTATATAAAGGTCCCACGGAGACGTAGATGCCAACTCGCCAGGAATGTTTTCAAATATTACCGCCGAGATGTTAGGTTGGGTTAGGTTAGGTTATATTACGTTATTGATGTATATAAAGGTCCCACGGAGACGTAGAGTTCAACTCGCCAGGAATGTTGTCAAATATGAGCGCCGAAATGTTAGGTTGGGTTAGGTTAGGTTATATTACCTTATTGATGTATATAAAGGTCCCACGGAGACGTAGAGTTCAACTCGCCAGGAATGCTGTAAAATATTAGCGCCGAGATGATAGGTTGGGTTAGGTTACGTTATAATACGTTATTGATGTATATGAAGGTCAAACGGAGACGTAGAGGCCAACAAGCCAGGAATGTGGTCAAATATTACCGCCGAGATGTTATGTTGGGTTAGGTTAGGTTATATTACGTTATTGATGTATACAAAGGTCCCACGCAGACACAGAGGCCAACAAGACAGGAATGTGGTCAAATATTACCGCCGAGATGTTAGGTTGGGTTATGTTAGGTTATATGACGTTATTGATGTATATAATGGTCCCACGCAGACATAGAAGCCAACTCGCCAGGAATGTTGTTAAATATTACCGCTGAGATGTTAGGTTGGGTTAGGTTAGGTTATATTACGCTATTGATGTATATAAACATCGCACGGAGACGTAGAGGCCAACTCGCCAGGTATGTTGTCAAATATTACCGCCGAGATGTTAGGTTGGGTTAGGTTAGGTTATATTACGTTATAGATGTATATAATGGTCCCACGGAGACGTAGAGGCCAACTCGCCAGGAATGTTGTCAAATATTACCGCCGAGATGTTAGGTTGGGTTAGGTTAGGTTATATTACGTTATTGATGTATATAAAGGTCCCACGGAGACGTAGAGTTCAACTCGCCAGGAATGTTGTGAAATATTAGCGCCGAGATGATAGGATGGGTTAGGTTACGTTATATTACGTTATTGATGTATATGAAGGTCAAACGGAGACGTAGAGGCCAACAAGCCAGGAATGTGGTCAAATATTACCGCCGAGATGTTAGGTTGGGTTAGGTTAGGTTATATTACGTTATTGATGTATATAAATGTCCCACGGAGACGTAGAGGCCAACAAGCCAGGAATGTTGTCATATATTACCGCCCAGGTGTTAGGTTGGTTAGGTTAGGTTATATTACGTTATTGATGTATATAAAGATTCCACGGAGACGTAGAGGCCAACTCGCCAGGAATGTTCTCAAATATTACCGCCGAGATGTTAGGTTGGGTTAGGTTAGGTTATATTACGTTATTGATGTATATAAATGTCCCACGGAGACGTAAAGTTCAACTCGCCAGGAATGTTGTGAAATATTAGCGCCGAGATGATAGGATGGGTTAGGTTACGTTATATTACGTTATTGATGTATATGAAGGTCAAACGGAGACGTAGAGGCCAACAAGCCAGGAATGTGGTCAAATATTACCGCCGAGACGTTAGGTTGGGTTAGGTTAGGTTATATTACGTTATTGATGTATATAAAGGTCCCACGGAGACGTAGATGCCAACTCGCCAGGAATGTTGTTAAATATTACCGCTGAGATGTCAGGTTGGGTTAGGTTAGGTTACATTACGTTATTGATGTACATAAAGGTCCCACGGAGACATAGAGGCCAACAAGACAGAAGTGTGGTCAAATATTACCGCCGAGATGTTAGGTTGGCTTAGGTTAGGTTATATTACGTTATTGATGTATATCAAGATCCCACGGAGACGTAGATGCCAACTCGCCAGGAATGTTGTCAAATGTTACCGCCGAGATGATAGGTTAGGTTAGGTTAGGTTATATTTCGTTATTGATGTATATGAAGGTCCCACGGGGACGTAGACGCCAACTAGCCAGGTATGTTGTCAAATATTACCGCCGAGATGTCAGGTTGGGTTAGGTTAGGTTATATTACGTTATTGATGTATATGAAGGTCCCACGGAGACGGAGAAGTCAACTCGCCAGGTATGTTTTCAAATATTACCGCCGAGATGTTAGGTTGGGTTAGGTTAGGTTATATTACGTTATTGATGTATATAAAGGTCCCACGGAGACGGAGAAGCCAACTCGCCAGGAATGTTTTCAAATATTACCGCCGAGATGTTAGGTTGTGTTAGGTTAGGTTATATTACGTTATTGATGTATAAAAAAGTCCCACGCAGACATAGAGGCCAACAAGACAGGAATGTGGTCATATATTACCGCCGAGATGTTAGGTTGGGTTAGGTTAGGTTATATTACGTTATTGATGTATATAAAGATCCACGGAGACGTAGATGCCAACTCGCCAGGAATGTTTTCAAATATTACCGCCGAGATGTTAGGTTGGGTTAGGTTAGGTTATATTACGTTATTGACGTATATAAAGGTCCCACGGAGACGTAGAGGCCAACTCGCCAGGAATGTTGCCAAATATTACCGCCGAGATGTTAGGTTGGGTTAGGTTAGGTTATATTACGTTATTGATGTATATAAAGGTCCCACGGAGACGGAGAAGCCAACTCGTCAGGAATGTTGTCAAATATTGCCGCCGAAATGTTAGGTTAGGTTAGGTTAGGTTATATTACGTTATTGACGTATATAAAGGTCCCACGGAGACGTAGAGGCCAACTCGCCAGGAATGTTGTCAAATATTACCGCCGAGATGTTAGGTTGGGTTAGGTTAGGTTATATTACGTTATTGATGTATATAAAGGTCCCACGGAGACGTAGATGCCAACTCGCCAGGAATGTTTTCAAATATTACCGCCGAGATGTTAGGTTGAGTTAGGTTAGGTTATATTACGTTATTGATGTATATAAAGGTCCCACGGAGACGTAGAGTTCAACTCGCCAGGAATGTTGTCAAATATGAGCGCCGACATGTTAGGTTGGGTTAGGTTAGGTTATATTGCGTTATTGATGTATATGAAGGTCAAACGGAGACGTGGAGGCCAAAAAGCCAGGAATGTGGTCAAATATTACCGCCGAGAAGTTATGTTGGGTTAGGTTAGGTTATATTACGTTATTGATGTATACAAAGGTCCCACGCGGACACAGAGGCCAACAAGACAGGAATGTGGTCAAATATTACCGCCGAGATGTTAGGTTGGGTTAGGTTGGGTTATATTACGTTATTGATGTATATAAGGTCCCACGGAGACGTAGATGCCAACTCGCCAGGAATGTTTTCAAATATTACCGCCGAGATGTTAGGTTGGGTTAGGTTAGGTTATATTACGTTATTTATGTATATAAAGGTCCCACGGAGACGTAGAGTTCAACTCGCCAGGAATGTTGTCAAATATGAGCGCCGAGATGTTAGGTTGGGTTAGGTTAGGTTATATTGCGTTATTGATGTATATGAAGGTGAAACGGAGACGTGGAGGCCAAAAAGCCAGGAATGTGGTCAAATATTACCGCCGAGAAGTTATGTTGGGTTAGGTTAGGTTATATTACGTTATTGATGTATACAAAGGTCCCACGCAGACACAGAGGCCAACAAGACAGGAATGTGGTCAAATATTACCGCCGAGATGTTAGGTTGGGTTAGGTTAGGTTATATTACGTTATTGATGTATATAAAGGTCCCACGGAGACGGAGAAGCCAACTCGTCAGGAATGTTGTCAAATATTGCCGCCGAAATGTTAGGTTAGGTTAGGTTAGGTTATATTACGTTATTGACGTATATAAAGGTCCCACGGAGACGTAGAGGCCAACTCGCCAGGAATGTTGTCAAATATTACCGCCGAGATGTTAGGTTGGGTGAGGTTAGGTTATATTACGTTATTGATGTATATAAAGGTCCCACGGAGACGTAGATGCCAACTCGCCAGGAATGTTTTCAAATATTACCGCCGAGATGTTAGGTTGGGTTAGGTTAGGTTATATTACGTTGGAGTCTCGTTCGAGCAGCCGTAGAGAGCGGACGTGTTTCGGTGCGCTCCGCTACCTGAGTTGTACGACGCGACTTTTTAGGCGATAAAGGATATATACTTCGGTTTATATCCTTCCGAGGAGGATTGTGAAAACTTCTAGTGTAAGAACTAGAAGCTAGTAGCAAGAATAACGCGATAGAAAGGAATATACGCTCTGCGTGTCCTTTGTTCGCTTTCGGTGACGTGGCGTCGATAATTGATTCGGCGTTTTCGGCAGAAAAGGAGTTGGAAAGTGGTCTGGATCACTTCCCTGAGAGTCAGTGTCACGTGCGGCACAACCAGTGCGCAGTTTGTGCAGTGGAAAGTGCCAAAAGTGTGCGAAAACAAGTGGAAATCGGCGGAAAGGAACAGGGCGTCACCGCCGCCATATTGCCGCGCAGCCGTGGCACGTACGCGTTCCACCGCGATTAGGGCGTTCTTTCCGGCGATTGCTGCTTGTTTGCGAACTTAAAGTGCTCTTTGCGGCAAAAGTGACTGTGAGGTGGCTCCCGTGGTTGCGGGCACTGGAGAAAAAGGTGCGATAATACGTGGAAAAGCATCGGGAGAAAACGAGGCGTCGCCGCCGCCATCTTGACAGTCAGGCGTGGCACGTACGCCGCGTCGAGACGGCAGTCGCGAAACAAGGGCTTCTCCCGGCCTTTTCGACGTGTTCCCGCACTTTCAGCGCTTCCGGTCGTTAAGCACGATTGTAGAAACACTGATTTTCGATAACATTAGTGCAAAAAACGGTGTAAAAGTGCGACGCGGGAACTCGGCGAGAAAGAGGCTACCAGCCGTAATCAATCTCGGATTATTCCAGGAGATTGCGACAAAGAAGACAAAAAAGGTAAGTGCTAGAGACTCTTAAAGCGCGAATCTTGAACTCTGGCGTCGCTCCGTGAACTGTTCGCGGAAATCGAAGCGAACGCAAGAGCGAGTGAGAGGACGAATAGAGAGACAAAGAGAGAGTGACGGTTGAACTGTGTGCGGGACAGAGACAGACAACCGGTCTGCGCTGAACGTGGGAAGTGCGAACGTTCCCACACGGCGGAGCAAGTGAGGTGCGCGGTGTGATTTTCTCCACGGAGGAGAATAGCGTTTGCGCGACCGACTCGTCGGCAAATTAATTATCGTGCGAAGCCCTGCTTGGGTAACCAAGCATGGCGACGCGCGATTACGCGACCGTGGCGAGTGGGGGAGAGGGGGCCGGCCCGAGTGGCCTTATCAGTTGCAGAACCGGCGGCAGCAGCAAGTCGGAGAGGACGGAAGGCAGGATGCTGCGGGAACCAGAGAGGAGAATTCCACGCACGCGCAGGAGCGTGAAGAGGTCAAAGGCGGAGACGTCCGAATACGATTCGGACACGTCACTCGCTTCGTTGCTCTCGACGACGCCGTCCGAGTCAACGAAGCATCTGAAGAAGAGGGGACGCCCCCCCACAACGGAGGAATACATAAAATTGGCGGAAGCCAAACTGCTAGCCGATAAAGCTGCCGAGAAGGATGCAGAGGACGCTCTAGAGCGAGAGCTCCTCTACGGTGATTGCATGCCGCCGCCACCATCAAGGACGTCAAATCCTATTCCGGACCAGGAAGTTTTTGACGAAGAGGCCAGGAAAATGCCGATAGAGGATCTGGCAGCCTGGGCTCTGGAATCGGCGGCCAAAATTGAATATGCCGCTGCGAAGTCGTCGCAGCTGAAAGGCACAATTAAACGGTCGATGCGCGTCAGCGTTCGAATCCTGCGAGCGGCGACTACGGAAGCTGAACAACGCGCCAGCCGCGCCATCGCCGGAACAGCAGGAGATCAGGAATTCAGCCTTATTAAAGCTAAGGCTGAAAAACTGGAGAAGGAGAATGCCCTTCTCAAGGAGAGGCTGACCGCCCTCGAAAATACGGCAAACAGCCAATTATCGCCGGCGATCAAAAGCATGGAGATCGCCGAGCGTAGTGATAAAAGAACACGACGGCAATCGCTGACTACGAAGCAGGAGGAAGCCAGCATCCCCGACACCGGTCTCGTACTGCTAATGGAGCAGATTGGGGCCGTTGTCAACGAACGGCTTACACAATTTTGGGAGAAGGCGGAGAAGCGCTTCGCTCCGAAGGAGGATCGTCCGCGGTCGGAGGCACGAAATGTTGCGCGACGCGAAGAACCCGCGAAAGAGGGAACAAGCGCCGCAATCATAAAGAAGGAGAAGTCCGCTGGGAAGAGAGAGGCAATGCCCCTTCCACCGGTGAAAAAATCCGCGAAAGCGGAAACAAAGAAATCACCCATCCAGAAGAGGATGGAACAGATTCAAAAGGAGCAGGTTCGGAAGGAGAGCGAAGGGAAGTGTCCAGCAGCGAGCGCACCTGCTCCGCAGAACAAGAAGGAGACGGAGACGCCGTGGACGAAAGTCCTCGGCAGAAAGTCGAAAAAGGAGACGACGGCCACCGTAAACAAGACCGTGAGGGCAGGCAAGAAGGTAGCAGCTGCGAAGTCGATGCCAAAAGAAAAGCCGATAGTGATGAAAACCCCGAGCACGGCCGCTGTCGTAATCACTATAGAGGAGGGCAGTAAATCGACATACGCCGAGCTTATGACAACGGCGCGGCAGAAGATCAAACTGTCGGACCTGGGAATCGGTGAGGTCAAACCCAGGAAAGCGCTGACCGGAGCGCTTATTCTCGAAATAAGCGGCGAAGGTAAAGAAGAGAAGGCGAACGCGCTCGCCAACAAGTTAACCGGGCTATTCGCGATCACGAGGGGTGTAAAAATCACGCGCCCCTGCAAGAGAGCGGCCCTGAGGGTCTTCAGGATGGAAGACTCGATCACGGTCGGTGAGGTCGTCGAAGCAGTCGCCGCACAAGGCGGCTGCACCGCCGACGAGATAAAAACCGGTCCCAGGAGGACGGCGTATAACGGCATGGGCACGATGCTTATGCAATGCCCGGTCGCCGCCGCAAAAAAGGTTACCGAAAACGGTAAAGTAAAGGTCGGATGGACGTCCGTCCGCGTTGAACCCATCGAAGCACGACAACTTACCTGCTTCAAATGTTGGGAAATCGGACACGTAATCGCGAAATGCTCCGCGACCGTGGACCGAACGGAGGCGTGTTACCGGTGCGGTGAGAAGGGACACCGCGCTGCGGAATGCAATGAGAAGGCACCGACGTGCCCGGTATGCAAGTCGGCAAACCGCCCGCATGGACACAGAGCAGGTAGCAAAGCCTGCACTGTCCCGCCGCCGGCAAAAAAAGGACAGAAGAACGCTACTCAATCGAGCGCTAAATCCTCAGGTAAGGATAAGAAACCTGAGGAAAAGAAGGAAAAAGCTGCAGCAGCAGCCAAACACAACCACGAAGAGGAGAAGGAGCGCGAAACTCTGAAGGCGAGCACCAGCCGCGAGGAGGCGATGGATCTGGCGTAACTTTCAATATGAAATGCCAGATCCTGCAAACTAATTTAAATCACGCCGCGAGAGCACAAGATCTTATGCTCGAAAGCCTGCAAAGCGGCGTGGTTGAATTAGTGGTTGCCGCGGAGCCGTATTTAATCCACGACAAGCCGTCATGGATAGCAAACAGGGAGAAGACGGTTGCAATAATTCAGGCGACGCCGACACGCATCCGACCGATCACAGCCATCGCGCAAGGGCGTGGTTACGTCGCAGTATCGTGGTCGGATTGCGTCGTCATTGGAATATACGCGCCGCCGAGTTGGTCGTTGCAAGATTTCGATCAGCTCCTGGACGAAGTGGAGGGTGTAGTGCGAAATCACGCCTCGCAACCGACATTCGTACTGGGAGATTTCAACGCGCACGCGACTATGTGGCGCTCTTCCAGAACGACTCAGCGTGGACACTCGACGATGGACTGGGCAGCATCCGCGAATCTCAGACTGTTGAATCAAGGATCTGCCAGTACGTGCGTGCGTCCACAGGGCGAGAGCAAGGTCGACCTCTCGTTCGCGAACGACGCAGCATCTCGAAGAGTCACGAGCTGGAAAGTGGATCCGATCGAAACTTTATCTGATCACTTATATATAAGGATCGACATATCCACGGTACAAGGAAGAAGGGCAGCGGACCAGAAGCAAAATAGATGGTCGTTGCGAAAAATCGACGAAGATATGTTTATGGCGGCAACCCTCGCCGCTACCTGGCCGAGCGAACCGACCGAAGCGGCCGTAGTCGAGCGAGAAGCAGAATGGTTTACGAGGACGTTGACATCGGTGTGCAACGCAAGCATGCCGAAAATAAGGTCGAACCCCACTCGTAAACCCGTATATTGGTGGAGGAACGAGATCGCTCTTCTCCGTGCGGAGAGCACAAACGCACGGAGACAATATACGAGATACCGGAAACGGAGGAATCCCGATTCGGTGAGGAAAGCGCAGCTCTATGAAGTTTACAAGGAGAAGAAAATAGAGCTGCAGGCGGCCATAAAGACATCAAAGGCACGAGCATGGGACGGGCTGCTGGAAACACTGCGCGAGGATCCGTGGGGGCGGCCGTACAAGATAGTAATGAATAAATTACGACCGTGGGCGCCCCCGTTAACGGAGACGATGGAGACGCCGTTCTTGAAGCGAGTTGTCGACACGCTCTTCCCACCGGAAGAGGCTACGTCGGCGAGCAACTCGCAAATTTCAGCACACATCGACCCGATCATCTGGTCGCTGGACAACGACGTCACCGAGGAGGAAATGGCTCGCGCCATAAAGCGCATGACAAAGAAGAACACCGCGCCCGGACCGGACGGAATTCCCGGCCGTGCCTGGTCGATGGCACTCAGTGTCCTGAATTCAAGATTGCGGAAGTTATTTACAGCATGCTTGAAGACGGGTACGTTTCCAGCAAGATGGAAAACCGGCAGATTAGTATTGCTCCGAAAGCCGGGAAAATCGGAGGATTTACCGGCAGCGTACAGGCCGATAGTTTTGCTCGACGAGGTCGGAAAATTATTTGAAAGGATAATCCACAACCGCCTCATCGAGCACCTGTCGCGAACCGGGCCGAACTTAGCCGAGAACCAATTCGGCTTCCGAGAAGGACGATCGACGATTGACGCGATTCGACAAGTGAAAAGTTTCGCCGAAAACGCGATCGCCGCCGGGGGAGTCGTAATCGCGATATCTTTAGATATTAAGAATGCGTTCAACTCCCTCGAATGGAGTACGATTCGTAGAGCGCTTGAAAAGCACGGGTTTCCGCGATACCTGCGAAGGGTCGTGGAAAATTACCTGAGCGACCGCGCGGTTCTCTACGATAGCCGGCATGGAATCGAGAAAAAGAAGATTGATCGCGGCGTTCCCCAGGGATCGGTCCTCGGACCGCTTCTCTGGAATCTCGGGTACGACGCGGTCCTGAAGCTGCCAATGCCGTCCGGCGTGCATCTCACGTGCTACGCGGATGACACGATGGTGTTGGCAGTCGACACGTGTCGGCAACGCGCAATCTGCCGGGCCGAAGTGGCAGTTGCGGTCGTGGCTAATACGATCAAGAAGATGGGGCTCCAGATGGCACCGGAGAAATCTGAAATCCTGTGCTTCAAGGGACGAAGAAGGGACCCGCGAGGAGGAAACGAAGTGGTCAACATTGGACCATCCAAAGTTACAGTGGGGAGCGAGATGAAGTATCTCGGACTGCTCCTCGACGATAAATGGAACTTTGGTCTCCACTTCGCTCGTCAGGCCGTTCGACTGGATGCTGCGGCAAATTATCTAAGCCGCATCATGCCGAATCTGCACGGACCGGACGAGAAAGTAAGGAAAGTCCATGCTGGGGTGATAAAAAGCATTGCGCTTTACGGAGCCCCGGTATGGAGCGACGCGCTTAACAAAGGAGGCAGAAAGCTGCAGCTGCTGCGAAGCGCGTGGCGAAGAATAGCCATTCGGGTCATAAGAGGATATCGCACGATTTCCTACGACGCGGCAACAATGCTGGCGGGTCTCGCACCCCTGGAATACCTGGCGCAGGAAGACCTCATAGTGTACGAAACCCTTCGCACAACGCGCCAGGTAGAAGAAGAAGGTGCACCTGCTCCGACAAGGGACGAGATTAGAAGAGAAGCGAGACGCTTCACTTTCTCTAAATGGAAGGAGAAACTCGCACCTGCGACCAATCACAGGATCGTGGGAGCGATTCTACCCATCTTGGAAAACTGGGTAGAAAACAGGAGAGGGCAGCTCACCTTCAGAGTGACGCAGGTGCTGACTGGACATGGATGCTTCGGTCAGTACCTCTGCAAGATCGGAAAAGAGGCCACGGCTGAATGTCACCATTGCGGAGACGGAGACGACTCTGCGCAGCACACGTTGGAACGCTGTCCAGCGTGGCAAACGCTGCGCCACGCTCTCGTGGCAGAGATCGGACGGGATCTCTCGCCGACCAGCATCCTGCCGAAGATGCTGGAAGGGGAGAGATACTGGCGAGCCGTTACCTTGTTTTGCGACAAAGTGATGGCTGCGAAGGAAGCCGCCGAGCGCGAAAGAGAGCGCACGCTTTCTGCTCGACGAGCCTTACGTGGTCGGCGTTGTAGACGTTTGCCACGTTCCACTCCAAGGTAGGGGACTCTCGTCCGTCAGGGCGCGAGAGTCGCTCCAAAGTACCCACCGGGGAGCGGAGCTTCGCCGTCGCCGTCCATCTCAAACGCCGCAAGCGGGAGAAGAGGAAGACGACTTCGAAGATTGAAGACAGGCGCAAGAAATTCGACAAAGAGGTACGCGTGAGGAATGCATGCATTCGCACACAAGCGTAATAGAAAAGATTGCGCAAAGAAAAAGTAAATAAGAAAAAACAGAAAGAGCAGCCGAGCGCCGGCTAGACAGGATTTGGGTCAAGTCTATCCGGCACGCGCTCGACCGAGGAGAGGCAAACGACTGTGGTGGTTGCAGTCGTTGCCAATCTAAAGTATGAACTCGCACGCCAGCTATGAACAGAGAGTTCAAAGAACTCAGACACGAGGCGGGATGCTGGACGCGTTCGAAAGAGTTCCCGGCTACCCGCTACAAGTGTAGGAAGACCACCGCAGGGTTTTAGTCGGTAAGAGTCCGACATAACCGCGGATTTCCCAAAAAATCCACGGTATCCATGAGGATTTCCCTGCGAAAAAAAAAAAAAAAAAAAAAAAAAAAAAAAAAAAAAAAAAAAAAAAAAAAAAAAAAAAAAAAGGTTATATTACGTTATTTATGTATATAAAGGTCCCACGGAGACGTAGAGTTCAACTCGCCAGGAATGTTGTCAAATATGAGCGCCGAGATGTTAGGTTGGGTTAGGTTAGGTTATATTGCGTTATTGATGTATATGAAGGTCAAACGGAGACGTGGAGGCCAAAAAGCCAGGAATGTGGTCAAATATTACCGCCGAGAAGTTATGTTGGGTTAGGTTAGGTTATATTACGTTATTGATGTATACAAAGGTCCCACGCAGACACAGAGGCCAACAAGACAGGAATGTGGTCAAATATTACCGCCGAGATGTTAGGTTGGGTTAGGTTGGGTTATATTACGTTATTGATGTATATGAAGGTCCCACGGAGACGTAGAGGCCAACTCTCCAGGAATGTTGTCAAATATTACCGCCGAGATGTTAGGTTGGGTTAGGTTAGGTTATATTACCTTATTGATGTATATAAAGGTCCCACGGAGACGGAGAAGCCAACTCGCCAGGAATGTTGTTAAATATTACCGCTGAGATGTTAGGTTGAGTTAGGTTAGGTTATATTACGTTATTGATGTATATAAAGATCCCACGGAGACGTAGAGGCCAACTCGCCAGGTATGTTGTCAAATATTACCGCCGAGATGTTAGGATGGGTTAGGTTAGGTTATATTACGTTATTGATGTATAAAAAGGTCCCACGCAGACATAGAGGCCAACAAGACAGGAATGTGGTCATATATTACCGCCGAGATGTTAGGTTGGGTTAGGTTGGGTTATATTACGTTATTGATGTATATGAAGGTCCCACGGAGACGTAGAGGCCAACTCTCCAGGAATGTTGTCAAATATTACCGCCGAGATGTTAGGTTGGGTTAGGTTAGGTTATATTACCTTATTGATGTATATAAAGGTCCCACGGAGACGGAGAAGCCAACTCGCCAGGAATGTTGTTAAATATTACCGCTGAGATGTTAGGTTGAGTTAGGTTAGGTTATATTACGTTATTGATGTATATAAAGATCCCACGGAGACGTAGAGGCCAACTCGCCAGGTATGTTGTCAAATATTACCGCCGAGATGTTAGGATGGGTTAGGTTAGGTTATATTACGTTATTGATGTATAAAAAGGTCCCACGCAGACATAGAGGCCAACAAGACAGGAATGTGGTCATATATTACCGCCGAGATGTTAGGTTGGGTTAGGTTAGGTTATATTACGTTATTGATGTATATAAAGGTCCACGGAGACGTAGATGCCAACTCGCCAGGAATGTTTTCAAATATTACCGCCGAGATGTTAGGTTGGGTTAGGTTAGGTTATATTACGTTATTGACGTATATAAAGGTCCCACGGAGACGTAGATGCCAACTCGCCAGGAATGTTTTCAAATATTACCGCCGAGATGTTAGGTTGGGTTAGGTTAGATTATATTACGGTATTGATGTATATAAAGGTCCCACGGAGACGTAGAGTTCAACTCGCCAGGAATGTTGTCAAATATGAGCGACGAGATGTTAGGTTGGGTTAGGTTAGGTTATATTGCGTTATTGATGTATATGAAGGTCAAACGGAGACGTGGAGGCCAAAAAGCCGGGAATGTGGTCAAATATTACCGCCGAGATGATAAGTTGGGTTAGGTTAGGTTATATTACGTTATTGATGTATATGAAGGTCAAACGGAGACGTAGAGGTCAACTCGCCAGGAATGTTGTCAAATATTACCGCCGAGATGTTAGGTTGTGTTAGGTTAGGTTATATTACGTTATTGATGTATATGAAGGTCCCACGGAGACGTAGACGCCAACTCGCCAGGAATGTTTTCAAATATTACCGCCGAGATGTTAGGTTGCGTTAGGTTAGGTTATATTACGTTATTGATGTATATAATGGTCCCACGGAGATGGAGAAGCCAACTCGCCAGGAATGTTGTTAAATATTACCGCTGAGATGTTAGGTTGGGTTAGGTTAGGTTATATTACGTTATTGATGTATATGAAGGTCCCACGGAGACGTAGAGTTCAACTCGCCAGGAATGTTGTCAAATATTAGCGCCGAGATGATAGGATGGGTTAGGTTAGGTTATATGACGTTATTGATGTATATAAAGGTCCCACGGAGACGTAGATGCCAACTCGCCAGGAATGTTTTCAAATATTACCGCCGAGATGTTAGGTTGCGTTAGGTTAGGTTATATTACGTTATTGATGTATATAATGGTCCCACGGAGATGGAGAAGCCAACTCGCCAGGAATGTTGTTAAATATTACCGCTGAGATGTTAGGTTGGGTTAGGTTAGGTTATATTACGTTCTTGATGTATAAAAAAGTCCCACGCACACATAGAGGCCAACAAGACAGGAATGTGGTCATATATTACCGCCGAGATGTTAGGTTGGGTTAGGTTAGGTTATATTACGTTATTGATGTATATAAAGGTCCACGGAGACGTAGATGCTAACTCGCCAGGAATGTTTTCAAATATTACCGCCGAGATGTTAGGTTGGGTTAGGTTAGGTTATATTACGTTATTGACGTATATAAAGGTCCCACGGAGACGTAGAGGCCAACTCGCCAGGAATGTTGCCAAATATTACCGCCGAGATGTTAGGTTGGGTTAGGTTAGGTTATATTACGTTATTGATGTATATAAAGGTCCCACGGAGACGGAGAAGCCAACTCGACAGGAATGTTGTCAAATATTGCCGCCGAAATGTTAGGTTGGGTTAGGTTAGGTGATATTACGTTATTGACGTATATAAAGGTCCCGCGGAGACGTAGAGGCCAACTCGCCAGGAATGTTGTCAAATATTACCGCCGAGATGTTAGGTTGGGTTAGGTTAGGTTATATTACGTTATTGATGTGTATAACGGTCCCACGGAGACGTAGAGAATAACAAGACAGGAATGTGGTCAAATATTACCGCCGAGATGTTAGGTTGGGTTAGGTTAGGTTATATTACGTTATTGATGTATATAAATGTCACACGGAGACGTAGAGGCCAACTCGCCAGGAGTGTTTTCAAATATTACCGCCGAGATGTTAGGTTGGGTTAGGTTAGGTTATATTACGTTATTGACGTATATAAAGGTCCCGCGGAGACGTAGAGGCCAACTCGCCAGGAATGTTGCCAAATATTACCGCCGAGATGTTAGGTTGGGTTAGGTTAGGTTATATTACGTTATTGATGTATATAAAGGTCCCACGGAGACGGAGAAGCCAACTCGCCAGGAATGTTGTCAAATATTGCCGCCGAAATGTTAGGTTGGGTTAGGTTAGGTTATATTACGTTATTGACGTATATAAAGGTCCCGCGGAGACGTAGAGGCCAACTCGCCAGGAATGTTGTCAAATATTACCGCCGAGATGTTAGGTTGGGTTAGGTTAGGTTATATTACGTTATTGATGTATATGAAGGTCCCACGGAGACGTAGATGCCAACTCGCCAGGAATGTTTTCAAATATTACCGCCGAGATGTTAGGTTGGGTTAGGTTAGGTTATATTACGTTATTTATGTACATAAAGGTCCCACGGAGACGTAGAGTTCAACTCGCCAGGAATGTTGTCAAATATGAGCGCCGAGATGTTAGGTTGGGTTAGGTTAGTTTATATTGCGTTATTGATGTATATGAAGGTCAAACGGAGACGTGGAGGCCAAAAAGCCAGGAATGTGGTCAAATATTACCGCCGAGATGATAAGTTGGGTTAGGTTAGGTTATATTACGTTATTGATGTATATGAAGGTCAAACGGAGACGTAGAGGTCAACTCGCCAGGAATGTTGTCAAATATTACCGCCGAGATGTTAGGTTGTGTTAGGTTAGGTTATATTACGTTATTGATGTATATGAAGGTCCCACGGAGACGTAGAGTTCAACTCGCCAGGAATGTTGTCAAATATTAGCGCCGAGATGATAGGATGGGTTAGGTTAGGTTATATGACGTTATTGATGTATATAAAGGTCCCACGGAGACGTAGATGCCAACTCGCCAGGAATGTTTTCAAATATTACCGCCGAGATGTTAGGTTGGGTTAGGTTAGGTTATATTACGTTATTGATGTATATAAAGGTCCCACGGAGACGGAGAAGCCAACTCGCCAGGAATGTTTTCAAATATTACCGCCGAGATGTTAGGTTGTGTTAGGTTAGGTTATATTACGTTATTGATGTATAAAAAAGTCCCACGCAGACATAGAGGCCAACAAGACAGGAATGTGGTCATATATTACCGCCGAGATGTTAGGTTGGGTTAGGTTAGGTTATATTACGTTATTGATGTATATAAAGTTCCACGGAGACGTAGATGCCAACTCGCCAGGAATGTTTTCAAATATTACCGCCGAGATGTTAGGTTGGGTTAGGTTAGGTTATATTACGTTATTGACGTATATAAAGGTCCCACGGAGACGTAGAGGCCAACTCGCCAGGAATGTTGCCAAATATTACCGCCGAGATGTTAGGTTGGGTTAGGTTAGGTTATATTACGTTATTGATGTATATAAAGGTCCCACGGAGACGGAGAAGCCAACTCGTCAGGAATGTTGTCAAATATTGCCGCCGAAATGTTAGGTTGGGTTAGGTTAGGTTATATTACGATATTGACGTATATAAAGGTCCCACGGAGACGTAGAGGCCAACTCGCCAGGAATGTTGTCAAATATGAGCGCCGAGATGTTAGGTTGGGTTAGGTTAGGTTATATTGCGTTATTGATGTATATGAAGGTCAAACGGAGACGTGGAGGCCAAAAAGCCAGGAATGTGGTCAAATATTACCGCCGAGATGTTATGTTGGGTTAGGTTAGGTTATATTACGTTATTGATGTATACAAAGGTCCCACGCAGGCACAGAGGCCAACAAGACAGGAATGTGGTCAAATATTACCGCCGAGATGTTAGGTTGGGTTAGGTTGGGTTATATTACGTTATTGATGTATATGAAGGTCCCACGGAGACGTAGAGGCCAACTCTCCAGGAATGTTGTCAAATATTACCGCCGAGATGTTAGGTTGGGTTAGGTTAGGTTATATTACCTTATTGATGTATATAAAGGTCCCACGGAGACGGAGAAGCCAACTCGCCAGGAATGTTGTTAAATATTACCGCTGAGATGTTATGTTGGGTTAGGTTAGGTTATATTACGTTATTGATGTATATAAAGATCCCACGGAGACGTAGAGGCCAACTCGCCAGGTATGTTGTCAAATATTACGGCCGAGATGTTAGGATGGGTTAGGTTAGGTTATATTACGTTATTGATGTATAAAAAGGTCCCACGCAGACATAGAGGCCAACAAGACAGGAATGTGGTTATATATTACCGCCGAGATGTTAGGTTGGGTTAGGTTAGGTTATATTACGTTATTGATGTATATAAAGGTCCACGGAGACGTAGATGCCAACTCGCCAGGAATGTTTTCAAATATTACCGCCGAGATGTTAGGTTGGGTTAGGTTAGGTTATATTACGTTATTGACGTATATAAAGGTCCCACGGAGACGTAGATGCCAACTCGCCAGGAATGTTTTCAAATATTACCGCCGAGATGTTAGGTTGGGTTAGGTTGGGTTATATTACGTTATTGATGTATATGAAGGTCCCACGGAGACGTAGAGGCCAACTCGCCAGGAATGTTGTCAAATATTACCGCCGAGATGTTAGGTTGGGTTAGGTTAGGTTATATTACGTTATACATGTATATAAAGGTCCCACGGAGGCGTAGAGGCCAACTCGCCAGGAATGTTGTCAAGTATTACCGCCGAGATGTTAGGTTGGGTTAGGTTAGGTTAAATTACGTGATTGATGTATATAAAGGTCCCACGGAGACGTAGATGCCAACTCGCCAGGAATGTTTTCAAATATTACCGCCGAGATGTTAGGTTGGGTTAGGTTAGGTTATATTACGTTATTGATGTGTATAACGGTCCCACGGAGACGTAGAGAATAACAAGACAGGAATGTGGTCAAATATTACCGCCGAGATGTTAGGTTGGGTTAGGTTAGGTTATATTACGTTATTGATGTATATAAATGTCCCACGGAGACGTAGAGGCCAACTCGCCAGGAGTGTTTTCAAATATTACCGCCGAGATGTTAGGTTGGGTTAGGTTAGGTTATATTACGTTATTGATGTATATGAAGGTCCCACGGAGACGTAGAGGCCAACTCTCCAGGAATGTTGTCAAATATTACCGCCGAGATGTTAGGTTGGGTTAGGTTAGGTTATATTACCTTATTGATGTATATAAAGGTCCCACGGAGACGGAGAAGCCAACTCGACAGGAATGTTGTTAAATATTACCGCTGAGATGTTAGGTTGGGTTAGGTTAGGTTATATTACGTTATTGATGTATATAAAGATCCCACGGAGACGTAGAGGCCAACTCGCCAGGTATGTTGTCAAATATTACCGCCGAGATGTTAGGATGGGTTAGGTTAGGTTATATTACGTTATTGATGTATAAAAAGGTCCCACGCAGACATAGAGGCCAACAAGACAGGAATGTGGTCATATATTACCGCCGAGATGTTAGGTTGGGTTAGGTTAGGTTATATTACGTTATTGATGTATATAAAGGTCCACGGAGACGTAGATGCCAACTCGCCAGGAATGTTTTCAAATATTACCGCCGAGATGTTAGGTTGGGTTAGGTTAGGTTATATTACGTTATTGACGTATATAAAGGTCCCACGGAGACGTAGATGCCAACTCGCCAGGAATGTTTTCAAATATTACCGCCGAGATGTTAGGTTGGGTTAGGTTAGATTATATTACGGTATTGATGTATATAAAGGTCCCACGGAGACGTAGAGTTCAACACGCCAGGAATGTTGTCAAATATGAGCGACGAGATGTTAGGTTGGGTTAGGTTAGGTTATATTGCGTTATTGATGTATATGAAGGTCAAACGGAGACGTGGAGGCCAAAAAGCCGGGAATGTGGTCAAATATTACCGCCGAGATGATAAGTTGGGTTAGGTTAGGTTATATTACGTTATTGATGTATATGAAGGTCCCACGGAGACGTAGACGCCAACTAGCCAGGTATGTTGTCAAATATTACCGCCGAGATGTTAGGTTGGGTTAGGTTGGGTTATATTACGTTATTGATGTATATGAAGGTCCCACGGAGACGTAGAGGCCAACTCTCCAGGAATGTTGTCAAATATTACCGCCGAGATGTTAGGTTGGGTTAGGTTAGGTTATATTACCTTATTGATGTATATAAAGGTCCCACGGAGACGGAGAAGCCAACTCGCCAGGAATGTTGTTAAATATTACCGCTGAGATGTTATGTTGGGTTAGGTTAGGTTATATTACGTTATTGATGTATATAAAGATCCCACGGAGACGTAGAGGCCAACTCGCCAGGTATGTTGTCAAATATTACGGCCGAGATGTTAGGATGGGTTAGGTTAGGTTATATTACGTTATTGATGTATAAAAAGGTCCCACGCAGACATAGAGGCCAACAAGACAGGAATGTGGTTATATATTACCGCCGAGATGTTAGGTTGGGTTAGGTTAGGTTATATTACGTTATTGATGTATATAAAGGTCCACGGAGACGTAGATGCCAACTCGCCAGGAATGTTTTCAAATATTACCGCCGAGATGTTAGGTTGGGTTAGGTTAGGTTATATTACGTTATTTACGTATATAAAGGTCCCACGGAGACGTAGATGCCAACTCGCCAGGAATGTTTTCAAATATTACCGCCGAGATGTTAGGTTGGGTTAGGTTGGGTTATATTACGTTATTGATGTATATGAAGGTCCCACGGAGACGTAGAGGCCAACTCGCCAGGAATGTTGTCAAATATTACCGCCGAGATGTTAGGTTGGGTTAGGTTAGGTTATATTACGTTATACATGTATATAAAGGTCCCACGGAGGCGTAGAGGCCAACTCGCCAGGAATGTTGTCAAGTATTACCGCCGAGATGTTAGGTTGGGTTAGGTTAGGTTAAATTACGTGATTGATGTATATAAAGGTCCCACGGAGACGTAGATGCCAACTCGCCAGGAATGTTTTCAAATATTACCGCCGAGATGTTAGGTTGGGTTAGGTTAGGTTATATTACGTTATTGATGTGTATAACGGTCCCACGGAGACGTAGAGAATAACAAGACAGGAATGTGGTCAAATATTACCGCCGAGATGTTAGGTTGGGTTAGGTTAGGTTATATTACGTTATTGATGTATATAAATGTCCCACGGAGACGTAGAGGCCAACTCGCCAGGAGTGTTTTCAAATATTACCGCCGAGATGTTAGGTTGGGTTAGGTTAGGTTATATTACGTTATTGATGTATATGAAGGTCCCACGGAGACGTAGAGGCCAACTCTCCAGGAATGTTGTCAAATATTACCGCCGAGATGTTAGGTTGGGTTAGGTTAGGTTATATTACCTTATTGATGTATATAAAGGTCCCACGGAGACGGAGAAGCCAACTCGACAGGAATGTTGTTAAATATTACCGCTGAGATGTTAGGTTGGGTTAGGTTAGGTTATATTACGTTATTGATGTATATAAAGATCCCACGGAGACGTAGAGGCCAACTCGCCAGGTATGTTGTCAAATATTACCGCCGAGATGTTAGGATGGGTTAGGTTAGGTTATATTACGTTATTGATGTATAAAAAGGTCCCACGCAGACATAGAGGCCAACAAGACAGGAATGTGGTCATATATTACCGCCGAGATGTTAGGTTGGGTTAGGTTAGGTTATATTACGTTATTGATGTATATAAAGGTCCACGGAGACGTAGATGCCAACTCGCCAGGAATGTTTTCAAATATTACCGCCGAGATGTTAGGTTGGGTTAGGTTAGGTTATATTACGTTATTGACGTATATGAAGGTCCCACGGAGACGTAGATGCCAACTCGCCAGGAATGTTTTCAAGTATTACCGCCGAGATGTTAGGTTGGGTTAGGTTAGATTATATTACGGTATTGATGTATATAAAGGTCCCACGGAGACGTAGAGTTCAACACGCCAGGAATGTTGTCAAATATGAGCGACGAGATGTTAGGTTGGGTTAGGTTAGGTTATATTGCGTTATTGATGTATATGAAGGTCAAACGGAGACGTGGAGGCCAAAAAGCCGGGAATGTGGTCAAATATTACCGCCGAGATGATAAGTTGGGTTAGGTTAGGTTATATTACGTTATTGATGTATATGAAGGTCCCACGGAGACGTAGACGCCAACTAGCCAGGTATGTTGTCAAATATTACCGCCGAGATGTTAGGTTGGGTTAGGTTGGGTTATATTACGTTATTGATGTATATGAAGGTCCCACGGAGACGTAGAGGCCAACTCTCCAGGAATGTTGTCAAATATTACCGCCGAGATGTTAGGTTGGGTTAGGTTAGGTTATATTACCTTATTGATGTATATAAAGGTCCCACGGAGACGGAGAAGCCAACTCGCCAGGAATGTTGTTAAATATTACCGCTGAGATGTTATGTTGGGTTAGGTTAGGTTATATTACGTTATTGATGTATATAAAGATCCCACGGAGACGTAGAGGCCAACTCGCCAGGTATGTTGTCAAATATTACGGCCGAGATGTTAGGATGGGTTAGGTTAGGTTATATTACGTTATTGATGTATAAAAAGGTCCCACGCAGACATAGAGGCCAACAAGACAGGAATGTGGTTATATATTACCGCCGAGATGTTAGGTTGGGTTAGGTTAGGTTATATTACGTTATTGATGTATATAAAGGTCCACGGAGACGTAGATGCCAACTCGCCAGGAATGTTTTCAAATATTACCGCCGAGATGTTAGGTTGGGTTAGGTTAGGTTATATTACGTTATTGACGTATATAAAGGTCCCACGGAGACGTAGATGCCAACTCGCCAGGAATGTTTTCAAATATTACCGCCGAGATGTTAGGTTGGGTTAGGTTGGGTTATATTACGTTATTGATGTATATGAAGGTCCCACGGAGACGTAGAGGCCAACTCGCCAGGAATGTTGTCAAATATTACCGCCGAGATGTTAGGTTGGGTTAGGTTAGGTTATATTACGTTATACATGTATATAAAGGTCCCACGGAGGCGTAGAGGCCAACTCGCCAGGAATGTTGTCAAGTATTACCGCCGAGATGTTAGGTTGGGTTAGGTTAGGTTAAATTACGTGATTGATGTATATAAAGGTCCCACGGAGACGTAGATGCCAACTCGCCAGGAATGTTTTCAAATATTACCGCCGAGATGTTAGGTTGGGTTAGGTTAGGTTATATTACGTTATTGATGTGTATAACGGTCCCACGGAGACGTAGAGAATAACAAGACAGGAATGTGGTCAAATATTACCGCCGAGATGTTAGGTTGGGTTAGGTTAGGTTATATTACGTTATTGATGTATATAAATGTCCCACGGAGACGTAGAGGCCAACTCGCCAGGAGTGTTTTCAAATATTACCGCCGAGATGTTAGGTTGGGTTAGGTTAGGTTATATTACGTTATTGATGTATATGAAGGTCCCACGGAGACGTAGAGGCCAACTCTCCAGGAATGTTGTCAAATATTACCGCCGAGATGTTAGGTTGGGTTAGGTTAGGTTATATTACGTTATTGATGTGTATAACGGTCCCACGGAGACGTAGAGAATAACAAGACAGGAATGTGGTCAAATATTACCGCCGAGATGTTAGGTTGGGTTAGGTTAGGTTATATTACGTTATTGATGTATATAAATGTCCCACGGAGACGTAGAGGCCAACTCGCCAGGAGTGTTTTCAAATATTACCGCCGAGATGTTAGGTTGGGTTAGGTTAGGTTATATTACGTTATTGATGTATATGAAGGTCCCACGGAGACGTAGAGGCCAACTCTCCAGGAATGTTGTCAAATATTACCGCCGAGATGTTAGGTTGGGTTAGGTTAGGTTATATTACCTTATTGATGTATATAAAGGTCCCACGGAGACGGAGAAGCCAACTCGACAGGAATGTTGTTAAATATTACCGCTGAGATGTTAGGTTGGGTTAGGTTAGGTTATATTACGTTATTGATGTATATAAAGATCCCACGGAGACGTAGAGGCCAACTCGCCAGGTATGTTGTCAAATATTACCGCCGAGATGTTAGGATGGGTTAGGTTAGGTTATATTACGTTATTGATGTATAAAAAGGTCCCACGCAGACATAGAGGCCAACAAGACAGGAATGTGGTCATATATTACCGCCGAGATGTTAGGTTGGGTTAGGTTAGGTTATATTACGTTATTGATGTATATAAAGGTCCACGGAGACGTAGATGCCAACTCGCCAGGAATGTTTTCAAATATTACCGCCGAGATGTTAGGTTGGGTTAGGTTAGGTTATATTACGTTATTGACGTATATAAAGGTCCCACGGAGACGTAGATGCCAACTCGCCAGGAATGTTTTCAAATATTACCGCCGAGATGTTAGGTTGGGTTAGGTTAGATTATATTACGGTATTGATGTATATAAAGGTCCCACGGAGACGTAGAGTTCAACACGCCAGGAATGTTGTCAAATATGAGCGACGAGATGTTAGGTTGGGTTAGGTTAGGTTATATTGCGTTATTGATGTATATGAAGGTCAAACGGAGACGTGGAGGCCAAAAAGCCGGGAATGTGGTCAAATATTACCGCCGAGATGATAAGTTGGGTTAGGTTAGGTTATATTACGTTATTGATGTATATGAAGGTCCCACGGAGACGTAGACGCCAACTAGCCAGGTATGTTGTCAAATATTACCGCCGAGATGTTAGGTTGGGTTAGGTTGGGTTATATTACGTTATTGATGTATATGAAGGTCCCACGGAGACGTAGAGGCCAACTCTCCAGGAATGTTGTCAAATATTACCGCCGAGATGTTAGGTTGGGTTAGGTTAGGTTATATTACCTTATTGATGTATATAAAGGTCCCACGGAGACGGAGAAGCCAACTCGCCAGGAATGTTGTTAAATATTACCGCTGAGATGTTATGTTGGGTTAGGTTAGGTTATATTACGTTATTGATGTATATAAAGATCCCACGGAGACGTAGAGGCCAACTCGCCAGGTATGTTGTCAAATATTACGGCCGAGATGTTAGGATGGGTTAGGTTAGGTTATATTACGTTATTGATGTATAAAAAGGTCCCACGCAGACATAGAGGCCAACAAGACAGGAATGTGGTTATATATTACCGCCGAGATGTTAGGTTGGGTTAGGTTAGGTTATATTACGTTATTGATGTATATAAAGGTCCACGGAGACGTAGATGCCAACTCGCCAGGAATGTTTTCAAATATTACCGCCGAGATGTTAGGTTGGGTTAGGTTAGGTTATATTACGTTATTGACGTATATAAAGGTCCCACGGAGACGTAGATGCCAACTCGCCAGGAATGTTTTCAAATATTACCGCCGAGATGTTAGGTTGGGTTAGGTTGGGTTATATTACGTTATTGATGTATATGAAGGTCCCACGGAGACGTAGAGGCCAACTCGCCAGGAATGTTGTCAAATATTACCGCCGAGATGTTAGGTTGGGTTAGGTTAGGTTATATTACGTTATACATGTATATAAAGGTCCCACGGAGGCGTAGAGGCCAACTCGCCAGGAATGTTGTCAAGTATTACCGCCGAGATGTTAGGTTGGGTTAGGTTAGGTTAAATTACGTGATTGATGTATATAAAGGTCCCACGGAGACGTAGATGCCAACTCGCCAGGAATGTTTTCAAATATTACCGCCGAGATGTTAGGTTGGGTTAGGTTAGGTTATATTACGTTATTGATGTGTATAACGGTCCCACGGAGACGTAGAGAATAACAAGACAGGAATGTGGTCAAATATTACCGCCGAGATGTTAGGTTGGGTTAGGTTAGGTTATATTACGTTATTGATGTATATAAATGTCCCACGGAGACGTAGAGGCCAACTCGCCAGGAGTGTTTTCAAATATTACCGCCGAGATGTTAGGTTGGGTTAGGTTAGGTTATATTACGTTATTGATGTATATGAAGGTCCCACGGAGACGTAGAGGCCAACTCTCCAGGAATGTTGTCAAATATTACCGCCGAGATGTTAGGTTGGGTTAGGTTAGGTTATATTACCTTATTGATGTATATAAAGGTCCCACGGAGACGGAGAAGCCAACTCGACAGGAATGTTGTTAAATATTACCGCTGAGATGTTAGGTTGGGTTAGGTTAGGTTATATTACGTTATTGATGTATATAAAGATCCCACGGAGACGTAGAGGCCAACTCGCCAGGTATGTTGTCAAATATTACCGCCGAGATGTTAGGATGGGTTAGGTTAGGTTATATTACGTTATTGATGTATAAAAAGGTCCCACGCAGACATAGAGGCCAACAAGACAGGAATGTGGTCATATATTACCGCCGAGATGTTAGGTTGGGTTAGGTTAGGTTATATTACGTTATTGATGTATATAAAGGTCCACGGAGACGTAGATGCCAACTCGCCAGGAATGTTTTCAAATATTACCGCCGAGATGTTAGGTTGGGTTAGGTTAGGTTATATTACGTTATTGACGTATATGAAGGTCCCACGGAGACGTAGATGCCAACTCGCCAGGAATGTTTTCAAATATTACCGCCGAGATGTTAGGTTGGGTTAGGTTAGATTATATTACGGTATTGATGTATATAAAGGTCCCACGGAGACGTAGAGTTCAACACGCCAGGAATGTTGTCAAATATGAGCGACGAGATGTTAGGTTGGGTTAGGTTAGGTTATATTGCGTTATTGATGTATATGAAGGTCAAACGGAGACGTGGAGGCCAAAAAGCCGGGAATGTGGTCAAATATTACCGCCGAGATGATAAGTTGGGTTAGGTTAGGTTATATTACGTTATTGATGTATATGAAGGTCCCACGGAGACGTAGACGCCAACTAGCCAGGTATGTTGTCAAATATTACCGCCGAGATGTTAGGTTGGGTTAGGTTGGGTTATATTACGTTATTGATGTATATGAAGGTCCCACGGAGACGTAGAGGCCAACTCTCCAGGAATGTTGTCAAATATTACCGCCGAGATGTTAGGTTGGGTTAGGTTAGGTTATATTACCTTATTGATGTATATAAAGGTCCCACGGAGACGGAGAAGCCAACTCGCCAGGAATGTTGTTAAATATTACCGCTGAGATGTTATGTTGGGTTAGGTTAGGTTATATTACGTTATTGATGTATATAAAGATCCCACGGAGACGTAGAGGCCAACTCGCCAGGTATGTTGTCAAATATTACGGCCGAGATGTTAGGATGGGTTAGGTTAGGTTATATTACGTTATTGATGTATAAAAAGGTCCCACGCAGACATAGAGGCCAACAAGACAGGAATGTGGTTATATATTACCGCCGAGATGTTAGGTTGGGTTAGGTTAGGTTATATTACGTTATTGATGTATATAAAGGTCCACGGAGACGTAGATGCCAACTCGCCAGGAATGTTTTCAAATATTACCGCCGAGATGTTAGGTTGGGTTAGGTTAGGTTATATTACGTTATTGACGTATATAAAGGTCCCACGGAGACGTAGATGCCAACTCGCCAGGAATGTTTTCAAATATTACCGCCGAGATGTTAGGTTGGGTTAGGTTGGGTTATATTACGTTATTGATGTATATGAAGGTCCCACGGAGACGTAGAGGCCAACTCGCCAGGAATGTTGTCAAATATTACCGCCGAGATGTTAGGTTGGGTTAGGTTAGGTTATATTACGTTATACATGTATATAAAGGTCCCACGGAGGCGTAGAGGCCAACTCGCCAGGAATGTTGTCAAGTATTACCGCCGAGATGTTAGGTTGGGTTAGGTTAGATTAAATTACGTGATTGATGTATATAAAGGTCCCACGGAGACGTAGATGCCAACTCGCCAGGAATGTTTTCAAATATTACCGCCGAGATGTTAGGTTGGGTTAGGTTAGGTTATATTACGTTATTGATGTGTATAACGGTCCCACGGAGACGTAGAGAATAACAAGACAGGAATGTGGTCAAATATTACCGCCGAGATGTTAGGTTGGGTTAGGTTAGGTTATATTACGTTATTGATGTATATAAATGTCCCACGGAGACGTAGAGGCCAACTCGCCAGGAGTGTTTTCAAATATTACCGCCGAGATGTTAGGTTGGGTTAGGTTAGGTTATATTACGTTATTGATGTATATGAAGGTCCCACGGAGACGTAGAGGCCAACTCTCCAGGAATGTTGTCAAATATTACCGCCGAGATGTTAGGTTGGGTTAGGTTAGGTTATATTACCTTATTGATGTATATAAAGGTCCCACGGAGACGGAGAAGCCAACTCGCCAGGAATGTTGTTAAATATTACCGCTGAGATGTTAGGTTGGGTTAGGTTAGGTTATATTACGTTATTGATGTATATAAAGATCCCACGGAGACGTAGAGGCCAACTCGCCAGGTATGTTGTCAAATATTACCGCCGAGATGTTAGGATGGGTTAGGTTAGGTTATATTACGTTATTGATGTATAAAAAGGTCCCACGCAGACATAGAGGCCAACAAGACAGGAATGTGGTCATATATTACCGCCGAGATGTTAGGTTGGGTTAGGTTAGGTTATATTACGTTATTGATGTATATAAAGGTCCACGGAGACGTAGATGCCAACTCGCCAGGAATGTTTTCAAATATTACCGCCGAGATGTTAGGTTGGGTTAGGTTAGGTTATATTACGTTATTGACGTATATAAAGGTCCCACGGAGACGTAGATGCCAACTCGCCAGGAATGTTTTCAAATATTACCGCCGAGATGTTAGGTTGGGTTAGGTTAGATTATATTACGGTATTGATGTATATAAAGGTCCCACGGAGACGTAGAGTTCAACACGCCAGGAATGTTGTCAAATATGAGCGACGAGATGTTAGGTTGGGTTAGGTTAGGTTATATTGCGTTATTGATGTATATGAAGGTCAAACGGAGACGTGGAGGCCAAAAAGCCGGGAATGTGGTCAAATATTACCGCCGAGATGATAAGTTGGGTTAGGTTAGGTTATATTACGTTATTGATGTATATGAAGGTCCCACGGAGACGTAGACGCCAACTAGCCAGGTATGTTGTCAAATATTACCGCCGAGATGTTAGGTTGTGTTAGGTTAGGTTATATTACGTTATTGATGTATATGAAGGTCCCACGGAGACGTAGACGCCAACTAGCCAGGTATGTTGTCAAATATTACCGCCGAGATGTTAGGTTGGGTTAGGTTGGGTTATATTACGTTATTGATGTATATGAAGGTCCCACGGAGACGTAGAGGCCAACTCGCCAGGAATGTTGTCAAATATTACCGCCGAGATGTTAGGTTGGGTTAGGTTAGGTTATATTACGTTATACATGTATATAAAGGTCCCACGGAGGCGTAGAGGCCAACTCGCCAGGAATGTTGTCAAGTATTACCGCCGAGATGTTAGGTTGGGTTAGGTTAGGTTAAATTACGTGATTGATGTATATAAAGGTCCCACGGAGACGTAGATGCCAACTCGCCAGGAATGTTTTCAAATATTACCGCCGAGATGTTAGGTTGGGTTAGGTTAGGTTATATTACGTTATTGATGTGTATAACGGTCCCACGGAGACGTAGAGAATAACAAGACAGGAATGTGGTCAAATATTACCGCCGAGATGTTAGGTTGGGTTAGGTTAGGTTATATTACGTTATTGATGTATATAAATGTCCCACGGAGACGTAGAGGCCAACTCGCCAGGAGTGTTTTCAAATATTACCGCCGAGATGTTAGGTTGGGTTAGGTTAGGTTATATTACGTTATTGATGTATATGAAGGTCCCACGGAGACGTAGAGGCCAACTCTCCAGGAATGTTGTCAAATATTACCGCCGAGATGTTAGGATGGGTTAGGTTAGGTTATATTACGTTATCGATGTATAAAAAGGTCCCACGCAGACATAGAGGCCAACAAGACAGGAATGTGGTCATATATTACCGCCGAGATGTTAGGTTGGGTTAGGTTAGGTTATATTACGTTATTGATGTATATAAAGGTCCACGGAGACGTAGATGCCAACTCGCCAGGAATGTTTTCAAATATTACCGCCGAGATGTTAGGTTGGGTTAGGTTAGGTTATATTACGTTATTGACGTATATAAAGGTCCCACGGAGACGTAGATGCCAACTCGCCAGGAATGTTTTCAAATATTACCGCCGAGATGTTAGGTTGGGTTAGGTTAGATTATATTACGGTATTGATGTATATAAAGGTCCCACGGAGACGTAGAGTTCAACACGCCAGGAATGTTGTCAAATATGAGCGACGAGATGTTAGGTTGGGTTAGGTTAGGTTATATTGCGTTATTGATGTATATGAAGGTCAAACGGAGACGTGGAGGCCAAAAAGCCGGGAATGTGGTCAAATATTACCGCCGAGATGATAAGTTGGGTTAGGTTAGGTTATATTACGTTATTGATGTATATGAAGGTCAAACGGAGACGTAGAGGTCAACTCGCCAGGAATGTTGTCAAATATTACCGCCGAGATGTTAGGTTCTGTTAGGTTAGGTTATATTACGTTATTGATGTATATGAAGGTCCCACGGAGACGTAGACGCCAACTCGCCAGGAATGTTTTCAAATATTACCGCCGAGATGTTAGGTTGCGTTAGGTTAGGTTATATTACGTTATTGATGTATATAATGGTCCCACGGAGATGGAGAAGCCAACTCGCCAGGAATGTTGTTAAATATTACCGCTGAGATGTTAGGTTGGGTTAGGTTAGGTTATATTACGTTATTGATGTATATGAAGGTCCCACGGAGACGTAGAGTTCAACTCGCCAGGAATGTTGTCAAATATTAGCGCCGAGATGATAGGATGGGTTAGGTTAGGTTATATGACGTTATTGATGTATATAAAGGTCCCACGGAGACGTAGATGCCAACTCGCCAGGAATGTTTTCAAATATTACCGCCGAGGTGTTAGGTTGCGTTAGGTTAGGTTATATTACGTTATTGATGTATATAATGGTCCCACGGAGATGGAGAAGCCAACTCGCCAGGAATGTTGTTAAATATTACCGCTGAGATGTTAGGTTGGGTTAGGTTAGGTTATATTACGTTCTTGATGTATAAAAAAGTCCCACGCACACATAGAGGCCAACAAGACAGGAATGTGGTCATATATTACCGCCGAGATGTTAGGTTGGGTTAGGTTAGGTTATATTACGTTATTGATGTGTATAAAGGTCCACGGAGACGGAGAAGCCAACTCGCCAGGAATGTTGTCAAATATTGCCGCCGAAATGTTAGGTTGGGTTAGGTTAGGTTATATTACGTTATTGACGTATATAAAGGTCCCGCGGAGACGTAGAGGCCAACTCGCCAGGAATGTTGCCAAATATTACCGCCGAGATGTTAGGTTGGGTTAGGTTAGGTTATATTACGTTATTGATGTATATAAAGGTCCCACGGAGACGGAGAAGCCAACTCGCCAGGAATGTTGTCAAATATTGCCGCCGAAATGTTAGGTTGGGTTAGGTTAGGTTATATTACGTTATTGACGTATATAAAGGTCCCGCGGAGACGTAGAGGCCAACTCGCCAGGAATGTTGTCAAATATTACCGCCGAGATGTTAGGTTGGGTTAGGTTAGGTTATATTACGTTATTGATGTATATGAAGGTCCCACGGAGACGTAGATGCCAACTCGCCAGGAATGTTTTCAAATATTACCGCCGAGATGTTAGGTTGGGTTAGGTTAGGTTATATTACGTTATTTATGTACATAAAGGTCCCACGGAGACGTAGAGTTCAACTCGCCAGGAATGTTGTCAAATATGAGCGCCGAGATGTTAGGTTGGGTTAGGTTAGTTTATATTGCGTTATTGATGTATATGAAGGTCAAACGGAGACGTGGAGGCCAAAAAGCCAGGAATGTGGTCATATATTACCGCCGAGATGTTAGCTTGGGTTAGGTTAGGTTATATTACGTTATTGATGTGTATAAAGGTCCACGGAGACGGAGAAGCCAACTCGCCAGGAATGTTGTCAAATATTGCCGCCGAAATGTTAGGTTGGGTTAGGTTAGGTTATATTACGTTATTGACGTATATAAAGGTCCCGCGGAGACGTAGAGGCCAACTCGCCAGGAATGTTGCCAAATATTACCGCCGAGATGTTAGGTTGGGTTAGGTTAGGTTATATTACGTTATTGATGTATATAAAGGTCCCACGGAGACGGAGAAGCCAACTCGCCAGGAATGTTGTCAAATATTGCCGCCGAAATGTTAGGTTGGGTTAGGTTAGGTTATATTACGTTATTGACGTATATAAAGGTCCCGCGGAGACGTAGAGGCCAACTCGCCAGGAATGTTGTCAAATATGAGCGCCGAGATGTTAGGTTGGGTTAGGTTAGTTTATATTGCGTTATTGATGTATATGAAGGTCAAACGGAGACGTGGAGGCCAAAAAGCCAGGAATGTGGTCAAATATTACCGCCGAGATGATAAGTTGGGTTAGGTTAGGTTATATTACGTTATTGATGTATATGAAGGTCAAACGGAGACGTAGAGGTCAACTCGCCAGGAATGTTGTCAAATATTACCGCCGAGATGTTAGGTTGTGTTAGGTTAGGTTATATTACGTTATTGATGTATATGAAGGTCCCACGGAGACGTAGAGTTCAACTCGCCAGGAATGTTGTCAAATATTAGCGCCGAGATGATAGGATGGGTTAGGTTAGGTTATATGACGTTATTGATGTATATAAAGGTCCCACGGAGACGTAGATGCCAACTCGCCAGGAATGTTTTCAAATATTACCGCCGAGATGTTAGGTTGCGTTAGGTTAGGTTATATTACGTTATTGATGTATATAAAGGTCCCACGGAGATGGAGAAGCCAACTCGCCAGGATTGTTGTTAAATATTACCGCTGAGATGTTAGGTTGGGTTAGGTTAGGTTATATTACGTTATTGATGTATAAAAAAGTCCCACGCAGACATAGAGGCCAACAAAACAGGAATGTGGTCATATATTACCGCCGAGATGTTAGGTTGGGTTAGGTTAGGTTATATTACGTTATTGATGTATATAAAGATCCACGGAGACGTAGATGCCAACTCGCCAGGAATGTTTTCAAATATTACCGCCGAGATGTTAGGTTGGGTTATGTTAGGTTATATTACGTTATTGACGTATATAAAGGTCCCACGGAGACGTAGAGGCCAACTCGCCAGGAATGTTGCCAAATATTACCGCCGAGATGTTAGGTTGGGTTAGGTTAGGTTATATTACGTTATTGATGTATATAAAGGTCCCACGGAGACGGAGAAGCCAACTCGTCAGGAATGTTGTCAAATATTGCCGCCGAAATGTTAGGTTGGGTTAGGTTAGGTTATATTACGTTATTGACGTATATAAAGGTCCCACTGAGACGTAGAGGCCAACTCGCCAGGAATGTTGTCAAATATTACCGCCGAGATGTTAGGTTGGGTTAGGTTAGGTTATATTACGTTATTGATGTATATAAAGGTCCCACGGAGACGTAGATGCCAACTCGCCAGGAATGTTTTCAAATATTACCGCCGAGATGTTAGGTTGGGTTAGGTTAGGTTATATTACGTTATTGATGTATATAAAGGTCCCACGGAGACGGAGAAGCCAACTCGCCAGGAATGTTTTCAAATATTACCGCCGAGATGTTAGGTTGTGTTAGGTTAGGTTATATTACGTTATTGATGTATAAAAAAGTCCCACGCAGACATAGAGGCCAACAAGACAGGAATGTGGTCATATATTACCGCCGAGATGTTAGGTTGGGTTAGGTTAGGTTATATTACGTTATTGATGTATATAAAGATCCACGGAGACGTAGATGCCAACTCGCCAGGAATGTTTTCAAATATTACCGCCGAGATGTTAGGTTGGGTTAGGTTAGGTTATATTACGTTATTGACGTATATAAAGGTCCCACGGAGACGTAGAGGCCAACTCGCCAGGAATGTTGCCAAATATTACCGCCGAGATGTTAGGTTGGGTTAGGTTAGGTTATATTACGTTATTGATGTATATAAAGGTCCCACGGAGACGGAGAAGCCAACTCGTCAGGAATGTTGTCAAATATTGCCGCCGAAATGTTAGGTTGGGTTAGGTTAGGTTATATTACGTTATTGACGTTTATAAAGGTCCCACGGAGACGTAGAGGCCAACTCGCCAGGAATGTTGTCAAATATTACCGCCGAGATGTTAGGTTGGGTTAGGTTAGGTTATATTACGTTATTGATGTATATAAAGGTCCCACGGAGACGTAGATGCCAACTCGCCAGGAATGTTTTCAAATATTACCGCCGAGATGTTAGGTTGGGTTAGGTTAGGTTATATTACGTTATTTATGTATATAAAGGTCCCACGGAGACGTAGAGTTCAACTCGCCAGGAATGTTGTCAAATATGAGCGCCGAGATGTTAGGTTGGGTTAGGTTAGGTTATATTGCGTTATTGATGTATATGAAGGTCAAACGGAGACGTGGAGGCCAAAAAGCCAGGAATGTGGTCAAATATTACCGCCGAGATGTTATGTTGGGTTAGGTTAGGTTATATTACGTTATTGATGTATACAAAGGTCCCACGCAGGCACAGAGGCCAACAAGACAGGAATGTGGTCAAATATTACCGCCGAGATGTTAGGTTGGGTTAGGTTGGGTTATATTACGTTATTGATGTATATGAAGGTCCCACGGAGACGTAGAGGCCAACTCTCCAGGAATGTTGTCAAATATTACCGCCGAGATGTTAGGTTGGGTTAGGTTAGGTTATATTACCTTATTGATGTATATAAAGGTCCCACGGAGACGGAGAAGCCAACTCGCCAGGAATGTTGTTAAATATTACCGCTGAGATGTTATGTTGGGTTAGGTTAGGTTATATTACGTTATTGATGTATATAAAGATCCCACGGAGACGTAGAGGCCAACTCGCCAGGTATGTTGTCAAATATTACCGCCGAGATGTTAGGATGGGTTAGGTTAGGTTATATTACGTTATTGATGTATAAAAAGGTCCCACGCAGACATAGAGGCCAACAAGACAGGAATGTGGTTATATATTACCGCCGAGATGTTAGGTTGGGTTAGGTTAGGTTATATTACGTTATTGATGTATATAAAGGTCCACGGAGACGTAGATGCCAACTCGCCAGGAATGTTTTCAAATATTACCGCCGAGATGTTAGGTTGGGTTAGGTTAGGTTATATTACGTTATTGACGTATATAAAGGTCCCACGGAGACGTAGATGCCAACTCGCCAGGAATGTTTTCAAATATTACCGCCGAGATGTTAGGTTGGGTTAGGTTGGGTTATATTACGTTATTGATGTATATGAAGGTCCCACGGAGACGTAGAGGCCAACTCGCCAGGAATGTTGTCAAATATTACCGCCGAGATGTTAGGTTGGGTTAGGTTAGGTTATATTACGTTATACATGTATATAAAGGTCCCACGGAGGCGTAGAGGCCAACTCGCCAGGAATGTTGTCAAGTATTACCGCCGAGATGTTAGGTTGGGTTAGGTTAGGTTAAATTACGTGATTGATGTATATAAAGGTCCCACGGAGACGTAGATGCCAACTCGCCAGGAATGTTTTCAAATATTACCGCCGAGATGTTAGGTTGGGTTAGGTTAGGTTATATTACGTTATTGATGTGTATAACGGTCCCACGGAGACGTAGAGAATAACAAGACAGGAATGTGGTCAAATATTACCGCCGAGATGTTAGGTTGGGTTAGGTTAGGTTATATTACGTTATTGATGTATATAAATGTCCCACGGAGACGTAGAGGCCAACTCGCCAGGAGTGTTTTCAAATATTACCGCCGAGATGTTAGGTTGGGTTAGGTTAGGTTATATTACGTTATTGATGTATATGAAGGTCCCACGGAGACGTAGAGGCCAACTCTCCAGGAATGTTGTCAAATATTACCGCCGAGATGTTAGGTTGGGTTAGGTTGGGTTATATTACGTTATTGATGTATATGAAGGTCCCACGGAGACGGAGAAGCCAACTCGTCAGGAATGTTGTCAAATATTGCCGCCGAAATGTTAGGTTGGGTTAGGTTAGGTTATATTACGTTATTGACGTTTATAAAGGTCCCACGGAGACGTAGAGGCCAACTCGCCAGGAATGTTGTCAAATATTACCGCCGAGATGTTAGGTTGGGTTAGGTTAGGTTATATTACGTTATTGATGTATATAAAGGTCCCACGGAGACGTAGATGCCAACTCGCCAGGAATGTTTTCAAATATTACCGCCGAGATGTTAGGTTGGGTTAGGTTAGGTTATATTACGTTATTTATGTATATAAAGGTCCCACGGAGACGTAGAGTTCAACTCGCCAGGAATGTTGTCAAATATGAGCGCCGAGATGTTAGGTTGGGTTAGGTTAGGTTATATTGCGTTATTGATGTATATGAAGGTCAAACGGAGACGTGGAGGCCAAAAAGCCAGGAATGTGGTCAAATATTACCGCCGAGATGTTATGTTGGGTTAGGTTAGGTTATATTACGTTATTGATGTATACAAAGGTCCCACGCAGGCACAGAGGCCAACAAGACAGGAATGTGGTCAAATATTACCGCCGAGATGTTAGGTTGGGTTAGGTTGGGTTATATTACGTTATTGATGTATATGAAGGTCCCACGGAGACGTAGAGGCCAACTCTCCAGGAATGTTGTCAAATATTACCGCCGAGATGTTAGGTTGGGTTAGGTTAGGTTATATTACCTTATTGATGTATATAAAGGTCCCACGGAGACGGAGAAGCCAACTCGCCAGGAATGTTGTTAAATATTACCGCTGAGATGTTATGTTGGGTTAGGTTAGGTTATATTACGTTATTGATGTATATAAAGATCCCACGGAGACGTAGAGGCCAACTCGCCAGGTATGTTGTCAAATATTACCGCCGAGATGTTAGGATGGGTTAGGTTAGGTTATATTACGTTATTGATGTATAAAAAGGTCCCACGCAGACATAGAGGCCAACAAGACAGGAATGTGGTTATATATTACCGCCGAGATGTTAGGTTGGGTTAGGTTAGGTTATATTACGTTATTGATGTATATAAAGGTCCACGGAGACGTAGATGCCAACTCGCCAGGAATGTTTTCAAATATTACCGCCGAGATGTTAGGTTGGGTTAGGTTAGGTTATATTACGTTATTGACGTATATAAAGGTCCCACGGAGACGTAGATGCCAACTCGCCAGGAATGTTTTCAAATATTACCGCCGAGATGTTAGGTTGGGTTAGGTTGGGTTATATTACGTTATTGATGTATATGAAGGTCCCACGGAGACGTAGAGGCCAACTCGCCAGGAATGTTGTCAAATATTACCGCCGAGATGTTAGGTTGGGTTAGGTTAGGTTATATTACGTTATACATGTATATAAAGGTCCCACGGAGGCGTAGAGGCCAACTCGCCAGGAATGTTGTCAAGTATTACCGCCGAGATGTTAGGTTGGGTTAGGTTAGGTTAAATTACGTGATTGATGTATATAAAGGTCCCACGGAGACGTAGATGCCAACTCGCCAGGAATGTTTTCAAATATTACCGCCGAGATGTTAGGTTGGGATAGGTTAGGTTATATTACGTTATTGATGTGTATAACGGTCCCACGGAGACGTAGAGAATAACAAGACAGGAATGTGGTCAAATATTACCGCCGAGATGTTAGGTTGGGTTAGGTTAGGTTATATTACGTTATTGATGTATATAAATGTCCCACGGAGACGTAGAGGCCAACTCGCCAGGAGTGTTTTCAAATATTACCGCCGAGATGTTAGGTTGGGTTAGGTTAGGTTATATTACGTTATTGATGTATATGAAGGTCCCACGGAGACGTAGAGGCCAACTCTCCAGGAATGTTGTCAAATATTACCGCCGAGATGTTAGGTTGGGTTAGGTTAGGTTATATTACCTTATTGATGTATATAAAGGTCCCACGGAGACGGAGAAGCCAACTCGCCAGGAATGTTGTTAAATATTACCGCTGAGATGTTAGGTTGGGTTAGGTTAGGTTATATTACGTTATTGATGTATATAAAGATCCCACGGAGACGTAGAGGCCAACTCGCCAGGTATGTTGTCAAATATTACCGCCGAGATGTTAGGATGGGTTAGGTTAGGTTATATTACGTTATTGATGTATAAAAAGGTCCCACGCAGACATAGAGGCCAACAAGACAGGAATGTGGTCATATATTACCGCCGAGATGTTAGGTTGGGTTAGGTTAGGTTATATTACGTTATTGATGTATATAAAGGTCCACGGAGACGTAGATGCCAACTCGCCAGGAATGTTTTCAAATATTACCGCCGAGATGTTAGGTTGGGTTAGGTTAGGTTATATTACGTTATTGACGTATATAAAGGTCCCACGGAGACGTAGATGCCAACTCGCCAGGAATGTTTTCAAATATTACCGCCGAGATGTTAGGTTGGGTTAGGTTAGATTATATTACGGTATTGATGTATATAAAGGTCCCACGGAGACGTAGAGTACAACACGCCAGGAATGTTGTCAAATATGAGCGACGAGATGTTAGGTTGGGTTAGGTTAGGTTATATTGCGTTATTGATGTATATGAAGGTCAAACGGAGACGTGGAGGCCAAAAAGCCGGGAATGTGGTCAAATATTACCGCCGAGATGATAAGTTGGGTTAGGTTAGGTTATATTACGTTATTGATGTATATGAAGGTCAAACGGAGACGTAGAGGTCAACTCGCCAGGAATGTTGTCATATATTACCGCCGAGATGTTAGGTTCTGTTAGGTTAGGTTATATTACGTTATTGATGTATATGAAGGTCCCACGGAGACGTAGACGCCAACTCGCCAGGAATGTTTTCAAATATTACCGCCGAGATGTTAGGTTGCGTTAGGTTAGGTTATATTACGTTATTGATGTATATAATGGTCCCACGGAGATGGAGAAGCCAACTCGCCAGGAATGTTGTTAAATATTACCGCTGAGATGTTAGGTTGGGTTAGGTTAGGTTATATTACGTTATTGATGTATATGAAGGTCCCACGGAGACGTAGAGTTCAACTCGCCAGGAATGTTGTCAAATATTAGCGCCGAGATGATAGGATGGGTTAGGTTAGGTTATATGACGTTATTGATGTATATAAAGGTCCCACGGAGACGTAGATGCCAACTCGCCAGGAATGTTTTCAAATATTACCGCCGAGATGTTAGGTTGCGTTAGGTTAGGTTATATTACGTTATTGATGTATATAATGGTCCCACGGAGATGGAGAAGCCAACTCGCCAGGAATGTTGTTAAATATTACCGCTGAGATGTTAGGTTGGGTTAGGTTAGGTTATATTACGTTCTTGATGTATAAAAAAGTCCCACGCACACATAGAGGCCAACAAGACAGGAATGTGGTCATATATTACCGCCGAGATGTTAGGTTGGGTTAGGTTAGGTTATATTACGTTATTGATGTGTATAAAGGTCCACGGAGACGGAGAAGCCAACTCGCCAGGAATGTTGTCAAATATTGCCGCCGAAATGTTAGGTTGGGTTAGGTTAGGTTATATTACGTTATTGACGTATATAAAGGTCCCGCGGAGACGTAGAGGCCAACTCGCCAGGAATGTTGCCAAATATTACCGCCGAGATGTTAGGTTGGGTTAGGTTAGGTTATATTACGTTATTGATGTATATAAAGGTCCCACGGAGACGGAGAAGCCAACTCGCCAGGAATGTTGTCAAATATTGCCGCCGAAATGTTAGGTTGGGTTAGGTTAGGTTATATTACGTTATTGACGTATATAAAGGTCCCGCGGAGACGTAGAGGCCAACTCGCCAGGAATGTTGTCAAATATTACCGCCGAGATGTTAGGTTGGGTTAGGTTAGGTTATATTACGTTATTGATGTATATGAAGGTCCCACGGAGACGTAGATGCCAACTCGCCAGGAATGTTTTCAAATATTACCGCCGAGATGTTAGGTTGGGTTAGGTTAGGTTATATTACGTTATTTATGTACATAAAGGTCCCACGGAGACGTAGAGTTCAACTCGCCAGGAATGTTGTCAAATATGAGCGCCGAGATGTTAGGTTGGGTTAGGTTAGTTTATATTGCGTTATTGATGTATATGAAGGTCAAACGGAGACGTGGAGGCCAAAAAGCCAGGAATGTGGTCATATATTACCGCCGAGATGTTAGCTTGGGTTAGGTTAGGTTATATTACGTTATTGATGTGTATAAAGGTCCACGGAGACGGAGAAGCCAACTCGCCAGGAATGTTGTCAAATATTGCCGCCGAAATGTTAGGTTGGGTTAGGTTAGGTTATATTACGTTATTGACGTATATAAAGGTCCCGCGGAGACGTAGAGGCCAACTCGCCAGGAATGTTGCCAAATATTACCGCCGAGATGTTAGGTTGGGTTAGGTTAGGTTATATTACGTTATTGATGTATATAAAGGTCCCACGGAGACGGAGAAGCCAACTCGCCAGGAATGTTGTCAAATATTGCCGCCGAAATGTTAGGTTGGGTTAGGTTAGGTTATATTACGTTATTGACGTATATAAAGGTCCCGCGGAGACGTAGAGGCCAACTCGCCAGGAATGTTGTCAAATATTACCGCCGAGATGTTAGGTTGGGTTAGGTTAGGTTATATTACGTTATTGATGTATATGAAGGTCCCACGGAGACGTAGATGCCAACTCGCCAGGAATGTTTTCAAATACTACCGCCGAGATGTTAGGTTGGGTTAGGTTAGGTTATATTACGTTATTTATGTACATAAAGGTCCCACGGAGACGTAGAGTTCAACTCGCCAGGAATGTTGTCAAATATGAGCGCCGAGATGTTAGGTTGGGTTAGGTTAGTTTATATTGCGTTATTGATGTATATGAAGGTCAAACGGAGACGTGGAGGCCAAAAAGCCAGGAATGTGGTCAAATATTACCGCCGAGATGATAAGTTGGGTTAGGTTAGGTTATATTACGTTATTGATGTATATGAAGGTCAAACGGAGACGTAGAGGTCAACTCGCCAGGAATGTTGTCAAATATTACCGCCGAGATGTTAGGTTGTGTTAGGTTAGGTTATATTACGTTATTGATGTATATGAAGGTCCCACGGAGACGTAGAGTTCAACTCGCCAGGAATGTTGTCAAATATTAGCGCCGAGATGATAGGATGGGTTAGGTTAGGTTATATGACGTTATTGATGTATATAAAGGTCCCACGGAGACGTAGATGCCAACTCGCCAGGAATGTTTTCAAATATTACCGCCGAGATGTTAGGTTGCGTTAGGTTAGGTTATATTACGTTATTGATGTATATAAAGGTCCCACGGAGATGGAGAAGCCAACTCGCCAGGAATGTTGTTAAATATTACCGCTGAGATGTTAGGTTGGGTTAGGTTAGGTTATATTACGTTATTGATGTATAAAAAAGTCCCACGCAGACATAGAGGCCAACAAAACAGGAATGTGGTCATATATTACCGCCGAGATGTTAGGTTGGGTTAGGTTAGGTTATATTACGTTATTGATGTATATAAAGATCCACGGAGACGTAGATGCCAACTCGCCAGGAATGTTTTCAAATATTACCGCCGAGATGTTAGGTTGGGTTATGTTAGGTTATATTACGTTATTGACGTATATAAAGGTCCCACGGAGACGTAGAGGCCAACTCGCCAGGAATGTTGCCAAATATTACCGCCGAGATGTTAGGTTGGGTTAGGTTAGGTTATATTACGTTATTGATGTATATAAAGGTCCCACGGAGACGGAGAAGCCAACTCGTCAGGAATGTTGTCAAATATTGCCGCCGAAATGTTAGGTTGGGTTAGGTTAGGTTATATTACGTTATTGACGTATATAAAGGTCCCACTGAGACGTAGAGGCCAACTCGCCAGGAATGTTGTCAAATATTACCGCCGAGATGTTAGGTTGGGTTAGGTTAGGTTATATTACGTTATTGATGTATATAAAGGTCCCACGGAGACGTAGATGCCAACTCGCCAGGAATGTTTTCAAATATTACCGCCGAGATGTTAGGTTGGGTTAGGTTAGGTTATATTACGTTATTGATGTATATAAAGGTCCCACGGAGACGGAGAAGCCAACTCGCCAGGAATGTTTTCAAATATTACCGCCGAGATGTTAGGTTGTGTTAGGTTAGGTTATATTACGTTATTGATGTATAAAAAAGTCCCACGCAGACATAGAGGCCAACAAGACAGGAATGTGGTCATATATTACCGCCGAGATGTTAGGTTGGGTTAGGTTAGGTTATATTACGTTATTGATGTATATAAAGATCCACGGAGACGTAGATGCCAACTCGCCAGGAATGTTTTCAAATATTACCGCCGAGATGTTAGGTTGGGTTAGGTTAGGTTATATTACGTTATTGACGTATATAAAGGTCCCACGGAGACGTAGAGGCCAACTCGCCAGGAATGTTGCCAAATATTACCGCCGAGATGTTAGGTTGGGTTAGGTTAGGTTATATTACGTTATTGATGTATATAAAGGTCCCACGGAGACGGAGAAGCCAACTCGTCAGGAATGTTGTCAAATATTGCCGCCGAAATGTTAGGTTGGGTTAGGTTAGGTTATATTACGTTATTGACGTTTATAAAGGTCCCACGGAGACGTAGAGGCCAACTCGCCAGGAATGTTGTCAAATATTACCGCCGAGATGTTAGGTTGGGTTAGGTTAGGTTATATTACGTTATTGATGTATATAAAGGTCCCACGGAGACGTAGATGCCAACTCGCCAGGAATGTTTTCAAATATTACCGCCGAGTTGTTAGGTTGGGTTAGGTTAGGTTATATTACGTTATTTATGTATATAAAGGTCCCACGGAGACGTAGAGTTCAACTCGCCAGGAATGTTGTCAAATATGAGCGCCGAGATGTTAGGTTGGGTTAGGTTAGGTTATATTGCGTTATTGATGTATATGAAGGTCAAACGGAGACGTGGAGGCCAAAAAGCCAGGAATGTGGTCAAATATTACCGCCGAGATGTTATGTTGGGTTAGGTTAGGTTATATTACGTTATTGATGTATACAAAGGTCCCACGCAGGCACAGAGGCCAACAAGACAGGAATGTGGTCAAATATTACCGCCGAGATGTTAGGTTGGGTTAGGTTGGGTTATATTACGTTATTGATGTATATGAAGGTCCCACGGAGACGTAGAGGCCAACTCTCCAGGAATGTTGTCAAATATTACCGCCGAGATGTTAGGTTGGGTTAGGTTAGGTTATATTACCTTATTGATGTATATAAAGGTCCCACGGAGACGGAGAAGCCAACTCGCCAGGAATGTTGTTAAATATTACCGCTGAGATGTTATGTTGGGTTAGGTTAGGTTATATTACGTTATTGATGTATATAAAGATCCCACGGAGACGTAGAGGCCAACTCGCCAGGTATGTTGTCAAATATTACCGCCGAGATGTTAGGATGGGTTAGGTTAGGTTATATTACGTTATTGATGTATAAAAAGGTCCCACGCAGACATAGAGGCCAACAAGACAGGAATGTGGTTATATATTACCGCCGAGATGTTAGGTTGGGTTAGGTTAGGTTATATTACGTTATTGATGTATATAAAGGTCCACGGAGACGTAGATGCCAACTCGCCAGGAATGTTTTCAAATATTACCGCCGAGATGTTAGGTTGGGTTAGGTTAGGTTATATTACGTTATTGACGTATATAAAGGTCCCACGGAGACGTAGATGCCAACTCGCCAGGAATGTTTTCAAATATTACCGCCGAGATGTTAGGTTGGGTTAGGTTGGGTTATATTACGTTATTGATGTATATGAAGGTCCCACGGAGACGTAGAGGCCAACTCGCCAGGAATGTTGTCAAATATTACCGCCGAGATGTTAGGTTGGGTTAGGTTAGGTTATATTACGTTATACATGTATATAAAGGTCCCACGGAGGCGTAGAGGCCAACTCGCCAGGAATGTTGTCAAGTATTACCGCCGAGATGTTAGGTTGGGTTAGGTTAGGTTAAATTACGTGATTGATGTATATAAAGGTCCCACGGAGACGTAGATGCCAACTCGCCAGGAATGTTTTCAAATATTACCGCCGAGATGTTAGGTTGGGTTAGGTTAGGTTATATTACGTTATTGATGTGTATAACGGTCCCACGGAGACGTAGAGAATAACAAGACAGGAATGTGGTCAAATATTACCGCCGAGATGTTAGGTTGGGTTAGGTTAGGTTATATTACGTTATTGATGTATATAAATGTCCCACGGAGACGTAGAGGCCAACTCGCCAGGAGTGTTTTCAAATATTACCGCCGAGATGTTAGGTTGGGTTAGGTTAGGTTATATTACGTTATTGATGTATATGAAGGTCCCACGGAGACGTAGAGGCCAACTCTCCAGGAATGTTGTCAAATATTACCGCCGAGATGTTAGGTTGGGTTAGGTTAGGTTATATTACCTTATTGATGTATATAAAGGTCCCACGGAGACGGAGAAGCCAACTCGCCAGGAATGTTGTTAAATATTACCGCTGAGATGTTAGGTTGGGTTAGGTTAGGTTATATTACGTTATTGATGTATATAAAGATCCCACGGAGACGTAGAGGCCAACTCGCCAGGTATGTTGTCAAATATTACCGCCGAGATGTTAGGATGGGTTAGGTTAGGTTATATTACGTTATTGATGTATAAAAAGGTCCCACGCAGACATAGAGGCCAACAAGACAGGAATGTGGTCATATATTACCGCCGAGATGTTAGGTTGGGTTAGGTTAGGTTATATTACGTTATTGATGTATATAAAGGTCCACGGAGACGTAGATGCCAACTCGCCAGGAATGTTTTCAAATATTACCGCCGAGATGTTAGGTTGGGTTAGGTTAGGTTATATTACGTTATTGACGTATATAAAGGTCCCACGGAGACGTAGATGCCAACTCGCCAGGAATGTTTTCAAATATTACCGCCGAGATGTTAGGTTGGGTTAGGTTAGATTATATTACGGTATTGATGTATATAAAGGTCCCACGGAGACGTAGAGTACAACACGCCAGGAATGTTGTCAAATATGAGCGACGAGATGTTAGGTTGGGTTAGGTTAGGTTATATTGCGTTATTGATGTATATGAAGGTCAAACGGAGACGTGGAGGCCAAAAAGCCGGGAATGTGGTCAAATATTACCGCCGAGATGATAAGCTGGGTTAGGTTAGGTTATATTACGTTATTGATGTATATGAAGGTCCCACGGAGACGTAGACGCCAACTAGCCAGGTATGTTGTCAAATATTACCGCCGAGATGTTAGGTTGTGTTAGGTTAGGTTATATTACGTTATTGATGTATATGAAGGTCCCACGGAGACGTAGACGCCAACTAGCCAGGTATGTTGTCAAATATTACCGCCGAGATGTTAGGTTGGGTTAGGTTGGGTTATATTACGTTATTGATGTATATGAAGGTCCCACGGAGACGTAGAGGCCAACTCGCCAGGAATGTTGTCAAATATTACCGCCGAGATGTTAGGTTGGGTTAGGTTAGGTTATATTACGTTATACATGTATATAAAGGTCCCACGGAGGCGTAGAGGCCAACTCGCCAGGAATGTTGTCAAGTATTACCGCCGAGATGTTAGGTTGGGTTAGGTTAGGTTAAATTACGTGATTGATGTATATAAAGGTCCCACGGAGACGTAGATGCCAACTAGCCAGGAATGTTTTCAAATATTACCGCCGAGATGTTAGGTTGGGTTAGGTTAGGTTATATTACGTTATTGATGTGTATAACGGTCCCACGGAGACGTAGAGAATAACAAGACAGGAATGTGGTCAAATATTACCGCCGAGATGTTAGGTTGGGTTAGGTTAGGTTATATTACGTTATTGATGTATATAAATGTCCCACGGAGACGTAGAGGCCAACTCGCCAGGAGTGTTTTCAAATATTACCGCCGAGATGTTAGGTTGGGTTAGGTTAGGTTATATTACGTTATTGATGTATATGAAGGTCCCACGGAGACGTAGAGGCCAACTCTCCAGGAATGTTGTCAAATATTACCGCCGAGATGATAGGATGGGTTAGGTTAGGTTATATCACGTTATTGATGTATATAGAGGTCCCACGGAGACGTAGATGCCAACTCGCCAGGAATGTTTTCAAATATTACCGCCGAGATGTTAGGTTGCGTTAGGTTAGGTTATATTACGTTATTGATGTATATAATGGTCCCACGGAGATGGAGAAGCCAACTCGCCAGGAATGTTGTTAAATATTACCGCTGAGATGTTAGGTTGGGTTAGGTTAGGTTATATTACGTTCTTGATGTATGAAAAAGTCCCACGCACACATAGAGGCCAACAAGACAGGAATGTGGTCATATATTACCGCCGAGATGTTAGGTTGGGTTAGGTTAGGTTATATTACGTTATTGATGTGTATAAAGGTCCACGGAGACGGAGAAGCCAACTCGCCAGGAATGTTGTCAAATATTGCCGCCGAAATGTTAGGTTGGGTTAGGTTAGGTTATATTACGTTATGGACGTATATAAAGGTCCCGCGGAGACGTAGAGGCCAACTCGCCAGGAATGTTGCCAAATATTACCGCCGAGATGTTAGGTTGGGTTAGGTTAGGTTATATTACGTTATTGATGTATATAAAGGTCCCACGGAGACGGAGAAGCCAACTCGCCAGGAATGTTGTCAAATATTGCCGCCGAAATGTTAGGTTGGGTTAGGTTAGGTTATATTACGTTATTGACGTATATAAAGGTCCCGCGGAGACGTAGAGGCCAACTCGCCAGGAATGTTGTCAAATATTACCGCCGAGATGTTAGGTTGGGTTAGGTTAGGTTATATTACGTTATTGATGTATATGAAGGTCCCACGGAGACGTAGAGGCCAACTCTCCAGGAATGTTGTCAAATATTACCGCCGAGATGTTAGGATGGGTTAGGTTAGGTTATATTACGTTATCGATGTATAAAAAGGTCCCACGCAGACATAGAGGCCAACAAGACAGGAATGTGGTCATATATTACCGCCGAGATGTTAGGTTGGGTTAGGTTAGGTTATATTACGTTATTGATGTATATAAAGGTCCACGGAGACGTAGATGCCAACTCGCCAGGAATGTTTTCAAATATTACCGCCGAGATGTTAGGTTGGGTTAGGTTAGGTTATATTACGTTATTGACGTATATAAAGGTCCCACGGAGACGTAGATGCCAACTCGCCAGGAATGTTTTCAAATATTACCGCCGAGATGTTAGGTTGGGTTAGGTTAGATTATATTACGGTATTGATGTATATAAAGGTCCCACGGAGACGTAGAGTTCAACACGCCAGGAATGTTGTCAAATATGAGCGACGAGATGTTAGGTTGGGTTAGGTTAGGTTATATTGCGTTATTGATGTATATGAAGGTCAAACGGAGACGTGGAGGCTAAAAAGCCGGGAATGTGGTCAAATATTACCGCCGAGATGATAAGTTGGGTTAGGTTAGGTTATATTACGTTATTGATGTATATGAAGGTCAAACGGAGACGTAGAGGTCAACTCGCCAGGAATGTTGTCAAATATTACCGCCGAGATGTTAGGTTCTGTTAGGTTAGGTTATATTACGTTATTGATGTATATGAAGGTCCCACGGAGACGTAGACGCCAACTCGCCAGGAATGTTTTCAAATATTACCGCCGAGATGTTAGGTTGCGTTAGGTTAGGTTATATTACGTTATTGATGTATATAATGGTCCCACGGAGATGGAGAAGCCAACTCGCCAGGAATGTTGTTAAATATTACCGCTGAGATGTTAGGTTGGGTTAGGTTAGGTTATATTACGTTATTGATGTATATGAAGGTCCCACGGAGACGTAGAGTTCAACTCGCCAGGAATGTTGTCAAATATTAGCGCCGAGATGATAGGATGGGTTAGGTTAGGTTATATGACGTTATTGATGTATATAAAGGTCCCACGGAGACGTAGATGCCAACTCGCCAGGAATGTTTTCAAATATTACCGCCGAGATGTTAGGTTGCGTTAGGTTAGGTTATATTACGTTATTGATGTATATAATGGTCCCACGGAGATGGAGAAGCCAACTCGCCAGGAATGTTGTTAAATATTACCGCTGAGATGTTAGGTTGGGTTAGGTTAGGTTATATTACGTTCTTGATGTATAAAAAAGTCCCACGCACACATAGAGGCCAACAAGACAGGAATGTGGTCATATATTACCGCCGAGATGTTAGGTTGGGTTAGGTTAGGTTATATTACGTTATTGATGTGTATAAAGGTCCACGGAGACGGAGAAGCCAACTCGCCAGGAATGTTGTCAAATATTGCCGCCGAAATGTTAGGTTGGGTTAGGTTAGGTTATATTACGTTATTGACGTATATAAAGGTCCCGCGGAGACGTAGAGGCCAACTCGCCAGGAATGTTGCCAAATATTACCGCCGAGATGTTAGGTTGGGTTAGGTTAGGTTATATTACGTTATTGATGTATATAAAGGTCCCACGGAGACGGAGAAGCCAACTCGCCAGGAATGTTGTCAAATATTGCCGCCGAAATGTTAGGTTGGGTTAGGTTAGGTTATATTACGTTATTGACGTATATAAAGGTCCCGCGGAGACGTAGAGGCCAACTCGCCAGGAATGTTGTCAAATATTACCGCCGAGATGTTAGGTTGGGTTAGGTTAGGTTATATTACGTTATTGATGTATATGAAGGTCCCACGGAGACGTAGATGCCAACTCGCCAGGAATGTTTTCAAATATTACCGCCGAGATGTTAGGTTGGGTTAGGTTAGGTTATATTACGTTATTTATGTACATAAAGGTCCCACGGAGACGTAGAGTTCAACTCGCCAGGAATGTTGTCAAATATGAGCGCCGAGATGTTAGGTTGGGTTAGGTTAGTTTATATTGCGTTATTGATGTATATGAAGGTCAAACGGAGACGTGGAGGCCAAAAAGCCAGGAATGTGGTCATATATTACCGCCGAGATGTTAGCTTGGGTTAGGTTAGGTTATATTACGTTATTGATGTGTATAAAGGTCCACGGAGACGGAGAAGCCAACTCGCCAGGAATGTTGTCAAATATTGCCGCCGAAATGTTAGGTTGGGTTAGGTTAGGTTATATTACGTTATTGACGTATATAAAGGTCCCGCGGAGACGTAGAGGCCAACTCGCCAGGAATGTTGCCAAATATTACCGCCGAGATGTTAGGTTGGGTTAGGTTAGGTTATATTACGTTATTGATGTATATAAAGGTCCCACGGAGACGGAGAGGCCAACTCGCCAGGAATGTTGTCAAATATTGCCGCCGAAATGTTAGGTTGGGTTAGGTTAGGTTATATTACGTTATTGACGTATATAAAGGTCCCGCGGAGACGTAGAGGCCAACTCGCCAGGAATGTTGTCAAATATTACCGCCGAGATGTTAGGTTGGGTTAGGTTAGGTTATATTACGTTATTGATGTATATGAAGGTCCCACGGAGACGTAGATGCCAACTCGCCAGGAATGTTTTCAAATATTACCGCCGAGATGTTAGGTTGGGTTAGGTTAGGTTATATTACGTTATTTATGTACATAAAGGTCCCACGGAGACGTAGAGTTCAACTCGCCAGGAATGTTGTCAAATATGAGCGCCGAGATGTTAGGTTGGGTTAGGTTAGTTTATATTGCGTTATTGATGTATATGAAGGTCAAACGGAGACGTGGAGGCCAAAAAGCCAGGAATGTGGTCAAATATTACCGCCGAGATGATAAGTTGGGTTAGGTTAGGTTATATTACGTTATTGATGTATATGAAGGTCAAACGGAGACGTAGAGGTCAACTCGCCAGGAATGTTGTCAAATATTACCGCCGAGATGTTAGGTTGTGTTAGGTTAGGTTATATTACGTTATTGATGTATATGAAGGTCCCACGGAGACGTAGAGTTCAACTCGCCAGGAATGTTGTCAAATATTAGCGCCGAGATGATAGGATGGGTTAGGTTAGGTTATATGACGTTATTGATGTATATAACGGTCCCACGGAGACGTAGAGAATAACAAGACAGGAATGTGGTCAAATATTACCGCCGAGATGTTAGGTTGGGTTAGGTTAGGTTATATTACGTTATTGATGTATATAAATGTCCCACGGAGACGTAGAGGCCAACTCGCCAGGAGTGTTTTAAAATATTACCGCCGAGATGTTAGGTTGGGTTAGGTTAGGTTATATTACGTTATTGATGTATATGAAGGTCCCACGGAGACGTAGAGGCCAACTCTCCAGGAATGTTGTCAAATATTACCGCCGAGATGTTAGGTTGGGTTAGGTTAGGTTATATTACCTTATTGATGTATATAAAGGTCCCACGGAGACGGAGAAGCCAACTCGCCAGGAATGTTGTTAAATATTACCGCTGAGATGTTAGGTTGGGTTAGGTTAGGTTATATTACGTTATTGATGTATATAAAGATCCCACGGAGACGTAGAGGCCAACTCGCCAGGTATGTTGTCAAATATTACCGCCGAGATGTTAGGATGGGTTAGGTTAGGTTATATTACGTTATTGATGTATAAAAAGGTCCCACGCAGACATAGAGGCCAACAAGACAGGAATGTGGTCATATATTACCGCCGAGATGTTAGGTTGGGTTAGGTTAGGTTATATTACGTTATTGATGTATATAAAGGTCCACGGAGACGTAGATGCCAACTCGCCAGGAATGTTTTCAAATATTACCGCCGAGATGTTAGGTTGGGTTAGGTTAGGTTATATTACGTTATTGACGTATATAAAGGTCCCACGGAGACGTAGATGCCAACTCGCCAGGAATGTTTTCAAATATTACCGCCGAGATGTTAGGTTGGGTTAGGTTAGATTATATTACGGTATTGATGTATATAAAGGTCCCACGGAGACGTAGAGTACAACACGCCAGGAATGTTGTCAAATATGAGCGACGAGATGTTAGGTTGGGTTAGGTTAGGTTATATTGCGTTATTGATGTATATGAAGGTCAAACGGAGACGTGGAGGCCAAAAAGCCGGGAATGTGGTCAAATATTACCGCCGAGATGATAAGTTGGGTTAGGTTAGGTTATATTACGTTATTGATGTATATGAAGGTCCCACGGAGACGTAGACGCCAACTAGCCAGGTATGTTGTCAAATATTACCGCCGAGATGTTAGGTTGTGTTAGGTTAGGTTATATTACGTTATTGATGTATATGAAGGTCCCACGGAGACGTAGACGCCAACTAGCCAGGTATGTTGTCAAATATTACCGCCGAGATGTTAGGTTGGGTTAGGTTGGGTTATATTACGTTATTGATGTATATGAAGGTCCCACGGAGACGTAGAGGCCAACTCGCCAGGAATGTTGTCAAATATTACCGCCGAGATGTTAGGTTGGGTTAGGTTAGGTTATATTACGTTATACATGTATATAAAGGTCCCACGGAGGCGTAGAGGCCAACTCGCCAGGAATGTTGTCAAGTATTACCGCCGAGATGTTAGGTTGGGTTAGGTTAGGTTAAATTACGTGATTGATGTATATAAAGGTCCCACGGAGACGTAGATGCCAACTAGCCAGGAATGTTTTCAAATATTACCGCCGAGATGTTAGGTTGGGTTAGGTTAGGTTATATTACGTTATTGATGTGTATAACGGTCCCACGGAGACGTAGAGAATAACAAGACAGGAATGTGGTCAAATATTACCGCCGAGATGTTAGGTTGGGTTAGGTTAGGTTATATTACGTTATTGATGTATATAAATGTCCCACGGAGACGTAGAGGCCAACTCGCCAGGAGTGTTTTCAAATATTACCGCCGAGATGTTAGGTTGGGTTAGGTTAGGTTATATTACGTTATTGATGTATATGAAGGTCCCACGGAGACGTAGAGGCCAACTCTCCAGGAATGTTGTCAAATATTACCGCCGAGATGATAGGATGGGTTAGGTTAGGTTATATGACGTTATTGATGTATATAGAGGTCCCACGGAGACGTAGATGCCAACTCGCCAGGAATGTTTTCAAATATTACCGCCGAGATGTTAGGTTGCGTTAGGTTAGGTTATATTACGTTATTGATGTATATAATGGTCCCACGGAGATGGAGAAGCCAACTCGCCAGGAATGTTGTTAAATATTACCGCTGAGATGTTAGGTTGGGTTAGGTTAGGTTATATTACGTTCTTGATGTATGAAAAAGTCCCACGCACACATAGAGGCCAACAAGACAGGAATGTGGTCATATATTACCGCCGAGATGTTAGGTTGGGTTAGGTTAGGTTATATTACGTTATTGATGTGTATAAAGGTCCACGGAGACGGAGAAGCCAACTCGCCAGGAATGTTGTCAAATATTGCCGCCGAAATGTTAGGTTGGGTTAGGTTAGGTTATATTACGTTATTGACGTATATAAAGGTCCCGCGGAGACGTAGAGGCCAACTCGCCAGGAATGTTGCCAAATATTACCGCCGAGATGTTAGGTTGGGTTAGGTTAGGTTATATTACGTTATTGATGTATATAAAGGTCCCACGGAGACGGAGAAGCCAACTCGCCAGGAATGTTGTCAAATATTGCCGCCGAAATGTTAGGTTGGGTTAGGTTAGGTTATATTACGTTATTGACGTATATAAAGGTCCCGCGGAGACGTAGAGGCCAACTCGCCAGGAATGTTGTCAAATATTACCGCCGAGATGTTAGGTTGGGTTAGGTTAGGTTATATTACGTTATTGATGTATATGAAGGTCCCACGGAGACGTAGAGGCCAACTCTCCAGGAATGTTGTCAAATATTACCGCCGAGATGTTAGGATGGGTTAGGTTAGGTTATATTACGTTATCGATGTATAAAAAGGTCCCACGCAGACATAGAGGCCAACAAGACAGGAATGTGGTCATATATTACCGCCGAGATGTTAGGTTGGGTTAGGTTAGGTTATATTACGTTATTGATGTATATAAAGGTCCACGGAGACGTAGATGCCAACTCGCCAGGAATGTTTTCAAATATTACCGCCGAGATGTTAGGTTGGGTTAGGTTAGGTTATATTACGTTATTGACGTATATAAAGGTCCCACGGAGACGTAGATGCCAACTCGCCAGGAATGTTTTCAAATATTACCGCCGAGATGTTAGGTTGGGTTAGGTTAGATTATATTACGGTACTGATGTATATAAAGGTCCCACGGAGACGTAGAGTTCAACACGCCAGGAATGTTGTCAAATATGAGCGACGAGATGTTAGGTTGGGTTAGGTTAGGTTATATTGCGTTATTGATGTATATGAAGGTCAAACGGAGACGTGGAGGCCAAAAAGCCGGGAATGTGGTCAAATATTACCGCCGAGATGATAAGTTGGGTTAGGTTAGGTTATATTACGTTATTGATGTATATGAAGGTCAAACGGAGACGTAGAGGTCAACTCGCCAGGAATGTTGTCAAATATTACCGCCGAGATGTTAGGTTTTGTTAGGTTAGGTTATATTACGTTATTGATGTATATGAAGGTCCCACGGAGACGTAGACGCCAACTCGCCAGGAATGTTTTCAAATATTACCGCCGAGATGTTAGGTTGCGTTAGGTTAGGTTATATTACGTTATTGATGTATATAATGGTCCCACGGAGATGGAGAAGCCAACTCGCCAGGAATGTTGTTAAATATTACCGCTGAGATGTTAGGTTGGGTTAGGTTAGGTTATATTACGTTATTGATGTATATGAAGGTCCCACGGAGACGTAGAGTTCAACTCGCCAGGAATGTTGTCAAATATTAGCGCCGAGATGATAGGATGGGTTAGGTTAGGTTATATGACGTTATTGATGTATATAAAGGTCCCACGGAGACGTAGATGCCAACTCGCCAGGAATGTTTTCAAATATTACCGCCGAGATGTTAGGTTGCGTTAGGTTAGGTTATATTACGTTATTGATGTATATAATGGTCCCACGGAGATGGAGAAGCCAACTCGCCAGGAATGTTGTTAAATATTACCGCTGAGATGTTAGGTTGGGTTAGGTTAGGTTATATTACGTTCTTGATGTATAAAAAAGTCCCACGCACACATAGAGGCCAACAAGACAGGAATGTGGTCATATATTACCGCCGAGATGTTAGGTTGGGTTAGGTTAGGTTATATTACGTTATTGATGTGTATAAAGGTCCACGGAGACGGAGAAGCCAACTCGCCAGGAATGTTGTCAAATATTGCCGCCGAAATGTTAGGTTGGGTTAGGTTAGGTTATATTACGTTATTGACGTATATAAAGGTCCCGCGGAGACGTAGAGGCCAACTCGCCAGGAATGTTGCCAAATATTACCGCCGAGATGTTAGGTTGGGTTAGGTTAGGTTATATTACGTTATTGATGTATATAAAGGTCCCACGGAGACGGAGAAGCCAACTCGCCAGGAATGTTGTCAAATATTGCCGCCGAAATGTTAGGTTGGGTTAGGTTAGGTTATATTACGTTATTGACGTATATAAAGGTCCCGCGGAGACGTAGAGGCCAACTCGCCAGGAATGTTGTCAAATATTACCGCCGAGATGTTAGGTTGGGTTAGGTTAGGTTATATTACGTTATTGATGTATATGAAGGTCCCACGGAGACGTAGATGCCAACTCGCCAGGAATGTTTTCAAATATTACCGCCGAGATGTTAGGTTGGGTTAGGTTAGGTTATATTACGTTATTTATGTACATAAAGGTCCCACGGAGACGTAGAGTTCAACTCGCCAGGAATGTTGTCAAATATGAGCGCCGAGATGTTAGGTTGGGTTAGGTTAGTTTATATTGCGTTATTGATGTATATGAAGGTCAAACGGAGACGTGGAGGCCAAAAAGCCAGGAATGTGGTCATATATTACCGCCGAGATGTTAGCTTGGGTTAGGTTAGGTTATATTACGTTATTGATGTGTATAAAGGTCCACGGAGACGGAGAAGCCAACTCGCCAGGAATGTTGTCAAATATTGCCGCCGAAATGTTAGGTTGGGTTAGGTTAGGTTATATTACGTTATTGACGTATATAAAGGTCCCGCGGAGACGTAGAGGCCAACTCGCCAGGAATGTTGCCAAATATTACCGCCGAGATGTTAGGTTGGGTTAGGTTAGGTTATATTACGTTATTGATGTATATAAAGGTCCCACGGAGACGGAGAAGCCAACTCGCCAGGAATGTTGTCAAATATTGCCGCCGAAATGTTAGGTTGGGTTAGGTTAGGTTATATTACGTTATTGACGTATATAAAGGTCCCGCGGAGACGTAGAGGCCAACTCGCCAGGAATGTTGTCAAATATTACCGCCGAGATGTTAGGTTGGGTTAGGTTAGGTTATATTACGTTATTGATGTATATGAAGGTCCCACGGAGACGTAGATGCCAACTCGCCAGGAATGTTTTCAAATATTACCGCCGAGATGTTAGGTTGGGTTAGGTTAGGTTATATTACGTTATTTATGTACATAAAGGTCCCACGGAGACGTAGAGTTCAACTCGCCAGGAATGTTGTCAAATATGAGCGCCGAGATGTTAGGTTGGGTTAGGTTAGTTTATATTGCGTTATTGATGTATATGAAGATCAAACGGAGACGTGGAGGCCAAAAAGCCAGGAATGTGGTCAAATATTACCGCCGAGATGATAAGTTGGGTTAGGTTAGGTTATATTACGTTATTGATGTATATGAAGGTCAAACGGAGACGTAGAGGTCAACTCGCCAGGAATGTTGTCAAATATTACCGCCGAGATGTTAGGTTGTGTTAGGTTAGGTTATATTACGTTATTGATGTATATGAAGGTCCCACGGAGACGTAGAGTTCAACTCGCCAGGAATGTTGTCAAATATTAGCGCCGAGATGATAGGATGGGTTAGGTTAGGTTATATGACGTTATTGATGTATATAAAGGTCCCACGGAGACGTAGATGCCAACTCGCCAGGAATGTTTTCAAATATTACCGCCGAGATGTTAGGTTGCGTTAGGTTAGGTTATATTACGTTATTGATGTATATAAAGGTCCCACGGAGATGGAGAAGCCAACTCGCCAGGAATGTTGTTAAATATTACCGCTGAGATGTTAGGTTGGGTTAGGTTAGGTTATATTACGTTATTGATGTATAAAAAAGTCCCACGCAGACATAGAGGCCAACAAAACAGGAATGTGGTCATATATTACCGCCGAGATGTTAGGTTGGTTTAGGTTAGGTTATATTACGTTATTGATGTATATAAAGATCCACGGAGACGTAGATGCCAACTCGCCAGGAATGTTTTCAAATATTACCGCCGAGATGTTAGGTTGGGTTAGGTTAGGTTATATTACGTTATTGACGTATATAAAGGTCCCACGGAGACGTAGAGGCCAACTCGCCAGGAATGTTGCCAAATATTACCGCCGAGATGTTAGGTTGGGTTAGGTTAGGTTATATTACGTTATTGATGTATATAAAGGTCCCACGGAGACGGAGAAGCCAACTCGCCAGGAATGTTGTCAAATATTGCCGCCGAAATGTTAGGTTGGGTTAGGTTAGGTTATATTACGTTATTGACGTATATAAAGGTCCCGCGGAGACGTAGAGGCCAACTCGCCAGGAATGTTGTCAAATATTACCGCCGAGATGTTAGGTTGGGTTAGGTTAGGTTATATTACGTTATTGATGTATATGAAGGTCCCACGGAGACGTAGAGGCCAACTCTCCAGGAATGTTGTCAAATATTACCGCCGAGATGTTAGGATGGGTTAGGTTAGGTTATATTACGTTATCGATGTATAAAAAGGTCCCACGCAGACATAGAGGCCAACAAGACAGGAATGTGGTCATATATTACCGCCGAGATGTTAGGTTGGGTTAGGTTAGGTTATATTACGTTATTGATGTATATAAAGGTCCCACGGAGACGTAGAGTTCAACACGCCAGGAATGTTGTCAAATATGAGCGACGAGATGTTAGGTTGGGTTAGGTTAGGTTATATTGCGTTATTGATGTATATGAAGGTCAAACGGAGACGTGGAGGCCAAAAAGCCGGGAATGTGGTCAAATATTACCGCCGAGATGATAAGTTGGGTTAGGTTAGGTTATATTACGTTATTGATGTATATGAAGGTCAAACGGAGACGTAGAGGTCAACTCGCCAGGAATGTTGTCAAATATTACCGCCGAGATGTTAGGTTCTGTTAGGTTAGGTTATATTACGTTATTGATGTATATGAAGGTCCCACGGAGACGTAGACGCCAACTCGCCAGGAATGTTTTCAAATATTACCGCCGAGATGTTAGGTTGCGTTAGGTTAGGTTATATTACGTTATTGATGTATATAATGGTCCCACGGAGATGGAGAAGCCAACTCGCCAGGAATGTTGTTAAATATTACCGCTGAGATGTTAGGTTGGGTTAGGTTAGGTTATATTACGTTATTGATGTATATGAAGGTCCCACGGAGACGTAGAGTTCAACTCGCCAGGAATGTTGTCAAATATTAGCGCCGAGATGATAGGATGGGTTAGGTTAGGTTATATGACGTTATTGATGTATATAAAGGTCCCACGGAGACGTAGATGCCAACTCGCCAGGAATGTTTTCAAATATTACCGCCGAGATGTTAGGTTGCGTTAGGTTAGGTTATATTACGTTATTGATGTATATAATGGTCCCACGGAGATGGAGAAGCCAACTCGCCAGGAATGTTGTTAAATATTACCGCTGAGATGTTAGGTTGGGTTAGGTTAGGTTATATTACGTTCTTGATGTATATAAAGGTCCCGCGGAGACGTAGAGGCCAACTCGCCAGGAATGTTGTCAAATATTACCGCCGAGATGTTAGGTTGGGTTAGGTTAGGTTATATTACGTTATTGATGTATATGAAGGTCCCACGGAGACGTAGAGGCCAACTCTCCAGGAATGTTGTCAAATATTACCGCCGAGATGTTAGGATGGGTTAGGTTAGGTTATATTACGTTATCGATGTATAAAAAGGTCCCACGCAGACATAGAGGCCAACAAGACAGGAATGTGGTCATATATTACCGCCGAGATGTTAGGTTGGGTTAGGTTAGGTTATATTACGTTATTGATGTATATAAAGGTCCCACGGAGACGTAGAGTTCAACACGCCAGGAATGTTGTCAAATATGAGCGACGAGATGTTAGGTTGGGTTAGGTTAGGTTATATTGCGTTATTGATGTATATGAAGGTCAAACGGAGACGTGGAGGCCAAAAAGCCGGGAATGTGGTCAAATATTACCGCCGAGATGATAAGTTGGGTTAGGTTAGGTTATATTACGTTATTGATGTATATGAAGGTCAAACGGAGACGTAGAGGTCAACTCGCCAGGAATGTTGTCAAATATTACCGCCGAGATGTTAGGTTCTGTTAGGTTAGGTTATATTACGTTATTGATGTATATGAAGGTCCCACGGAGACGTAGACGCCAACTCGCCAGGAATGTTTTCAAATATTACCGCCGAGATGTTAGGTTGCGTTAGGTTAGGTTATATTACGTTATTGATGTATATAATGGTCCCACGGAGATGGAGAAGCCAACTCGCCAGGAATGTTGTTAAATATTACCGCTGAGATGTTAGGTTGGGTTAGGTTAGGTTATATTACGTTATTGATGTATATGAAGGTCCCACGGAGACGTAGAGTTCAACTCGCCAGGAATGTTGTCAAATATTAGCGCCGAGATGATAGGATGGGTTAGGTTAGGTTATATGACGTTATTGATGTATATAAAGGTCCCACGGAGACGTAGATGCCAACTCGCCAGGAATGTTTTCAAATATTACCGCCGAGATGTTAGGTTGCGTTAGGTTAGGTTATATTACGTTATTGATGTATATAATGGTCCCACGGAGATGGAGAAGCCAACTCGCCAGGAATGTTGTTAAATATTACCGCTGAGATGTTAGGTTGGGTTAGGTTAGGTTATATTACGTTCTTGATGTATAAAAAAGTCCCACGCACACATAGAGGCCAACAAGACAGGAATGTGGTCATATATTACCGCCGAGATGTTAGGTTGGGTTAGGTTAGGTTATATTACGTTATTGATGTGTATAAAGGTCCACGGAGACGGAGAAGCCAACTCGCCAGGAATGTTGTCAAATATTGCCGCCGAAATGTTAGGTTGGGTTAGGTTAGGTTATATTACGTTATTGACGTATATAAAGGTCCCGCGGAGACGTAGAGGCCAACTCGCCAGGAATGTTGCCAAATATTACCGCCGAGATGTTAGGTTGGGTTAGGTTAGGTTATATTACGTTATTGATGTATATAAAGGTCCCACGGAGACGGAGAAGCCAACTCGCCAGGAATGTTGTCAAATATTGCCGCCGAAATGTTAGGTTGGGTTAGGTTAGGTTATATTACGTTATTGACGTATATAAAGGTCCCGCGGAGACGTAGAGGCCAACTCGCCAGGAATGTTGTCAAATATTACCGCCGAGATGTTAGGTTGGGTTAGGTTAGGTTATATTACGTTATTGATGTATATGAAGGTCCCACGGAGACGTAGATGCCAACTCGCCAGGAATGTTTTCAAATATTACCGCCGAGATGTTAGGTTGGGTTAGGTTAGGTTATATTACGTTATTTATGTACATAAAGGTCCCACGGAGACGTAGAGTTCAACTCGCCAGGAATGTTGTCAAATATGAGCGCCGAGATGTTAGGTTGGGTTAGGTTAGTTTATATTGCGTTATTGATGTATATGAAGGTCAAACGGAGACGTGGAGGCCAAAAAGCCAGGAATGTGGTCATATATTACCGCCGAGATGTTAGCTTGGGTTAGGTTAGGTTATATTACGTTATTGATGTGTATAAAGGTCCACGGAGACGGAGAAGCCAACTCGCCAGGAATGTTGTCAAATATTGCCGCCGAAATGTTAGGTTGGGTTAGGTTAGGTTATATTACGTTATTGACGTATATAAAGGTCCCGCGGAGACGTAGAGGCCAACTCGCCAGGAATGTTGCCAAATATTACCGCCGAGATGTTAGGTTGGGTTAGGTTAGGTTATATTACGTTATTGATGTATATAAAGGTCCCACGGAGACGGAGAAGCCAACTCGCCAGGAATGTTGTCAAATATTGCCGCCGAAATGTTAGGTTGGGTTAGGTTAGGTTATATTACGTTATTGACGTATATAAAGGTCCCGCGGAGACGTAGAGGCCAACTCGCCAGGAATGTTGTCAAATATTACCGCCGAGATGTTAGGTTGGGTTAGGTTAGGTTATATTACGTTATTGATGTATATGAAGGTCCCACGGAGACGTAGATGCCAACTCGCCAGGAATGTTTTCAAATATTACCGCCGAGATGTTAGGTTGGGTTAGGTTAGGTTATATTACGTTATTTATGTACATAAAGGTCCCACGGAGACGTAGAGTTCAACTCGCCAGGAATGTTGTCAAATATGAGCGCCGAGATGTTAGGTTGGGTTAGGTTAGTTTATATTGCGTTATTGATGTATATGAAGGTCAAACGGAGACGTGGAGGCCAAAAAGCCAGGAATGTGGTCAAATATTACCGCCGAGATGATAAGTTGGGTTAGGTTAGGTTATATTACGTTATTGATGTATATGAAGGTCAAACGGAGACGTAGAGGTCAACTCGCCAGGAATGTTGTCAAATATTACCGCCGAGATGTTAGGTTGTGTTAGGTTAGGTTATATTACGTTATTGATGTATATGAAGGTCCCACGGAGACGTAGAGTTCAACTCGCCAGGAATGTTGTCAAATATTAGCGCCGAGATGATAGGATGGGTTAGGTTAGGTTATATGACGTTATTGATGTATATAAAGGTCCCACGGAGACGTAGATGCCAACTCGCCAGGAATGTTTTCAAATATTACCGCCGAGATGTTAGGTTGCGTTAGGTTAGGTTATATTACGTTATTGATGTATATAAAGGTCCCACGGAGATGGAGAAGCCAACTCGCCAGGAATGTTGTTAAATATTACCGCTGAGATGTTAGGTTGGGTTAGGTTAGGTTATATTACGTTATTGATGTATAAAAAAGTCCCACGCAGACATAGAGGCCAACAAAACAGGAATGTGGTCATATATTACCGCCGAGATGTTAGGTTGGGTTAGGTTAGGTTATATTACGTTATTGATGTATATAAAGATCCACGGAGACGTAGATGCCAACTCGCCAGGAATGTTTTCAAATATTACCGACGAGATGTTAGGTTGGGTTAGGTTAGGTTATATTACGTTATTGACGTATATAAAGGTCCCACGGAGACGTAGAGGCCAACTCGCCAGGAATGTTGCCAAATATTACCGCCGAGATGTTAGGTTGGGTTAGGTTAGGTTATATTACGTTATTGATGTATATAAAGGTCCCACGGAGACGGAGAAGCCAACTCGTCAGGAATGTTGTCAAATATTGCCGCCGAAATGTTAGGTTGGGTTAGGTTAGGTTATATTACGTTATTGACGTATATAAAGGTCCCACTGAGACGTAGAGGCCAACTCGCCAGGAATGTTGTCAAATATTACCGCCGAGATGTTAGGTTGGGTTAGGTTAGGTTATATTACGTTATTGATGTATATAAAGGTCCCACGGAGACGTAGATGCCAACTCGCCAGGAATGTTTTCAAATATTACCGCCGAGATGTTAGGTTGTGTTAGGTTAGGTTATATTACGTTATTGATGTATAAAAAAGTCCCACGCAGACATAGAGGCCAACAAGACAGGAATGTGGTCATATATTACCGCCGAGATGTTAGGTTGGGTTAGGTTAGGTTATATTACGTTATTGATGTATATAAAGATCCACGGAGACGTAGATGCCAACTCGCCAGGAATGTTTTCAAATATTACCGCCGAGATGTTAGGTTGGGTTAGGTTAGGTTATATTACGTTATTTATGTATATAAAGGTCCCACGGAGACGTAGAGTTCAACTCGCCAGGAATGTTGTCAAATATGAGCGCCGAGATGTTAGGTTGGGTTAGGTTAGGTTATATTGCGTTATTGATGTATATGACGGTCAAACGGAGACGTGGAGGCCAAAAAGCCAGGAATGTGGTCAAATATTACCGCCGAGATGTTATGTTGGGTTAGGTTAGGTTATATTACGTTATTGATGTATACAAAGGTCCCACGCAGGCACAGAGGCCAACAAGACAGGAATGTGGTCAAATATTACCGCCGAGATGTTAGGTTGGGTTAGGTTGGGTTATATTACGTTATTGATGTATATGAAGGTCCCACGGAGACGTAGAGGCCAACTCTCCAGGAATGTTGTCAAATATTACCGCCGAGATGTTAGGTTGGGTTAGGTTAGGTTATATTACCTTATTGATGTATATAAAGGTCCCACGGAGACGGAGAAGCCAACTCGCCAGGAATGTTGTTAAATATTACCGCTGAGATGTTATGTTGGGTTAGGTTAGGTTATATTACGTTATTGATGTATATAAAGATCCCACGGAGACGTAGAGGCCAACTCGCCAGGTATGTTGTCAAATATTACCGCCGAGATGTTAGGATGGGTTAGGTTAGGTTATATTACGTTATTGATGTATAAAAAGGTCCCACGCAGACATAGAGGCCAACAAGACAGGAATGTGGTTATATATTACCGCCGAGATATTAGGTTGGGTTAGGTTAGGTTATATTACGTTATTGATGTATATAAAGGTCCACGGAGACGTAGATGCCAACTCGCCAGGAATGTTTTCAAATATTACCGCCGAGATGTTAGGTTGGGTTAGGTTAGGTTATATTACGTTATTGACGTATATAAAGGTCCCACGGAGACGTAGATGCCAACTCGCCAGGAATGTTTTCAAATATTACCGCCGAGATGTTAGGTTGGGTTAGGTTGGGTTATATTACGTTATTGATGTATATGAAGGTCCCACGGAGACGTAGAGGCCAACTCGCCAGGAATGTTGTCAAATATTACCGCCGAGATGTTAGGTTGGGTTAGGTTAGGTTATATTACGTTATACATGTATATAAAGGTCCCACGGAGGCGTAGAGGCCAACTCGCCAGGAATGTTGTCAAGTATTACCGCCGAGATGTTAGGTTGGGTTAGGTTAGGTTAAATTACGTGATTGATGTATATAAAGGTCCCACGGAGACGTAGATGCCAACTCGCCAGGAATGTTTTCAAATATTACCGCCGAGATGTTAGGTTGGGTTAGGTTAGGTTATATTACGTTATTGATGTGTATAACGGTCCCACGGAGACGTAGAGAATAACAAGACAGGAATGTGGTCAAATATTACCGCCGAGATGTTAGGTTGTGTTAGGTTAGGTTATATTACGTTATTGATGTATATAAATGTCCCACGGAGACGTAGAGGCCAACTCGCCAGGAGTGTTTTCAAATATTACCGCCGAGATGTTAGGTTGGGTTAGGTTAGGTTATATTACGTTATTGATGTATATGAAGGTCCCACGGAGACGTAGAGGCCAACTCTCCAGGAATGTTGTCAAATATTACCGCCGACATGTTAGGTTGGGTTAGGTTAGGTTATATTACCTTATTGATGTATATAAAGGTCCCACGGAGACGGAGAAGCCAACTCGCCAGGAATGTTGTTAAATATTACCGCTGAGATGTTAGGTTGGGTTAGGTTAGGTTATATTACGTTATTGATGTATATAAAGATCCCACGGAGACGTAGAGGCCAACTCGCCAGGTATGTTGTCAAATATTACCGCCGAGATGTTAGGATGGGTTAGGTTAGGTTATATTACGTTATTGATGTATAAAAAGGTCCCACGCAGACATAGAGGCCAACAAGACAGGAATGTGGTCATATATTACCGCCGAGATGTTAGGTTGGGTTAGGTTAGGTTATATTACGTTATTGATGTATATAAAGGTCCACGGAGACGTAGATGCCAACTCGCCAGGAATGTTTTCAAATATTACCGCCGAGATGTTAGGTTGGGTTAGGTTAGGTTATATTACGTTATTGACGTATATAAAGGTCCCACGGAGACGTAGATGCCAACTCGCCAGGAATGTTTTCAAATATTACCGCCGAGATGTTAGGTTGGGTTAGGTTAGATTATATTACGGTATTGATGTATATAAAGGTCCCACGGAGACGTAGAGTACAACACGCCAGGAATGTTGTCAAATATGAGCGACGAGATGTTAGGTTGGGTTAGGTTAGGTTATATTGCGTTATTGATGTATATGAAGGTCAAACGGAGACGTGGAGGCCAAAAAGCCGGGAATGTGGTCAAATATTACCGCCGAGATGATAAGTTGGGTTAGGTTAGGTTATATTACGTTATTGATGTATATGAAGGTCCCACGGAGACGTAGACGCCAACTAGCCAGGTATGTTGTCAAATATTACCGCCGAGATGTTAGGTTGTGTTAGGTTAGGTTATATTACGTTATTGATGTATATGAAGGTCCCACGGAGACGTAGACGCCAACTAGCCAGGTATGTTGTCAAATATTACCGCCGAGATGTTAGGTTGGGTTAGGTTGGGTTATATTACGTTATTGATGTATATGAAGGTCCCACGGAGACGTAGAGGCCAACTCGCCAGGAATGTTGTCAAATATTACCGCCGAGATGTTAGGTTGGGTTAGGTTAGGTTATATTACGTTATACATGTATATAAAGGTCCCACGGAGGCGTAGAGGCCAACTCGCCAGGAATGTTGTCAAGTATTACCGCCGAGATGTTAGGTTGGGTTAGGTTAGGTTAAATTACGTGATTGATGTATATAAAGGTCCCACGGAGACGTAGATGCCAACTAGCCAGGAATGTTTTCAAATATTACCGCCGAGATGTTAGGTTGGGTTAGGTTAGGTTATATTACGTTATTGATGTGTATAACGGTCCCACGGAGACGTAGAGAATAACAAGACAGGAATGTGGTCAAATATTACCGCCGAGATGTTAGGTTGGGTTAGGTTAGGTTATATTACGTTATTGATGTATATAAATGTCCCACGGAGACGTAGAGGCCAACTCGCCAGGAGTGTTTTCAAATATTACCGCCGAGATGTTAGGTTGGGTTAGGTTAGGTTATATTACGTTATTGATGTATATGAAGGTCCCACGGAGACGTAGAGGCCAACTCTCCAGGAATGTTGTCAAATATTACCGCCGAGATGATAGGATGGGTTAGGTTAGGTTATATGACGTTATTGATGTATATAGAGGTCCCACGGAGACGTAGATGCCAACTCGCCAGGAATGTTTTCAAATATTACCGCCGAGATGTTAGGTTGCGTTAGGTTAGGTTATATTACGTTATTGATGTATATAATGGTCCCACGGAGATGGAGAAGCCAACTCGCCAGGAATGTTGTTAAATATTACCGCTGAGATGTTAGGTTGGGTTCGGTTAGGTTATATTACGTTCTTGATGTATGAAAAAGTCCCACGCACACATAGAGGCCAACAAGACAGGAATGTGGTCATATATTACCGCCGAGATGTTAGGTTGGGTTAGGTTAGGTTATATTACGTTATTGATGTGTATAAAGGTCCACGGAGACGGAGAAGCCAACTCGCCAGGAATGTTGTCAAATATTGCCGCCGAAATGTTAGGTTGGGTTAGGTTAGGTTATATTACGTTATTGACGTATATAAAGGTCCCGCGGAGACGTAGAGGCCAACTCGCCAGGAATGTTGCCAAATATTACCGCCGAGATGTTAGGTTGGGTTAGGTTAGGTTATATTACGTTATTGATGTATATAAAGGTCCCACGGAGACGGAGAAGCCAACTCGCCAGGAATGTTGTCAAATATTGCCGCCGAAATGTTAGGTTGGGTTAGGTTAGGTTATATTACGTTATTGACGTATATAAAGGTCCCGCGGAGACGTAGAGGCCAACTCGCCAGGAATGTTGTCAAATATTACCGCCGAGATGTTAGGTTGGGTTAGGTTAGGTTATATTACGTTATTGATGTATATGAAGGTCCCACGGAGACGTAGATGCCAACTCGCCAGGAATGTTTTCAAATATTACCGCCGAGATGTTAGGTTGGGTTAGGTTAGGTTATATTACGTTATTTATGTACATAAAGGTCCCACGGAGACGTAGAGTTCAACTCGCCAGGAATGTTGTCAAATATGAGCGCCGAGATGTTAGGTTGGGTTAGGTTAGTTTATATTGCGTTATTGATGTATATGAAGGTCAAACGGAGACGTGGAGGCCAAAAAGCCAGGAAAGTGGTCAAATATTACCGCCGAGATGATAAGTTGGGTTAGGTTAGGTTATATTACGTTATTGATGTATATGAAGGTCAAACGGAGACGTAGAGGTCAACTCGCCAGGAATGTTGTCAAATATTACCGCCGAGATGTTAGGTTGTGTTAGGTTAGGTTATATTACGTTATTGATGTATATGAAGGTCCCACGGAGACGTAGAGTTCAACTCGCCAGGAATGTTGTCAAATATTAGCGCCGAGATGATAGGATGGGTTAGGTTAGGTTATATGACGTTATTGATGTATATAAAGGTCCCACGGAGACGTAGATGCCAACTCGCCAGGAATGTTTTCAAATATTACCGCCGAGATGTTAGGTTGCGTTAGGTTAGGTTATATTACGTTATTGATGTATATAAAGGTCCCACGGAGATGGAGAAGCCAACTCGCCAGGAATGTTGTTAAATATTACCGCTGAGATGTTAGGTTGGGTTAGGTTAGGTTATATTACGTTATTGATGTATAAAAAAGTCCCACGCAGACATAGAGGCCAACAAGACAGGAATGTGGTCATATATTACCGCCGAGATGTTAGGTTGGGTTAGGTTAGGTTATATTACGTTATTGATGTATATAAAGATCCACGGAGACGTAGATGCCAACTCGCCAGGAATGTTTTCAAATATTACCGCCGAGATGTTAGGTTGGGTTAGGTTAGGTTATATTACGTTATTGACGTATATAAAGGTCCCACGGAGACGTAGATGCCAACTCGCCAGGAATGTTGCCAAATATTACCGCCGAGATGTTAGGTTGGGTTAGGTTAGGTTATATTACGTTATTGATGTATATAAAGGTCCCACGGAGACGGAGAAGCCAACTCGTCAGGAATGTTGTCAAATATTGCCGCCGAAATGTTAGGTTGGGTTAGGTTAGGTTATATTACGTTATTGACGTATATAAAGGTCCCACTGAGACGTAGAGGCCAACTCGCCAGGAATGTTGTCAAATATTACCGCCGAGATGTTAGGTTGGGTTAGGTTAGGTTATATTACCTTATTGATGTATATAAAGGTCCCACGGAGACGGAGAAGCCAACTCGCCAGGAATGTTGTCAAATATTGCCGCCGAAATGTTAGGTTGGGTTAGGTTAGGTTATATTACGTTATTGATGTGTATAACGGTCCCACGGGGACGTAGAGAATAACAAGACAGGAATGTGGTCAAACATTACCGACGAGATGTTAGGTTGGGTTAGGTTAGGTTATATTACGTTATTGATGTATATAAAGGTCCCACGGAGACGTAGATGCCAACTCGCCAGGAATGTTTTCAAATATTACCGCCGAGATGTTAGGTTGCGTTAGGTTAGGTTATATTACGTTATTGATGTATATAAAGGTCCCACGGAGATGGAGAAGCCAACTCGCCAGGAATGTTGTTAAATATTACCGCTGATATGTTAGGTTGGGTTAGGTTAGGTTATATTACGTTATTGATGTATATAAAGATCCCACGGAGACGTACAGGCCAACTCGCCAGGTATGTTGTCAAATATTACCGCCGAGATGTTAGGATGGGTTAGGTTAGGTTATATTACGTTATTGATGTATAAAAAGGTCCCACGCAGACATAGAGGCCAACAAGACAGGAATGTGGTCATATATTACCGCCGAGATGTTAGGTTGGGTTAGGTTAGGTTATATTACGTTATTGATGTGTATAAAGGTCCACGGAGACGGAGAAGCCAACTCGCCAGGAATGTTGTCAAATATTGCCGCCGAAATGTTAGGTTGGGTTAGGTTAGGTTATATTACGTTATTGACGTATATAAAGGTCCCGCGGAGACGTAGAGGCCAACTCGCCAGGAATGTTGTCAAATATTACCGCCGAGATGTTAGGTTGGGTTAGGTTAGGTTATATTACGTTATTGATGTATATGAAGGTCCCACGGAGACGTACATGCCAACTCGCCAGGAATGTTTTCAAATATTACCGCCGAGATGTTAGGTTGGGTTAGGTTAGGTTATATTACGTTATTTATGTATATAAAGGTCCCACGGAGACGTAGAGTTCAACTCGCCAGGAATGTTGTCAAATATGAGCGCCGAGATGTTAGGTTGGGTTAGGTTAGTTTATATTGCGTTATTGATGTATATGAAGGTCAAACGGAGACGTGGAGGCCAAAAAGCCAGGAATGTGGTCAAATATTACCGCCGAGATGATAAGTTGGGTTAGGTTAGGTTATATTACGTTATTGATGTATATGAAGGTCAAACGGAGACGTAGAGGTCAACTCGCCAGGAATGTTGTCAAATATTACCGCCGAGATGTTAGGTTGTGTTAGGTTAGGTTATATTACGTTATTGATGTATATGAAGGTCCCACGGAGACGTAGACGCCAAATAGCCAGGTATGTTGTCAAATATTACCGCCGAGATGTTAGGTTGGGTTAGGTTGGGTTATATTACGTTATTGATGTATATGAAGGTCCCACGGAGACGTAGAGGCCAACTCGCCAGGAATGTTGTCAAATATTACCGCCGAGATGTTAGGTTGGGTTAGGTTAGGTTATATTACGTTATACATGTATATAAAGGTCCCACGGAGGCGTAGAGGCCAACTCGCCAGGAATGTTGTCAAGTATTACCGCCGAGATGTTAGGTTGGGTTAGGTTAGGTTAAATTACGTTATTGATGTATATAAAGGTCCCACGGAGACGTAGATGCCAACTCGCCAGGAATGTTTTCAAATATTACCGCCGAGATGATAGGATGGGTTAGGTTAGGTTATATGACGTTATTGATGTATATAAAGGTCCCACGGAGACGTAGATGCCAACTCGCCAGGAATGTTTTCAAATATTACCGCCGAGATGTTAGGTTGCGTTAGGTTAGGTTATATTACGTTATTGATGTATATAAAGGTCCCACGGAGATGGATAAGCCAACTCGCCAGGAATGTTGTTAAATATTACCGCTGAGATGTTAGGTTGGGTTAGGTTAGGTTATATTACGTTCTTGATGTATAAAAAAGTCCCACGCACACATAGAGGCCAACAAGACAGGAATGTGGTCATATATTACCGCCGAGATGTTAGGTTGGGTTAGGTTAGGTTATATTACGTTATTGATGTATATAAAGGTCCACGGAGACGTAGATGCCAACTCGCCAGGAATGTTTTCAAATATTACCGCCGAGATGTTAGGTTGGGTTAGGTTAGGTTATATTACGTTATTGACGTATATAAAGGTCCCACGGAGACGTAGAGGCCAACTCGCCAGGAATGTTGTCAAGTATTACCGCCGAGATGTTAGGTTGGGTTAGGTTAGGTTAAATTACGTGATTGATGTATATAAAGGTCCCACGGAGACGTAGATGCCAACTCGCCAGGAATGTCTTCAAATATTACCGCCGAGATGTTAGGTTGGGTTAGGTTAGGTTATATTACGTTATTGATGTGTATAACGGTCCCACGGAGACGTAGAGAATAACAAGACAGGAATGTGGTCAAATATTACCGCCGAGATGTTAGGTTGGGTTAGGTTAGGTTAAATTACGTTATTGATGTATATAAAGGTCCCACGGAGACGTAGATGCCAACTCGCCAGGAATGTTTTCAAATATTACCGCCGAGATGATAGGATGGGTTAGGTTAGGTTATATGACGTTATTGATGTATATAAAGGTCCCACGGAGACGTAGATGCCAACTCGCCAGGAATGTTTTCAAATATTACCGCCGAGATGTTAGGTTGCGTTAGGTTAGGTTATATTACGTTATTGATGTATATAAAGGTCCCACGGAGATGGATAAGCCAACTCGCCAGGAATGTTGTTAAATATTACCGCTGAGATGTTAGGTTGGGTTAGGTTAGGTTATATTACGTTCTTGATGTATAAAAAAGTCCCACGCACACATAGAGGCCAACAAGACAGGAATGTGGTCATATATTACCGCCGAGATGTTAGGTTGGGTTAGGTTAGGTTATATTACGTTATTGATGTATATAAAGGTCCACGGAGACGTAGATGCCAACTCGCCAGGAATGTTTTCAAATATTACCGCCGAGATGTTAGGTTGGGTTAGGTTAGGTTATATTACGTTATTGACGTATATAAAGGTCCCACGGAGACGTAGAGGCCAACACGCCAGGAATGTTGTCAAGTATTACCGCCGAGATGTTAGGTTGGGTTAGGTTAGGTTAAATTACGTGATTGATGTATATAAAGGTCCCACGGAGACGCAGATGCCAACTCGCCAGGAATGTTTTCAAATATTACCGCCGAGATGTTAGGTTGGGTTAGGTTAGGTTATATTACGTTATTGATGTGTATAACGGTCCCACGGAGACGTAGAGAATAACAAGACAGGAATGTGGTCAAATATTACCGCCGAGATGTTAGGTTGGGTTAGGTTAGGTTATATTACGTTATTGATGTATATAAATGTCCCACGGAGACGTAGAGGCCAACTCGCCAGGAGTGTTTTCAAATATTACCGCCGAGATGTTAGGTTGGGTTAGGTTAGGTTATATTACGTTATTGATGTATATAAAGGTCCCACGGAGACGTGGATGCCAACTCGCCAGGAATGTTTTCAAATATTACCGCCGAGATGTTAGGTTGGGTTAGGTTAGGTTATATTACGTTATTTATGTATATAAAGGTCCCACGGAGACGTAGAGTTCAACTCGCCAGGAATGTTGTCAAATATGAGCGCCGAGATATTAGGTTGGGTTAGGTTAGGTTATATTGCGTTATTGATGTATATGAAGGTCAAACGGAGACGTGGAGGCCAAAAAGCCAGGAATGTGGTCAAATATTACCGCCGAGATGATAAGTTGGGTTAGGTTAGGTTATATTACGTTATTGATGTATATGAAGGTCCCACGGAGACGTAGAGGCCAACTCGCCAGGAATGTGGTCAAATATTACCGCCGAGGTGTTAGGTTGGGTTAGGTTAGGTTATATTGCGTTATTGATGTATATGAAGGTCAAACGGAGACGTGGAGGCCAAAAAGCCAGGAATGTGGTCAAATATTACCGCCGAGATGTTAGGTTGGGTTAGGTTAGGTTATATTACGTTATTGATGTATATAAAGGTCCCACGGAGACGGAGAAGCCAACTCGCCAGGAATGTTGTCAAATATTGCCGCCGAAATGTTGGGTTGGGTTAGGTTAGGTTATATTACGTTATTGACGTATATAAAGGTCCCACGGAGACGTAGAGGCCAACTCGCCAGGAATGTTGTCAAATATTACCGCCGAGATGTTAGGTTGGGTTAGGTTAGGTTATATTACGTTATTGATGTATATAAAGGTCCCACGGAGACGTAGATGCCAACTCGCCAGGAATGTTTTCAAATATTACCGCCGAGATGTTAGGTTGGGTTAGGTTAGGTTATATTACGTTATTGATGTATATAAAGGTCCCACGGAGACGTAGAGTTCAACTCGCCAGGAATGTTGTCAAATATGAGCGCCGAAATGTTAGGTTGGGTTAAGTTGGGTTATATTACGTTATTGATGTATATGAAGGTCCCACGGAGACGTAGAGGCCAACTCGCCAGGAATGTTGTCAAATATTACCGCCGAGATGTTAGGTTGGGTTAGGTTAGGTTATATTACCTTATTGATGTATATAAAGGTCCCACGGAGACGTAGAGTTCAACTCGCCAGGAATGCTGTAAAATATTAGCGCCGAGATGATAGGTTGGGTTAGGTTACGTTATAATACGTTATTGATGTATATGAAGGTCAAACGGAAACGTAGAGGCCAACAAGCCAGGAATGTGGTCAAATATTACCGCCGAGATGTTATGTTGGGTTAGGTTAGGCTATATTACGTTATTGATGTATACAAAGGTCCCACGCAGACACAGAGGCCAACAAGACAGGAATGTGGTCAAATATTACCGCCGAGATGTTAGGTTGGGTTATGTTAGGTTATATGACGTTATTGATGTATATAATGGTCCCACGCAGACATAGAGGCCAACAAGACAGGAATGTGGTCATATATTACCGCCGAGATGTTAGGTTGGGTTAGGTTAGGTTATATTACGTTATTGATGTATATAAAGGTCCCACGGAGACGGAGAAGCCAACTCGCCAGGAATGTTGTCAAATATTGCCGCCGAAATGTTAGGTTGGGTTAGGTTAGGTTATATTACGTTATTGATGTGTATAACGGTCCCACAGAGACGTAGAGAATAACAAGACAGGAATGTGGTCAAACATTACCGCCGAGATGTTAGGTTGGGTTAGGTTAGGTTATATTACGTTATTGATGTATATAAATGACCCACGGAGACGTAGAGGCCAAAAAGCCAGGAATGTTGTCATATATTACCGCCGAGGTGTTAGGTTGGGTTAGGTTAGGTTATATTACGTTATTGATGTATATAAAGATTCTACGGAGACGTAGAGGCCAACCCGCCAGGAGTGTTTTCAAATATTACCGCCGAGATGTTAGGTTGGGTTAGGTTAGGTCATATTACGTTATTGATGTATATAAAGATTCCACGGAGACGTAGAGGCCAACTCGCCATGAGTGTTTTCAAATATTACCGCCGAGATGTTAGGTTGGGTTAGGTTAGGTTATATTACGTTATTGATGTATATGAAGGTCCCACGGAGACGTAGAGTTCAACTCGCCAGGAATGTTGTCAAATATTAGCGCCGAGATGATAGGATGGGTTAGGTTAGGTTATATGACGCTACTGATGTATATAAAGGTCCCACGGAGACGTAGATGCCAACTCGCCAGGAATGTTTTCAAATATTACCGCCGAGATGTTAGGTTGCGTTAGGTTAGGTTATATTACGTTATTGATGTATATAAAGGTCCCACGGAGATGCAGAAGCCAACTCGCCAGGAATGTTGTTAAATATTACCGCTGAGATGTTAGTTTGGGTTAGGTTAGGTTATATTACGTTATTGATGTATATAAAGATCCCACGGAGACGTAGAGGCCAACTCGCCACGTATGTTGTCAAATATTACCGCCGAGATGTTAGGATGGGTTAGGTTAGGTTATATTACGTTATTAATGTATAAAAAGGTCCCACGCAGACATAGAGGCCAACAAGACAGGAATGTGGTCATATATTACCGCCGAGATGTTAGGTTGGGTTAGGTTAGGTTATATTACGTTATTGATGTATATAAAGGTCCACGGAGACGTAGATGCCAACTCGCCAGGAATGTTTTCAAATATTACCGCCGAGATGTTAGGTTGGGTTAGGTTAGGTTATATTACGTTATTGATGTATACAAAGGTCCCACGCAGACACAGAGGCCAACAAGACAGGAATGTGGTCAAATATTACCGCCGAGATGTTAGGTTGGGTTAGGTTGGGTTATATTACGTTATTGATGTATATGAAGGTCCCACGGAGACGTAGAGGCCAACTCGCCAGGAATGTTGTCAAATATTACCGCCGAGATGTTAGGTTGGGTTAGGTTAGGTTATATTACCTTATTGATGTATATAAAGGTCCCACGGAGACGTAGAGTTCAACTCGCCAGGAATGCTGTAAAATATTAGCGCCGAGATGATAGGTTGTGTTATGTTACGTTATATTACGTTATTGATGTATATAAAGGTCCCACGGAGACGTAGAGTTCAACTCGCCAGGAATGTTGTGAAATATTAGCGCCGAGATGATAGGATGGGTTAGGTTACGTTATATTACGTTATTGATGTATATGAAGGTCAAACGGAGACGTAGATGCCAACTCGCCAGGAATGTTTTCAAATATTACCGCCGAGATGTTAGGTTGCGTTAGGTTAGGTTATATTACGTTATTGATGTATATAAAGGTCCCACGGAGATGCAGAAGCCAACTCGCCAGGAATGTTGTTAAATATTACCGCTGAGATGTTAGGTTGGGTTAGGTTAGGTTATATTACGTTATTGATGTATATAAAGATCCCACGGAGACGTAGAGGCCAACTCGCCAGGTATGTTGTCAAATATTACCGCCGAGATGTTAGGATGGGTTAGGTTAGGTTATATTACGTTATTGATGTATAAAAAGGTCCCACGCAGACATAGAGGCCAACAAGACAGGAATGTGGTCATATATTACCGCCGAGATGTTAGGTTGGGTTAGGTTAGGTTATATTACGTTATTGATGTATATAAAGGTCCACGGAGACGTAGATGCCAACTCGCCAGGAATGTTTTCAAATATTACCGCCGAGATGTTAGGTTGGGTTAGGTTAGGTTATATTACGTTATTGACGTATATAAAGGTCCCACGGAGACGTAGAGGCCAACTCGCCAGGAATGTTGTCAAATATTACCGCCGAGATGTTAGGTTGGGTTAGGTTAGGTTATATTACGTTATTGATGTATATAAAGGTCCCACGGAGACGTAGATGCCAACTCGACAGGAATGTTTTCAAATATTACCGCCGAGATGTTAGGTTGGGTTAGGTTAGGTTATATTACGTTATTGATGTATATAAAGGTCCCACGGAGACGTAGAGTTCAACTCGCCAGGAATGTTGTCAAATATGAGCGCCGAAATGTTAGGTTGGGTTAGGTTGGGTTATATTACGTTATTGATGTATATAATGGTCCCACGGAGACGTAGAGGCCAACTCGCCAGGAATGTTGTCAAATATTACCGCCGAGATGTTAGGTTGGGTTAGGTTAGGTTATATTACGTTATTGATGTATATAAAGGTCCCACGGAGACGTAGAGTTCAACTCGCCAGGAATGTTGTGAAATATTAGCGCCGAGATGATAGGATGGGTTAGGTTACGTTATATTACGTTATTGATGTATATGAAGGTCAAACGGAGACGTAGAGGCCAACAAGCCAGGAATATGGTCAAATATTACCGCCGAGATGTTAGGTTGGGTTAGGTTAGGTTATATTACGTTATTGATGTATATAAATGTCCCACGGAGACGTAGAGGCCAACAAGCCAGGAATGTTGTCATATATTACCGCCCAGGTGTTAGGTTGGTTTAGGTTAGGTTATATTACGTTATTGATGTATATAAAGATTCCACGGAGACGTAGAGGCCAACTCGCCAGGAATGTTGTCAAATATTACCGCCGAGATGTTAGGTTGGGTTAGGTTAGGTTATATTACGTTATTGATGTATATAAAGGTCCCACGGAGACGTAGAGTTCAACTCGCCAGGAATGTTGTGAAATATTAGCGCCGAGATGATAGGATGGGTTAGGTTACGTTATATTACGTTATTGATGTATATGAAGGTCAAACGGAGACGTAGAGGCCAACAAGCCAGGAATGAGGTCAAATATTACCGCCGAGATGTTAGGTTGGGTTAGGTTAGGTTATATTACGTTATTGATGTATATAAATGTCCCACGGAGACGTAGAGGCCAACAAGCCAGGAATGTTGTCATATATTACCGCCCAGGTGTTAGGTTGGTTTAGGTTAGGTTATATTACGTTATTGATGTATATAAAGATTCCACGGAGACGTAGAGGCCAACTCGCCAGGAATGTTGTCAAATATTACCGCCGAGATGTTAGGTTGGGTTAGGTTAGGTTATATTACGTTATTGATGTATATAAAGGTCCCACGGAGACGTAGAGTTCAACTCGCCAGGAATGTTGTGAAATATTAGCGCCGAGATGATAGGATGGGTTAGGTTACGTTATATTACGTTATTGATGTATATGAAGGTCAAACGGAGACGTAGAGGCCAACAAGCCAGGAATGTGGTCAAATATTACCGCCGAGACGTTAGGTTGGGTTAGGTTAGGTTATATTACGTTATTGATGTATAAGAAGGTCCCACGCAGGCATAGAGGCCAACAAGACAGGAATGTGGTCATATATTACCGCCGAGATGTTAGGTTGGGTTAGGTTAGGTTATATTACGTTATTGATGTATATAAAGGTCCCACGGAGACGGAGAAGCCAACTCGCCAGGAATGTTGTCAAATATTGCCGCCGAAATGTTGGGTTGGGTTAGGTTAGGTTATATTACGTTATTGATGTGTATAACGGTCCCACGAAGACGTAGAGAATAACAAGACAGGAATGTGGTGAAACATTACCGCCGAGATGTTAGGTTGGGTTAGGTTAGGTTATATTACGTTATTGATGTATATAAATGTCCCACGGAGACGTAGAGGCCAACAAGCCAGGAATGTTGTCATATATTACCGCCGAGGTGTTAGGTTGGGTTAGGTTAGGTTATATTACGTTATTGATGTATATAAAGATTCCACGGAGACGTAGAGGCCAACTCGCCAGGAGTGTTTTCAAATATTACCGCCGAGATGTTAGGTTGGGTTAGGTTAGGTTATATTACGTTATTGATGTATATAAAGATTCCACGGAGACGTAGAGGCCGACTCGCCATGAGTGTTTTCAAATATTACCGCCGAGATGTTAGGTTGGGTTAGGTTAGGTTATATTACGTTATTGATGTATATGAAGGTCCCACGGAGACGTAGAGTTCAACTCGCCAGGAATGTTGTCAAATATTAGCGCCGAGATGATAGGATGGGTTAGGTTAGGTTATATGACGTTATTGATGTATATAAAGGTCCCACGGAGACGTAGATGCCAACTCGCCAGGAATGTTTTCAAATATTACCGCCGAGATGTTAGGTTGCGTTAGGTTAGGTTATATTACGTTATTGATGTATATAAAGGTCCCACGGAGATGGAGAAGCCAACTCGCCAGGAATGTTGTTAAATATTACTGCTGAGATGTTAGGTTAGGTTAGGTTAGGTTATATTACGTTATTGATGTATAAAAAAGTCCCACGCAGACATAGAGGCCAACAAGACAGGAATGTGGTCATATATTACCGCCGAGATGTTAGGTTGGGTTAGGTTAGGTTATATTACGTTATTGATGTATATAAAGATCCACGGAGACGAAGATGCCAACTCGCCAGGAATGTTTTCAAATATTACCGCCGAGATGTTAGGTTGGGTTAGGTTAGGTTATATTACGTTATTGACGTATATAAAGGTCCCACGGAGACGTAGAGGCCAACTCGCCAGGAATGTTGCCAAATATTACCGCCGCGATGTTAGGTTGGGTTAGGTTAGGTTATATTACGTTATTGATGTATATAAAGGTCCCACGGAGACGTAGATGCCAACTCGCCAGGAATGTTTTCAAATATTACCGCCGAGATGTTAGGTTGGGTTAGGTTAGGTTATATTACGTTATTTATGTATATAAAGGTCCCACGGAGACGGAGAAGCCAACTCGCCAGGAATGTTGTCAAATATTGCCGCCGAAATGTTAGGTTGGGTTAGGTTAGGTTATATTACGTTATTGATGTGTATAACGGTCCCACGGGGACGTAGAGAATAACAAGACAGGAATGTGGTCAAACATTACCGCCGAGATGTTAGGTTGGGTTAGGTTAGGTTATATTACGTTATTGATGTATATAAATGTCCCACGGAGACGTAGAGGCCAAAAAGCCAGGAATGTTGTCATATATTACCGCCGAGGTGTTAGGTTGGGTTAGGTTAGGTTATATTACGTTATTGATGTATATAAAGATTCCACGGAGACGTAGAGGCCAACTCGCCAGGAGTGTTTTCAAATATTACCGCCGAGATGTTAGGTTGGGTTAGGTTAGGTTATATTACGTTATTGATGTATATAAAGATCCACGGAGACGAAGATGCCAACTCGCCAGGAATGTTTTCAAATATTACCGCCGAGATGTTAGGTTGGGTTAGGTTAGGTTATATTACGTTATTGATGTATACAAAGGTCCCACGCAGACACAGAGGCCAACAAGACAGGAATGTGGTCAAATATTACCGCCGAGATGTTAGGTTGTGTTAGGTTAGGTTATATTACGTTATTGATGTATATGAAGGTCCCACGGAGACGTAGACGCCAACTAGCCAGGTATGTTGTCAAATATTACCGCCGAGATGTTAGGTTGGGTTAGGTTGGGTTATATTACGTTATTGATGTATATGAAGGTCCCACGGAGACGTAGAGGCCAACTCGCCAGGAATGTTGTCAAATATTACCGCCGAGATGTTAGGTTGGGTTAGGTTAGGTTATATTACGTTATACATGTATATAAAGGTCCCACGGAGGCGTAGAGGCCAACTCGCCAGGAATGTTGTCAAGTATTACCGCCGAGATGTTAGGTTGGGTTAGGTTAGGTTAAATTACGTGATTGATGTATATAAAGGTCCCACGGAGACGTAGATGCCAACTCGCCAGGAATGTTTTCAAATATTACCGCCGAGATGTTAGGTTGGGTTAGGTTAGGTTATATTACGTTATTGATGTGTATAACGGTCCCACGGAGACGTAGAGAATAACAAGACAGGAATGTGGTCAAATATTACCGCCGAGATGTTAGGTTGGGTTTGGTTAGGTTATATTACGTTATTGATGTATATAAATGTCCCACGGAGACGTAGAGGCCAACTCGCCAGGAGTGTTTTCAAATATTACCGCCGAGATGTTAGGTTGGGTTAGGTTAGGTTATATTACGTTATTGATGTATAAAAAAGTCCCACGCAGACATAGAGGCCAACAAGACAGGAATGTGGTCATATATTACCGCCGAGATGTTAGGTTGGGTTAGGTTAGGTTATATTACGTTATTGATGTATATAAAGATCCACGGAGACGTAGATGCCAACTCGCCAGGAATGTTTTCAAATATTACCGCCGAGATGTTAGGTTGGGTTAGGTTAGGTTATATTACGTTATTGACGTATATAAAGGTCCCACGGAGACGGAGAAGCCAACTCGTCAGGAATGTTGTCAAATATTGCCGCCGAAATGTTAGGTTGGGTTAGGTTAGGTTATATTACGTTATTGACGTATATAAAGGTCCCACTGAGACGTAGAGGCCAACTCGCCAGGAATGTTGTCAAATATTACCGCCGAGATGTTAGGTTGGGTTAGGTTAGGTTATATTACGTTATTGATGTATATAAAGGTCCCACGGAGACGTAGATGCCAACTCGCCAGGAATGTTTTCAAATATTACCGCCGAGATGTTAGGTTGGGTTAGGTTAGGTTATATTACGTTATTTATGTATATAAAGGTCCCACGGAGACGTAGAGTTCAACTCGCCAGGAATGTTGTCAAATATGAGCGCCGAGATGTTAGGTTGGGTTAGGTTAGGTTATATTGCGTTATTGATGTATATGAAGGTCAAACGGAGACGTGGAGGCCAAAAAGCCAGGAATGTGGTCAAATATTACCGCCGAGATGTTATGTTGGGTTAGGTTAGGTTATATTACGTTATTGATGTATACAAAGGTCCCACGCAGACACAGAGGCCAACAAGACAGGAATGTGGTCAGATATTACCGCCGAGATGTTAGGTTGGGTTAGGTTGGGTTATATTACGTTATTGATGTATATGAAGGTCCCACGGAGACGTAGAGGCCAACTCGCCAGGAATGTTGTCAAATATTACCGCCGAGATGTTAGGTTGGGTTAGGTTAGGTTATATTACCTTATTGATGTATATAAAGGTCCCACGGAGACGGAGAAGCCAACTCGCCAGGAATGTTGTCAAATATTGCCGCCGAAATGTTAGGTTGGGTTAGGTTAGGTTATATTACGTTATTGATGTGTATAACGGTCCCACGGAGACGTAGAGAATAACAAGACAGGAATGTGGTCAAATATTACCGCCGAGATGTTAGGTTGGGTTAGGTTAGGTTATATTACGTTATTTATGTATATAAAGGTCCCACGGAGACGTAGAGTTCAACTCGCCAGGAATGTTGTCAAATATGAGCGCCGAGATGTTAGGTTGGGTTAGGTTAGTTTATATTGCGTTATTGATGTATATGAAGGTCAAACGGAGACGTGGAGGCCAAAAAGCCAGGAATGTGGTCAAATATTACCGCCGAGATGATAAGTTGGGTTAGGTTAGGTTATATTACGTTATTGATGTATATGAAGGTCAAACGGAGACGTAGAGGTCAACTCGCCAGGAATGTTGTCAAATATTACCGCCGAGATGTTAGGTTGTGTTAGGTTAGGTTATATTACGTTATTGATGTATATGAAGGTCCCACGGAGACGTAGACGCCAAATAGCCAGGTATGTTGTCAAATATTACCGCCGAGATGTTAGGTTGGGTTAGGTTGGGTTATATTACGTTATTGATGTATATGAAGGTCCCACGGAGACGTAGAGGCCAACTCGCCAGGAATGTTGTCAAATATTACCGCCGAGATGTTAGGTTGGGTTAGGTTAGGTTATATTACGTTATACATGTATATAAAGGTCCCACGGAGGCGTAGAGGCCAACTCGCCAGGAATGTTGTCAAGTATTACCGCCGAGATGTTAGGTTGGGTTAGGTTAGGTTAAATTACGTTATTGATGTATATAAAGGTCCCACGGAGACGTAGATGCCAACTCGCCAGGAATGTTTTCAAATATTACCGCCGAGATGATAGGATGGGTTAGGTTAGGTTATATGACGTTATTGATGTATATAAAGGTCCCACGGAGACGTAGATGCCAACTCGCCAGGAATGTTTTCAAATATTACCGCCGAGATGTTAGGTTGCGTTAGGTTAGGTTATATTACGTTATTGATGTATATAAAGGTCCCACGGAGATGGATAAGCCAACTCGCCAGGAATGTTGTTAAATATTACCGCAGAGATGTTAGGTTGGGTTAGGTTAGGTTATATTACGTTATTGACGTATATAAAGATCCCACGGAGACGTAGAGGCCAACTCGCCAGGTATGTTGTCAAATATTACCGCCGATATGTTAGGATGGGTTAGGGTAGGTTATATTACGTTATTGATGTATAAAAAGGTCCCACGCAGACATAGAGGCCAACAAGACAGGAATGTGGTCATATATTACCGCCGAGATGTTAGGTTGGGTTAGGTTAGGTTATATTACGTTATTGATGTATATAAAGGTCCACGGAGACGTAGATGCCAACTCGCCAGGAATGTTTTCAAATATTACCGCCGAGATGTTAGGTTGGGTTAGGTTAGGTTATATTACGTTATTGACGTATATAAAGGTCCCACGGAGACGTAGAGGCCAAATCGCCAGGAATGTTGTCAAATATTACCGCCGAGATGTTAGGTTGGGTTAGGTTAGGTTATATTACGTTATTGATGTATATAAAGGTCCCACGGAGACGTAGATGCCAACTCGACAGGAATGTTTTCAAATATTACCGCCGAGATGTTAGGTTGGGTTAGGTTAGGTTATATTACGTTATTGATGTATATAAAGGTCCCACGGAGACGTAGAGTTCAACTCGCCAGGAATGTTGTCAAATATGAGCGCCGAAATGTTAGGTTGGGTTAGGTTGGGTTATATTACGTTATTGATGTATATAATGGTCCCACGGAGACGTAGAGGCCAACTCGCCAGGAATGTTGTCAAATATTACCGCCGAGATGTTAGGTTGGGTTAGGTTAGGTTATATTACGTTATTGATGTATATAAAGGTCCCACGGAGACGTAGAGTTCAACTCGCCAGGAATGTTGTGAAATATTAGCGCCGAGATGATAGGATGGGTTAGGTTACGTTATATTACGTTATTGATGTATATGAAGGTCAAACGGAGACGTAGAGGCCAACAAGCCAGGAATATGGTCAAATATTACCGCCGAGATGTTAGGTTGGGTTAGGTTAGGTTATATTACGTTATTGATGTATATAAATGTCCCACGGAGACGTAGAGGCCAACAAGCCAGGAATGTTGTCATATATTACCGCCCAGGTGTTAGGTTGGTTTAGGTTAGGTTATATTACGTTATTGATGTATATAAAGATTCCACGGAGACGTAGAGGCCAACTCGCCAGGAATGTTGTCAAATATTACCGCCGAGATGTTAGGTTGGGTTAGGTTAGGTTATATTACGTTATTGATGTATACAAAGGTCCCACGCAGACACAGAGGCCAACAAGACAGGAATGTGGTCAAATATTACCGCCGAGATGTTAGGTTGGGTTAGGTTGGGTTATATTACGTTATTGATGTATATGAAGGTCCCACGGAGACGTAGAGGCCAACTCGCCAGGAATGTTGTCAAATATTACCGCCGAGATGTTAGGTTGGGTTAGGTTAGGTTATATTACCTTATTGATGTATATAAAGGTCCCACGGAGACGTAGAGTTCAACTCGCCAGGAATGCTGTAAAATATTAGCGCCGAGATGATAGGTTGTGTTATGTTACGTTATATTACGTTATTGATGTATATAAAGGTCCCACGGAGACGTAGAGTTCAACTCGCCAGGAATGTTGTGAAATATTAGCGCCGAGATGATAGGATGGGTTAGGTTACGTTATATTACGTTATTGATGTATATGAAGGTCAAACGGAGACGTAGATGCCAACTCGCCAGGAATGTTTTCAAATATTACCGCCGAGATGTTAGGTTGCGTTAGGTTAGGTTATATTACGTTATTGATGTATATAAAGGTCCCACGGAGATGCAGAAGCCAACTCGCCAGGAATGTTGTTAAATATTACCGCTGAGATGTTAGGTTGGGTTAGGTTAGGTTATATTACGTTATTGATGTATATAAAGATCCCACGGAGACGTAGAGTCCAACAAGCGAGGAATGTGGTCAAATATTACCGCCGAGATGTTAGGTTGGGTTAGGTTAGGTTATATTACGTTATTGATGTATACAATGGTCCCACGGAGACGTAGAGGTCAACTCGCCAGGTATGTTTTCAAATATTACCGCCGTGATGTTAGGGTGGGTTAGGTTAGGTTATATTACGTTATAGATGCATATAAAGGTGCCACGGAGACGTAGAGTCCAACAAGCCAGGAATGTGGTCAAATATTACCGCCGAGATGTATGATTGGGTTAGGTGATGTTATATTACGTTATTGATGTATATAAAGGTCCCACGGAGACGTAGAGGCCAACTCGCCAGGAATGTTGTCAAGTATTACCGCCGAGATGATAGGTTGGGTTAGGTTACGTTATATTACGTTATTGATGTATATGAAGGTCAAACGGAGACGTAGAGGCCAACTCGCCAGGAATGTTTTCAAATATTACCGCCGAGATGTTAGGTTGGGTTAGGTTAGGTTATATTACGTTATTGATGTATATAAATGTCCCACGGAGACGTAGAGGCCAACAAGCCAGGAATGTTGTCATATATTACCGCCCAGGTGTTAGGTTGGTTTAGGTTAGGTTATATTACGTTATTGATGTATATAAAGATTCCACGGAGACGTAGAGGCCAACTCGCCAGGAATGTTGTCAAATATTACCGCCGAGATGTTAGGTTGGGTTAGGTTAGGTTATATTACGTTATTGATGTATATAAAGGTCCCACGGAGACGTAGAGTTCAACTCGCCAGGAATGTTGTGAAATATTAGCGCCGAGATGATAGGATGGGTTAGGTTACGTTATATTACGTTATTGATGTATATGAAGGTCAAACGGAGACGTAGAGGCCAACAAGCCAGGAATGTGGTCAAATATTACCGCCGAGACGTTAGGTTGGGTTAGGTTAGGTTATATTACGTTATTGATGTATAAGAAGGTCCCACGCAGGCATAGAGGCCAACAAGACAGGAATGTGGTCATATATTACCGCCGAGATGTTAGGTTGGGTTAGGTTAGGTTATATTACGTTATTGATGTATATAAAGGTCCCACGGAGACGGAGAAGCCAACTCGCCAGGAATGTTGTCAAATATTGCCGCCGAAATGTTGGGTTGGGTTAGGTTAGGTTATATTACGTTATTGATGTGTATAACGGTCCCACAAAGACGTAGAGAATAACAAGACAGGAATGTGGTGAAACATTACCGCCGAGATGTTAGGTTGGGTTAGGTTAGGTTATATTACGTTATTGATGTATATAAATGTCCCACGGAGACGTAGAGGCCAACAAGCCAGGAATGTTGTCATATATTACCGCCGAGGTGTTAGGTTGGGTTAGGTTAGGTTATATTACGTTATTGATGTATATAAAGATTCCACGGAGACGTAGAGGCCAACTCGCCAGGAGTGTTTTCAAATATTACCGCCGAGATGTTAGGTTGGGTTAGGTTAGGTTATATTACGTTATTGATGTATATAAAGATTCCACGGAGACGTAAAGGCCAAGTCGCCATGAGTGTTTTCAAATATTACCGCCGAGATGTTAGGTTGGGTTAGGTTAGGTTATATTACGTTATTGATGTATATAAATGTCCCACGGAGACGTAGAGGCCAAAAAGCCAGGAATGTTGTCATATATTACCGCCGAGGTGTTAGGTTGGGTTAGGTTAGGTTATATTACGTTATTGATGTATATAAATATTCCACGGAGACGTAGAGGCCAACTCGCCAGGAGTGTTTTCAAATATTACCGCCGAGATGTTAGGTTGCGTTAGGTTAGGTTATATTACGTTATTGATGTATATAAAGATTCCACGGAGACGTAGAGGCCGACTCGCCATGAGTGTTTTCAAATATTACCGCCGAGATGTTAGGTTGGGTTAGGTTAGGTTATATTACGTTATTGATGTATATGAAGGTCCCACGGAGACGTAGAGTTCAACTCGCCAGGAATGTTGTCAAATATTAGCGCCGAGATGATAGGATGGGTTAGGTTAGGTTATATGACGTTATTGATGTATATAAAGGTCCCACGGAGACGTAGATGCCAACTCGCCAGGAATGTTTTCAAATATTACCGCCGAGATGTTAGGTTGCGTTAGGTTAGGTTATATTACGTTATTGATGTATATAAAGGTCCCACGGAGATGGAGAAGCCAACTCGCCAGGAATGTTGTTAAATATTACTGCTGAGATGTTAGGTTAGGTTAGGTTAGGTTATATTACGTTATTGACGTATATAAAGGTCCCACGGAGACGTAGATGCCAACTCGCCAGGAATGTTTTCAAATATTACCGCCGAGATGTTAGGTTGGGTTAGGTTAGATTATATTACGGTATTGATGTATATAAAGGTCCCACGGAGACGTAGAGTTCAACACGCCAGGAATGTTGTCAAATATGAGCGACGAGATGTTAGGTTGGGTTAGGTTAGGTTATATTGCGTTATTGATGTATATGAAGGTCAAACGGAGACGTGGAGGCCAAAAAGCCGGGAATGTGGTCAAATATTACCGCCGAGATGATAAGTTGGGTTAGGTTAGGTTATATTACGTTATTGATGTATATGAAGGTCAAACGGAGACGTAGAGGTCAACTCGCCAGGAATGTTGTCAAATATTACCGCCGAGATGTTAGGTTGTGTTAGGTTAGGTTATATTACGTTATTGATGTATATGAAGGTCCCACGGAGACGTAGACGCCAACTCGCCAGGAATGTTTTCAAATATTACCGCCGAGATGTTAGGTTGCGTTAGGTTAGGTTATATTACGTTATTGATGTATATAATGGTCCCACGGAGATGGAGAAGCCAACTCGCCAGGAATGTTGTTAAATATTACCGCTGAGATGTTAGGTTGGGTTAGGTTGGGTTATATTACGTTATTGATGTATATGAAGGTCCCACGGAGACGTAGAGGCCAACTCGCCAGGAATGTTGTCAAATATTACCGCCGAGATGTTAGGTTGGGTTAGGTTAGGTTATATTACGTTATACATGTATATAAAGGTCCCACGGAGGCGTAGAGGCCAACTCGCCAGGAATGTTGTCAAGTATTACCGCCGAGATGTTAGGTTGGGTTAGGTTAGGTTAAATTACGTTATTGATGTATATAAAGGTCCCACGGAGACGTAGATGCCAACTCGCCAGGAATGTTTTCAAATATTACCGCCGAGATGATAGGATGGGTTAGGTTAGGTTATAAGACGTTATTGATGTATATAAAGGTCCCACGGAGACGTAGATGCCAACTCGCCAGGAATGTTTTCAAATATTACCGCCGAGATGTTAGGTTGCGTTAGGTTAGGTTATATTACGTTATTGATGTATATAAAGGTCCCACGGAGATGGATAAGCCAACTCGCCAGGAATGTTGTTAAATATTACCGCTGAGATGTTAGGTTGGGTTAGGTTAGGTTATATTACGTTCTTGATGTATAAAAAAGTCCCACGCACACATAGAGGCCAACAAGACAGGAATGTGGTCATATATTACCGCCGAGATGTTAGGTTGGGTTAGGTTAGGTTATATTACGTTATTGATGTATATAAAGGTCCACGGAGACGTAGATGCCAACTCGCCAGGAATGTTTTCAAATATTACCGCCGAGATGTTAGGTTGGGTTAGGTTAGGTTATATTACGTTATTGACGTATATAAAGGTCCCACGGAGACGTAGAGGCCAACTCGCCAGCAATGTTGTCAAGTATTACCGCCGAGATGTTAGGTTGGGTTAGGTTAGGTTAAATTACGTGATTGATGTATATAAAGGTCCCACGGAGACGTAGATGCCAACTCGCCAGGAATGTTTTCAAATATTACCGCCGAGATGTTAGGTTGGGTTAGGTTAGGTTATATTACGTTATTTATGTACATAAAGGTCCCACGGAGACGTAGAGTTCAACTCGCCAGGAATGTTGTCAAATATGAGCGCCGAGATGTTAGGTTGGGTTAGGTTAGTTTATATTGCGTTATTGATGTATATGAAGGTCAAACGGAGACGTGGAGGCCAAAAAGCCAGGAATGTGGTCAAATATTACCGCCGAGATGATAAGTTGGGTTAGGTTAGGTTATATTACGTTATTGATGTATATGAAGGTCAAACGGAGACGTAGAGGTCAACTCGCCAGGAATGTTGTCAAATATTACCGCCGAGATGTTAGGTTGTGTTAGGTTAGGTTATATTACGTTATTGATGTATATGAAGGTCCCACGGAGACGTAGAGTTCAACTCGCCAGGAATGTTGTCAAATATTAGCGCCGAGATGATAGGATGGGTTAGGTTAGGTTATATGACGTTATTGATGTATATAAAGGTCCCACGGAGACGTAGATGCCAACTCGCCAGGAATGTTTTCAAATATTACCGCCGAGATGTTAGGTTGCGTTAGGTTAGGTTATATTACGTTATTGATGTATATAAAGGTCCCACGGAGATGGAGAAGCCAACTCGCCAGGAATGTTGTTAAATATTACCGCTGAGATGTTAGGTTGGGTTAGGTTAGGTTATATTACGTTATTGATGTATAAAAAAGTCCCACGCAGACATAGAGGCCAACAAGACAGGAATGTGGTCATATATTACCGCCGAGATGTTAGGTTGGGTTAGGTTAGGTTATATTACGTTATTGATGTATATAAAGATCCACGGAGACGTAGATGCCAACTCGCCAGGAATGTTTTCAAATATTACCGCCGAGATGTTAGGTTGGGTTAGGTTAGGTTATATTACGTTATTGACGTATATAAAGGTCCCACGGAGACGTAGAGGCCAACTCGCCAGGAATGTTGCCAAATATTACCGCCGAGATGTTAGGTTGGGTTAGGTTAGGTTATATTACGTTATTGATGTATATAAAGGTCCCACGGAGACGGAGAAGCCAACTCGTCAGGAATGTTGTCAAATATTGCCGCCGAAATGTTAGGTTGGGTTAGGTTAGGTTATATTACGTTATTGACGTATATAAAGGTCCCACTGAGACGTAGAGGCCAACTCGCCAGGAATGTTGTCAAATATTACCGCCGAGATGTTAGGTTGGGTTAGGTTAGGTTATATTACGTTATTGATGTATATAAAGGTCCCACGGAGACGTAGATGCCAACTCGCCAGGAATGTTTTCAAATATTACCGCCGAGATGTTAGGTTGGGTTAGGTTAGGTTATATTACGTTATTTATGTATATAAAGGTCCCACGGAGACGTAGAGTTCAACTCGCCAGGAATGTTGTCAAATATGAGCGCCGAGATGTTAGGTTGGGTTAGGTTAGGTTATATTGCGTTATTGATGTATATGAAGGTCAAACGGAGACGTGGAGGCCAAAAAGCCAGGAATGTGGTCAAATATTACCGCCGAGATGTTATGTTGGGTTAGGTTAGGTTATATTACGTTATTGATGTATACAAAGGTCCCACGCAGACACAGAGGCCAACAAGACAGGAATGTGGTCAAATATTACCGCCGAGATGTTAGGTTGGGTTAGGTTGGGTTATATTACGTTATTGATGTATATGAAGGTCCCACGGAGACGTAGAGGCCAACTCGCCAGGAATGTTTTCAAATATTACCGCCGAGATGTTAGGTTGGGTTAGGTTAGGTTATATTACCTTATTGATGTATATAAAGGTCCCACGGAGACGGAGAAGCCAACTCGCCAGGAATGTTGTCAAATATTGCCGCCGAAATGTTAGGTTGGGTTAGGTTAGGTTATATTACGTTATTGACGTGTATAACGGTCCCACGGGGACGTAGAGAATAACAAGACAGGAATGTGGTCAAACATTACCGACGAGATGTTAGGTTGGGTTAGGTTAGGTTATATTACGTTATTGATGTATATAAAGGTCCCACGGAGACGTAGATGCCAACTCGCCAGGAATGTTGTCAAATATTACCGCCGAGATGTTAGGTTGGGTTAGGTTAGGTTATATTACGTTATTTATGTATATAAAGGTCCCACGGAGACGTAGAGTTCAACTCGCCATGAGTGTTTTCAAATATTACCGCCGAGATGTTAGGTTGGGTTAGGTTAGGTTATATTACGTTATTGATGTATATGAAGGTCCCACGGAGACGTAGAGTTCAACTCGCCAGGAATGTTGTCAAATATTAGCGCCGAGATGATAGGATGGGTTAGGTTAGGTTATATGACGTTATTGATGTATATAAAGGTCCCACGGAGACGTAGATGCCAACTCGCCAGGAATGTTTTCAAATATTACCGCCGAGATGTTAGGTTGCGTTAGGTTAGGTTATATTACGTTATTGATGTATATAAAGGTCCCACGGAGATGGAGAAGCCAACTCGCCAGGAATGTTGTTAAATATTACCGCTGATATGTTAGGTTGGGTTAGGTTAGGTTATATTACGTTATTGATGTATATAAAGATCCCACGGAGACGTACAGGCCAACTCGCCAGGTATGTTGTCAAATATTACCGCCGAGATGTTAGGATGGGTTAGGTTAGGTTATATTACGTTATTGATGTATAAAAAGGTCCCACGCAGACATAGAGGCCAACAAGACAGGAATGTGGTCATATATTACCGCCGAGATGTTAGGTTGGGTTAGGTTAGGTTATATTGCGTTATTGATGTATATGAAGGTCAAACGGAGACGTGGAGGCCAAAAAGCCAGGAATGTGGTCAAATATTACCGCCGAGATGATAAGTTGGGTTAGGTTAGGTTATATTACGTTATTGATGTATATGAAGGTCAAACGGAGACGTAGAGGTCAACTCGCCAGGAATGTTGTCAAATATTACCGCCGAGATGTTAGGTTGTGTTAGGTTAGGTTATATTACGTTATTGATGTATATGAAGGTCCCACGGAGACGTAGACGCCAAATAGCCAGGTATGTTGTCAAATATTACCGCCGAGATGTTAGGTTGGGTTAGGTTGGGTTATATTACGTTATTGATGTATATGAAGGTCCCACGGAGACGTAGAGGCCAACTCGCCAGGAATGTTGTCAAATATTACCGCCGAGATGTTAGGTTGGGTTAGGTTAGGTTATATTACGTTATACATGTATATAAAGGTCCCACGGAGGCGTAGAGGCCAACTCGCCAGGAATGTTGTCAAGTATTACCGCCGAGATGTTAGGTTGGGTTAGGTTAGGTTAAATTACGTTATTGATGTATATAAAGGTCCCACGGAGACGTAGATGCCAACTCGCCAGGAATGTTTTCAAATATTACCGCCGAGATGATAGGATGGGTTAGGTTAGGTTATATGACGTTATTGATGTATATAAAGGTCCCACGGAGACGTAGATGCCAACTCGCCAGGAATGTTTTCAAATATTACCGCCGAGATGTTAGGTTGCGTTAGGTTAGGTTATATTACGTTATTGATGTATATAAAGGTCCCACGGAGATGGATAAGCCAACTCGCCAGGAATGTTGTTAAATATTACCGCTGAGATGTTAGGTTGGGTTAGGTTAGGTTATATTACGTTCTTGATGTATAAAAAAGTCCCACGCACACATAGAGGCCAACAAGACAGGAATGTGGTCATATATTACCGCCGAGATGTTAGGTTGGGTTAGGTTAGGTTATATTACGTTATTGATGTATATAAAGGTCCACGGAGACGTAGATGCCAACTGGCCAGGAAAGTTTTCAAATATTACCGCCGAGATGTTAGGTTGGGTTAGGTTAGGTTATATTACGTTATTGACGTATATAAAGGTCCCACGGAGACGTAGAGGCCAACTCGCCAGGAATGTTGTCAAGTATTACCGCCGAGATGTTAGGTTGGGTTAGGTTAGGTTAAATCACGTGATTGATGTATATAAAGGTCCCACGGAGACGTAGATGCCAACTCGCCAGGAATGTTTTCAAATATTACCGCCGAGATGTTAGGTTGGGTTAGGTTAGGTTATATTACGTTATTTATGTACATAAAGGTCCCACGGAGACGTAGAGTTCAACTCGCCAGGAATGTTGTCAAATATGAGCGCCGAGATGTTAGGTTGGGTTAGGTTAGTTTATATTGCGTTATTGATGTATATGAAGGTCAAACGGAGACGTGGAGGCCAAAAAGCCAGGAATGTGGTCAAATATTACCGCCGAGATGATAAGTTGGGTTAGGTTAGGTTATATTACGTTATTGATGTATATGAAGGTCAAACGGAGACGTAGAGGTCAACTCGCCAGGAATGTTGTCAAATATTACCGCCGAGATGTTAGGTTGTGTTAGGTTAGGTTATATTACGTTATTGATGTATATGAAGGTCCCACGGAGACGTAGAGTTCAACTCGCCAGGAATGTTGTCAAATATTAGCGCCGAGATGATAGGATGGGTTAGGTTAGGTTATATGACGTTATTGATGTATATAAAGGTCCCACGGAGACGTAGATGCCAACTCGCCAGGAATGTTTTCAAATATTACCGCCGAGATGTTAGGTTGCGTTAGGTTAGGTTATATTACGTTATTGATGTATATAAAGGTCCCACGGAGATGGAGAAGCCAACTCGCCAGGAATGTTGTTAAATATTACCGCTGAGATGTTAGGTTGGGTTAGGTTAGGTTATATTGCGTTATTGATGTATAAAAAAGTCCCACGCAGACATAGAGGCCAACAAGACAGGAATGTGGTCATATATTACCGCCGAGATGTTAGGTTGGGTTAGGTTAGGTTTTATTACGTTATTGATGTATATAAAGATCCACGGAGACGTAGATGCCAACTCGCCAGGAATGTTTTCAAATATTACCGCCGAGATGTTAGGTTGGGTTAGGTTAGGTTATATTACGTTATTGACGTATATAAAGGTCCCACGGAGACGTAGAGGCCAACTCGCCAGGAATGTTGCCAAATATTACCGCCGAGATGTTAGGTTGGGTTAGGTTAGGTTATATTACGTTATTGATGTATATAAAGGTCCCACGGAGACGGAGAAGCCAACTCGTCAGGAATGTTGTCAAATATTGCCGCCGAAATGTTAGGTTGGGTTAGGTTAGGTTATATTACGTTATTGACGTATATAAAGGTCCCACTGAGACGTAGAGGCCAACTCGCCAGGAATGTTGTCAAATATTACCGCCGAGATGTTAGGTTGGGTTAGGTTAGGTTATATTACGTTATTGATGTATATAAAGGTCCCACGGAGACGTAGATGCCAACTCGCCAGGAATGTTTTCAAATATTACCGCCGAGATGTTAGGTTGGGTTAGGTTAGGTTATATTACGTTATTTATGTATATAAAGGTCCCACGGAGACGTAGAGTTCAACTCGCCAGGAATGTTGTCAAATATGAGCGCCGAGATGTTAGGTTGGGTTAGGTTAGGTTATATTGCGTTATTGATGTATATGAAGGTCAAACGGAGACGTGGAGGCCAAAAAGCCAGGAATGTGGTCAAATATTACCGCCGAGATGTTATGTTGGGTTAGGTTAGGTTATATTACGTTATTGATGTATACAAAGGTCCCACGCAGACACAGAGGCCAACAAGACAGGAATGTGGTCAAATATTACCGCCGAGATGTTAGGTTGGGTTAGGTTGGGTTATATTACGTTATTGATGTATATGAAGGTCCCACGGAGACGTAGAGGCCAACTCGCCAGGAATGTTGTCAAATATTACCGCCGAAATGTTAGGTTGGGTTAGGTTAGGTTATATTACCTTATTGATGTATATAAAGGTCCCACGGAGACGGAGAAGCCAACTCGCCAGGAATGTTGTCAAATATTGCCGCCGAAATGTTAGGTTGGGTTAGGTTAGGTTATATTACGTTATTGATGTGTATAACGGTCCCACGGGGACGTAGAGAATAACAAGACAGGAATGTGGTCAAACATTACCGACGAGATGTTAGGTTGGGTTAGGTTAGGTTATATTACGTTATTGATGTATATAAAGGTCCCACGGAGACGTAGATGCCAACTCGCCAGGAATGTTGTCAAATATTACCGCCGAGATGTTAGGTTGGGTTAGGTTAGGTTATATTACGTTATTTATGTATATAAAGGTCCCACGGAGACGTAGAGTTCAACTCGCCATGAGTGTTTTCAAATATTACCGCCGAGATGTTAGGTTGGGTTAGGTTAGGTTATATTACGTTATTGATGTATATGAAGGTCCCACGGAGACGTAGAGTTCAACTCGCCAGGAATGTTGTCAAATATTAGCGCCGAGATGATAGGATGGGTTAGGTTAGGTTATATGACGTTATTGATGTATATAAAGGTCCCACGGAGACGTAGATGCCAACTCGCCAGGAATGTTTTCAAATATTACCGCCGAGATGTTAGGTTGCGTTAGGTTAGGTTATATTACGTTATTGATGTATATAAAGGTCCCACGGAGATGGAGAAGCCAACTCGCCAGGAATGTTGTTAAATATTACCGCTGATATGTTAGGTTGGGTTAGGTTAGGTTATATTACGTTATTGATGTATATAAAGATCCCACGGAGACGTACAGGCCAACTCGCCAGGTATGTTGTCAAATATTACCGCCGAGATGTTAGGATGGGTTAGGTTAGGTTATATTACGTTATTGCTGTATAAAAAGGTCCCACGCAGACATAGAGGCCAACAAGACAGGAATGTGGTCATATATTACCGCCGAGATGTTAGGTTGGGTTAGGTTAGGTTATATTACGTTATTGATGTGTATAAAGGTCCACGGAGACGGAGAAGCCAACTCGCCAGGAATGTTGTCAAATATTGCCGCCGAAATGTTAGGTTGGGTTAGGTTAGGTTATATTACGTTATTGACGTATATAAAGGTCCCGCGGAGACGTAGAGGCCAACTCGCCAGGAATGTTGTCAAATATTACCGCCGAGATGTTAGGTTGGGTTAGGTTAGGTTATATTACGTTATTGATGTATATGAAGGTCCCACGGAGACGTAGATGCCAACTCGCCAGGAATGTTTTCAAATATTACCGCCGAGATGTTAGGTTGGGTTAGGTTAGGTTATATTACGTTATTTATGTATATAAAGGTCCCACGGAGACGTAGAGTTCAACTCGCCAGGAATGTTGTCAAATATGAGCGCCGAGATGTTAGGTTGGGTTAGGGTAGTTTATATTGCGTTATTGATGTATATGAAGGTCAAACGGAGACGTGGAGGCCAAAAAGCCAGGAATGTGGTCAAATATTACCGCCGAGATGATAAGTTGGGTTAGGTTAGGTTATATTACGTTATTGATGTATATGAAGGTCAAACGGAGACGTAGAGGTCAACTCGCCAGGAATGTTGTCAAATATTACCGCCGAGATGTTAGGTTGTGTTAGGTTAGGTTATATTACGTTATTGATGTATATGAAGGTCCCACGGAGACGTAGACGCCAAATAGCCAGGTATGTTGTCAAATATTACCGCCGAGATGTTAGGTTGGGTTAGGTTGGGTTATATTACGTTATTGATGTATATGAAGGTCCCACGGAGACGTAGAGGCCAACTCGCCAGGAATGTTGTCAAATATTACCGCCGAGATGTTAGGTTGGGTTAGGTTAGGTTATATTACGTTATACATGTATATAAAGGTCCCACGGAGGCGTAGAGGCCAACTCGCCAGGAATGTTGTCAAGTATTACCGCCGAGATGTTAGGTTGGGTTAGGTTAGGTTAAATTACGTTATTGATGTATATAAAGGTCCCACGGAGACGTAGATGCCAACTCGCCAGGAATGTTTTCAAATATTACCGCCGAGATGATAGGATGGGTTAGGTTAGGTTATATGACGTTATTGATGTATATAAAGGTCCCACGGAGACGTAGATGCCAACTCGCCAGGAATGTTTTCAAATATTACCGCCGAGATGTTAGGTTGCGTTAGGTTAGGTTATATTACGTTATTGATGTATATAAAGGTCCCACGGAGATGGATAAGCCAACTCGCCAGGAATGTTGTTAAATATTACCGCTGAGATGTTAGGTTGGGTTAGGTTAGGTTATATTACGTTCTTGATGTATAAAAAAGTCCCACGCACACATAGAGGCCAACAAGACAGGAATGTGGTCATATATTACCGCCGAGATGTTAGGTTGGGTTAGGTTAGGTTATATTACGTTATTGATGTATATAAAGGTCCACGGAGACGTAGATGCCAACTCGCCAGGAATGTTTTCAAATATTACCGCCGAGATGTTAGGTTGGGTTAGGTTAGGTTATATTACGTTATTGACGTATATAAAGGTCCCACGGAGACGTAGAGGCCAACTCGCCAGGAATGTTGTCAAGTATTACCGCCGAGATGTTAGGTTGGGTTAGGTTAGGTTAAATTACGTGATTGATGTATATAAAGGTCCCACGGAGACGTAGATGCCAACTCGCCAGGAATGTTTTCAAATATTACCGCCGAGATGTTAGGTTGGGTTAGGTTAGGTTATATTACGTTATTGATGTGTATAACGGTCCCACGGAGACGTAGAGAATAACAAGACAGGAATGTGGTCAAATATTACCGCCGAGATGTTAGGTTGGGTTAGGTTAGGTTATATTACGTTATTGATGTATATAAATATCCCACGGAGACGTAGAGGCCAACTCGCCAGGAGTGTTTTCAAATATTACCGCCGAGATGTTAGGTTGGGTTAGGTTAGGTTATATTACGTTATTGATGTATATAAAGGTCCCACGGAGACGTGGATGCCAACTCGCCAGGAATGTTTTCAAATATTACCGCCGAGATGTTAGGTTGGGTTAGGTTAGGTTATATTACGTTATTTATGTATATAAAGGTCCCACGGAGACGTAGAGTTCAACTCGCCAGGAATGTTGTCAAATATGAGCGCCGAGATATTAAGTTGGGTTAGGTTAGGTTATATTGCGTTATTGATGTATATGAAGGTCAAACGGAGACGTGGAGGCCAAAAAGCCAGGAATGTGGTCAAATATTACCGCCGAGATGATAAGTTGGGTTAGGTTAGGTTATATTACGTTGTTGATGTATATGAAGGTCCCACGGAGACGTAGAGGCCAACTCGCCAGGAATGTTGTCAAATATTACCGCCGAGATGTTAGGTTGGGTTAGGTTAGGTTATATTACCTTATTGATGTATATAAAGGTCCCACGGAGACGTAGAGTTCAACTCGCCAGGAATGTTGTAAAATATTAGCGCCGAGATGATAGGTTGGGTTAGGTTACGTTATAATACGTTATTGATGTATATGAAGGTCAAACGGAGACGTAGAGGCCAACAAGCCAGGAATGTGGTCAAATATTACCGCCGAGATGTTATGTTGGGTTAGGTTAGGTTATATTACGTTATTGATGTATACAAAGGTCCCACGCAGACACAGAGGCCAACAAGACAGGAATGTGGTCAAATATTACCGCCGAGGTGTTAGGTTGGGTTAGGTTAGGTTATATTACGTTATTGATGTATATAAAGATTCCACGGAGACGTAGAGGCCAACTCGCCAGGAGTGTTTTCAAATATTACCGCCGAGATGTTAGGTTGGGTTAGGTTAGGTTATATTACGTTATTGATGTATATAAAGATTCCACGGAGACGTAGAGGCCAACTCGCCATGAGTGTTTTCAAATATTACCGCCGAGATGTTAGGTTGGGTTAGGTTAGGTTATATTACGTTATTGATGTATATAAAGGTCCCACGGAGACGGAGAAGCCAACTCGCCAGGAATGTTGTCAAATATTGCCGCCGAAATGTTGGGTTGGGTTAGGTTAGGTTATATTACGTTATTGACGTATATAAAGGTCCCACGGAGACGTAGAGGCCAACTCGCCAGGAATGTTGTCAAATATTACCGCCGAGTTGTTAGGTTGGGTTAGGTTAGGTTATATTACCTTATTGATGTATATAAAGGTCCCACGGAGACGTAGAGTTCAACTCGCCAGGAATGCTGTAAAATATTAGCGCCGAGATGATAGGTTGGGTTATGTTACGTTATATTACGTTATTGATGTATATAAAGGTCCCACGGAGACGTAGAGTTCAACTCGCCAGGAATGTTGTGAAATATTAGCGCCGAGATGATAGGATGGGTTAGGTTACGTTATATTACGTTATTGATGTATATGAAGGTCAAACGGAGACGTAGATGCCAACTCGCCAGGAATGTTTTCAAATATTACCGCCGAGATGTTAGGTTGCGTTAGGTTAGGTTATATTACGTTATTGATGTATATAAAGGTCCCACGGAGATGCAGAAGCCAACTCGCCAGGAATGTTGTTAAATATTACCGCTGAGATGTTAGGTTGGGTTAGGTTAGGTTATATTACGTTATTGATGTATATAAAGATCCCACGGAGACGTAGAGGCCAACAAGCCAGGAATGTGGTCAAATATTACCGCCGAGACGTTAGGTTGGGTTAGGTTAGGTTATATTACGTTATTGATGTATATAAAGGTCCCACGGAGACGTAGATGCCAACTCGCCAGGAATGTTGTTAAATATTACCGCTGAGATGTCAGGTTGGGTTAGGTTAGGTTATATTGCGTTATTGATGTATATGAAGGTCAAACGGAGACGTGGAGGCCAAAAAGCCAGGAATGTGGTCAAATATTACCGCCGAGATGATAAGTTGGGTTAGGTTAGGTTATATTACGTTGTTGATGTATATGAAGGTCCCACGGAGACGTAGAGGCCAACTCGCCAGGAATGTTGTCAAATATTACCGCCGAGATGTTAGGTTGGGTTAGGTTAGGTTATATTACCTTATTGATGTATATAAAGGTCCCACGGAGACGTAGAGTTCAACTCGCCAGGAATGTTGTAAAATATTAGCGCCGAGATGATAGGTTGGGTTAGGTTACGTTGTAATACGTTATTGATGTATATGAAGGTCAAACGGAAACGTAGAGGCCAACAAGCCAGGAATGTGGTCAAATATTACCGCCGAGATGTTAGGTTGGGTTATGTTAGGTTATATGACGTTATTGATGTATATAATGGTCCCACGCAGACATAGAGGCCAACAAGACAGGAATGTGGTCAAATATTACCGCCGAGATGTTAGGTTGGGTTAGGTTGGGTTATATTACGTTATTGATGTATATGAAGGTCCCACGGAGACGTAGAGGCCAACTCGCCAGGAATGTTGTCAAATATTACCGCCGAGATGTTAGGTTGGGTTAGGTTAGGTTATATTACCTTATTGATGTATATAAAGGTCCCACGGAGACGTAGAGTTCAACTCGCCAGGAATGCTGTAAAATATTAGCGCCGAGATGATAGGTTGGGTTATGTTACGTTATATTACGTTATTGATGTATATAAAGGTCCCACGGAGACGTAGAGTTCAACTCGCCAGGAATGTTGTGAAATATTAGCGCCGAGATGATAGGATGGGTTAGGTTACGTTATATTACGTTATTGATGTATATGAAGGTCAAACGGAGACGTAGATGCCAACTCGCCAGGAATGTTTTCAAATATTACCGCCGAGATGTTAGGTTGCGTTAGGTTAGGTTATATTACGTTATTGATGTATATAAAGGTCCCACGGAGATGCAGAAGCCAACTCGCCAGGAATGTTGTTAAATATTACCGCTGAGATGTTAGGTTGGGTTAGGTTAGGTTATATTACGTTATTGATGTATATAAAGATCCCACGGAGACGTAGAGGCCAACAAGCCAGGAATGTGGTCAAATATTACCGCCGAGACGTTAGGTTGGGTTAGGTTAGGTTATATTACGTTATTGATGTATATAAAGGTCCCACGGAGACGTAGATGCCAACTCGCCAGGAATGTTGTTAAATATTACCGCTGAGATGTCAGGTTGGGTTAGGTTAGGTTATATTACGTTACTGATGTACATAAAGGTCCCACGGAGACATAGAGGCCAACAAGACAGAAGTGTGGTCAAATATTACCGCCGAGATGTTAGGTTGGCTTAGGTTAGGTTATATTACGTTATTGATGTATATCAAGATCCCACGGAGACGTAGATGCCAACTCGCCAGGAATGTTGTCAAATGTTACCGCCGAGAGCATAGGTTAGGTTAGGTTAGGTTATATTTCGTTATTGATGTATATGAAGGTCCCACGGGGACGTAGACGCCAACAAGCCAGGAATGTGGTCAAATATTACCGCCGAGACGTTAGGTTGGGTTAGGTTAGGTTATATTACGTTATTGATGTATAAAAAGGTCCCACGCAGACATAGAGGCCAACAAGACAGGAATGTGGTCATATATTACCGCCGAGATGTTAGGTTGGGTTAGGTTAGGTTATATTACGTTATTGATGTGTATAAAGGTCCACGGAGACGGAGAAGCCAACTCGCCAGGAATGTTGTCAAATATTGCCGCCGAAATGTTAGGTTGGGTTAGGTTAGGTTATATTACGTTATTGACGTATATAAAGGTCCCGCGAAGACGTAGAGGCCAACTCGCCAGGAATGTTGTCAAATATTACCGCCGAGATGTTAGGTTGGGTTAGGTTAGGTTATATTACGTTATTGATGTATATGAAGGTCCCACGGAGACGTAGATGCCAACTCGCCAGGAATGTTTTCAAATATTACCGCCGAGATGTTAGGTTGGGTTAGGTTAGGTTATATTACGTTATTTATGTATATAAAGGTCCCACGGAGACGTAGAGTTCAACTCGCCAGGAATGTTGTCAAATATGAGCGCCGAGATGTTAGGTTGGGTTAGGTTAGTTTATATTGCGTTATTGATGTATATGAAGGTCAAACGGAGACGTGGAGGCCAAAAAGCCAGGAATGTGGTCAAATATTACCGCCGAGATGATAAGTTGGGTTAGGTTAGGTTATATTACGTTATTGATGTATATGAAGGTCAAACGGAGACGTAGAGGTCAACTCGCCAGGAATGTTGTCAAATATTACCGCCGAGATGTTAGGTTGTGTTAGGTTAGGTTATATTACGTTATTGATGTATATGAAGGTCCCACGGAGACGTAGACGCCAAATAGCCAGGTATGTTGTCAAATATTACCGCCGAGATGTTAGGTTGGGTTAGGTTAGGTTATATTACGTTATTGATGTATATAAAGATTCCACGGAGACGTAGAGGCCAACTCGCCATGAGTGTTTTCAAATATTACCGCCGAGATGTTAGGTTGGGTTAGGTTAGGTTATATTACGTTATTGATGTATATAAAGGTCCCACGGAGACGTAGACGCCAAATAGCCAGGTATGTTGTCAAATATTACCGCCGAGATGTTAGGTTGGGTTAGGTTGGGTTATATTACGTTATTGATGTATATGAAGGTCCCACGGAGACGTAGAGGCCAACTCGCCAGGAATGTTGTCAAATATTACCGCCGAGATGTTAGGTTGGGTTAGGTTAGGTTATATTACGTTATTGATGTATATAAAGGTCCCACGGAGACGGAGAAGCCAACTCGCCAGGAATGTTGTCAAATATTGCCGCCGAAATGTTGGGTTGGGTTAGGTTAGGTTATATTACGTTATTGACGTATATAAAGGTCCCACGGAGACGTAGAGGCCAACTCGCCAGGAATGTTGTCAAATATTACCGCCGAGTTGTTAGGTTGGGTTAGGTTAGGTTATATTACGTTATTGATGTATATAAAGGTCCCACGGAGACGTAGATGCCAACTCGCCAGGAATGTTTTCAAATATTACCGCCGAGATGTTAGGTTGGGTTAGGTTATGTTATATTACGTTATTGATGTATATAAAGGTCCCACGGAGACGTAGAGTTCAACTCGCCAGGAATGTTGTCAAATATGAGCGCCGAAATGTTAGGTTGGGTTAAGTTGGGTTATATTACGTTATTGATGTATATGAAGGTCCCACGGAGACGTAGAGGCCAACTCGCCAGAAATGTTGTCAAATATTACCGCCGAGATGTTAGGTTGGGTTAGGTTAGGTTATATTACCTTATTGATGTATATAAAGGTCCCACGGAGACGTAGAGTTCAACTCGCCAGGAATGCTGTAAAATATTAGCGCCGAGATGATAGGTTGGGTTAGGTTACGTTATAATACGTTATTGATGTATATGAAGGTCAAACGGAAACGTAGAGGCCAACAAGCCAGGAATGTGGTCAAATATTACCGCCGAGATGTTATGTTGGGTTAGGTTAGGTTATATTACGTTATTGATGTATACAAAGGTCCCACGCAGACACAGAGGCCAACAAGACAGGAATGTGGTCAAATATTACCGCCGAGATGTTAGGTTGGGTTATGTTAGGTTATATGACGTTATTGATGTATATAATGGTCCCACGCAGACATAGAGGCCAACAAGACAGGAATGTGGTCAAATATTACCGCCGAGATGTTAGGTTGGGTTAGGTTGGGTTATATTACGTTATTGATGTATATGAAGGTCCCACGGAGACGTAGAGGCCAACTCGCCAGGAATGTTGTCAAATATTACCGCCGAGATGTTAGGTTGGGTTAGGTTAGGTTATATTACCTTATTGATGTATATAAAGGTCCCACGGAGACGTAGAGTTCAACTCGCCAGGAATGCTGTAAAATATTAGCGCCGAGATGATAGGTTGGGTTATGTTACGTTATATTACGTTATTGATGTATATAAAGGTCCCACGGAGACGTAGAGTTCAACTCGCCAGGAATGTTGTGAAATATTAGCGCCGAGATGATAGGATGGGTTAGGTTACGTTATATTACGTTATTGATGTATATGAAGGTCAAACGGAGACGTAGATGCCAACTCGCCAGGAATGTTTTCAAATATTACCGCCGAGATGTTAGGTTGCGTTAGGTTAGGTTATATTACGTTATTGATGTATATAAAGGTCCCACGGAGATGCAGAAGCCAACTCGCCAGGAATGTTGTTAAATATTACCGCTGAGATGTTAGGTTGGGTTAGGTTAGGTTATATTACGTTATTGATGTATATAAAGATCCCACGGAGACGTAGAGGCCAACTCGCCAGGTATGTTGTCAAATATTACCGCCGAGATGTTAGGATGGGTTAGGTTAGGTTATATTACGTTATTGATGTATAAAAAGGTCCCACGCAGACATAGAGGCCAACAAGACAGGAATGTGGTCATATATTACCGCCGAGATGTTAGGTTGGGTTAGGTTAGGTTATATTACGTTATTGATGTATATAAAGGTCCACGGAGACGTAGATGCCAACTCGCCAGGAATGTTTTCAAATATTACCGCCGAGATGTTAGGTTGGGTTAGGTTAGGTTATATTACGTTATTGACGTATATAAAGGTCCCACGGAGACGTAGAGGCCAACTCGCCAGGAATGTTGTCAAATATTACCGCCGAGATGTTAGGTTGGGTTAGGTTAGGTTATATTACGTTATTGATGTATATAAAGGTCCCACGGAGACGTAGATGCCAACTCGACAGGAATGTTTTCAAATATTACCGCCGAGATGTTAGGTTGGGTTAGGTTAGGTTATATTACGTTATTGATGTATATAAAGGTCCCACGGAGACGTAGAGTTCAACTCGCCAGGAATGTTGTCAAATATGAGCGCCGAAATGTTAGGTTGGGTTAGGTTGGGTTATATTACGTTATTGATGTATATAATGGTCCCACGGAGACGTAGAGGCCAACTCGCCAGGAATGTTGTCAAATATTACCGCCGAGATGTTAGGTTGGGTTAGGTTAGGTTATATTACGTTATTGATGTATATAAAGGTCCCACGGAGACGTAGAGTTCAACTCGCCAGGAATGTTGTGAAATATTAGCGCCGAGATGATAGGATGGGTTAGGTTACGTTATATTACGTTATTGATGTATATGAAGGTCAAACGGAGACGTAGAGGCCAACAAGCCAGGAATGTGGTCAAATATTACCGCCGAGACGTTAGGTTGGGTTAGGTTAGGTTATATTACGTTATTGATGTATATAAAGGTCCCACGGAGACGTAGATGCCAACTCGCCAGGAATGTTGTTAAATATTACCGCTGAGATGTCAGGTTGGGTTAGGTTAGGTTATATTACGTTACTGATGTACATAAAGGTCCCACGGAGACATAGAGGCCAACAAGACAGAAGTGTGGTCAAATATTACCGCCGAGATGTTAGGTTGGCTTAGGTTAGGTTATATTACGTTATTGATGTATATCAAGATCCCACGGAGACGTAGATGCCAACTCGCCAGGAATGTTGTCAAATGTTACCGCCGAGATGATAGGTTAGGTTAGGTTAGGTTATATTTCGTTATTGATGTATATGAAGGTCCCACGGGGACGTAGACGCCAACAAGCCAGGAATGTGGTCAAATATTACCGCCGAGACGTTAGGTTGGGTTAGGTTAGGTTATATTACGTTATTGATGTATAAAAAGGTCCCACGCAGACATAGAGGCCAACAAGACAGGAATGTGGTCATATATTACCGCCGAGATGTTAGGTTGGGTTAGGTTAGGTTATATTACGTTATTGATGTGTATAAAGGTCCACGGAGACGGAGAAGCCAACTCGCCAGGAATGTTGTCAAATATTGCCGCCGAAATGTTAGGTTGGGTTAGGTTAGGTTATATTACGTTATTGACGTATATAAAGGTCCCGCGAAGACGTAGAGGCCAACTCGCCAGGAATGTTGTCAAATATTACCGCCGAGATGTTAGGTTGGGTTAGGTTAGGTTATATTACGTTATTGATGTATATGAAGGTCCCACGGAGACGTAGATGCCAACTCGCCAGGAATGTTTTCAAATATTACCGCCGAGATGTTAGGTTGGGTTAGGTTAGGTTATATTACGTTATTTATGTATATAAAGGTCCCACGGAGACGTAGAGTTCAACTCGCCAGGAATGTTGTCAAATATGAGCGCCGAGATGTTAGGTTGGGTTAGGTTAGTTTATATTGCGTTATTGATGTATATGAAGGTCAAACGGAGACGTGGAGGCCAAAAAGCCAGGAATGTGGTCAAATATTACCGCCGAGATGATAAGTTGGGTTAGGTTAGGTTATATTACGTTATTGATGTATATGAAGGTCAAACGGAGACGTAGAGGTCAACTCGCCAGGAATGTTGTCAAATATTACCGCCGAGATGTTAGGTTGTGTTAGGTTAGGTTATATTACGTTATTGATGTATATGAAGGTCCCACGGAGACGTAGACGCCAAATAGCCAGGTATGTTGTCAAATATTACCGCCGAGATGTTAGGTTGGGTTAGGTTGGGTTATATTACGTTATTGATGTATATGAAGGTCCCACGGAGACGTAGAGGCCAACTCGCCAGGAATGTTGTCAAATATTACCGCCGAGATGTTAGGTTGGGTTAGGTTAGGTTATATTACGTTATACATGTATATAAAGGTCCCACGGAGGCGTAGAGGCCAACTCGCCAGGAATGTTGTCAAGTATTACCGCCGAGATGTTAGGTTGGGTTAGGTTAGGTTAAATTACGTTATTGATGTATATAAAGGTCCCACGGAGACGTAGATGCCAACTCGCCAGGAATGTTTTCAAATATTACCGCCGAGATGATAGGATGGGTTAGGTTAGGTTATATGACGTTATTGATGTATATAAAGGTCCCACGGAGACGTAGATGCCAACTCGCCAGGAATGTTGTTAAATATTACCGCTGAGATGTCAGGTTGGGTTAGGTTAGGTTATATTACGTTATTGATGTATATAAAGGTCCCACGGAGATGGATAAGCCAACTCGCCAGGAATGTTGTTAAATATTACCGCTGAGATGTTAGGTTGGGTTAGGTTAGGTTATATTACGTTCTTGATGTATAAAAAAGTCCCACGCACACATAGAGGCCAACAAGACAGGAATGTGGTCATATATTACCGCCGAGATGTTAGGTTGGGTTAGGTTAGGTTATATTACGTTATTGATGTATATAAAGGTCCACGGAGACGTAGATGCCAACTCGCCAGGAATGTTTTCAAATATTACCGCCGAGATGTTAGGTTGGGTTAGGTTAGGTTATATTACGTTATTGACGTATATAAAGGTCCCACGGAGACGTAGAGGCCAACTCGCCAGGAATGTTGTCAAGTATTACCGCCGAGATGTTAGGTTGGGTTAGGTTAGGTTAAATTACGTGATTGATGTATATAAAGGTCCCACGGAGACGTAGATGCCAACTTGCCAGGAATGTTTTCAAATATTACCGCCGAGATGTTAGGTTGGGTTAGGTTAGGTTATATTACGTTATTGATGTGTATAACGGTCCCACGGAGACGTAGAGAATAACAAGACAGGAATGTGGTCAAATATTACCGCCGAGATGTTAGGTTGGGTTAGGTTAGGTTATATTACGTTATTGATGTATATAAATATCCCACGGAGACGTAGAGGCCAACTCGCCAGGAGTGTTTTCAAATATTACCGCCGAGATGTTAGGTTGGGTTAGGTTAGGTTATATTACGTTATTGATGTATATAAAGGTCCCACGGAGACGTGGATGCCAACTCGCCAGGAATGTTTTCAAATATTACCGCCGAGATGTTAGGTTGGGTTAGGTTAGGTTATATTACGTTATTTATGTATATAAAGGTCCCACGGAGACGTAGAGTTCAACTCGCCAGGAATGTTGTCAAATATGAGCGCCGAGATATTAAGTTGGGTTAGGTTAGGTTATATTGCGTTATTGATGTATATGAAGGTCAAACGGAGACGTGGAGGCCAAAAAGCCAGGAATGTGGTCAAATATTACCGCCGAGATGATAAGTTGGGTTAGGTTAGGTTATATTACGTTATTGATGTATATGAAGGTCCCACGGAGACGTAGAGGCCAACTCGCCAGGAATGTTGTCAAATATTACCGCCGAGATGTTAGGTTGGGTTAGGTTAGGTTATATTACCTTATTGATGTATATAAAGGTCCCACGGAGACGTAGAGTTCAACTCGCCAGGAATGTTGTAAAATATTAGCGCCGAGATGATAGGTTGGGTTAGGTTACGTTATAATACGTTATTGATGTATATGAAGGTCAAACGGAGACGTAGAGGCCAACAAGCCAGGAATGTGGTCAAATATTACCGCCGAGATGTTATGTTGGGTTAGGTTAGGTTATATTACGTTATTGATGTATACAAAGGTCCCACGCAGACACAGAGGCCAACAAGACAGGAATGTGGTCAAATATTACCGCCGAGGTGTTAGGTTGGGTTAGGTTAGGTTATATTACGTTATTGATGTATATAAAGATTCCACGGAGACGTAGAGGCCAACTCGCCAGGAGTGTTTTCAAATATTACCGCCGAGATGTTAGGTTGGGTTAGGTTAGGTTATATTACGTTATTGATGTATATAAAGATTCCACGGAGACGTAGAGGCCAACTCGCCATGAGTGTTTTCAAATATTACCGCCGAGATGTTAGGTTGGGTTAGGTTAGGTTATATTACGTTATTGATGTATATAAAGGTCCCACGGAGACGGAGAAGCCAACTCGCCAGGAATGTTGTCAAATATTGCCGCCGAAATGTTGGGTTGGGTTAGGTTAGGTTATATTACGTTATTGACGTATATAAAGGTCCCACGGAGACGTAGAGGCCAACTCGCCAGGAATGTTGTCAAATATTACCGCCGAGATGTTAGGTTGGGTTAGGTTAGGTTATATTACGTTATTGATGTATATAAAGGTCCCACGGAGACGTAGATGCCAACTCGCCAGGAATGTTTTCAAATATTACCGCCGAGATGTTAGGTTGGGTTAGGTTATGTTATATTACGTTATTGATGTATATAAAGGTCCCACGGAGACGTAGAGTTCAACTCGCCAGGAATGTTGTCAAATATGAGCGCCGAAATGTTAGGTTGGGTTAAGTTGGGTTATATTACGTTATTGATGTATATGAAGGTCCCACGGAGACGTAGAGGCCAACTCGCCAGAAATGTTGTCAAATATTACCGCTGAGATGTTAGGTTGGGTTAGGTTAGGTTATATTACCTTATTGATGTATATAAAGGTCCCACGGAGACGTAGAGTTCAACTCGCCAGGAATGCTGTAAAATATTAGCGCCGAGATGATAGGTTGGGTTAGGTTACGTTATAATACGTTATTGATGTATATGAAGGTCAAACGGAAACGTAGAGGCCAACAAGCCAGGAATGTGGTCAAATATTACCGCCGAGATGTTATGTTGGGTTAGGTTAGGTTATATTACGTTATTGATGTATACAAAGGTCCCACGCAGACACAGAGGCCAACAAGACAGGAATGTGGTCAAATATTACCGCCGAGATGTTAGGTTGGGTTATGTTAGGTTATATGACGTTATTGATGTATATAATGGTCCCACGCAGACATAGAGGCCAACAAGACAGGAATGTGGTCAAATATTACCGCCGAGATGTTAGGTTGGGTTAGGTTGGGTTATATTACGTTATTGATGTATATGAAGGTCCCACGGAGACGTAGAGGCCAACTCGCCAGGAATGTTGTCAAATATTACCGCCGAGATGTTAGGTTGGGTTAGGTTAGGTTATATTACCTTATTGATGTATATAAAGGTCCCACGGAGACGTAGAGTTCAACTCGCCAGGAATGCTGTAAAATATTAGCGCCGAGATGATAGGTTGGGTTATGTTACGTTATATTACGTTATTGATGTATATAAAGGTCCCACGGAGACGTAGAGTTCAACTCGCCAGGAATGTTGTGAAATATTAGCGCCGAGATGATAGGATGGGTTAGGTTACGTTATATTACGTTATTGATGTATATGAAGGTCAAACGGAGACGTAGATGCCAACTCGCCAGGAATGTTTTCAAATATTACCGCCGAGATGTTAGGTTGCGTTAGGTTAGGTTATATTACGTTATTGATGTATATAAAGGTCCCACGGAGATGCAGAAGCCAACTCGCCAGGAATGTTGTTAAATATTACCGCTGAGATGTTAGGTTGGGTTAGGTTAGGTTATATTACGTTATTGATGTATATAAAGATCCCACGGAGACGTAGAGGCCAACTCGCCAGGTATGTTGTCAAATATTACCGCCGAGATGTTAGGATGGGTTAGGTTAGGTTATATTACGTTATTGATGTATAAAAAGGTCCCACGCAGACATAGATGCCAACAAGACAGGAATGTGGTAATATATTACCGCCGAGATGTTAGGTTGGGTTAGGTTAGGTTATATTACGTTATTGATGTATATAAAGGTCCACGGAGACGTAGATGCCAACTCGCCAGGAATGTTTTCAAATATTACCGCCGAGATGTTAGGTTGGGTTAGGTTAGGTTATATTACGTTATTGACGTATATAAAGGTCCCACGGAGACGTAGAGGCCAACTCGCCAGGAATGTTGTCAAATATTACCGCCGAGATGTTAGGTTGGGTTAGGTTAGGTTATATTACGTTATTGATGTATATAAAGGTCCCACGGAGACGTAGATGCCAACTCGACAGGAATGTTTTCAAATATTACCGCCGAGATGTTAGGTTGGGTTAGGTTAGGTTATATTACGTTATTGATGTATATAAAGGTCCCACGGAGACGTAGAGTTCAACTCGCCAGGAATGTTGTCAAATATGAGCGCCGAAATGTTAGGTTGGGTTAGGTTGGGTTATATTACGTTATTGATGTATATAATGGTCCCACGGAGACGTAGAGGCCAACTCGCCAGGAATGTTGTGAAATATTACCGCCGAGACGTTAGGTTGGGTTAGGTTAGGTTATATTACGTTATTGATGTATAAAAAGGTCCCACGCAGACATAGAGGCCAACAAGACAGGAATGTGGTCATATATTACCGCCGAGATGTTAGGTTGGGTTAGGTTAGGTTATATTACGTTATTGATGTATATAAAGGTCCCACGGAGACGGAGAAGCCAACTCGCCAGGAATGTTGTCAAATATTGCCGCCGAAATGTTGGGTTGGGTTAGGTTAGGTTATATTACGTTATTGATGTGTATAACGGTCGCACGAAGACGTAGAGAATAACAAGACAGGAATGTGGTGAAACATTACCGCCGAGATGTTAGGTTGGGTTAGGTTAGGTTATATTACGTTATTGATGTATATAAAGATTCCACGGAGACGTAGAGGCCAAGTCGCCATGAGTGTTTTCAAATATTACCGCCGAGATGTTAGGTTGGGTTAGGTTAGGTTATATTACGTTATTGATGTATATAAATGTCCCACGGAGACGTAGAGGCCAAAAAGCCAGGAATGTTGTCATATATTACCGCCGAGGTGTTAGGTTGGGTTAGGTTAGGTTATATTACGTTATTGATGTATATAAAGATTCCACGGAGACGTAGAGGCCAACTCGCCAGGAGTGTTTTCAAATATTACCGCCGAGAAGTTAGGTTGGGTTAGGTTAGGTTATATTACGTTATTGATGTATATAAAGATTCCACGGAGACGTAGAGGCCGACTCGCCATGAGTGTTTTCAAATATTACCGCCGAGATGTTAGGTTGGGTTAGGTTAGGTTATATTACGTTATTGATGTATATGAAGGTCCCACGGAGACGTAGAGTTCAACTCGCCAGGAATGTTGTCAAATATTAGCGCCGAGATGATAGGATGGGTTAGGTTAGGTTATATGACGTTATTGATGTATATAAAGGTCCCACGGAGACGTAGATGCCAACTCGCCAGGAATGTTTTCAAATATTACCGCCGAGATGTTAGGTTGCGTTAGGTTAGGTTATATTACGTTATTGATGTATATAAAGGTCCCACGGAGATGGAGAAGCCAACTCGCCAGGAATGTTGTTAAATATTACTGCTGAGATGTTAGGTTAGGTTAGGTTAGGTTATATTACGTTATTGATGTATAAAAAAGTCCCACGCAGACATAGAGGCCAACAAGACAGGAATGTGGTCATATATTACCGCCGAGATGTTAGGTTGGGTTAGGTTAGGTTATATTACGTTATTGATGTATATAAAGATCCACGGAGACGAAGATGCCAACTCGCCAGGAATGTTGTCAAATATTACCGCTGAGATGTTAGGTTGGGTTAGGTTAGGTTATATTACCTTATTGATGTATATAAAGGTCCCACGGAGACGTAGAGTTCAACTCGCCAGGAATGCTGTAAAATATTAGCGCCGAGATGATAGGTTGGGTTAGGTTACGTTATAATACGTTATTGATGTATATGAAGGTCAAACGGAAACGTAGAGGCCAACAAGCCAGGAATGTGGTCAAATATTACCGCCGAGATGTTATGTTGGGTTAGGTTAGGTTATATTACGTTATTGATGTATACAAAGGTCCCACGCAGACACAGAGGCCAACAAGACAGGAATGTGGTCAAATATTACCGCCGAGATGTTAGGTTGGGTTATGTTAGGTTATATGACGTTATTGATGTATATAATGGTCCCACGCAGACATAGAGGCCAACAAGACAGGAATGTGGTCAAATATTACCGCCGAGATGTTAGGTTGGGTTAGGTTGGGTTATATTACGTTATTGATGTATATGAAGGTCCCACGGAGACGTAGAGGCCAACTCGCCAGGAATGTTGTCAAATATTACCGCCGAGATGTTAGGTTGGGTTAGGTTAGGTTATATTACCTTATTGATGTATATAAAGGTCCCACGGAGACGTAGAGTTCAACTCGCCAGGAATGCTGTAAAATATTAGCGCCGAGATGATAGGTTGGGTTATGTTACGTTATATTACGTTATTGATGTATATAAAGGTCCCACGGAGACGTAGAGTTCAACTCGCCAGGAATGTTGTGAAATATTAGCGCCGAGATGATAGGATGGGTTAGGTTACGTTATATTACGTTATTGATGTATATGAAGGTCAAACGGAGACGTAGATGCCAACTCGCCAGGAATGTTTTCAAATATTACCGCCGAGATGTTAGGTTGCGTTAGGTTAGGTTATATTACGTTATTGATGTATATAAAGGTCCCACGGAGATGCAGAAGCCAACTCGCCAGGAATGTTGTTAAATATTACCGCTGAGATGTTAGGTTGGGTTAGGTTAGGTTATATTACGTTATTGATGTATATAAAGATCCCACGGAGACGTAGAGGCCAACTCGCCAGGTATGTTGTCAAATATTACCGCCGAGATGTTAGGATGGGTTAGGTTAGGTTATATTACGTTATTGATGTATAAAAAGGTCCCACGCAGACATAGATGCCAACAAGACAGGAATGTGGTAATATATTACCGCCGAGATGTTAGGTTGGGTTAGGTTAGGTTATATTACGTTATTGATGTATATAAAGGTCCACGGAGACGTAGATGCCAACTCGCCAGGAATGTTTTCAAATATTACCGCCGAGATGTTAGGTTGGGTTAGGTTAGGTTATATTACGTTATTGACGTATATAAAGGTCCCACGGAGACGTAGAGGCCAACTCGCCAGGAATGTTGTCAAATATTACCGCCGAGATGTTAGGTTGGGTTAGGTTAGGTTATATTACGTTATTGATGTATATAAAGGTCCCACGGAGACGTAGATGCCAACTCGACAGGAATGTTTTCAAATATTACCGCCGAGATGTTAGGTTGGGTTAGGTTAGGTTATATTACGTTATTGATGTATATAAAGGTCCCACGGAGACGTAGAGTTCAACTCGCCAGGAATGTTGTCAAATATGAGCGCCGAAATGTTAGGTTGGGTTAGGTTGGGTTATATTACGTTATTGATGTATATAATGGTCCCACGGAGACGTAGAGGCCAACTCGCCAGGAATGTTGTGAAATATTACCGCCGAGACGTTAGGTTGGGTTAGGTTAGGTTATATTACGTTATTGATGTATAAAAAGGTCCCACGCAGACATAGAGGCCAACAAGACAGGAATGTGGTCATATATTACCGCCGAGATGTTAGGTTGGGTTAGGTTAGGTTATATTACGTTATTGATGTATATAAAGGTCCCACGGAGACGGAGAAGCCAACTCGCCAGGAATGTTGTCAAATATTGCCGCCGAAATGTTGGGTTGGGTTAGGTTAGGTTATATTACGTTATTGATGTGTATAACGGTCGCACGAAGACGTAGAGAATAACAAGACAGGAATGTGGTGAAACATTACCGCCGAGATGTTAGGTTGGGTTAGGTTAGGTTATATTACGTTATTGATGTATATAAAGATTCCACGGAGACGTAGAGGCCAAGTCGCCATGAGTGTTTTCAAATATTACCGCCGAGATGTTAGGTTGGGTTAGGTTAGGTTATATTACGTTATTGATGTATATAAATGTCCCACGGAGACGTAGAGGCCAAAAAGCCAGGAATGTTGTCATATATTACCGCCGAGGTGTTAGGTTGGGTTAGGTTAGGTTATATTACGTTATTGATGTATATAAAGATTCCACGGAGACGTAGAGGCCAACTCGCCAGGAGTGTTTTCAAATATTACCGCCGAGAAGTTAGGTTGGGTTAGGTTAGGTTATATTACGTTATTGATGTATATAAAGATTCCACGGAGACGTAGAGGCCGACTCGCCATGAGTGTTTTCAAATATTACCGCCGAGATGTTAGGTTGGGTTAGGTTAGGTTATATTACGTTATTGATGTATATGAAGGTCCCACGGAGACGTAGAGTTCAACTCGCCAGGAATGTTGTCAAATATTAGCGCCGAGATGATAGGATGGGTTAGGTTAGGTTATATGACGTTATTGATGTATATAAAGGTCCCACGGAGACGTAGATGCCAACTCGCCAGGAATGTTTTCAAATATTACCGCCGAGATGTTAGGTTGCGTTAGGTTAGGTTATATTACGTTATTGATGTATATAAAGGTCCCACGGAGATGGAGAAGCCAACTCGCCAGGAATGTTGTTAAATATTACTGCTGAGATGTTAGGTTAGGTTAGGTTAGGTTATATTACGTTATTGATGTATAAAAAAGTCCCACGCAGACATAGAGGCCAACAAGACAGGAATGTGGTCATATATTACCGCCGAGATGTTAGGTTGGGTTAGGTTAGGTTATATTACGTTATTGATGTATATAAAGATCCACGGAGACGAAGATGCCAACTCGCCAGGAATGTTTTCAAATATTACCGCCGAGATGTTAGGTTGGGTTAGGTTAGGTTATATTACGTTATTGACGTATATAAAGGTCCCACGGAGACGTAGAGGCCAACTCGCCAGGAATGTTGCCAAATATTACCGCCGAGATGTTAGGTTGGGTTAGATTAGGTTATATTACGTTATTGATGTATATAAAGGTCCCACGGAGACGTAGATGCCAACTCGCCAGGAATGTTTTCAAATATTACCGCCGAGATGTTAGGTTGGGTTAGGTTAGGTTATATTACGTTATTGATGTATATAAAGGTCCCACGGAGACGTGGATGCCAACTCGCCAGGAATGTTTTCAAATATTACCGCCGAGATGTTAGGTTGGGTTAGGTTAGGTTATATTACGTTATTTATGTATATAAAGGTCCCACGGAGACGTAGAGTTCAACTCGCCAGGAATGTTGTCAAATATGAGCGCCGAGATATTAAGTTGGGTTAGGTTAGGTTATATTGCGTTATTGATGTATATGAAGGTCAAACGGAGACGTGGAGGCCAAAAAGCCAGGAATGTGGTCAAATATTACCGCCGAGATGATAAGTTGGGTTAGGTTAGGTTATATTACGTTATTGATGTATATGAAGGTCCCACGGAGACGTAGAGGCCAACTCGCCAGGAATGTTGTCAAATATTACCGCCGAGATGTTAGGTTGGGTTAGGTTAGGTTATATTACCTTATTGATGTATATAAAGGTCCCACGGAGACGTAGAGTTCAACTCGCCAGGAATGTTGTAAAATATTAGCGCCGAGATGATAGGTTGGGTTAGGTTACGTTATAATACGTTATTGATGTATATGAAGGTCAAACGGAGACGTAGAGGCCAACAAGCCAGGAATGTGGTCAAATATTACCGCCGAGATGTTATGTTGGGTTAGGTTAGGTTATATTACGTTATTGATGTATACAAAGGTCCCACGCAGACACAGAGGCCAACAAGACAGGAATGTGGTCAAATATTACCGCCGAGGTGTTAGGTTGGGTTAGGTTAGGTTATATTACGTTATTGATGTATATAAAGATTCCACGGAGACGTAGAGGCCAACTCGCCAGGAGTGTTTTCAAATATTACCGCCGAGATGTTAGGTTGGGTTAGGTTAGGTTATATTACGTTATTGATGTATATAAAGATTCCACGGAGACGTAGAGGCCAACTCGCCATGAGTGTTTTCAAATATTACCGCCGAGATGTTAGGTTGGGTTAGGTTAGGTTATATTACGTTATTGATGTATATAAAGGTCCCACGGAGACGGAGAAGCCAACTCGCCAGGAATGTTGTCAAATATTGCCGCCGAAATGTTGGGTTGGGTTAGGTTAGGTTATATTACGTTATTGACGTATATAAAGGTCCCACGGAGACGTAGAGGCCAACTCGCCAGGAATGTTGTCAAATATTACCGCCGAGATGTTAGGTTGGGTTAGGTTAGGTTATATTACGTTATTGATGTATATAAAGGTCCCACGGAGACGTAGATGCCAACTCGCCAGGAATGTTTTCAAATATTACCGCCGAGATGTTAGGTTGGGTTAGGTTATGTTATATTACGTTATTGATGTATATAAAGGTCCCACGGAGACGTAGAGTTCAACTCGCCAGGAATGTTGTCAAATATGAGCGCCGAAATGTTAGGTTGGGTTAAGTTGGGTTATATTACGTTATTGATGTATATGAAGGTCCCACGGAGACGTAGAGGCCAACTCGCCAGAAATGTTGTCAAATATTACCGCCGAGATGTTAGGTTGGGTTAGGTTAGGTTATATTACCTTATTGATGTATATAAAGGTCCCACGGAGACGTAGAGTTCAACTCGCCAGGAATGCTGTAAAATATTAGCGCCGAGATGATAGGTTGGGTTAGGTTACGTTATAATACGTTATTGATGTATATGAAGGTCAAACGGAAACGTAGAGGCCAACAAGCCAGGAATGTGGTCAAATATTACCGCCGAGATGTTATGTTGGGTTAGGTTAGGTTATATTACGTTATTGATGTATACAAAGGTCCCACGCAGACACAGAGGCCAACAAGACAGGAATGTGGTCAAATATTACCGCCGAGATGTTAGGTTGGGTTATGTTAGGTTATATGACGTTATTGATGTATATAATGGTCCCACGCAGACATAGAGGCCAACAAGACAGGAATGTGGTCAAATATTACCGCCGAGATGTTAGGTTGGGTTAGGTTGGGTTATATTACGTTATTGATGTATATGAAGGTCCCACGGAGACGTAGAGGCCAACTCGCCAGGAATGTTGTCAAATATTACCGCCGAGATGTTAGGTTGGGTTAGGTTAGGTTATATTACCTTATTGATGTATATAAAGGTCCCACGGAGACGTAGAGTTCAACTCGCCAGGAATGCTGTAAAATATTAGCGCCGAGATGATAGGTTGGGTTATGTTACGTTATATTACGTTATTGATGTATATAAAGGTCCCACGGAGACGTAGAGTTCAACTCGCCAGGAATGTTGTGAAATATTAGCGCCGAGATGATAGGATGGGTTAGGTTACGTTATATTACGTTATTGATGTATATGAAGGTCAAACGGAGACGTAGATGCCAACTCGCCAGGAATGTTTTCAAATATTACCGCCGAGATGTTAGGTTGCGTTAGGTTAGGTTATATTACGTTATTGATGTATATAAAGGTCCCACGGAGATGCAGAAGCCAACTCGCCAGGAATGTTGTTAAATATTACCGCTGAGATGTTAGGTTGGGTTAGGTTAGGTTATATTACGTTATTGATGTATATAAAGATCCCACGGAGACGTAGAGGCCAACTCGCCAGGTATGTTGTCAAATATTACCGCCCAGATGTTAGGATGGGTTAGGTTAGGTTATATTACGTTATTGATGTATAAAAAGGTCCCACGCAGACATAGAGGCCAACAAGACAGGAATGTGGTAATATATTACCGCCGAGATGTTAGGTTGGGTTAGGTTAGGTTATGTTACGTTATTGATGTATATAAAGGTCCACGGAGACGTAGATGCCAACTCGCCAGGAATGTTTTCAAATATTACCGCCGAGATGTTAGGTTGGGTTAGGTTAGGTTATATTACGTTATTGACGTATATAAAGGTCCCACGGAGACGTAGAGGCCAACTCGCCAGGAATGTTGTCAAATATTACCGCCGAGATGTTAGGTTGGGTTAGGTTAGGTTATATTACGTTATTGATGTATATAAAGGTCCCACGGAGACGTAGATGCCAACTCGACAGGAATGTTTTCAAATATTACCGCCGAGATGTTAGGTTGGGTTAGGTTAGGTTATATTACGTTATTGATGTATATAAAGGTCCCACGGAGACGTAGAGTTCAACTCGCCAGGAATGTTGTCAAATATGAGCGCCGAAATGTTAGGTTGGGTTAGGTTGGGTTATATTACGTTATTGATGTATATAATGGTCCCACGGAGACGTAGAGGCCAACTCGCCAGGAATGTTGTGAAATATTACCGCCGAGACGTTAGGTTGGGTTAGGTTAGGTTATATTACGTTATTGATGTATAAAAAGGTCCCACGCAGACATAGAGGCCAACAAGACAGGAATGTGGTCATATATTACCGCCGAGATGTTAGGTTGGGTTAGGTTAGGTTATATTACGTTATTGATGTATATAAAGGTCCCACGGAGACGGAGAAGCCAACTCGCCAGGAATGTTGTCAAATATTGCCGCCGAAATGTTGGGTTGGGTTAGGTTAGGTTATATTACGTTATTGATGTGTATAACGGTCGCACGAAGACGTAGAGAATAACAAGACAGGAATGTGGTGAAACATTACCGCCGAGATGTTAGGTTGGGTTAGGTTAGGTTATATTACGTTATTGATGTATATAAAGATTCCACGGAGACGTAGAGGCCAAGTCGCCATGAGTGTTTTCAAATATTACCGCCGAGATGTTAGGTTGGGTTAGGTTAGGTTATATTACGTTATTGATGTATATAAATGTCCCACGGAGACGTAGAGGCCAAAAAGCCAGGAATGTTGTCATATATTACCGCCGAGGTGTTAGGTTGGGTTAGGTTAGGTTATATTACGTTATTGATGTATATAAAGATTCCACGGAGACGTAGAGGCCAACTCGCCAGGAGTGTTTTCAAATATTACCGCCGAGAAGTTAGGTTGGGTTAGGTTAGGTTATATTACGTTATTGATGTATATAAAGATTCCACGGAGACGTAGAGGCCGACTCGCCATGAGTGTTTTCAAATATTACCGCCGAGATGTTAGGTTGGGTTAGGTTAGGTTATATTACGTTATTGATGTATATGAAGGTCCCACGGAGACGTAGAGTTCAACTCGCCAGGAATGTTGTCAAATATTAGCGCCGAGATGATAGGATGGGTTAGGTTAGGTTATATGACGTTATTGATGTATATAAAGGTCCCACGGAGACGTAGATGCCAACTCGCCAGGAATGTTTTCAAATATTACCGCCGAGATGTTAGGTTGCGTTAGGTTAGGTTATATTACGTTATTGATGTATATAAAGGTCCCACGGAGATGGAGAAGCCAACTCGCCAGGAATGTTGTTAAATATTACTGCTGAGATGTTAGGTTAGGTTAGGTTAGGTTATATTACGTTATTGATGTATAAAAAAGTCCCACGCAGACATAGAGGCCAACAAGACAGGAATGTGGTCATATATTACCGCCGAGATGTTAGGTTGGGTTAGGTTAGGTTATATTACGTTATTGATGTATATAAAGGTCCCACGGAGACGTAGATGCCAACTCGCCAGGAATGTTTTCAAATATTACCGCCGAGATGTTAGGTTGCGTTATGTTAGGTTATATTACGTTATTGATGTATATAAAGGTCCCACGGAGATGGAGAAGTCAACTCGCCAGGAATGTTGTTAAATATTACCGCTGAGATGTTAGGTTGGGTTATGTTAGGTTATATTACGTTATTGACTTATATAAAGATCCCACGGAGACGTAGAGGCCATCTCGCCAGGTATGTTGTCAAATATTACCGCCGAGATGTTAGGATGGGTTAGGTTAGGTTATATTACGTTATTGATGTATAAAAAGGTCCCACGCAGACATAGAGGCCAACAAGACAGGAATGTGGTCATATATTACCGCCGAGATGTTAGGTTGGGTTAGGTTAGGTTATATTACGTTATTGATGTATATAAAGGTCCACGGAGACGTAGATGCCAATTCGCCAGGAATGTTTTCAAATATTACCGCCGAGATGTTAGGTTGGGTTAGGTTAGGTTATATTACGTTATTGACGTATATAAAGGTCCCACGGAGACGTAGAGGCCAACTCGCCAGGAATGTTGTCAAATATTACCGCCGAGATGTTAGGTTGGGTTAGGTTAGGTTATATTACGTTATTGATGTATATAAAGGTCCCACGGAGACGTAGATGCCAAATCGCCAGGAATGTTTTCAAATATTACCGCCGAGATGTTAGGTTGGGTTAGGTTAGGTTATATTACGTTATTGATGTATATAAAGGTCCCACGGAGACGTAGAGTTCAACTCGCCAGGAATGTTGTCAAATATGAGCGCCGAAATGTTAGGTTGGGTTAGGTTGGGTTATATTACGTTATTGTTGTATATAAAGGTCCCACGGAGCCGTAGATGCCAACTCGCCAGGAATGTTGTTAAATATTACCGCTGAGATATCAGGTTGGGTTAGGTTAGGTTATATTACGTTATTGATGTACATAAAGGTCCCACGGAGACATAGAGGCCAACAAGACAGAAGTGTGGTCAAATATTACCGCCGAGATGTTAGGTTGGCTTAGGTTAGGTTATATTACGTTATTGATGTATATCAAGGTTCCACGGAGACGTAGATGCCAACTCGCCAGGAATGTTGTCAAATGTTACCGCCGAGATGATAGGTTAGGTTAGGTTAGGTTATATTTCGTTATTGATGTATATGAAGGTCCCACGGGGACGTAGACGCCAACTAGCCAGGTATGTTGTCAAATATTACCGCCGAGATGTTAGGTTGGGTTAGGTTAGGTTATATTACGTTATTGATGTATATGAAGGTCCCACAGAGACGGAGAAGCCAACTCGCCAGGTATGTTGTCAAATATTACCGCCGAGATGTTAGGTTGGGTTAGGTTAGGTTATATTACGTTATTGATGTATATAAAGGTCCCACGGAGACGGAGAAGCCAACTCGCCAGGAATGTTTTCAAATATTACCGCCGAGATGTTAGGTTGGGTTAGGTTAGGTTATATTACGTTATTGATGTATAAAAAGGTCCCACGGGGACGTAGACGCCAACTAGCCAGGTATGTTGTCAAATATTACCGCCGAGATGTTAGGTTGGGTTAGGTTAGGTTATATTACGTTATTGATGTATATAAAGGTCCCACGGAGACGAAGAAGCCAACTCGCCAGGAATGTTCTCAAATATTACCGCCGAGATGTTAGGTTGGGTTAGGTTAGGTTATATTACGTTATTGATGTATAAAAAGGTCCCACGCAGACATAGAGGCCAACAAGACAGGAATGTGGTCAAATATTACCGCCGAGATGTTAGGTTGGGTTAGGTTAGGTTATATTACGTTATTGATGTATATAAATGTCCCACGGAGACGTAGAGGCCAACTCGCCATGAGTGTTTTCAAATATTACCGCCGAGATGTTAGGTTGGGTTAGGTTAGGTTATATTACGTTATTGATGTATATGAAGGTCCCACGGAGACGTAGAGTTCAACTCGCCAGGAATGTTGTCAAATATTAGCGCCGAGATGATAGGATGGGTTAGGTTAGGTTATATGACGTTATTGATGTATATAAAGGTCCCACGGAGACGTAGATGCCAACTCGCCAGGAATGTTTTCAAATATGACCGCCGAGATGTTAGGTTGCGTTAGGTTATGTTATACTACGTTATTGATGTATATAAAGGTCCCACGGAGATGGAGAAGCCAACTTGCCAGGAATGTTGTTAAATATTCAAGCCGAGATGTTAGGTTAGGTTAGGTTAGGTTATATTTCGTTATTGATGTATATGAAGGTCCCACGGGGACGTAGACGCCAACTAGCCAGGTATGTTGTCAAATATTACCGCCGAGATGTTAGGTTGGGTTAGGTTAGGTTATATTACGTTATTGATGTATATAAAGGCCCCACGGAGACGGAGAAGCCAACTCGCCAGGAATGTTTTCAAATATTACCGCCGAGATGTTAGGTTGGGTTAGGTTAGGTTATATTACGTTATTGATGTATAAAAAGGTCCCACGGGGACGTAGACGCCAACTAGCCAGGTATGTTGTCAAATATTACCGCCGAGATGTTAGGTTGGGTTAGGTTAGGTTATATTACGTTATTGATGTATATAAAGGTCCCACGGAGACGAAGAAGCCAACTCGCCAGGAATGTTCTCAAATATTACCGCCGAGATGTTAGGTTGGGTTAGGTTAGGTTATATTACGTTATTGATGTATAAAAAGGTCCCACGCAGACATAGGGCCAACAAGACAGGAATGTGGTCAAATATTACCGCCGAGATGTTAGGTTGGGTTAGGTTAGGATATATTACGTTATTGATGTATATAAATGTCCCACGGAGACGTAGAGGCCAACAAGCCAGGAATGTTGTCATATATTACCGCCGAGGTGTTAGGTTGGGTTAGGTTAGGTTATATTACGTTATTGATGTATATAAAGATTCCACGGAGACGTAGAGGCCAACTCGCCAGGAGTGTTTTCAAATATTACCGCCGAGATGTTAGGTTGGGTTAGGTTAGGTTATATTACGTTATTGATGTATATAAAGATTCCACGGAGACGTAGAGGCCAACTCGCCAGGAGTGTTTTCAAATATTACCGCCGAGATGTTAGGTTGGGTTAGGTTAGGTTATATTACGTTATTGACGTATATAAAGATTCCACGGAGACGTAGAGGCCAACTCGCCATGAGTGTTTTCAAATATTACCGCCGAGATGTTAGGTTGGGTTAGGTTAGGTTATATTACGTTATTGATGTATATGAAGGTCCCACGGAGACGTAGAGTTCAACTCGCCAGGAATGTTGTCAAATATTAGCGCCGAGATGATAGGATGGGTTAGGTTAGGTTATATGACGTTATTGATGTATATAAAGGTCCCACGGAGACGTAGATGCCAACTCGCCAGGAATGTTTTCAAATATGACCGCCGAGATGTTAGGTTGCGTTAGGTTAGGTTATACTACGTTATTGATGTATATAAAGGTCCCACGGAGACGTAGAGGCCAACTCGCCAGGAATGTTGTCAAATATTACCGCCGAGATGTTAGGTTGGGTTAGGTTAGGTTATATTACGTTATTGATGTATATAAAGGTCCCACGGAGACGTAGATGCCAACTCGCCAGGAATGTTTTCAAATATTACCGCCGAGATGTTAGGTTGGGTTAGGTTAGGTTATATTACGTTATTGATGTATAAAAAGGTCCCACGCAGACATAGAGGCCAACAAGACAGGAATGTGGTCATATATTACCGCCGAGATGTTAGGTTGGGTTAGGTTAGGTTATATTACGTTATTGATGTATATAAAGGTCCACGGAGGCGTAGAGGCCAACAAGCCAGGAATGTTGTCATATATTACCGCCGAGGTGTTAGGTTGGGTTAGGTTAGGTTATATTGCGTTATTGATGTATATAAAGATTTCACGGAGACGTAGAGGCCAACTCGCCAGGAGTGTTTTCAAATATTACCGCCGAGATGTTAGGATGGGTTAGGTTAGGTTATATTACGTTATTGATGTATAAAAAGGTCCCACGCAGATGTAGAGGCCAACTCGCCAGGAATGTGGTCATATATTAACGCCGAGATGTTAGGTTGTGTTAGGTTAGGTTATATTACGTTATTCATGTATATAAAGGTCCACGGAGACGTAGATGCCAACTCGCCAGGAATGTTTTCAAATATTACCGCCGAGATGTTAGGTTGGGTTAGGTTAGGTCATATTACGTTATTGATGTATATGAAGGTCAAACGGAGACGTAGAGGCCAACTCGCCAGGAATGTTGTCAAATATTACCGCCGAGATGTTAGGTTGGGTTAGGTTAGGTTATATTACGTTATTGATGTATATAAAGGTCCCACGGAGACGTAGATGCCAACTCGCCAGGAATGTTGTTAAATATTACCGCCGAGATGTTAGGTTGGGTTAGGTTAGGTTATATTACGTTATTGATGTATAAAAAGGTCCCACGCAGACATAGAGGCCAACAAGACAGGAATGTGGTCAAATATTACCGCCGAGATGTTAGGTTGGGTTAGGTTAGGATATATTACGTTATTGATGTATATAAATGTCCCACGGAGACGTAGAGGCCAACAAGCCAGGAATGTTGTCATATATTACCGCCGAGGTGTTAGGTTGGGTTAGGTTAGGTTATATTACGTTATTGATGTATATAAAGATTCCACGGAGACGTAGAGGCCAACTCGCCAGGAGTGTTTTCAAATATTACCGCCGAGATGTTAGGTTGGGTTAGGTTAGGTTATATTACGTTATTGATGTATATAAAGATTCCACGGACACGTAGAGGCCAACTCGCCAGGAGTGTTTTCAAATATTACCGCCGAGATGTTAGGTTGGGTTAGGTTAGGTTATATTACGTTATTGACGTATATAAAGATTCCACGGAGACGTAGAGGCCAACTCGCCATGAGTGTTTTCAAATATTACCGCCGAGATGTTAGGTTGGGTTAGGTTAGGTTATATTACGTTATTGATGTATATGAAGGTCCCACGGAGACGTAGAGTTCAACTCGCCAGGAATGTTGTCAAATATTAGCGCCGAGATGATAGGATGGGTTAGGTTAGGTTATATGACGTTATTGATGTATATAAATGTCCCACGGAGACGTAGATGCCAACTCGCCAGGAATGTTTTCAAATATGACCGCCGAGATGTTAGGTTGCGTTAGGTTAGGTTATACTACGTTATTGATGTATATAAAGGTCCCACGGAGATGGAGAAGCCAACTTGCCAGGAATGTTGTTAAATATTACCGCCGAGATGTTAGGTTGGGTTAGGTTAGGTTATATTACGTTATTGATGTATATAAAGATCCCACGGAGACGTAGAGGCCAACTCGCCAGGTATGTTGTCAAATATTACCGCCGAGATGTTAGGATGGGTTAGGTTAGGTTATATTACGTTATTGATGTATAAAAAGGTCCCACGCAGACATAGAGGCCAACAAGACAGGAATGTGGTCATATATTACCGCCGAGATGTTAGGTTGGGTTAGGTTAGGTTATATTACGTTATTGATGTATATAAAGGTCCACGGAGACGTAGATGCCAACTCGCCAGGAATGTTTTCAAATATTACCGCCGAGATGTTAGGTTGGGTTAGGTTAGGTTATATTACGTTATTGACGTATATAAAGGTCCCACGGAGACGTAGAGGCCAACTCGCCAGGAATGTTGTCAAATATTACCGCCGAGATGTTAGGTTGGGTTAGGTTAGGTTATATTACGTTATTGATGTATATAAAGGTCCCACGGAGACGTAGATGCCAACTCGCCAGGAATGTTTTCAAATATTACCGCCGAGATGTTAGGTTGGGTTAGGTTAGGTTATATTACGTTATTGATGTATAAAAAGGTCCCACGCAGACATAGAGGCCAACAAGACAGGAATGTGGTCATATATTACCGCCGAGATGTTAGGTTGGGTTAGGTTAGGTTATATTACGTTATTGATGTATATAAAGGTCCACGGAGGCGTAGAGGCCAACAAGCCAGGAATGTTGTCATATATTACCGCCGAGGTGTTAGGTTGGGTTAGGTTAGGTTATATTGCGTTATTGATGTATATAAAGATTCCACGGAGACGTAGAGGCCAACTCGCCAGGAGTGTTTTCAAATATTACCGCCGAGATGTTAGGTTGTGTTAGGTTAGGTTATATTACGTTATTCATGTATATAAAGGTCCACGGAGACGTAGATGCCAACTCGCCAGGAATGTTTTCAAATATTACCGCCGAGATGTTAGGTTGGGTTAGGTTAGGTCATATTACGTTATTGATGTATATGAAGGTCAAACGGAGACGTAGAGGCCAACTCGCCAGGAATGTTGTCAAATATTACCGCCGAGATGTTAGGTTGGGTTAGGTTAGGTTATATTACGTTATTGATGTATATAAAGGTCCCACGGAGACGTAGATGCCAACTCGCCAGGAATGTTGTTAAATATTACCGCCGAGATGTTAGGTTGGGTCAGGTTAGGTTATATTACGTTATTGATGTATAAAAAGGTCCCACGCAGACATAGAGGCCAACAAGACAGGAATGTGGTCAAATATTACCGCCGAGATGTTAGGTTGGGTTAGGTTAGGATATACTACGTTATTGATGTATATAAATGTCCCACGGAGACGTAGAGGCCAACAAGCCAGGAATGTTGTCATATATTACCGCCGAGGTGTTAGGTTGGGTTAGGTTAGGTTATATTACGTTATTGATGTATATAAAGATTCCACGGAGACGTAGAGGCCAACTCGCCAGGAGTGTTTTCAAATATTACCGCCGAGATGTTAGGTTGGGTTAGGTTAGGTTATATTACGTTATTGATGTATATAAAGATTCCACGGAGACGTAGAGGCCAACTCGCCAGGAGTGTTTTCAAATATTACCGCCGAGATGTTAGGTTGGGTTAGGTTAGGTTATATTACGTTATTGACGTATATAAAGATTCCACGGAGACGTAGAGGCCAACTCGCCATGAGTGTTTTCAAATATTACCGCCGAGATGTTAGGTTGGGTTAGGTTAGGTTATATTACGTTATTGATGTATATGAAGGTCCCACGGAGACGTAGAGTTCAACTCGCCAGGAATGTTGTCAAATATTAGCGCCGAGATGATAGGATGGGTTAGGTTAGGTTATATGACGTTATTGATGTATATAAAGGTCCCACGGAGACGTAGATGCCAACTCGCCAGGAATGTTTTCAAATATGACCGCCGAGATGTTAGGTTGCGTTAGGTTAGGTTATACTACGTTATTGATGTATATAAAGGTCCCACGGAGATGGAGAAGCCAACTTGCCAGGAATGTTGTTAAATATTACCGCCGAGATGTTAGGTTGGGTTAGGTTAGGTTATATTACGTTATTGATGAGTGTTTTCAAATATTACCGCCGAGATGTTAGGTTGGGTTAGGTTAGGTTATATCACGTTATTGATGTATATAAAGATCCCACGGAGACGTAGAGGCCAACTCGCCATGTATGTTGTCAAATATTACCGCCGAGATGTTAGGATGGGTTAGGTTAGGTTATATTACGTTATTGATGTATAAAAAGGTCCCACGCAGACGTAGAGGCCAACTCGCCAGGAATGTGGTCATATATTAACGCCGAGATGTTAGGTTGTGTTAGGTTAGGTTATATTACGTTATTGATGTATAAAAAGGTCCCACGCAGACATAGAGGCCAACAAGACAGGAATGTGGTCAAATATTACCGCCGAGATGTTAGGTTAGGTTAGGTTAGGTTATATTTCGTTATTGATGTATATGAAGGTCCCACGGGGACGTAGACGCCCACTAGCCAGGTATGTTGTCAAATATTACCGCCGAGATGTTAGGTTGGGTTAGGTTAGGTTATATTACGTTATTGATGTATATGAAGGTCCCACGGAGACGGAGAAGCCAACTCGCCAGGTATGTTGTCAAATATTACCGCCGAGATGTTAGGTTGGGTTAGGTTAGGTTATATTACGTTATTGATGTATATAAAGGTCCCACGGAGACGGAGAAGCCAACTCGCCAGGAATGTTTTCAAATATTACCGCCGAGATGTTAGGTTGGGTTAGGTTAGGTTATATTACGTTATTGATGTATAAAAAGGTCCCACGCAGACATAGAGGCCAACAAGACAGGAATGTGGTCAAATATTACCGCCGAGATGTTAGGTTGGGTTAGGTTAGGTTATATTACGTTATTGATGTATATAAATGTCCCACGGAGACGTAGAGGCCAACAAGATAGGAATGTTGTTAAATATTACCGCTGAGATGTCAGGTTGGGTTAGGTTAGGTTATATTACGTTATTGATGTACATAAAGGTCCCACGGAGACATAGAGGCCAACAAGACAGAAGTGTGGTCAAATATTACCGCCGAGATGTTAGGTTGGGTTAGGTTAGGTTATATCACGTTATTGATGTATATAAATGTCCCACGGAGACGTAGAGGCCAACAAGCCAGGAATGTTGTTAAATATTACCGCTGAGATGTCAGGTTGGGTTAGGTTAGGTTATATTACGTTATTGATGTACATAAAGGTCCCACGGAGACATAGAGGCCAACAAGACAGAAGTGTGGTCAAATATTACCGCCGAGATGTTAGGTTGGGTTAGGTTAGGTTATATCACGTTATTGATGTATATAAAGATCCCACGGAGACGTAGAGGCCAACTCGCCATGTATGTTGTCAAATATTACCGCCGAGATGTTAGGATGGGTTAGGTTAGGTTATATTACGTTATTGATGTATAAAAAGGTCCCACGCAGACGTAGAGGCCAACTCGCCAGGAATGTGGTCATATATTACCGCCGAGATGTTAGGTTAGGTTAGGTTAGGTTATATTTCGTTATTGATGTATATGAAGGTCCCACGGGGACGTAGACGCCAACTAGCCAGGTATGTTGTCAAATATTACCGCCGAGATGTTAGGTTGGGTTAGGTTAGGTTATATTACGTTATTGATGTATATAAAGGACCCACGGAGACGGAGAAGCCAACTCGCCAGGAATGTTTTCAAATATTACCGCCGAGATGTTAGGTTGGGTTAGGTTAGGTTATATTACGTTATTGATGTATAAAAAGGTCCCACGCAGACATAGAGGCCAACAAGACAGGAATGTGGTCAAATATTACCGCCGAGATGTTAGGTTGGGTTAGGTTAGGTTATATTACGTTATTGATATATATAAAGGTCCCACGGAGACGTAGATGCCAACTCGCCAGGAATGTTTTCAAATATGACCGCCGAGATGTTAGGTTGCGTTAGGTTAGGTTATACTACGTTATTGATGTATATAAAGGTCCCACGGAGATGGAGAAGCCAACCTGCCAGGAATGTTGTTAAATATTACCGCCGAGATGTTAGGTTGGGTTAGGTTAGGTTATATTACGTTATTGATGTATATAAAGATCCCACGGAGACGTAGAGGCCAACTCGCCAGGTATGTTGTCAAATATTACCGCCGAGATGTTAGGATGGGTTAGGTTAGGTTATATTACGTTATTGATGTATAAAAAGGTCCCACGCAGACATAGAGGCCAACAAGACAGGAATGTGGTCATATATTACCGCCGAGATGTTAGGTTGGGTTAGGTTAGGTTATATTACGTTATTGATGTATATAAAGGTCCACGGAGACGTAGATGCCAACTCGCCAGGAATGTTTTCAAATATTACCGCCGAGATGTTAGGTTGGGTTAGGTTAGGTTATATTACGTTATTGACGTATATAAAGGTCCCACGGAGACGTAGAGGCCAACTCGCCAGGAATGTTGTCAAATATTACCGCCGAGATGTTAGGTTGGGTTAGGTTAGGTTATATTACGTTATTGATGTATATAAAGGTCCCACGGAGACGTAGATGCCAACTCGCCAGGAATGTTTTCAAATATTACCGCCGAGATGTTAGGTTGGGTTAGGTTAGGTTATATTACGTTATTGATGTATAAAAAGGTCCCACGCAGACATAGAGGCCAACAAGACAGGAATGTGGTCATATATTACCGCCGAGATGTTAGGTTGGGTTAGGTTAGGTTATATTACGTTATTGATGTATATAAAGGTCCACGGAGACGTAGAGGCCAACAAGCCAGGAATGTTGTCATATATTACCGCCGAGGTGTTAGGTTGGGTTAGGTTAGGTTATATTGCGTTATTGATGTATATAAAGATTCCACGGAGACGTAGAGGCCAACTCGCCAGGAGTGTTTTCAAATATTACCGCCGAGATGTTAGGATGGGTTAGGTTAGGTTATATTACGTTATTGATGTATAAAAAGGTCCCACGCAGACGTAGAGGCCAACTCGCCAGGAATGTGGTCATATATTAACGCCGAGATGTTAGGTTGTGTTAGGTTAGGTTATATTACGTTATTCATGTATATAAAGGTCCACGGAGACGTAGATGCCAACTCGCCAGGAATGTTTTCAAATATTACCGCCGAGATGTTAGGTTGGGTTAGGTTAGGTCATATTACGTTATTGATGTATATGAAGGTCAAACGGAGACGTAGAGGCCAACTCGCCAGGAATGTTGTCAAATATTACCGCCGAGATGTTAGGTTGGGTTAGGTTAGGTTATATTACGTTATTGATGTATATAAAGGTCCCACGGAGACGTAGATGCCAACTCGCCAGGAATGTTGTTAAATATTACCGCTGAGATGTCAGGTTGGGTTAGGTTAGGTTATATTACGTTATTGATGTAAATAAAGGTCCCACGGAGACATAGAGGCCAACAAGACAGAAGTGTGGTCATATATTACCGCCGAGATGTTAGGTTAGGTTAGGTTAGGTTATATTTCGTTATTGATGTATATGAAGGTCCCACGGGGACGTAGACGCCAACTAGCCAGGTATGTTGTCAAATATTACCGCCGAGATGTTAGGTTGGGTTAGGTTAGGTCATATTACGTTATTGATGTATATGAAGGTCAAACGGAGACGTAGAGGCCAACTCGCCAGGAATGTTGTCAAATATTACCGCCGAAATGTTAGGTTGGGTTAGGTTAGGTTATATTACGTTATTGATGTATATAAAGATTCCACGGAGACGTCGAGGCCAACTCGCCAGGAGTGTTTTCAAATATTACCGCCGAGATGTTAGGTTGGGTTAGGTTAGGTTATATTACGTTATTGACGTATATAAAGATTCCACGGAGACGTAGAGGCCAACTCGCCATGAGTGTTTTCAAATATTACCGCCGAGATGTTAGGTTGGGTTAGGTTAGGTTATATTACGTTATTGATGTATATAAAGGTCCCACGGAGATGGAGAAGCCAACTTGCCAGGAATGTTGTTAAATATTACCGCCGAGATGTTAGGATGGGTTAGGTTAGGTTATATTACGTTATTGATGTATATAAAGATCCCACGGAGACGTAGAGGCCAACTCGCCAGGTATGTTGTCAAATATTACCGCCGAGATGTTAGGATGGGTTAGGTTAGGTTATATTACGTTATTGATGTATAAAAAGGTCCCACGCAGACATAGAGGCCAACAAGACAGGAATGTGGTCATATATTACCGCCGAGATGTTAGGTTGGGTTAGGTTAGGTTATATTACGTTATTGATGTATATAAAGGTCCACGGAGACGTAGATGCCAACTCGCCAGGAATGTTTTCAAATATTACCGCCGAGATGTTAGGTTGGGTTAGGTTAGGTTATATTACGTTATTGACGTATATAAAGGTCCCACGGAGACGTAGAGGCCAACTCGCCAGGAATGTTGTCAAATATTACCGCCGAGATGTTAGGTTGGGTTAGGTTATGTTATATTACGTTATTGATGTATATAAAGGTCCCACGGAGACGTAGATGCCAACTCGCCAGGAATGTTGTTAAACATTACCGCTGAGATGTCAGGTTGGGTTAGGTTAGGTTATATTACGTTATTGATGTACATAAAGGTCCCACGGAGACATAGAGGCCAACAAGACAGAAGTGTGGTCAAATATTACCGCCGAGATGTTAGGTTAGGTTAGGTTAGGTTATATTTCGTTATTGATGTATATGAAGGTCCCACGGGGACGTAGACGCCCACTAGCCAGGTATGTTGTCAAATATTACCGCCGAGATGTTAGGTTGGGTTAGGTTAGGTTATATTACGTTATTGATGTATATGAAGGTCCCACGGAGACGGAGAAGCCAACTCGCCAGGTATGTTGTCAAATATTACCGCCGAGATGTTAGGTTGGGTTAGGTTAGGTTATATTACGTTATTGATGTATATGAAGGTCCCACGGAGACGGAGAAGCCAACTCGCCAGGAATGTTTTCAAATATTACCGCCGAGATGTTAGGTTGGGTTAGGTTAGGTTATATTACGTTATTGATGTATAAAAAGGTCCCACGCAGACATAGAGGCCAACAAGACAGGAATGTGGTCAAATATTACCGCCGAGATGTTAGGTTGGGTTAGGTTAGGTTATATTACGTTATTGATGTATATAAATGTCCCACGGAGACGTAGAGGCCAACAAGCCAGGAATGTTGTTAAATATTACCGCTGAGATGTCAGGTTGGGTTAGGTTAGGTTATATTACGTTATTGATGTACATAAAGGTCCCACGGAGACATAGAGGCCAACAAGACAGAAGTGTGGTCAAATATTACCGCCGAGATGTTAGGTTGGGTTAGGTTAGGTTATATCACGTTATTGATGTATATAAATGTCCCACGGAGACGTAGAGGCCAACAAGCCAGGAATGTTTTCAAATATTACCGCCGAGATGTTAGGTTGGGTTAGGTTAGGTTATATCACGTTATTGATGTATATAAAGATCCCACGGAGACGTAGAGGCCAACTCGCCATGTATGTTGTCAAATATTACCGCCCAGATGTTAGGATGGGTTAGGTTAGGTTATATTACGTTATTGATGTATAAAAAGGTCCCACGCAGACGTAGAGGCCAACTCGCCAGGAATGTGGTCATATATTACCGCCGAGATGTTAGGTTGGGTTAGGTTAGGTTATATTACGTCATTCATGTATATAAAGGTCCACGGAGACGTAGATGCCAACTCGCCAGGAATGTTTTCAAATATTACCGCCGAGATGTTAGGTTGGGTTAGGTTAGGTCATATTACGTTATTGATGTATATGAAGGTCAAACGGAGACGTAGAGGCCAACTCGCCAGGAATGTTGTCAAATATTACCGCCGAGATGTTAGGTTGGGTTAGGTTAGGTTATATTACGTTATTGATGTATATAGAGGTCCACGGAGACGTAGATGCCAACTCGCCAGGAATGTTTTCAAATATTACCGCCGAGATGTTAGGTTGGGTTAGGTTAGGTTATATTACGTTATTGACGTATATAAAGGTCCCACGGAGACGTAGAGGCCAACTCGCCAGGAATGTTGTCAAATATTACCGCCGAGATGTTAGGTTGGGTTAGGTTAGGTTATATTACGTTATTGATGTACATAAAGGTCCCACGGAGACGTAGATGCCAACTCGCCAGGAATGTTTTCAAATATTACCGCCGAGATGTTAGGTTGGGTTAGGTTAGGTTATATTACGTTATTGATGTATATAAAGGTCCCACGGAGACGTAGATGCCAACTCGCCAGGAATGTTGTTAAATATTACCGCTGAGATGTCAGGTTGGGTTAGGTTAGGTTATATTACGTTATTGATGTATAAAAAGGTCCCACGCAGACGTAGAGGCCAACTCGCCAGGAATGTGGTCATATATTACCGCCGAGATGTTAGGTTAGGTTAGGTTAGGTTATATTTCGTTATTGATGTATATGAAGGTCCCACGGGGACGTAGACGCCAACTAGCCAGGTATGTTGTCAAATATTACCGCCGAGATGTTAGGTTGGGTTAGGTTAGGTTATATTACGTTATTGATGTATATAAAGGACCCACGGAGACGGAGAAGCCAACTCGCCAGGAATGTTTTCAAATATTACCGCCGAGATGTTAGGTTGGGTTAGGTTAGGTTATATTACGTTATTGATGTATAAAAAGGTCCCACGCAGACATAGAGGCCAACAAGACAGGAATGTGGTCAAATATTACCGCCGAGATGTTAGGTTGGGTTAGGTTAGGTTATATTACGTTATTGATATATATAAAGGTCCCACGGAGACGTAGATGCCAACTCGCCAGGAATGTTTTCAAATATGACAGCCGAGATGTTAGGTTGCGTTAGGTTAGGTTATACTACGTTATTGATGTATATAAAGGTCCCACGGAGATGGAGAAGCCAACCTGCCAGGAATGTTGTTAAATATTACCGCCGAGATGTTAGGTTGGGTTAGGTTAGGTTATATTACGTTATTGATATATATAAAGGTCCCACGGAGACGTAGATGCCAACTCGCCAGGAATGTTTTCAAATATGACAGCCGAGATGTTAGGTTGCGTTAGGTTAGGTTATACTACGTTATTGATGTATATAAAGGTCCCACGGAGATGGAGAAGCCAACCTGCCAGGAATGTTGTTAAATATTACCGCCGAGATGTTAGGTTGGGTTAGGTTAGGTTATATTACGTTATTGATGTATATAAAGATCCCACGGAGACGTAGAGGCCAACTCGCCAGGTATGTTGTCAAATATTACCGCCGAGATGTTAGGATGGGTTAGGTTAGGTTATATTACGTTATTGATGTATAAAAAGGTCCCACGCAGACATAGAGGCCAACAAGACAGGAATGTGGTCATATATTACCGCCGAGATGTTAGGTTGGGTTAGGTTAGGTTATATTACGTTATTGATGTATATAAAGGTCCACGGAGACGTAGATGCCAACTCGCCAGGAATGTTTTCAAATATTACCGCCGAGATGTTAGGTTGGGTTAGGTTAGGTTATATTACGTTATTGACGTATATAAAGGTCCCACGGAGACGTAGAGGCCAACTCGCCAGGAGTGTTTTCAAATATTACCGCCGAGATGTTAGGATGGGTTAGGTTAGGTTATATTACGTTATTGATGTATAAAAAGGTCCCACGCAGACGTAGAGGCCAACTCGCCAGGAATGTGGTCATATATTAACGCCGAGATGTTAAGTTGTGTTAGGTTAGGTTATATTACGTTATTCATGTATATAAAGGTCCACGGAGACGTAGATGCCAACTCGCCAGGAATGTTTTCAAATATTACCGCCGAGATGTTAGGTTGGGTTAGGTTAGGTCATATTACGTTATTGATGTATATGAAGGTCCCACGGAGATGGAGAAGCCAACCTGCCAGGAATGTTGTTAAATATTACCGCCGAGATGTTAGGTTGGGTTAGGTTAGGTTATATTACGTTATTGATGTATATAAAGATCCCACGGAGACGTAGAGGCCAACTCGCCAGGAATGTTGTTAAATATTACCGCTGAGATGTCAGGTTGGGTTAGGTTAGGTTATATTACGTTATTGATGTAAATAAAGGTCCCACGGAGACATAGAGGCCAACAAGACAGAAGTGTGGTCATATATTACCGCCGAGATGTTAGGTTGGGTTAGGTTAGGTTATATTACGTTATTGATGTATATAAAGGTCCACGGAGACGTAGATGCCAACTCGCCAGGAATGTTTTCAAATATTACCGCCGAGATGTTAGGTTGGGTTAGGTTAGGTTATATTACGTTATTGACGTATATAAAGGTCCCACGGAGACGTAGAGGCCAACTCGCCAGGAATGTTGTCAAATATTACCGCCGAGATGTTAGGTTGGGTTAGGTTAGGTTATATTACGTTATTGATGTATATAAAGGTCCCACGGAGACGTAGATGCCAACTCGCCAGGAATGTTTTCAAATATTACCGCCGAGATGTTAGGTTGGGTTAGGTTAGGTTATATTACGTTATTGATGTATAAAAAGGTCCCACGCAGACATAGAGGCCAACAAGACAGGAATGTGGTCATATATTACCGCCGAGATGTTAGGTTGGGTTAGGTTAGGTTATATTACGTTATTGATGTATATAAAGGTCCACGGAGACGTAGAGGCCAACAAGCCAGGAGTGTTGTCATATATTACCGCCGAGGTGTTAGGTTGGGTTAGGTTAGGTTATATTGCGTTATTGATGTATATAAAGATTCCACGGAGACGTAGAGGCCAACTCGCCAGGAGTGTTTTCAAATATTACCGCCGAGATGTTAGGATGGGTTAGGTTAGGTTATATTACGTTATTGATGTATAAAAAGGTCCCACGCAGACGTAGAGGCCAACTCGCCAGGAATGTGGTCATATATTAACGCCGAGATGTTAAGTTGTGTTAGGTTAGGTTATATTACGTTATTCATGTATATAAAGGTCCACGGAGACGTAGATGCCAACTCGCCAGGAATGTTTTCAAATATTACCGCCGAGATGTTAGGTTGGGTTAGGTTAGGTCATATTACGTTATTGATGTATATGAAGGTCAAACGGAGACGTAGAGGCCAACTCGCCAGGAATGTTGTCAAATATTACCGCCGAGATGTTAGGTTGGGTTAGGTTAGGTTATATTACGTTATTGATGTATATAAAGGTCCCACGGAGACGTAGATGCCAACTCGCCAGGAATGTTGTTAAATATTACCGCTGAGATGTCAGGTTGGGTTAGGTTAGGTTATATTACGTTATTGATGTAAATAAAGGTCCCACGGAGACATAGAGGCCAACAAGACAGAAGTGTGGTCATATATTACCGCCGAGATGTTAGGTTAGGTTAGGTTAGGTTATATTTCGTTATTGATGTATATGAAGGTCCCACGGGGACGTAGACGCCAACTAGCCAGGTATGTTGTCAAATATTACCGCCGAGATGTTAGGTTGGGTAAGGTTAGGTCATATTACGTTATTGATGTATATGAAGGTCAAACGGAGACGTAGAGGCCAACTCGCCAGGAATGTTGTCAAATATTACCGCCGAAATGTTAGGTTGGGTTAGGTTAGGTTATATTACGTTATTGATGTATATAAAGATTCCACGGAGACGTAGAGGCCAACTCGCCAGGAGTGTTTTCAAATATTACCGCCGAGATGTTAGGTTGGGTTAGGTTAGGTTATATTACGTTATTGACGTATATAAAGATTCCACGGAGACGTAGAGGCCAACTCGCCATGAGTGTTTTCAAATATTACCGCCGAGATGTTAGGGTGGGTTAGGTTAGGTTATATTACGTTATTGATGTATATAAAGGTCCCACGGAGATGGAGAAGCCAACTTGCCAGGAATGTTGTTAAATATTACCGCCGAGATGTTAGGATGGGTTAGGTTAGGTTATATTACGTTATTGATGTATATAAAGATCCCACGGAGACGTAGAGGCCAACTCGCCAGGTATGTTGTCAAATATTACCGCCGAGATGTTAGGATGGGTTAGGTTAGGTTATATTACGTTATTGATGTATAAAAAGGTCCCACGCAGACATAGAGGCCAACAAGACAGGAATGTGGTCATATATTACCGCCGAGATGTTAGGTTGGGTTAGGTTAGGTTATATTACGTTATTGATGTATATAAAGGTCCACGGAGACGTAGATGCCAACTCGCCAGGAATGTTTTCAAATATTACCGCCGAGATGTTAGGTTGGGTTAGGTTAGGTTATATTACGTTATTGACGTATATAAAGGTCCCACGGAGACGTAGAGGCCAACTCGCCAGGAATGTTGTCAAATATTACCGCCGAGATGTTAGGTTGGGTTAGGTTATGTTATATTACGTTATTGATGTATATAAAAGTCCCACGGAGACGTAGATGCCAACTCGCCAGGAATGTTGTTAAACATTACCGCTGAGATGTCAGGTTGGGTTAGGTTAGGTTATATTACGTTATTGATGTACATAAAGGTCCCACGGAGACATAGAGGCCAACAAGACAGAAGTGTGGTCAAATATTACCGCCGAGATGTTAGGTTAGGTTAGGTTAGGTTATATTTCGTTACTGATGTATATGAAGGTCCCACGGGGACGTAGACGCCCACTAGCCAGGTATGTTGTCAAATATTACCGCCGAGATGTTAGGTTGGGTTAGGTTAGGTTATATTACGTTATTGATGTATATGAAGGTCCCACGGAGACGGAGAAGCCAACTCGCCAGGTATGTTGTCAAATATTACCGCCGAGATGTTAGGTTGGGTTAGGTTAGGTTATATTACGTTATTGATGTATATGAAGGTCCCACGGAGACGGAGAAGCCAACTCGCCAGGAATGTTTTCAAATATTACCGCCGAGATGTTAGGTTGGGTTAGGTTAGGTTATATTACGTTATTGATGTATAAAAAGGTCCCACGCAGACATAGAGGCCAACAAGACAGGAATGTGGTCAAATATTACCGCCGAGATGTTAGGTTGGGTTAGGTTAGGTTATATTACGTTATTGATGTATATAAATGTCCCACGGAGACGTAGAGGCCAACTCGCCAGGAATGTTGTCAAATATTACCGCCGAGATGTTAGGTTGGGTTAGGTTAGGTTATATTACGTTATTGATGTACATAAAGGTCCCACGGAGACGTAGATGCCAACTCGCCAGGAATGTTTTCAAATATTACCGCCGAGATGTTAGGTTGGGTTAGGTTAGGTTATATTACGTTATTGATGTATATAAAGGTCCCACGGAGACGTAGATGCCAACTCGCCAGGAATGTTGTTAAATATTACCGCTGAGATGTCAGGTTGGGTTAGGTTAGGTTATATTACGTTATTGATGTACATAAAGGTCCCACGGAGACATAGAGGCCAACAAGACAGAAGTGTGGTCAAATATTACCGCCGAGATGTTAGGTTGGTTAGGTTAGGTTATATTACGTTATTGATGTATATAAAGGTCCCACGGGGACGTAGACGCCCACTAGCCAGGTATGTTGTCAAATATTACCGCCGAGATGTTAGGTTGGGTTAGGTTAGGTTATATTACGTTATTGATGTATATGAAGGTCCCACGGAGACGGAGAAGCCAACTCGCCAGGTATGTTGTCAAATATTACCGCCGAGATGTTAGGTTGGGTTAGGTTAGGTTATATTACGTTATTGATGTATATAAAGGTCCCACGGAGACGGAGAAGCCAACTCGCCAGGAATGTTTTCAAATATTACCGCCGAGATGTTAGGTTGGGTTAGGTTAGGTTATATTACGTTATTGATGTATAAAAAGGTCCCACGCAGACATAGAGGCCAACAAGACAGCAATGTGGTCAAATATTACCGCCGAGATGTTAGGTTGGGTTAGGTTAGGTTATATTACGTTATTGATGTATATAAATGTCCCACGGAGACGTAGAGGCCAACAAGCCAGGAATGTTGTTAAATATTACCGCTGAGATGTCAGGTTGGGTTAGGTTAGGTTATATTACGTTATTGATGTACATAAAGGTCCCACGGAGACATAGAGGCCAACAAGACAGAAGTGTGGTCAAATATTACCGCCGAGATGTTAGGTTAGGTTAGGTTAGGTTATATTTCGTTATTGATGTATATGAAGGTCTCACGGGGACGTAGACGCCAACTAGCCAGGTATGTTGTCAAATATTACCGCCGAGATGTTAGGTTGGGTTAGGTTAGGTTATATTACGTTATTGATGTATATGAAGGTCCCACGGAGACGGAGAAGCCAACTCGCCAGGTATGTTGTCAAATATTACCGCCGAGATGTTAGGTTGGGTTAGGTTAGGTTATATTACGTTATTGATGTATATAAAGGTCCCACGGAGACGGAGAAGCCAACTCGCCAGGAATGTTTTCAAATATTACCGCCGAGATGTTAGGTTGGGTTAGGTTAGGTTATATTACGTTATTGATGTATAAAAAGGTCCCACGCAGACATAGAGGCCAACAAGACAGGAATGTGGTCAAATATTACCGCCGAGATGTTAGGTTGGGTTAGGTTAGGTTATATTACGTTATTGATGTATATAAATGTCCCACGGAGACGTAGAGGCCAACAAGCCAGGAATGTTGTCATATATTACCGCCGAGGTGTTAGGTTGGGTTAGGTTAGGTTATATTGCGTTATTGATGTATATAAAGATTCCACGGAGACGTAGAGGCCAACTCGCCAGGAGTGTTTTCAAATATTACCGCCGAGATGTTAGGTTGGGTTAGGTTAGGTTATATCACGTTATTGATGTATATAAAGATCCCACGGAGACGTAGAGGCCAACTCGCCATGTATGTTGTCAAATATTACCGCCCAGATGTTAGGATGGGTTAGGTTAGGTTATATTACGTTATTGATGTATAAAAAGGTCCCACGCAGACGTAGAGGCCAACTCGCCAGGAATGTGGTCATATATTACCGCCGAGATGTTAGGTTGGGTTAGGTTAGGTTATATTACGTCATTCATGTATATAAAGGTCCACGGAGACGTAGATGCCAACTCGCCAGGAATGTTTTCAAATATTACCGCCGAGATGTTAGGTTGGGTTAGGTTAGGTCATATTACGTTATTGATGTATATGAAGGTCAAACGGAGACGTAGAGGCCAACTCGCCAGGAATGTTGTCAAATATTACCGCCGAGATGTTAGGTTGGGTTAGGTTAGGTTATATTACGTTATTGATGTATATAAAGGTCCACGGAGACGTAGATGCCAACTCGCCAGGAATGTTTTCAAATATTACCGCCGAGATGTTAGGTTGGGTTAGGTTAGGTTATATTACGTTATTGACGTATATAAAGGTCCCACGGAGACGTAGAGGCCAACTCGCCAGGAATGTTGTCAAATATTACCGCCGAGATGTTAGGTTGGGTTAGGTTAGGTTATATTACGTTATTGATGTACATAAAGGTCCCACGGAGACGTAGATGCCAACTCGCCAGGAATGTTTTCAAATATTACCGCCGAGATGTTAGGTTGGGTTAGGTTAGGTTATATTACGTTATTGATGTATATAAAGGTCCCACGGAGACGTAGATGCCAACTCGCCAGGAATGTTGTTAAATATTACCGCTGAGATGTCAGGTTGGGTTAGGTTAGGTTATATTACGTTATTGATGTACATAAAGGTCCCACGGAGACATAGAGGCCAACAAGACAGAAGTGTGGTCAAATATTACCGCCGAGATGTTAGGTTGGTTAGGTTAGGTTATATTACGTTATTGATGTATATAAAGGTCCCACGGGGACGTAGACGCCCACTAGCCAGGTATGTTGTCAAATATTACCGCCGAGATGTTAGGTTGGGTTAGGTTAGGTTATATTACGTTATTGATGTATATGAAGGTCCCACGGAGACGGAGAAGCCAACTCGCCAGGTATGTTGTCAAATATTACCGCCGAGATGTTAGGTTGGGTTAGGTTAGGTTATATTACGTTATTGATGTATATAAAGGTCCCACGGAGACGGAGAAGCCAACTCGCCAGGAATGTTTTCAAATATTACCGCCGAGATGTTAGGTTGGGTTAGGTTAGGTTATATTACGTTATTGATGTATAAAAAGGTCCCACGCAGACATAGAGGCCAACAAGACAGCAATGTGGTCAAATATTACCGCCGAGATGTTAGGTTGGGTTAGGTTAGGTTATATTACGTTATTGATGTATATAAATGTCCCACGGAGACGTAGAGGCCAACAAGCCAGGAATGTTGTTAAATATTACCGCTGAGATGTCAGGTTGGGTTAGGTTAGGTTATATTACGTTATTGATGTACATAAAGGTCCCACGGAGACATAGAGGCCAACAAGACAGAAGTGTGGTCAAATATTACCGCCGAGATGTTAGGTTAGGTTAGGTTAGGTTATATTTCGTTATTGATGTATATGAAGGTCCCACGGGGACGTAGACGCCAACTAGCCAGGTATGTTGTCAAATATTACCGCCGAGATGTTAGGTTGGGTTAGGTTAGGTTATATTACGTTATTGATGTATATAAAGGTCCACGGAGACGTAGATGCCAACTCGCCAGGAATGTTTTCAAATATTACCGCCGAGATGTTAGGTTGGGTTAGGTTAGGTTATATTACGTTATTGACGTATATAAAGGTCCCACGGAGACGTAGAGGCCAACTCGCCAGGAATGTTGTCAAATATTACCGCCGAGATGTTAGGTTGGGTTAGGTTAGGTTATATTACGTTATTGATGTACATAAAGGTCCCACGGAGACGTAGATGCCAACTCGCCAGGAATGTTTTCAAATATTACCGCCGAGATGTTAGGTTGGGTTAGGTTAGGTTATATTACGTTATTGATGTATATAAAGGTCCCACGGAGACGTAGATGCCAACTCGCCAGGAATGTTGTTAAATATTACCGCTGAGATGTCAGGTTGGGTTAGGTTAGGTTATATTACGTTATTGATGTACATAAAGGTCCCACGGAGACATAGAGGCCAACAAGACAGAAGTGTGGTCAAATATTACCGCCGAGATGTTAGGTTGGTTAGGTTAGGTTATATTACGTTATTGATGTATTTAAAGGTCCCACGGGGACGTAGACGCCCACTAGCCAGGTATGTTGTCAAATATTACCGCCGAGATGTTAGGTTGGGTTAGGTTAGGTTATATTACGTTATTGATGTATATGAAGGTCCCACGGAGACGGAGAAGCCAACTCGCCAGGTATGTTGTCAAATATTACCGCCGAGATGTTAGGTTGGGTTAGGTTAGGTTATATTACGTTATTGATGTATATAAAGGTCCCACGGAGACGTAGATGCCAACTCGCCAGGAATGTTGTTAAATATTACCGCTGAGATGTCAGGTTGGGTTAGGTTAGGTTATATTACGTTATTGATGTACATAAAGGTCCCACGGAGACATAGAGGCCAACAAGACAGAAGTGTGGTCAAATATTACCGCCGAGATGTTAGGTTGGTTAGGTTAGGTTATATTACGTTATTGATGTATATAAAGGTCCCACGGGGACGTAGACGCCCACTAGCCAGGTATGTTGTCAAATATTACCGCCGAGATGTTAGGTTGGGTTAGGTTAGGTTATATTACGTTATTGATGTATATGAAGGTCCCACGGAGACGGAGAAGCCAACTCGCCAGGTATGTTGTCAAATATTACCGCCGAGATGTTAGGTTGGGTCAGGTTAGGTTATATTACGTTATTGATGTATATAAAGGTCCCACGGAGACGGAGAAGCCAACTCGCCAGGAATGTTTTCAAATATTACCGCCGAGATGTTAGGTTGGGTTAGGTTAGGTTATATTACGTTATTGATGTATAAAAAGGTCCCACGCAGACATAGAGGCCAACAAGACAGCAATGTGGTCAAATATTACCGCCGAGATGTTAGGTTGGGTTAGGTTAGGTTATATTACGTTATTGATGTATATAAATGTCCCACGGAGACGTAGAGGCCAACAAGCCAGGAATGTTGTTAAATATTACCGCTGAGATGTCAGGTTGGGTTAGGTTAGGTTATATTACGTTATTGATGTACATAAAGGTCCCACGGAGACATAGAGGCCAACAAGACAGAAGTGTGGTCAAATATTACCGCCGAGATGTTAGGTTAGGTTAGGTTAGGTTATATTTCGTTATTGATGTATATGAAGGTCCCACGGGGACGTAGACGCCAACTAGCCAGGTATGTTGTCAAATATTACCGCCGAGATGTTAGGTTGGGTTAGGTTAGGTTATATTACGTTATTGATGTATATAAAGGTCCACGGAGACGTAGATGCCAACTCGCCAGGAATGTTTTCAAATATTACCGCCGAGATGTTAGGTTGGGTTAGGTTAGGTTATATTACGTTATTGACGTATATAAAGGTCCCACGGAGACGTAGAGGCCAACTCGCCAGGAATGTTGTCAAATATTACCGCCGAGATGTTAGGTTGGGTTAGGTTAGGTTATATTACGTTATTGATGTACATAAAGGTCCCACGGAGACGTAGATGCCAACTCGCCAGGAATGTTTTCAAATATTACCGCCGAGATGTTAGGTTGGGTTAGGTTAGGTTATATTACGTTATTGAGGTATATAAAGGTCCCACGGAGACGTAGATGCCAACTCGCCAGGAATGTTGTTAAATATTACCGCTGAGATGTCAGGTTGGGTTAGGTTAGGTTATATTACGTTATTGATGTACATAAAGGTCCCACGGAGACATAGAGGCCAACAAGACAGAAGTGTGGTCAAATATTACCGCCGAGATGTTAGGTTGGTTAGGTTAGGTTATATTACGTTATTGATGTATATAAAGGTCCCACGGGGACGTAGACGCCCACTAGCCAGGTATGTTGTCAAATATTACCGCCGAGATGTTAGGTTGGGTTAGGTTAGGTTATATTACGTTATTGATGTATATGAAGGTCCCACGGAGACGGAGAAGCCAACTCGCCAGGTATGTTGTCAAATATTACCGCCGAGATGTTAGGTTGGGTTAGGTTAGGTTATATTACGTTATTGATGTATATAAAGGTCCCACGGAGACGGAGAAGCCAACTCGCCAGGAATGTTTTCAAATATTACCGCCGAGATGTTAGGTTGGGTTAGGTTAGGTTATATTACGTTATTGATGTATAAAAAGGTCCCACGCAGACATAGAGGCCAACAAGACAGCAATGTGGTCAAATATTACCGCCGAGATGTTAGGTTGGGTTAGGTTAGGTTATATTACGTTATTGATGTATATAAATGTCCCACGGAGACGTAGAGGCCAACAAGCCAGGAATGTTGTTAAATATTACCGCTGAGATGTCAGGTTGGGTTAGGTTAGGTTATATTACGTTATTGATGTACATAAAGGTCCCACGGAGACATAGAGGCCAACAAGACAGAAGTGTGGTCAAATATTACCGCCGAGATGTTAGGTTAGGTTAGGTTAGGTTATATTTCGTTATTGATGTATATGAAGGTCCCACGGGGACGTAGACGCCAACTAGCCAGGTATGTTGTCAAATATTACCGCCGAGATGTTAGGTTGGGTTAGGTTAGGTTATATTACGTTATTGATGTATATGAAGGTCCCACGGAGACGGAGAAGCCAACTCGCCAGGTATGTTGTCAAATATTACCGCCGAGATGTTAGGTTGGGTTAGGTTAGGTTATATTACGTTATTGATGTATATAAAGGTCCCACGGAGACGGAGAAGCCAACTCGCCAGGAATGTTTTCAAATATTACCGCCGAGATGTTAGGTTGGGTTAGGTTAGGTTATATTACGTTATTGATGTATAAAAAGGTCCCACGCAGACATAGAGGCCGACAAGACAGGAATGTGGTCAAATATTACCGCCGAGATGTTAGGTTGGGTTAGGTTAGGTTATATTACGTTATTGATGTATATAAATGTCCCACGGAGACGTAGAGGCCAACAAGCCAGGATTGTTGTCATATATTACCGCCGAGGTGTTAGGTTGGGTTAGGTTAGGTTATATTGCGTTATTGATGTATATAAAGATTCCACGGAGACGTAGAGGCCAACTCGCCAGGAGTGTTTTCAAATATTACCGCCGAGATGTTAGGTTGGGTTAGGTTAGGTTATATCACGTTATTGATGTATATAAAGATCCCACGGAGACGTAGAGGCCAACTCGCCATGTATGTTGTCAAATATTACCGCCCAGATGTTAGGATGGGTTAGGTTAGGTTATATTACGTTATTGATGTATAAAAAGGTCCCACGCAGACGTAGAGGCCAACTCGCCAGGAATGTGGTCATATATTACCGCCGAGATGTTAGGTTGGGTTAGGTTAGGTTATATTACGTCATTCATGTATATAAAGGTCCACGGAGACGTAGATGCCAACTCGCCAGGAATGTTTTCAAATATTACCGCCGAGATGTTAGGTTGGGTTAGGTTAGGTCATATTACGTTATTGATGTATATGAAGGTCAAACGGAGACGTAGAGGCCAACTCGCCAGGAATGTTGTCAAATATTACCGCCGAGATGTTAGGTTGGGTTAGGTTAGGTTATATTACGTTATTGATGTATATAAAGGTCCACGGAGACGTAGATGCCAACTCGCCAGGAATGTTTTCAAATATTACCGCCGAGATGTTAGGTTGGGTTAGGTTAGGTTATATTACGTTATTGACGTATATAAAGGTCCCACGGAGACGTAGAGGCCAACTCGCCAGGAATGTTGTCAAATATTACCGCCGAGATGTTAGGTTGGGTTAGGTTAGGTTATATTACGTTATTGATGTACATAAAGATCCCACGGAGACGTAGATGCCAACTCGCCAGGAATGTTTTCAAATATTACCGCCGAGATGTTAGGTTGGGTTAGGTTAGGTTATATTACGTTATTGATGTATATAAAGGTCCCACGGAGACGTAGATGCCAACTCGCCAGGAATGTTGTTAAATATTACCGCTGAGATGTCAGGTTGGGTTAGGTTAGGTTATATTACGTTATTGATGTACATAAAGGTCCCACGGAGACATAGAGGCCAACAAGACAGAAGTGTGGTCAAATATTACCGCCGAGATGTTAGGTTGGTTAGGTTAGGTTATATTAGGTTATTGATGTATATAAAGGTCCCACGGAGACGGAGAAGCCAACTCGCCAGGAATGTTGTCAAATATTACCGCCGAGATGTTATGTTGGGTTAGGTTAGGTTATATTACGTTATTGATGTATATAAATGTCCCACGGAGACGTAGAGGCCAACAAGCCAGGAATGTTGTTAAATATTACCGCTGAGATGTCAGGTTGGGTTAGGTTAGGTTATATTACGTTATTGATGTACATAAAGGTCCCACGGAGACATAGAGGCCAACAAGACAGAAGTGTGGTCAAATATTACCGCCGAGATGTTAGGTTAGGTTAGGTTAGGTTATATTTCGTTATTGATGTATATGAAGGTCCCACGGGGACGTAGACGCCAACTAGCCAGGTATGTTGTCAAATATTACCGCCGAGATGTTAGGTTGGGTTAGGTTAGGTTATATTACGTTATTGATGTATATAAAGGTCCCACGGAGACGGAGAAGCCAACTCGCCAGGAATGTTTTCAAATATTACCGCCGAGATGTTAGGTTGGGTTAGGTTAGGTTATATTACGTTATTGATGTATAAAAAGGTCCCACGCAGACATAGAGGCCAACAAGACAGGAATGTGGTCAAATATTACCGCCGAGATGTTAGGTTGGGTTAGGTTAGGTTATATTACGTTATTGATGTATATAAATGTCCCACGGAGACGTAGAGGCCAACAAGCCAGGAATGTTGTCATATATTACCGCCGAGGTGTTAGGTTGGGTTAGGTTAGGTTATATTGCGTTATTGATGTATATAAAGATTCCACGGAGACGTAGAGGCCAACTCGCCAGGAGTGTTTTCAAATATTATCGCCGAGATGTTAGGTTGGGTTAGGTTAGGTTATATCACGTTATTGATGTATATAAAGATCCCACGGAGACGTAGAGGCCAACTCGCCATGTATGTTGTCAAATATTACCGCCGAGATGTTAGGATGGGTTAGGTTAGGTTATATTACGTTATTGATGTATAAAAAGGTCCCACGCAGACGTAGAGGCCAACTCGCCAGGAATGTGGTCATATATTACCGCCGAGATGTTAGGTTGGGTTAGGTTAGGTTATATTACGTTATTCATGTATATAAAGGTCCACGGAGACGTAGATGCCCACTCGCCAGGAACGTTTTCAAATATTACCGCCGAGATGTTAGGTTGGGTTAGGTTAGGTCATATTACGTTATTGATGTATATGAAGGTCAAACGGAGACGTAGAGGCCAACTCGCCAGGAATGTTGTCAAATATTACCGCCGAGATGTTAGGTTGGGTTAGGTTAAGTTATATTACGTTATTGATGTATATAAAGGTCCACGGAGACGTAGATGCCAACTCGCCAGGAATGTTTTCAAATATTACCGCCGAGATGTTAGGTTGGGTTAGGTTAGGTTATATTACGTTATTGACGTATATAAAGGTCCCACGGAGACGTAGAGGCCAACTCGCCAGGAATGTTGTCAACTATTACCGCCGAGATGTTAGGTTGGGTTAGGTTAGGTTATATTACGTTATTGATGTACATAAAGGTCCCACGGAGACGGAGAAGCCAACTCGCCAGGAATGTTTTCAAATATTACCGCCGAGATGTTAGGTTGGGTTAGGTTAGGTTATATTACGTTATCGATGTATAAAAAGGTCCCACGCAGACATAGAGGCCAACAAGACAGGAATGTGGTCATATATTACCGCCGAGATGTTAGGTTGGGTTAGGTTAGGTTATATTACGTTATTGATGTATATAAAGGTCCACGGAGACGTAGATGCCAACTCGCCAGGAATGTTGTCAAATATTACCGCCGAGATGTTAGGTTGGGTTATGTTAGGTTATATTACGTTATTGACGTATATAAAGGTCCCACGGAGACGTAGAGGCCAACGCGCCAGGAATGTTGCCAAATATTACCGCCGAGATGTTAGGTTGGGTTAGGTTAGGTTATATTACGTTATTGATGTATATAAAGGTCCCACGGAGACGGAGAAGCCAACTCGCCAGGAATGTTGTCAAATATTGCCGCCGAAATGTTAGGTTGGGTTAGGTTAGGTTATATTACGTTATTGATGTGTATAACGGTCCCACGGAGACGTAGAGAATAACAAGACAGGAATGTGGTCAAATATTACCGCCGAGATGTTAGGTTGGGTTAGGTTAGGTTATATTACGGTATTGATGTATATAAATGTCCCACGGAGACGTAGAGGCCAACAAGCCAGGAATGTTGTCATATATTACCGTCGAGGTGTTAGGTTGGGTTAGGTTAGGTTATATTACGTTATTGATGTATATAAAGGTCCCACGGAGACGTAGAGGCCAACTCGCCAGGAATGTTGTCAACTATTACCGCCGAGATGTTAGGTTGGGTTAGGTTAGGTTATATTACGTTATTGATGTACATAAAGGTCCCACGGAGACGGAGAAGCCAACTCGCCAGGAATGTTTTCAAATATTACCGCCGAGATGTTAGGTTGGGTTAGGTTAGGTTATATTACGTTATCGATGTATAAAAAGGTCCCACGCAGACATAGAGGCCAACAAGACAGGAATGTGGTCATATATTACCGCCGAGATGTTAGGTTGGGTTAGGTTAGGTTATATTACGTTATTGATGTATATAAAGGTCCACGGAGACGTAGATGCCAACTCGCCAGGAATGTTGTCAAATATTACCGCCGAGATGTTAGGTTGGGTTATGTTAGGTTATATTACGTTATTGACGTATATAAAGGTCCCACGGAGACGTAGAGGCCAACGCGCCAGGAATGTTGCCAAATATTACCGCCGAGATGTTAGGTTGGGTTAGGTTAGGTTATATTGCGTTATTGATGTATATAAAGGTCCCACGGAGACGGAGAAGCCAACTCGCCAGGAATGTTGTCAAATATTGCCGCCGAAATGTTAGGTTGGGTTAGGTTAGGTTATATTACGTTATTGATGTGTATAACGGTCCCACGGAGACGTAGAGAATAACAAGACAGGAATGTGGTCAAATATTACCGCCGAGATGTTAGGTTGGGTTAGGTTAGGTTATATTACGGTATTGATGTATATAAATGTCCCACGGAGACGTAGAGGCCAACAAGCCAGGAATGTTGTCATATATTACCGTCGAGGTGTTAGGTTGGGTTAGGTTAGGTTATATTACGTTATTGATGTATATAAAGGTCCCACGTAGACGTAGATGCCAACTCGCCAGGAATGTTTTCAAATATTACCGCCGAGATGTTAGGTTGGGTTAGGTTAGGTTATATTACGTTATTGATGTATATAAAGGTCCCACGGAGACGTAGATGCCAACTCGCCAGGAATGTTGTTAAATATTACCGCTGAGATGTCAGGTTGGGTTAGGTTAGGTTATATTACGTTATTGATGTACATAAAGGTCCCACGGAGACATAGAGGCCAACAAGACAGAAGTGTGGTCAAATATTACCGCCGAGATGTTAGGTTAGGTTAGGTTAGGTTATATTTCGTTATTGATGTATATGAAGGTTCCACGGGGACGTAGACGCCAACTAGCCAGGTATGTTGTCAAATATTACCGCCGAGATGTTAGGTTGGGTTAGGTTAGGTTATATTACGTTATTGATGTATATGAAGGTCCCACGGAGACGTAGAGAATAACAAGACAGGAATGTGGTCAAATATTACCGCCGAGATGTTAGGTTGGGTTAGGTTAGGTTATATTACGTTATTGATGTATATAAAGGTCCACGGAGACGTAGATGCCAACTCGCCAGGAATGTTGTCAAATATTACCGCCGAGATGTTAGGTTGGGTTATGTTAGGTTATATTGCGTTATTGATGTATATAAAGATTCCACGGAGACGTAGAGGCCAACTCGCCAGGAGTGTTTTCAAATATTATCGCCGAGATGTTAGGTTGGGTTAGGTTAGGTTATATCACGTTATTGATGTATATAAAGATCCCACGGAGACGTAGAGGCCAACTCGCCAGGAATGTGGTCATATATTACCGCCGAGATGTTAGGTTGGGTTAGGTTAGGTTATATTACGTTATTCATGTATATAAAGGTCCACGGAGACGTAGATGCCAACTCGCCAGGAATGTTGTCAAATATTACCGCCGAGATGTTAGGTTGGGTTATGTTAGGTTATATTACGTTATTGACGTATATAAAGGTCCCACGGAGACGTAGAGGCCAACGCGCCAGGAATGTTGCCAAATATTACCGCCGAGATGTTAGGTTGGGTTAGGTTAGGTTATATTACGTTATTGATGTATATAAAGGTCCCACGGAGACGGAGAAGCCAACTCGCCAGGAATGTTGTCAAATATTGCCGCCGAAATGTTAGGTTGGGTTAGGTTAGGTTATATTACGTTATTGATGTGTATAACGGTCCCACGGAGACGTAGAGAATAACAAGACAGGAATGTGGTCAAATATTACCGCCGAGATGTTAGGTTGGGTTAGGTTAGGTTATATTACGTTATTGATGTATATAAATGTCCCACGGAGACGTAGAGGCCAACAAGCCAGGAATGTTGTCATATATTACCGTCGAGGTGTTAGGTTGGGTTAGGTTAGGTTATATTACGTTATTGATGTATATAAAGGTCCCACGGAGACGTAGATGCCAACTCGCCAGGAATGTTTTCAAATATTACCGCCGAGATGTTAGGTTGGGTTAGGTTAGGTTATATTACGTTATTGATGTATAAAAAGGTCCCACGCAGACATAGAGGCCAACAAGACAGGAATGTGGTCAAATATTACCGCCGAGATGTTAGGTTGGGTTAGGTTAGGTTATATTACGTTATTGATGTATATAAAGGTCCCACGGAGACGTAGATGCCAACTCGCCAGGAATGTTTTCAAATATTACCGCCGAGATGTTAGGTTGGGTTAGGTTAGGTTATATTACGTTATTGATGTATATAAAGGTCCCACGGAGACGTAGATGCCAACTCGCCAGGAATGTTGTTAAATATTACCGCTGAGATGTCAGGTTGGGTTAGGTTAGGTTATATTACGTTATTGATGTACATAAAGGTCCCACGGAGACATAGAGGCCAACAAGACAGAAGTGTGGTCAAATATTACCGCCGAGATGTTAGGTTGGTTAGGTTAGGTTATATTACGTTATTGATGTATATAAAGGTCCCACGGAGACGGAGAAGCCAACTCGCCAGGAATGTTGTCAAATATTGCCGCCGAAATGTTAGGTTGGGTTAGGTTAGGTTATATTACGTTATTGATGTGTATAACGGTCCCACGGAGACGTAGAGAATAACAAGACAGGAATGTGGTCAAATATTACCGCCGAGATGTTAGGTTGGGTTAGGTTAGGTTATATTACGTTATTGATGTATATAAATGTCCCACGGAGACGTAGAGGCCAACAAGCCAGGAATGTTGTCATATATTACCGCCGAGGTGTTAGGTTGGGTTAGGTTAGGTTATATTACGTTATTGATGTATATAAAGATTCCACGGAGACGTAGAGGCCAACTCGCCAGGAGTGTTTTCAAATATTACCGCCGAGATGTTAGGTTGGGTTAGGTTAGGTTATATTACGTTATTGATGTATATAAAGGTCCCACGGAGACGGAGAAGCCAACTCGCCAGGAATGTTTTCAAATATTACCGCCGAGATGTTAGGTTGGGTTAGGTTAGGTTATATTACGTTATTGATGTATAAAAAGGTCCCACGCAGACATAGAGGCCAACAAGACAGGAATGTGGTCAAATATTACCGCCGAGATGTTAGGTTGGGTTAGGTTAGGTTATATTACGTTATTGATGTATATAAATGTCCCACGGAGACGTAGAGGCCAACAAGCCAGGAATGTTGTCATATATTACCGCCGAGGTGTTAGGTTGGGTTAGGTTAGGTTATATTGCGTTATTGATGTATATAAAGATTCCACGGAGACGTAGAGGCCAACTCGCCAGGAGTGTTTTCAAATATTATCGCCGAGATGTTAGGTTGGGTTAGGTTAGGTTATATCACGTTATTGATGTATATAAAGATCCCACGGAGACGTAGAGGCCAACTCGCCATGTATGTTGTCAAATATTACCGCCGAGATGTTAGGATGGGTTAGGTTAGGTTATATTACGTTATTGATGTATAAAAAGGTCCCACGCAGACGTAGAGGCCAACTCGCCAGGAATGTGGTCATATATTACCGCCGAGATGTTAGGTTGGGTTAGGTTAGGTTATATTACGTTATTCATGTATATAAAGGTCCACGGAGACGTAGATGCCAATTCGCCAGGAACGTTTTCAAATATTACCGCCGAGATGTTAGGTTGGGTTAGGTTAGGTCATATTACGTTATTGATGTATATGAAGGTCAAACGGAGACGTAGATGCCAACTCGCCAGGAATGTTGTTAAATATTACCGCTGAGATGTCAGGTTGGGTTAGGTTAGGTTATATTACGTTATTGATGTACATAAAGGTCCCACGGAGACATAGAGGCCAACAAGACAGAAGTGTGGTCAAATATTACCGCCGAGATGTTAGGTTAGGTTAGGTTAGGTTATATTTCGTTATTGATGTATATGAAGGTCCCACGGGGACGTAGACGCCAACTAGCCAGGTATGTTGTCAAATATTACCGCCGAGATGTTAGGTTGGGTTAGGTTAGGTTATATTACGTTATTGATGTATATGAAGGTCCCACGGAGACGGAGAAGCCAACTCGCCAGGTATGTTGTCAAATACTACCGCCGAGATGTTAGGTTGGGTTAGGTTAGGTTATATTACGTTATTGATGTATATAAAGGTCCCACGGAGACGGAGAAGCCAACTCGCCAGGAATGTTTTCAAATATTACCGCCGAGATGTTAGGTTGGGTTAGGTAAGGTTATATTACGTTATTGATGTGTATAACGGTCCCACGGAGACGTAGAGAATAACAAGAAAGGAATGTGGTCAAATATTACCGCCGAGATGTTAGGTTGGGTTAGGTTAGGTTATATTACGTTATTGATGTATATAAAGGTCCCACGGAGACGTAGATGCCAACTCGCCAGGAATGTTTTCAAATATTACCGCCGAGATGTTAGGTTGGGTTAGGTTAGGTTATATTACGTTATTGATGTATATAAAGGTCCCACGGAGACGTAGATGCCAACTCGCCAGGAATGTTGTTAAACATTACCGCTGAGATGTCAGGTTGGGTTAGGTTAGGTTATATTACGTTATTGATGTACATAAAGGTCCCACGGAGACATAGAGGCCAACAAGACAGAAGTGTGGTCAAATATTACCGCCGAGATGTTAGGTTAGGTTAGGTTAGGTTATATTTCGTTATTGATGTATATGAAGGTCCCACGGGGACGTAGACACCCACTAGCCAGGTATGTTGTCAAATATTACCGCCGAGATGTTAGGTTGGGTTAGGTTAGGTTATATTACGTTATTGATGTATATGAAGGTCCCACGGAGACGGAGAAGCCAACTCGCCAGGTATGTTGTCAAATATTACCGCCGAGGTGTTAGGTTGGGTTAGGTTAGGTTATATTACGTTATTGATGTACATAAAGGTCCCACGGAGACGTAGAGGCCAACAAGCCAGGAATGTTGTCATATATTACCGCCGAGGTGTTAGGTTGAGTTAGGTTAGGTTATATTACGTTATTGATGTATATAAAGATTCCACGGAGACGTAGAGGCCAACTCGCCAGGAATGTTGTCAAATATTACCGCCGAGATGTTAGGTTGGGTTAAGGTTAGGTTATATTACGTTATTGATGTATATAAAGGTCCCACGGAGACGTAGAGTTCAACTCGCCAGGAATGTTGTGAAATATTAGCGCCGAGATGATAGGATGGGTTAGGTTACGTTATATTACGTTATTGATGTATATGAAGGTCAACCGGAGACGTAGAGGCCAACAAGCCAGGAATGTGGTCAGATATTACCGCCGAGACGTTAGGTTGGGTTAGGTTGGGTTATATTACGTTATTGATGTGTATAACGGTCCCACGGAGACGTAAAGAATAACAAGACAGGAATGTGGTCAAATATTACCGCCGAGATGTTAGGTTGGGTTAGGTTAGGTTATATTACGTTATTGATGTATATAAATGTCCCACGGAGACGTAGATGCCAACTCGCCAGGAGTGTTTTCAAATAATACCGCCGAGATGTTAGGTTGGGTTAGGTTAGGTTATATTACGTTATTGATGTATATGAAGGTCCCACGGAGACGTAGAGTTCAACTCGCCAGGAATGTTGTCAAATATTAGTGCCGAGATGATAGGATGGGTTAGGTTAAGTTATATGACGTTATTGATGTATATAAAGGTCCCACGGAGACGTAGATGCCAACTCGCCAGGAATGTTTTCAAATATTACCGCCGAGATGTTAGGTTGCGTTAGGTTAGGTTATATTACGTTATTGATGTATATAAAGGTCCCACGGAGATGGAGAAGCCAACTCGCCAGGAATGTTGTTAAATATTACCGCTGAGATGTTAGGTTGGGTTAGGTTAGGTTATATTACGTTATTGATGTATATAAAGATCCCACGGAGACGTAGAGGCCAACTCGCCAGGTATGTTGTCAAATATTACCGCCGAGATGTTAGGATGGGTTAGGTTAGGTTATATTACGTTATTGATGTATAAAAAGGTCCCACGCAGACATAGAGGCCAACAAGACAGGAATGTGGTCATATATTACCGCCGAGATGTTAGGTTGGGTTAGGTTAGGTTATATTACGTTATTGATGTATATAAAGGTCCACGTAGACGTAGATGCCAACTCGCCAGGAATGTTTTCAAATATTACCGCCGAGATGTTAGGTTGGGTTAGGTTAGGTTATATTACGTTATTGACGTATATAAAGGTCCCACGGAGACGTAGAGGCCAACTCGCCAGGTATGTTGTCAAATACTACCGCCGAGATGTTAGGTTGGGTTAGGTTAGGTTATATTACGTTATTGATGTATATAAAGGACCCACGGAGACGGAGAAGCCAACTCGCCAGGAATGTTTTCAAATATTACCGCCGAGATGTTAGGTTGGGTTAGGTTAGGTTATATTACGTTATTGATGTATAAAAAGGTCCCACGCAGACATAGAGGCCAACAAGACAGGAATGTGGTCAAATATTACCGCCGAGATGTTAGGTTGGGTTAGGTTAGGTTATATTACGTTATTGATGTATATAAAGGTCCCACGGAGACGTAGATGCCAACTCGCCAGGAATGTTTTCAAATATTACCGCCGAGATGTTAGGTTGGGTTAGGTTAGGTTATATTACGTTATTGATGTATATAAAGGTCCCACGGAGACGTAGATGCCAACTCGCCAGGAATGTTGTTAAACATTACCGCTGAGATGTCAGGTTGGGTTAGGTTAGGTTATATTACGTTATTGATGTACATAAAGGTCCCACGGAGACATAGAGGCCAACAAGACAGAAGTGTGGTCAAATATTACCGCCGAGATGTTAGGTTAGGTTAGGTTAGGTTATATTTCGTTATTGATGTATATGAAGGTCCCACGGGGACGTAGACACCCACTAGCCAGGTATGTTGTCAAATATTACCGCCGAGATGTTAGGTTGGGTTAGGTTAGGTTATATTACGTTATTGATGTATATGAAGGTCCCACGGAGACGGAGAAGCCAACTCGCCAGGTATGTTGTCAAATATTACCGCCGAGGTGTTAGGTTGGGTTAGGTTAGGTTATATTACGTTATTGATGTACATAAAGGTCCCACGGAGACGTAGAGGCCAACAAGCCAGGAATGTTGTCATATATTACCGCCGAGGTGTTAGGTTGGGTTAGGTTAGGTTATATTACGTTATTGATGTATATAAAGATTCCACGGAGACGTAGAGGCCAACTCGCCAGGAATGTTGTCAAATATTACCGCCGAGATGTTAGGTTGGGTTAAGGTTAGGTTATATTACGTTATTGATGTATATAAAGGTCCCACGGAGACGTAGAGTTCAACTCGCCAGGAATGTTGTGAAATATTAGCGCCGAGATGATAGGATGGGTTAGGTTACGTTATATTACGTTATTGATGTATATGAAGGTCAACCGGAGACGTAGAGGCCAACAAGCCAGGAATGTGGTCAGATATTACCGCCGAGACGTTAGGTTGGGTTAGGTTGGGTTATATTACGTTATTGATGTGTATAACGGTCCCACGGAGACGTAAAGAATAACAAGACAGGAATGTGGTCAAATATTACCGCCGAGATGTTAGGTTGGGTTAGGTTAGGTTATATTACGTTATTGATGTATATAAATGTCCCACGGAGACGTAGATGCCAACTCGCCAGGAGTGTTTTCAAATATTACCGCCGAGATGTTAGGTTGGGTTAGGTTAGGTTATATTACGTTATTGATGTATATGAAGGTCCCACGGAGACGTAGAGTTCAACTCGCCAGGAATGTTGTCAAATATTAGTGCCGAGATGATAGGATGGGTTAGGTTAAGTTATATGACGTTATTGATGTATATAAAGGTCCCACGGAGACGTAGATGCCAACTCGCCAGGAATGTTTTCAAATATTACCGCCGAGATGTTAGGTTGCGTTAGGTTAGGTTATATTACGTTATTGATGTATATAAAGGTCCCACGGAGATGGAGAAGCCAACTCGCCAGGAATGTTGTTAAATATTACCGCTGAGATGTTAGGTTGGGTTAGGTTAGGTTATATTACGTTATTGATGTATATAAAGATCCCACGGAGACGTAGAGGCCAACTCGCCAGGTATGTTGTCAAATATTACCGCCGAGATGTTAGGATGGGTTAGGTTAGGTTATATTACGTTATTGATGTATAAAAAGGTCCCACGCAGACATAGAGGCCAACAAGACAGGAATGTGGTCATATATTACCGCCGAGATGTTAGGTTGGGTTAGGTTAGGTTATATTACGTTATTGATGTATATAAAGGTCCACGTAGACGTAGATGCCAACTCGCCAGGAATGTTTTCAAATATTACCGCCGAGATGTTAGGTTGGGTTAGGTTAGGTTAGGTTAGGTTAGGTTAGGTTAGGTTAGGTTAGGTTATATTTCGTTATTGATGTATATGAAGGTCCCACGGGGACGTAGACACCCACTAGCCAGGTATGTTGTCAAATATTACCGCCGAGATGTTAGGTTGGGTTAGGTTAGGTTATATTACGTTATTGATGTATATGAAGGTCCCACGGAGACGGAGAAGCCAACTCGCCAGGTATGTTGTCAAATATTACCGCCGAGGTGTTAGGTTGGGTTAGGTTAGGTTATATTACGTTATTGATGTACATAAAGGTCCCACGGAGACGTAGAGGCCAACAAGCCAGGAATGTTGTCATATATTACCGCCGAGGTGTTAGGTTGGGTTAGGTTAGGTTATATTACGTTATTGATGTATATAAAGATTCCACGGAGACGTAGAGGCCAACTCGCCAGGAATGTTGTCAAATATTACCGCCGAGATGTTAGGTTGGGTTAAGGTTAGGTTATATTACGTTATTGATGTATATAAAGGTCCCACGGAGACGTAGAGTTCAACTCGCCAGGAATGTTGTGAAATATTAGCGCCGAGATGATAGGATGGGTTAGGTTACGTTATATTACGTTATTGATGTATATGAAGGTCAACCGGAGACGTAGAGGCCAACAAGCCAGGAATGTGGTCAGATATTACCGCCGAGACGTTAGGTTGGGTTAGGTTGGGTTATATTACGTTATTGATGTGTATAACGGTCCCACGGAGACGTAAAGAATAACAAGACAGGAATGTGGTCAAATATTACCGCCGAGATGTTAGGTTGGGTTAGGTTAGGTTATATTACGTTATTGATGTATATAAATGTCCCACGGAGACGTAGATGCCAACTCGCCAGGAGTGTTTTCAAATATTACCGCCGAGATGTTAGGTTGGGTTAGGTTAGGTTATATTACGTTATTGATGTATATGAAGGTCCCACGGAGACGTAGAGTTCAACTCGCCAGGAATGTTGTCAAATATTAGTGCCGAGATGATAGGATGGGTTAGGTTAAGTTATATGACGTTATTGATGTATATAAAGGTCCCACGGAGACGTAGATGCCAACTCGCCAGGAATGTTTTCAAATATTACCGCCGAGATGTTAGGTTGCGTTAGGTTAGGTTATATTACGTTATTGATGTATATAAAGGTCCCACGGAGATGGAGAAGCCAACTCGCCAGGAATGTTGTTAAATATTACCGCTGAGATGTTAGGTTGGGTTAGGTTAGGTTATATTACGTTATTGATGTATATAAAGATCCCACGGAGACGTAGAGGCCAACTCGCCAGGTATGTTGTCAAATATTACCGCCGAGATGTTAGGATGGGTTAGGTTAGGTTATATTACGTTATTGATGTATAAAAAGGTCCCACGCAGACATAGAGGCCAACAAGACAGGAATGTGGTCATATATTACCGCCGAGATGTTAGGTTGGGTTAGGTTAGGTTATATTACGTTATTGATGTATATAAAGGTCCACGTAGACGTAGATGCCAACTCGCCAGGAATGTTTTCAAATATTACCGCCGAGATGTTAGGTTGGGTTAGGTTAGGTTATATTACGTTATTGACGTATATAAAGGTCCCACGGAGACGTAGAGGCCAACTCGCCAGGAATGTTGTCAAATATTACCGCCGAGATGTTAGGTTGGGTTAAGGTTAGGTTATATTACGTTATTGATGTATATAAAGGTCCCACGGAGACGTAGAGTTCAACTCGCCAGGAATGTTGTGAAATATTAGCGCCGAGATGATAGGATGGGTTAGGTTACGTTATATTACGTTATTGATGTATATGAAGGTCAACCGGAGACGTAGAGGCCAACAAGCCAGGAATGTGGTCAAATATTACCGCCGAGACGTTAGGTTGGGTTAGGTTAGGTTATATTACGTTATAGATGTGTATAACGATCCCACGGAGACGTAGAGAATAACAAGACAGGAATGTGGTCAAATATTACCGCCGAGATGTTAGGTTGGGTTAGGTTAGGTTATATTACGGTATTGATGTATATAAAGATTCCACGGAGACGTAGAGGCCAACTCGCCAGGAGTGTTTTCAAATATTACCGCCGAGATGTTAGGTTGGGTTAGGTTAGGTTATATTACGTTATTGATGTATATAAAGATCCCACGGAGACGTAGAGGCCAACTCGCCATGTATGTTGTCAAATATTACCGCCGAGATGTTAGGTTGGGTTAGGTTAGGTTATATTACGTTATTGACGTATATAAAGGTCCCACGGAGACGGAGAAGCCAACTCGACAGGAATGTTTTCAAATATTACCGCCGAGATGTTAGGTTGGGTTAGGTTAGGTTATATTACGTTATTGATGTATAAAAAGGTCCCACGCAGACATAGAGGCCAACAAGACAGGAATGTGGTCATATATTACCGCCGAGATGTTAGGTTGGGTTAGGTTAGGTTATATTACGTTATTGACGTATATAAAGATTCCACGGAGACGTAGAGGCCAACTCGCCAGGAGTGTTTTCAAATATTACCGCCGAGATGTTAGGTTGGGTTAGGTTAGGTTATATTACGTTATTGATGTATATAAAGGTCCCACGGAGACGTAGAGTTCAACTCGCCAGGAATGTTGTGAAATATTAGCGCCGAGATGATAGGATGGGTTAGGTTACGTTATATTACGTTATTGATGTATATGAAGGTCAACCGGAGACGTAGAGGCCAATAAGCCAGGAATGTGGTCAAATATTACCGCCGAGACGTTAGGTTGGGTTAGGTTAGGTTATATTACGTTATTGATGTGTATAACGGTCCCACGGAGACGTAAAGAATAACAAGACAGGAATGTGGTCAAATATTACCGCCGAGATGTTAGGTTGGGTTAGGTTAGGTTATATTACGTTATTGATGTATATAAATGTCCCACGGAGACGTAGATGCCAACTCGCCAGGAATGTTTTCAAATATTACCGCCGAGATGTTAGGTTGGGTTAGGTTAGGTTATATTACGTTATTGATGTGTATAACGGTCCCACGGAGACGTAGAGAATAACAAGAAAGGAACGTGGTCAAATATTACCGCCGAGATGTTAGGTTGGGTTAGGTTAGGTTATATTACGTTATTGATGTATATAAATGTCCGACGGAGACGTAGAGGCCAACTCGCCAGGAGTGTTTTCAAATATTACCGCCGAGATGTTAGGTTGGGTTAGGTTACGTTATATTACGTTATTGATGTATATGAAGGTCAAACGGAGACGTAGAGGCCAACAAGCCAGGAATGTGGTCAAATATTACCGCCGAGACGTTAGGTTGGGTTAGGTTAGGTTATATTACGTTATTGATGTGTATAACGGTCCCACGGAGACGTAGAGAATAACAAGACAGGAATGTGGTCAAATATTACCGCCGAGATGTTAGGTTGGGTTAGGTTAGGTTATATTACGTTATTGATGTATATAAATGTCCCACGGAGACGTAGAGGCCAACAAGCCAGGAATGTTGTCATATATTACCGCCGAGGTGTTAGGTTGGGTTAGGTTAGGTTATATTACGTTATTGATGTATATAAAGATTCCACGGAGACGTAGAGGCCAACTCACCAGGAGTGTTGTCAAATATTACCGCCGAGATGTTAGGTTGGGTTAGGTTAGGTTATATTACGTTATACATGTATATAAATGTCCCACGGAGACGTAGAGGCCAACTCGCCAGGAATGTTGTCAAATATTACCGCCGAGATGTTAGGTTGGGTTAGGTTGGGTTATATTACGTTATTGATGTATATGAAGGTCCCACGGAGACGTAGAGGCCAACTCCCCAGGAATGTTGTCAAGTATTACCGCCGAGATGTTATGTTGGGTTAGGTTAGGTTAAATTACGTGATTGATGTATATAAAGGTCCCACGGAGACGTAGATGCCAACTCGCCAGGAATGTTTTCAAATATTACCGCCGAGATGTTAGGTTGGGTTAGGTTAGGTTATATTACGTTATTGATGTATATGAAGGTCCCACGGAGACGTACAGTTCAACTCGCCAGGAATGTTGTCAAATATGAGCGCCGAGATGTTAGGTTGGGTTAGGTTAGGTTATATTGCGTTATTGATGTATATGAAGGTCAAACGGAGACGTAGAGGTCAACTCGCCAGGAATGTTGTCAAATATTACCGCCGAGATGTTAGGTTGTGTTAGGTTAGGTTATATTACGTTATTGATGTATATGAAGGTCCCACGGAGACGTAGACGCCAACTAGCCAGGTATGTTGTCAAATATTACCGCCGAGATGTTAGGTTGGGTTAGGTTGGGTTATATTACGTTATTGATGTATATGAAGGTCCCACGGAGACGTAGAGGCCAACTCGCCAGGAATGTTGTCAAATATTACCGCCGAGATGTTAGGTTGGGTTAGGTTAGGTTATATTACGTTATACATGTATATAAAGGTCCCACGGAGACGTAGATGCCAACTCGCCAGGTATGTTGTCAAATATTACCGCCGAGATGTTAGGATGGGTTAGGTTAGGTTATATTACGTTATTGATGTATAAAAAGGTCCCACGCAGACATAGAGGCCAACAAGACAGGAATGTGGTCATATATTACCGCCGAGATGTTAGGTTGGGTTAGGTTAGGTTATATTACGTTATTGATGTATACAAAGGTCCCACGCAGACACAGAGGCCAACAAGACAGGAATGTGGTCAAATATTACCGCCGAGATGTTAGGTTGGGTTATGTTAGGTTATATGACGTTATTGATGTGTATAAAGGTCCCACGGAGACGTAGATGCCAACTCGCCAGGAATGTTTTCAAATATTAGCGCCGAGATGATAGGATGGGTTAGGTTACGTTATATTACGTTATTGATGTATATGAAGGTCAAACGGAGACGTAGAGGCCAACAAGCCAGGAATGTGGTCAAATATTACCGCCGAGACGTTAGGTTGGGTCAGGTTAGGTTATATTACGTTATTGATGTGTATAACGGTCCCACGGAGACGTAGAGAATAACAAGACAGGAATGTGGTCAAATATTACCGCCGAGATGTTAGGTTGGGTTAGGTTAGGTTATATTACGTTATTGATGTATATTAAGATTCCACGGAGACGTAGAGGCCAACTCGCCAGGAGTGTTTTCAAATATTACCGCCGAGATGTTAGGTTGGGTTAGGTTAGGTTATATTACGTTATTGATGTATATGAAGGTCCCACGGAGACGTAGAGTTCAACTCGCCAGGAATGTTGTCAAATATGAGCGCCGAGATGTTAGGTTGGGTTAGGTTAGGTTATATTACGTTATTGATGTATATGAAGGTCCCACGGAGACGTAGAGTTCAACTCGCCAGGAATGTTGTCAAATATTAGCGCCGAGATGATAGGATGGGTTAGGTTAGGTTATATGACGTTATTGATGTATATAAAGGTCCCACGGAGACGTAGATGCCAACTCGCCAGGAATGTTTTCAAATATTACCGCCGAGATGTTAGGTTGCGTTAGGTTAGGTTATATTACGTTATTGATGTATATAAAGGTCCCACGGAGATGGAGAAGCCAACTAGCCAGGTATGTTGTCAAATATTACCGCCGAGATGTTAGGATGGGTTAGGTTAGGTTATATTACGTTATTGATGTATAAAAAGGTCCCACGCAGACATAGAGGCCAACAAGACAGGAATGTGGTCAAATATTACCGCCGAGATGTTAGGTTGGGTTAGGTTAGGTTATATTACGTTATTGATGTATATAAATGTCCCACGGAGACGTAGATGCCAACTCGCCAGGAATGTTTTCAAATATTACCGCCGAGATGTTAGGTTGCGTTAGGTTAGGTTATATTACGTTATTGATGTATATAAAGGTCCCACGGAGATGGAGAAGCCAACTCGCCAGGAATGTTGTTAAATATTACCGCTGAGATGTTAGGTTGGGTTAGGTTAGGTTATATTACGTTATTGATGTATAAAAAGGTCCCACGCAGACGTAGAGGCCAACTCGCCAGGAATGTGGTCATATATTACCGCCGAGATGTTAGGTTGGGTTAGGTTAGGTTATATTACGTTATTCATGTATATAAAGGTCCACGGAGACGTAGATGCCAACTCGCCAGGAACGTTTTCAAATATTACCGCCGAGATGTTAGGTTGGGTTAGGTTAGGTCATATTACGTTATTGATGTATATGAAGGTCAAACGGAGACGTAGAGGCCAACTCGCCAGGAATGTTGTCAAATATTACCGCCGAGATGTTAGGTTGGGTTAGGTTAGGTTATATTACGTTATTGATGTGTATAACGGTCCCACGGAGACGTAGAGAATAACAAGACAGGAATGTGGTCAAATATTACCGCCGAGATGTTAGGTTGGGTTAGGTTAGGTTATATTACGTTATTGATGTATATAAATGTCCCACGGAGACGTAGAGGCCAACAAGCCAGGAATGTTGTCATATATTACCGTCGAGGTGTTAGGTTGGGTTAGGTTAGGTTATATTACGTTATTGATGTATATAAAGGTCCCACGGAGACGTAGATGCCAACTCGCCAGGAATGTTTTCAAATATTACCGCCGAGATGTTAGGTTGGGTTAGGTTAGGTTATATTACGTTATTGATGTATATAAAGGTCCCACGGAGACGTAGAGTTCAACTCGCCAGGAATGTTGTGAAATATTAGCGCCGAGATGATAGGATGGGTTAGGTTACGTTATATTACGTTATTGATGTATATGAAGGTCAACCGGAGACGTAGAGGCCAACAAGCCAGGAATGTGGTCAAATATTACCGCCGAGACGTTAGGTTGGGTTAGGTTAGGTTATATTACGTTATTGATGTGTATAACGGTCCCACGGAGACGTAAAGAATAACAAGACAGGAATGTGGTCAAATATTACCGCCGAGATGTTAGGTTGGGTTAGGTTAGGTTATATTACGTTATTGATGTATATAAATGTCCCACGGAGACGTAGATGCCAACTCGCCAGGAATGTTTTCAAATATTACCGCCGAGATGTTAGGTTGGGTTAGGTTAGGTTATATTACGTTATTGATGTGTATAACGGTCCCACGGAGACGTAGAGAATAACAAGAAAGGAATGTGGTCAAATATTACCGCCGAGATGTTAGGTTGGGTTAGGTTAGGTTATATTACGTTATTGATGTATATAAATGTCCGACGGAGACGTAGAGGCCAACTCGCCAGGAGTGTTTTCAAATATTACCGCCGAGATGTTAGGTTGGGTTAGGTTACGTTATATTACGTTATTGATGTATATGAAGGTCAAACGGAGACGTAGAGGCCAACAAGCCAGGAATGTGGTCAAATATTACCGCCGAGACGTTAGGTTGGGTTAGGTTAGGTTATATTACGTTATTGATGTGTATAACGGTCCCACGGAGACGTAGAGAATAACAAGACAGGAATGTGGTCAAATATTACCGCCGAGATGTTAGGTTGGGTTAGGTTAGGTTATATTACGTTATTGATGTATATAAATGTCCCACGGAGACGTAGAGGCCAACAAGCCAGGAATGTTGTCATATATTACCGCCGAGGTGTTAGGTTGGGTTAGGTTAGGTTATATTACGTTATTGATGTATATAAAGATTCCACGGAGACGTAGAGGCCAACTCACCAGGAGTGTTGTCAAATATTACCGCCGAGATGTTAGGTTGGGTTAGGTTAGGTTATATTACGTTATACATGTATATAAAGGTCCCACGGAGACGTAGAGGCCAACTCGCCAGGAATGTTGTCAAATATTACCGCCGAGATGTTAGGTTGGGTTAGGTTGGGTTATATTACGTTATTGATGTATATGAAGGTCCCACGGAGACGTAGAGGCCAACTCCCCAGGAATGTTCTCAAGTATTACCGCCGAGATGTTATGTTGGGTTAGGTTAGGTTAAATTACGTGATTGATGTATATAAAGGTCCCACGGAGACGTAGATGCCAACTCGCCAGGAATGTTTTCAAATATTACCGCCGAGATGTTAGGTTGGGTTAGGTTAGGTTATATTACGTTATTGATGTATATGAAGGTCCCACGGAGACGTACTGTTCAACTCGCCAGGAATGTTGTCAAATATGAGCGCCGAGATGTTAGGTTGGGTTAGGTTAGGTTATATTGCGTTATTGATGTATATGAAGGTCAAACGGAGACGTAGAGGTCAACTCGCCAGGAATGTTGTCAAATATTACCGCCGAGATGTTAGGTTGTGTTAGGTTAGGTTATATTACGTTATTGATGTATATGAAGGTCCCACGGAGACGTAGACGCCAACTAGCCAGGTATGTTGTCAAATATTACCGCCGAGATGTTAGGTTGGGTTAGGTTGGGTTATATTACGTTATTGATGTATATGAAGGTCCCACGGAGACGTAGAGGCCAACTCGCCAGGAATGTTGTCAAATATTACCGCCGAGATGTTAGGTTGGGTTAGGTTAGGTTATATTACGTTATACATGTATATAAAGGTTCCACGGAGACGTAGATGCCAACTCGCCAGGTATGTTGTCAAATATTACCGCCGAGATGTTAGGATGGGTTAGGTTAGGTTATATTACGTTATTGATGTATAAAAAGGTCCCACGCAGACATAGAGGCCAACAAGACAGGAATGTGGTCATATATTACCGCCGAGATGTTAGGTTGGGTTAGGTTAGGTTATATTACGTTATTGATGTATACAAAGGTCCCACGCAGACACAGAGGCCAACAAGACAGGAATGTGGTCAAATATTACCGCCGAGATGTTAGGTTGGGTTATGTTAGGTTATATGACGTTATTGATGTATATAAAGGTCCCACGGAGACGTAGATGCCAACTCGCCAGGAATGTTTTCAAATATTAGCGCCGAGATGATAGGATGGGTTAGGTTACGTTATATTACGTTATTGATGTATATGAAGGTCAAACGGAGACGTAGAGGCCAACAAGCCAGGAATGTGGTCAAATATTACCGCCGAGACGTTAGGTTGGGTCAGGTTAGGTTATATTACGTTATTGATGTGTATAACGGTCCCACGGAGACGTAGAGAATAACAAGACAGGAATGTGGTCAAATATTACCGCCGAGATGTTAGGTTGGGTTAGGTTAGGTTATATTACGTTATTGATGTATATTAAGATTCCACGGAGACGTAGAGGCCAACTCGCCAGGAGTGTTTTCAAATATTACCGCCGAGATGTTAGGTTGGGTTAGGTTAGGTTATATTACGTTATTGATGTATATGAAGGTCCCACGGAGACGTAGAGTTCAACTCGCCAGGAATGTTGTCAAATATGAGCGCCGAGATGTTAGGTTGGGTTAGGTTAGGTTATATTACGTTATTGATGTATATGAAGGTCCCACGGAGACGTAGAGTTCAACTCGCCAGGAATGTTGTCAAATATTAGCGCCGAGATGATAGGATGGGTTAGGTTAGGTTATATGACGTTATTGATGTATAAAAAGGTCCCACGCAGACATAGAGGCCAACAAGACAGGAATGTGGTCAAATATTACCGCCGAGATGTTAGGTTGGGTTAGGTTAGGTTATATTACGTTATTGATGTATATAAATGTCCCACGGAGACGTAGATGCCAACTCGCCAGGAATGTTTTCAAATATTACCGCCGAGATGTTAGGTTGCGTTAGGTTAGGTTATATTACGTTATTGATGTATATAAAGGTCCCACGGAGATGGAGAAGCCAACTCGCCAGGAATGTTGTTAAATATTACCGCCGAGATGTTAGGATGGGTTAGGTTAGGTTATATTACGTTATTGATGTATAAAAAGGTCCCACGCAGACGTAGAGGCCAACTCGCCAGGAATGTGGTCATATATTACCACCGAGATGTTAGGTTGGGTTAGGTTAGGTTATATTACGTTATTGATGTATATGAAGGTCCCACGGAGACGGAGAAGCCAACTCGCCAGGTATGTTGTCAAATATTACCGCCGAGGTGTTAGGTTGGGTTAGGTTAGGTTATATTACGTTATTGATGTACATAAATGTCCCACGGAGACGTAGATGCCAACTCGCCAGGAGTGTTTTCAAATATTACCGCCGAGATGTTAGGTTGGGTTAGGTTAGGTTATATTACGTTATTGATGTATATGAAGGTCCCACGGAGACGTAGAGTTCAACTCGCCAGGAATGTTGTCAAATATTAGTGCCGAGATGATAGGATGGGTTAGGTTAAGTTATATGACGTTATTGATGTATATAAAGGTCGCACGGAGACGTAGATGCCAACTCGCCAGGAATGTTTTCAAATATTACCGCCGAGATGTTAGGTTGCGTTAGGTTAGGTTATATTACGTTATTGATGTATATAAAGGTCCCACGGAGATGGAGAAGCCAACTCGCCAGGAATGTTGTTAAATATTACCGCTGAGATGTTAGGTTGGGTTAGGTTAGGTTATATTACGTTATTGATGTATATAAAGATCCCACGGAGACGTGGAGGCCAACTCGCCAGGTATGTTGTCAAATATTACCGCCGAGATGTTAGGATGGGTTAGGTTAGGTTATATTACGTTATTGATGTATAAAAAGGTCCCACGCAGACATAGAGGCCAACAAGACAGGAATGTGGTCATATATTACCGCCGAGATGTTAGGTTGGGTTAGGTTAGGTTATATTACGTTATTGATGTATATAAAGGTCCACGTAGACGTAGATGCCAACTCGCCAGGAATGTTTTCAAATATTACCGCCGAGATGTTAGGTTGGGTTAGGTTAGGTTATATTACGTTATTGACGTATATAAAGGTCCCACGGAGACGTAGAGGCCAACTCGCCAGGTATGTTGTCAAATACTACCGCCGAGATGTTAGGTTGGGTTAGGTTAGGTTATATTACGTTATTGATGTATATAAAGGTCCCACGGAGACGGAGAAGCCAACTCGCCAGGAATGTTTTCAAATATTACCGCCGAGATGTTAGGTTGGGTTAGGTTAGGTTATATTACGTTATTGATGTATAAAAAGGTCCCACGCAGACATAGAGGCCAACAAGACAGGAATGTGGTCAAATATTACCGCCGAGATGTTAGGTTGGGTTAGGTTAGGTTATATTACGTTATTGATGTATATAAAGGTCCCACGGAGACGTAGATGCCAACTCGCCAGGAATGTTTTCAAATATTACCGCCGAGATGTTAGGTTGGGTTAGGTTAGGTTATATTACGTTATTGATGTATATAAAGGTCCCACGGAGACGTAGATGCCAACTCGCCAGGAATGTTGTTAAACATTACCGCTGAGATGTCAGGTTGGGTTAGGTTAGGTTATATTACGTTATTGATGTACATAAAGGTCCCACGGAGACATAGAGGCCAACAAGACAGAAGTGTGGTCAAATATTACCGCCGAGATGTTAGGTTAGGTTAGGTTAGGTTATATTTCGTTATTGATGTATATGAAGGTCCCACGGGGACGTAGACACCCACTAGCCAGGTATGTTGTCAAATATTACCGCCGAGATGTTAGGTTGGGTTAGGTTAGGTTATATTACGTTATTGATGTATATGAAGGTCCCACGGAGACGGAGAAGCCAACTCGCCAGGTATGTTGTCAAATATTACCGCCGAGGTGTTAGGTTGGGTTAGGTTAGGTTATATTACGTTATTGATGTACATAAAGGTCCCACGGAGACGTAGAGGCCAACAAGCCAGGAATGTTGTCATATATTACCGCCGAGGTGTTAGGTTGGGTTAGGTTAGGTTATATTACGTTATTGATGTATATAAAGATTCCACGGAGACGTAGAGGCCAACTCGCCAGGAATGTTGTCAAATATTACCGCCGAGATGTTAGGTTGGGTTAAGGTTAGGTTATATTACGTTATTGATGTATATAAAGGTCCCACGGAGACGTAGAGTTCAACTCGCCAGGAATGTTGTGAAATATTAGCGCCGAGATGATAGGATGGGTTAGGTTACGTTATATTACGTTATTGATGTATATGAAGGTCAACCGGAGACGTAGAGGCCAACAAGCCAGGAATGTGGTCAGATATTACCGCCGAGACGTTAGGTTGGGTTAGGTTGGGTTATATTACGTTATTGATGTGTATAACGGTCCCACGGAGACGTAAAGAATAACAAGACAGGAATGTGGTCAAATATTACCGCCGAGATGTTAGGTTGGGTTAGGTTAGGTTATATTACGTTATTGATGTATATAAATGTCCCACGGAGACGTAGATGCCAACTCGCCAGGAGTGTTTTCAAATATTACCGCCGAGATGTTAGGTTGGGTTAGGTTAGGTTATATTACGTTATTGATGTATATGAAGGTCCCACGGAGACGTAGAGTTCAACTCGCCAGGAATGTTGTCAAATATTAGTGCCGAGATGATAGGATGGGTTAGGTTAAGTTATATGACGTTATTGATGTATATAAAGGTCCCACGGAGACGTAGATGCCAACTCGCCAGGAATGTTTTCAAATATTACCGCCGAGATGTTAGGTTGCGTTAGGTTAGGTTATATTACGTTATTGATGTATATAAAGGTCCCACGGAGATGGAGAAGCCAACTCGCCAGGAATGTTGTTAAATATTACCGCTGAGATGTTAGGTTGGGTTAGGTTACGTTATATTACGTTATTGATGTGTATAACGATCCCACGGAGACGTAGAGAATAACAAGACAGGAATGTGGTCAAATATTACCGCCGAGATGTTAGGTTGGGTTAGGTTAGGTTATATTACGGTATTGATGTATATAAAGATTCCACGGAGACGTAGAGGCCAACTCGCCAGGAGTGTTTTCAAATATTACCGCCGAGATGTTAGGTTGGGTTAGGTTAGGTTATATTACGTTATTGATGTATATAAAGGTCCACGTAGACGTAGATGCCAACTCGCCAGGAATGTTTTCAAATATTACCGCCGAGATGTTAGGTTGGGTTAGGTTAGGTTATATTACGTTATTGACGTATATAAAGGTCCCACGGAGACGTAGAGGCCAACTCGCCAGGAATGTTGTCAAATATTACCGCCGAGATGTTAGGTTGGGTTAAGGTTAGGTTATATTACGTTATTGATGTATATAAAGGTCCCACGGAGACGTAGAGTTCAACTCGCCAGGAATGTTGTGAAATATTAGCGCCGAGATGATAGGATGGGTTAGGTTACGTTATATTACGTTATTGATGTATATGAAGGTCAACCGGAGACGTAGAGGCCAACAAGCCAGGAATGTGGTCAAATATTACCGCCGAGACGTTAGGTTGGGTTAGGTTAGGTTATATTACGTTATTGATGTGTATAACGATCCCACGGAGACGTAGAGAATAACAAGACAGGAATGTGGTCAAATATTACCGCCGAGATGTTAGGTTGGGTTAGGTTAGGTTATATTACGGTATTGATGTATATAAAGATTCCACGGAGACGTAGAGGCCAACTCGCCAGGAGTGTTTTCAAATATTACCGCCGAGATGTTAGGTTGGGTTAGGTTAGGTTATATTACGTTATTGATGTATATAAAGATCCCACGGAGACGTAGAGGCCAACTCGCCATGTATGTTGTCAAATATTACCGCCGAGATGTTAGGTTGGGTTAGGTTAGGTTATATTACGTTATTGATGTATATAAAGGTCCCACGGAGACGGAGAAGCCAACTCGACAGGAATGTTTTCAAATATTACCGCCGAGATGTTAGGTTGGGTTAGGTTAGGTTATATTACGTTATTGATGTATAAAAAGGTCCCACGCAGACATAGAGGCCAACAAGACAGGAATGTGGTCGTATATTACCGCCGAGATGTTAGGTTGGGTTAGGTTAGGTTATATTACGTTATTGACGTATATAAAGATTCCACGGAGACGTAGAGGCCAACTCGCCAGGAGTGTTTTCAAATATTACCGCCGAGATGTTAGGTTGGGTTAGGTTAGGTTATATTACGTTATTGATGTATATAAAGGTCCCACGGAGACGTAGATGCCAACTCGCCAGGAATGTTTTCAAATATTACCGCCGAGATGTTAGGTTGGGTTAGGTTAGGTTATATTACGTTATTGATGTGTATAACGGTCCCACGGAGACGTAGAGAATAACAAGAAAGGAATGTGGTCAAATATTACCGCCGAGATGTTAGGTTGGGTTAGGTTAGGTTATATTACGTTATTGATGTATATAAATGTCCGACGGAGACGTAGAGGCCAACTCGCCAGGAGTGTTTTCAAATATTACCGCCGAGATGTTAGGTTGGGTTAGGTTACGTTATATTACGTTATTGATGTATATGAAGGTCAAACGGAGACGTAGAGGCCAACAAGCCAGGAATGTGGTCAAATATTACCGCCGAGACGTTAGGTTGGGTTAGGTTAGGTTATATTACGTTATTGATGTGTATAACGGTCCCACGGAGACGTAGAGAATAACAAGACAGGAATGTGGTCAAATATTACCGCCGAGATGTTAGGTTGGGTTAGGTTAGGTTATATTACGTTATTGATGTATATAAATGTCCCACGGAGACGTAGAGGCCAACAAGCCAGGAATGTTGTCATATATTACCGCCGAGGTGTTAGGTTGGGTTAGGTTAGGTTATATTACGTTATTGATGTATATAAAGATTCCACGGAGACGTAGAGGCCAACTCACCAGGAGTGTTGTCAAATATTACCGCCGAGATGTTAGGTTGGGTTAGGTTAGGTTATATTACGTTATACATGTATATAAAGGTCCCACGGAGACGTAGAGGCCAACTCGCCAGGAATGTTGTCAAATATTACCGCCGAGATGTTAGGTTGGGTTAGGTTAGGTTATATTACGTTATTGATGTATATAAAGGTCCCACGGAGACGTAGAGGCCAACTCGCCAGGAATGTTGTCAAATATTACCGCCGAGATGTTAGGTTGGGTTAGGTTAGGTTATATTACGTTATTGATGTATATAAAGGTCCCACGGAGACGTAGAGTTCAACTCGCCAGGAATGTTGTCAGATATGAGCGCCGAGATGTTAGGTTGGGTTAGGTTAGGTTATATTGCGTTATTGATGTATATGAAGGTCAAACGGAGACGTGGAGGCCAAAAAGCCAGGAATGTGATCAAATATTACCGCCGAGTTGTTAGGTTGGGTTAGGTTGGGTTATATTACGTTATTGATGTATATGAAGGTCCCACGGAGACGTAGAGGCCAACTCGCCAGGAATGTTGTCAAATATTACCGCCGAGATGTTAGGTTGGGTTAGGTTAGGTTATATTACGTTATACATGTATATAAAGGTCCCACGGAGACGTAGAGGCCAACTCCCCAGGAATGTTGTCAAGTATTACCGCCGAGATGTTATGTTGGGTTAGGTTAGGTTAAATTACGTGACTGATGTATATAAAGGTCCCACGGAGACGTAGATGCCAACTCGCCAGGAATGTTTTCAAATATTACCGCCGAGATGTTAGGTTGGGTTAGGTTAGGTTATATTACGTTATTGATGTATATGAAGGTCCCACGGAGACGTACAGTTCAACTCGCCAGGAATGTTGTCAAATATGAGCGCCGAGATGTTAGGTTGGGTTAGGTTAGGTTATATTGCGTTATTGATGTATATGAAGGTCAAACGGAGACGTAGAGGTCAACTCGCCAGGAATGTTGTCAAATATTACCGCCGAGATGTTAGGTTGGGTTAGGTTAGGTTATATTACGTTATTGATGTATATGAAGGTCCCACGGAGACGGAGACGCCAACTCGCCAGGTATGTTGTCAAATATTACCGCCGAGATGTTAGGTTGGGTTAGGTTAGGTTATATTACGTTATTGATGTATATAAAGGTCCCACGGAGACGGAGAAGCCAACTCGCCAGGAATGTTGTGAAATATTAGCGCCGAGATGATAGGATGGGTTAGGTTACGTTATATTACGTTATTGATGTATATGAAAGTCAAACGGAGACGTAGAGGCCAACAAGCCAGGAATGTGGTCAAATATTACCGCCGAGATGTTAGGTTGGATTAGGTTAGGTTATATTACGTTATTGATGTATATAAAGGTCCCACGTAGATGGAGAAGCCAACTCGCCAGGAATGTTGTTAAATATTACCGCTAAGATGTCAGGTTGGGTTAAGTTAGGTTATATTACGTTATTGATGTACATAAAGGTCCCACGGAGACATAGAGGCCAACAAGACAGAAGTGTGGTCAAATATTACCGCCGAGATGTTAGGTTGGGTTAGGTTAGGTTATATTACGTTATAGATGTATATAAAGGTCCCACGGAGACGTAGAGGCCAACTCGCCAGGAATGATGTCAAATATTACCGCCGAGATGTTAGGTTGGGTTAGGTTAGGTTAAATTACGTGATTGATGTATATAAAGGTCCCACGGAGACGTAGATGCCAACTCGCCAGGAATGTTTTCAAATATTACCGCCGAGATGTTAGGTTGGGTTAGGTTAGGTTATATTACGTTATTGATGTATATAAAGGTCCCACGGAGACGTAGAGTTCAACTCGCCAGGAATGTTGTCAAAATATGAGCGCCGAGATGTTAGGTTGGGTTAGGTTAGGTTATATTGCGTTATTGATGTATATGAAGGTCAAACGGAGACGTAGAGGTCAAATCGCCAGAAATGTTGTCAAATATTACCGCCGAGATGTTAGGTTGTGTTAGGTTAGGTTATATTACATTATTGATGTATATGAAGGTCCCACGGAGACGTAGACGCCAACTAGCCAGGTATGTTGTCAAATATTAGCGCCGAGATGATAGGATGGGTTAGGTTAGGTTATATGACGTTATTGATGTATATAAAGGTCCCACGGAGACGTAGATGCCAACTCGCCAGGAATGTTTTCAAATATTACCGCCGAGATGTTAGGTTGCGTTAGGTTAGGTTATATTACGTTATTGATGTATATAAAGGTCCCACGGAGACGTAGGGTTCAACTCGCCAGGAATGTTGTCAAATATGAGCGCCGAGATGTTAGGTTGGGTTAGGTTAGGTTATATTGCGTTATTGATGTATATGCAGGTCAAACGGAGACGTGGAGGCCACAAAGCCAGGAATGTGGTTAAATATTACCGCCGAGATGATAAGTTGGGTTAGGTTAGGTTATATTACGTTATTGATGTATATGAAGGTCAAACGGAGACGTAGAGGCCAACTCGCCAGGAATGTTGTCAAATATTACCGCCGAGATGTTAGGTTGGGTTAGGTTAGGTTATATTACGTTATTGGTGTATATAAAGGTCCCACGGAGACGTAGAGTTCAACTCGCCAGGAATGTTGTCAGATATGAGCGCCGAGATGTTAGGTTGGGTTAGGTTAGGTTATATTGCGTTATTGATGTATATGAAGGTCAAACGGAGACGTGGAGGCCAAAAAGCCAGGAATGTGGTCAAATATTACCGCCGAGTTGTTAGGTTGGGTTAGGTTGGGTTATATTACGTTATTGATGTATATGAAGGTCCCACGGAGACGTAGAGGCCAACTCGCCAGGAATGTTGTCAAATATTACCGCCGAGATGTTAGGTTGGGTTAGGTTAGGTTATATTACGTTATACATGTATATAAAGGTCCCACGGAGACGTAGAGGCCAACTCCCCAGGAATGTTGTCAAGTATTACCGCCGAGATATTAGGTTGGGTTAGGTTAGGTTAAATTACGTGATTGATGTATATAAAGGTCCCACGGAGACGTAGATGCCAACTCGCCAGGAATGTTTTCAAATATTACCGCCGAGATGTTAGGTTGGGTTAGGTTAGGTTATATTACGTTATTGATGTATATAAAGGTCCCACGGAGACGTAGAGTTCAACTCGTCAGGAATGTTGTCAAATATGAGCGCCGAGATGTTAGGTTGGGTTAGGTTAGGTTATATTGCGTTATTGATGTATATGAAGGTCAAACGGAGACGTAGAGGTCAACTCGCCAGGAATGTGGTCAAATATTACCGCCGAGATGTTAGGTTGGATTAGGTTAGGTTATATTACGTTATTGATGTATATAAAGGTCCCACGGAGATGGAGAAGCCAACTCGCCAGGAATGTGGTCAAATATTACCGCCGAGACGTTAGGTTGGGTTAGGTTAGGTTATATTACGTTATAGATGTATATAATGGTCCCACGGAGACGTAGAGGCCAACTCGCCAGGAATGTTGTCAAATATTACCGCCGAGATGTTAGGTTTGGTTAGGTTGGGATATATTACGTTATTGATGTATATAAAGGTCCCACGTAGATGGAGAAGCCAACTCGCCAGGAATGTTGTTAAATATTACCGCTAAGATGTCAGGTTGGGTTAAGTTAGGTTATATTACGTTATTGATGTACATAAAGGTCCCACGGAGACATAGAGGCCAACAAGACAGAAGTGTGGTCAAATATTACCGCCGAGATGTTAGGTTGGGTTAGGTTAGGTTATATTACGTTATAGATGTATATAAAGGTCCCACGGAGACGTAGAGGCCAACTCGCCAGGAATGATGTCAAATATTACCGCCGAGATGTTAGGTTGGGTTAGGTTAGGTTAAATTACGTGATTGATGTATATAAAGGTCCCACGGAGACGTAGATGCCAACTCGCCAGGAATGTTTTCAAATATTACCGCCGAGATGTTAGGTTGGGTTAGGTTAGGTTATATTACGTTATTGATGTATATAAAGGTCCCACGGAGACGTAGAGTTCAACTCGCCAGGAATGTTGTCAAATATGAGCGCCGAGATGTTAGGTTGGGTTAGGTTAGGTTATATTGCGTTATTGATGTATATGAAGGTCAAACGGAGACGTGGAGGCCACAAAGCCAGGAATGTGGTTAAATATTACCGCCGAGATGATAAGTTGGGTTAGGTTAGGTTATATTACGTTATTGATGTATATGAAGGTCAAACGGAGACGTAGAGGCCAACTCGCCAGGAATGTTGTCAAATATTACCGCCGAGATGTTAGGTTGGGTTAGGTTAGGTTATATTACGTTATTGGTGTATATAAAGGTCCCACGGAGACGTAGAGTTCAACTCGCCAGGAATGTTGTCAGATATGAGCGCCGAGATGTTAGGTTGGGTTAGGTTAGGTTATATTGCGTTATTGATGTATATGAAGGTCAAACGGAGACGTGGAGGCCAAAAAGCCAGGAATGTGGTCAAATATTACCGCCGAGTTGTTAGGTTGGGTTAGGTTGGGTTATATTACGTTATTGATGTATATGAAGGTCCCACGGAGACGTAGAGGCCAACTCGCCAGGAATGTTGTCAAATATTACCGCCGAGATGTTAGGTTGGGTTAGGTTAGGTTATATTACGTTATACATGTATATAAAGGTCCCACGGAGACGTAGAGGCCAACTCCCCAGGAATGTTGTCAAGTATTACCGCCGAGATGTTAGGTTGGGTTAGGTTAGGTTAAATTACGTGATTGATGTATATAAAGGTCCCACGGAGACGTAGATGCCAACTCGCCAGGAATGTTTTCAAATATTACCGCCGAGATGTTAGGTTGGGTTAGGTTAGGTTATATTACGTTATTGATGTATATAAAGGTCCCACGGAGACGTAGAGTTCAACTCGCCAGGAATGTTGTCAAATATGAGCGCCGAGATGTTAGGTTGGGTTAGGTTAGGTTATATTGCGTTATTGATGTATATGAAGGTCAAACGGAGACGTAGAGGTCAACTCGCCAGGAATGTGGTCAAATATTACCGCCGAGATGTTAGGTTGGATTAGGTTAGGTTATATTACGTTATTGATGTATATAAAGGTCCCACGGAGATGGAGAAGCCAACTCGCCAGGAATGTGGTCAAATATTACCGCCGAGACGTTAGGTTGGGTTAGGTTAGGTTATATTACGTTATAGATGTATATAATGGTCCCACGGAGACGTAGAGGCCAACTCGCCAGGAATGTTGTCAAATATTACCGCCGAGATGTTAGGTTTGGTTAGGTTAGGATATATTACGTTATTGATGTATATAAAGGTCCCACGTAGATGGAGAAGCCAACTCGCCAGGAATGTTGTTAAATATTACCGCTAAGATGTCAGGTTGGGTTAAGTTAGGTTATATTACGTTATTGATGTACATAAAGGTCCCACGGAGACATAGAGGCCAAGAAGACAGAAGTGTGGTCAAATATTACCGCCGAGATGTTAGGTTGGGTTAGGTTAGGTTATATTACGTTATAGATGTATATAAAGGTCCCACGGAGACGTAGAGGCCAACTCGCCAGGAATGATGTCAAATATTACCGCCGAGATGTTAGGTTGTGTTAGGTTAGGTTATATTACATTATTGATGTATATGAAGGTCCCACGGAGACGTAGACGCCAACTAGCCAGGTATGTTGTCAAATATTAGCGCCGAGATGATAGGATGGGTTAGGTTAGGTTATATGACGTTATTGATGTATATAAAGGTCCCACGGAGACGTAGATGCCAACTCGCCAGGAATGTTTTCAAATATTACCGCCGAGATGTTAGGTTGCGTTAGGTTAGGTTATATTACGTTATTGATGTATATAAAGGTCCCACGGAGACGTAGAGTTCAACTCGCCAGGAATGTTGTCAAATATGAGCGCCGAGATGTTAGGTTGGGTTAGGTTAGGTTATATTGCGTTATTGATGTATATGAAGGTCAAACGGAGACGTGGAGGCCACAAAGCCAGGAATGTGGTTAAATATTACCGCCGAGATGATAAGTTGGGTTAGGTTAGGTTATATTACGTTATTGATGTATATGAAGGTCAAACGGAGACGTAGAGGCCAACTCGCCAGGAATGTTGTCAAATATTACCGCCGAGATGTTAGGTTGGGTTAGGTTAGGTTATATTACGTTATACATGTATATAAAGGTCCCACGGAGACGTAGACGCCAACTAGCCAGGTATGTTGTCAAATATTAGCGCCGAGATGATAGGATGGGTTAGGTTAGGTTATATGACGTTATTGATGTATATAAGGGTCCCACGGAGACGTAGATGCCAACTCGCCAGGAATGTTTTCAAATATTACCGCCGAGATGTTAGGTTGCGTTAGGTTAGGTTATATTACGTTACTGATGTATATAAAGGTCCCACGGAGATGTAGAAGCCAACTCGCCAGGAATGTTGTTAAATATTACCGCTGAGATGTTAGGTTGGGTTAGGTTAGGTTATATTACGTTATTGATGTATATAAAGATCCCACGGAGACGTAGAGGCCAACTCGCCAGGTATGTTGTCAAATATTACCGCCGAGATGTTAGGATGGGTTAGGTTAGGTTATATTACGTTATTGATATATATAAAGGTCCCACGGAGACGTAGAGTTCAACTCGCCAGGAATGTTGTAAAATATTAGCGTCGAGATGATAGGTTGGGTTAGGTTACGTTATAATACGTTATTGATGTATATGAAGGTCAAACGGAGACGTAGAGGCCAACAAGCCATGAATGTGGTCAAATATTACCGCCGAGATGTTATGTTGGGTTAGGTTAGGTTATATTACGTTATTGATGTATACAAAGGTCCCACGCAGACACAGAGGCCAACAAGACAGGAATGTGGTCAAATATTACCGCCGAGATGTTAGGTTGGGTTATGTTAGGTTATATGACGTTATTGATGTATATAAAGGTCCCACGGAGACGTAGATGCCAACTCGCCAGGAATGTTTTCAAATATTAGCGCCGAGATGATAGGATGGGTTAGGTTACGTTATATTACGTTATTGATGTATATGAAGGTCAAACGGAGACGTAGAGGCCAACAAGCCAGGAATGTGGTCAAATATTACCGCCGAGACGTTAGGTTGGGTCAGGTTAGGTTATATTACGTTATTGATGTGTATAACGGTCCCACGGAGACGTAGAGAATAACAAGACAGGAATGTGGTCAAATATTACCGCCGAGATGTTAGGTTGGGTTAGGTTAGGTTATATTACGTTATTGATGTATATTAAGATTCCACGGAGACGTAGAGGCCAACTCGCCAGGAGTGTTTTCAAATATTACCGCCGAGATGTTAGGTTGGGTTAGGTTAGGTTATATTACGTTATTGATGTATATGAAGGTCCCACGGAGACGTAGAGTTCAACTCGCCAGGAATGTTGTCAAATATGAGCGCCGAGATGTTAGGTTGGGTTAGGTTAGGTTATATTACGTTATTGATGTATATGAAGGTCCCACGGAGACGTAGACGCCAACTAGCCAGGTATGTTGTCAAATATTACCGCCGAGATGTTAGGTTGGGTTAGGTTGGGTTATATTACGTTATTGATGTATATGAAGGTCCCACGGAGACGTAGAGGCCAACTCGCCAGGAATGTTGTCAAATATTACCGCCGAGATGTTAGGTTGGGTTAGGTTAGGTTATATTACGTTATACATGTATATAAAGGTCCCACGGAGACGTAGATGCCAACTCGCCAGGAATGTTTTCAAATATTACCGCCGAGATGTTAGGTTGGGTTAGGTTAGGTTATATTACGTTATTGATGTGTATAACGGTCCCACGGAGACGTAGAGAATAACAAGACAGGAATGTGGTCAAATATTACCGCCGAGATGTTAGGTTGGGTTAGGTTAGGTTATATTACGTTATTGATGTATATGAAGGTCCCACGGAGACGTAGAGTTCAACTCGCCAGGAATGTTGTCAAATATTAGCGCCGAGATGATAGGATGGGTTAGGTTAGGTTATATGACGTTATTGATGTATATAAAGGTCCCACGGAGACGTAGATGCCAACTCGCCAGGAATGTTTTCAAATATTACCGCCGAGATGTTAGGTTGCGTTAGGTTAGGTTATATTACGTTATTGATGTATATAAAGGTCCCACGGAGATGGAGAAGCCAACTAGCCAGGTATGTTGTCAAATATTACCGCCGAGATGTTAGGATGGGTTAGGTTAGGTTATATTACGTTATTGATGTATAAAAAGGTCCCACGCAGACATAGAGGCCAACAAGACAGGAATGTGGTCAAATATTACCGCCGAGATGTTAGGTTGGGTTAGGTTAGGTTATATTACGTTATTGATGTATATAAATGTCCCACGGAGACGTAGATGCCAACTCGCCAGGAATGTTTTCAAATATTACCGCCGAGATGTTAGGTTGCGTTAGGTTAGGTTATATTACGTTATTGATGTATATAAAGGTCCCACGGAGATGGAGAAGCCAACTCGCCAGGAATGTTGTTAAATATTACCGCTGAGATGTTAGGTTGGGTTAGGTTAGGTTATATTACGTTATTGATGTATATAAAGATCCCACGGAGACGTAGAGGCCAACTCGCCAGGTATGTTGTCAAATATTACCGCCGAGATGTTAGGATGGGTTAGGTTAGGTTATATTACGTTATTGATGTATAAAAAGGTCCCACGCAGACATAGAGGCCAACAAGACAGGAATGTGGTCAAATATTACCGCCGAGATGTTAGGTTGGGTTATGTTATGTTATATGACGTTATTGATGTATATAAAGGTCCCACGGAGACGTAGATGCCAACTCGCCAGGAATGTTTTCAAATATTACCGCCGAGATGTTAGGATGAGTTAGGTTAGGTTATATTACGTTATAGATGCATATAAAGGTCCCACGGAGATGGAGAAGCCAACTCGCCAGGAATGTTGTCAAATATTACCGCTGAGATGTTAGGTTGGGTTAGGTTAGGTTATATTACGTTATTGATGTATATAACGGTCCCACGGAGACGTAGAGGATAACAAGACAGGAATGTGGTCAAATATTACCGCCGAGTTGTTAGGTTGGGTTAGGTTAGGTTATATTACGTTATTGATGTATATAAATGTCCCACGGAGACGTAGAGGCCAACAAGCCAGGAATGTTGTTAAATATTACCGCTGAGATGTTAGGTTGGGTTAGGTTAGGTTACATTACGTTATTGATATATAAAGGTCCCACGGAGACGGTGAAGCTAACTCGCCATGAATGTTGTCAAGTATTACCGCCGAGATGATAGGTTGGGTTAGGTTACGTTATATTACGTTATTGATGTATATGAAGGTCAAACGGAGACGTAGAGGCCAACACGCCAGGAATGTTTTCAAATATTACCGCCGTGATGTTAGGATGGGTTAGGTTAGGTTATATTACGTTATAGATGCATATAAAGGTCCCACGAAGACGGAGAAGCCAACTCGCCAGGAATGTTGTCAAATATTACCGCCGAGATGTTAGGTTGGGTCAGGTTAGGTTATATTACGTTATTGATGTATATAAAGGTCCCACGGAGACATAGAGGCCAAGAAGACAGGAATGTGGTCAAATATTACCGCCGAGATGTTAGGTTGGGTTAGGTTAGGTTATATTACGTGATTGATGTATATAAAGGTCCCACGGATACGTAGATGCCAACACGCCAGTATTGTTTTCAAATATTACCGCCGAGATGTTAGGTTGGGTTAGGTTAGGTTATATTACGTGATTGATGTTTATAAAGGTCGAACGGAGACGTAGCTGCCAACTCGCCAGGAATGTTTTCAAGTATTACCGCCGAGATGTTAGGTTGGGTTAGATTAGGTTATATTACGTTATAGATGTATATAAAGGTCTCACAGAGATGTAGAGGTCAACTCGCCAGGTATGTTTTCTAATACTACCGCCGAGATGTTAGGTTGGGTTAGGTTACGTTATATTACGTTATTGATGTATATAAATGTCCCACGGAGACGTAGATGCCAACTCGCCAGGAATGTTTTCAAATATTACCGCCGAGATGTTAGGATGGGTTAGGTTAGGTTATATTAAGTTATAGATGTATATAAAGGTGCCACGGAGACGGAGAAGCCAACGCGCCAGGAATGTTGTCAAATATTACCGCCGAGATGTTAGGTTGGGTCAGGTTAGGTTATATTACGTCATTGATGTATATAAGAGTCCCACGAAGACATAGAGGCCAACAAGACAGGAATGTAGTCAAATATTACCGCCGAGATGTTAGGTTGCGTTAGGTTAGGTTATATTACGTGATTGATGTATATAAAGGTCCCACGGAGACGTAGATGCCAACTCGCCAGGATTGTTTTCAAATATTACCGCCGAGATGTTAGGTTGGGTTAGGTTAGGTTATATTACGTTATTGATGTATATAAATGTCCCACGGAGACGTAGATGCCAACTCGCCAGGAATGTCTTCAAGTATTACCGCCGAGATGTTAGGTTGGGTTAGATTAGGTTATATTACGTTATAGATGTATATAAAGGTCTCACAGAGATGTAGAGGTCAACTCGCCAGGTATGTTTTCTAATACTACCGCCGAGATGTTAGGTTGGGTTAGGTTACGTTATATTACGTTATTGATGTATATAAATGTCCCACGGAGACGTAGATGCCAACTCGCCAGGAATGTTTTCAAATATTACCGCCGAGATGTTAGGATGGGTTAGGTTAGGTTATATTAAGTTATAGATGTATATAAAGGTGCCACGGAGACGGAGAAGCCAACGCGCCAGGAATGTTGTCAAATATTACCGCCGAGATGTTAGGTTGGGTCAGGTTAGGTTATATTACGTCATTGATGTATATAAGAGTCCCACGAAGACATAGAGGCCAACAAGACAGGAATGTAGTCAAATATTACCGCCGAGATGTTAGGTTGCGTTAGGTTAGGTTATATTACGTGATTGATGTATATAAAGGTCCCACGGAGACGTAGATGCCAACTCGCCAGGATTGTTTTCAAATATTACCGCCGAGATGTTAGGTTGGGTTAGGTTAGGTTATATTACGTTATTGATGTATATAAATGTCCCACGGAGACGTAGATGCCAACTCGCCAGGAATGTCTTCAAGTATTACCGCCGAGATGATAGGCTGGGTTAGGTTACGTTATATTACGTTATTGATGTATATAAATGTCCCACGGAGACGTAGAGTCCAACAAGCCAGGAATGTGGTCAAATATTACCGCCGAGATGTATGATTGGGTTAGGTGATGTTATATTACGTTATTGATGTATATAAAGGTCCCACGGAGACGTAGAGGCCAACTCGCCAGGAATGTTGTCAGGTATTACCCTCGAGATGATAGGTTGGGTTAGGTTACGTTATATTACGTTATTGATGTACATAAAGGTCCCACGGAGATGGAGAAGCAGATTCGCCAGGAATGTTGTTAAATATTACCGCTGAGATGTTAGGTTGGGTTAGGTTAGGTTACATTACGTTATTGATATATAAAGGTCCCACGGAGACGGAGAAGCTAACTCGCCAGGAATGTTGTCAAATATTAGCGCCGAGATGATAGGTTGGGTTAGGTTACGTTGTATTACGTTATTGATGTATATGAAGGTCAAACGGAGACGTAGAGGCCAACAAGCCAGGAATGTGGTCAAATATTACCGCCGAGATGTTATGTTGGGTTAGGTTAGGTTATATTACGTTATTGATGTATACAAAGTTCCCACGAAGACACAGAGGCAAACTCGCCAGGAATGTTGTCAAGTATTACCGCCGAGATGTTAGGTTGGGTAAGGTTAGGTTATATTACGTGATTGATGTATGTAAAGGTCCCACGGTGACGTAGATGCCAACTCGCCAGGAATGTTTTCAAATATTACCGCCGAGATGTTAGGTTGGGTTAGGTTAGGTTATATTACGTTATTGATGTATATAAATGTCCCACGGAGACGTAGATGCCAACTCGCCAGGAATGTTTTCAAATATTACCGCCGAGATGTTAGGATGAGTTAGGTTAGGTTATATTACGTTATAGATGCACATAAAGGTCCCACGGAGATGGAGAAGCCAACTCGCCAGGAATGTTGTCAAATATTACCGCCGAGATGTATGATTGGGTTAGGTGATGTTATATTACGTTATTGATGTATATAAAGGTCCCACGGAGACGTAGAGGCCAACTCGCCAGGAATGTTGTCAAGTATTACCCTCGAAATGATAGGTTGGGTTAGGTTACGTTATATTACGTTATTGATGTATATGAAGGTCAAACGGAGACGTAGAGGCCAACTCGCCAGGAATGTTTTCAAATATTACCGCCGTGATGTTAGGGTGGGTTAGGTTAGGTTATATTACGTTATAGATGTATATAAAGGTCCCACGGAGACGTAGAGTCCAACAAGCCAGGAATGTGGTCAAATATTACCGCCGAGATGTTAGGTTGGGTTAGGTTAGGTTATATTACGTTATTGATGTATACAATGGTCCCACGGAGACGTAGAGGTCAACTCGCCAGGTATGTTTTCAAATATTACCGCCGTGATGTTAGGGTGGGTTAGGTTAGGTTATATTACGTTATGGATGCATATAAAGGTGCCACGGAGACGTAGAGTCCAACAAGCCAGGAATGTGGTCAAATATTACCGCCGAGATGTATGATTGGGTTAGGTGATGTTATATTACGTTATTGATGTATATAAAGGTCCCACGGAGACGTAGAGGCCAACTCGCCAGGAATGTTGTCAAGTATTACCTACGAGATGATAGGTTGGGTTAGGTTACGTTATATTACGTTATTGATGTATATGAAGGTCAAACGGAGACGTAGAGGCCAACTCGCCAGGAATGTTTTCAAATATTACCGCCGTGATGTTAGGTTGGGTTAGGTTAGGTTATATTACGTTATTGATGTATATAAATGTCCCACGGACACGTAGAGGCCAACAAGCCAGGAATGTGGTCAAATATTACCGCCGAGATGTTAGGTTGGGTTAGGCTAGGTTATATTACGTTATTGATGTATATAAATGTCCCACGGAGACGTAGATGCCAACTCGCCAGGAATGTCTTCAAGTATTACCGCCGAGATGATAGGCTGGATTAGGTTACGTTATATTACGTTATTGATGTCTATAAATGTCCCACGGAGACGTAGAGTCCAACAAGCCAGGAATGTGGTCAAATATTACCGCCGAGATGTATGATTGGGTTAGGTGATGTTATATTACGTTATTGATGTATATAAAGGTCCCACGGAGACGTAGAGGCCAACTCGCCAGGAATGTTGCCAAGTATTACCCTCGAAATGACAGGTTGGGTTAGGTTACGTTATATTACGTTATTGATGTATATAAAGGTCCCACGGAGATGGAGAAACAGATTCGCCAGGAATGTTGTTAAATATTACCGCTGAGATGTTAGGTTGGGTTAGGTTAGGTTACATTACGTTATTGATATATAAAGGTCCCACGGAGACGGAGAAGCTAACTCGCCAGGAATGTTGTCAAATATTAGAGCCGAGATGATAGGTTGGGTTAGGTTACGTTGTATTACGTTATTGATGTATATGAAGGTCAAACGTAGACGTAGAGGCCAACAAGCCAGGAATGTGGTCAAATATTACCGCCGAGATGTTATGTTGGGTTAGGTTAGGTTATATTACGTTATTGATGTATACAAAGTTCCCACGAAGACACAGAGGCAAACTCGACAGGAATGTTGTCAAGTATTACCGCCGAGATGTTAGGTTGGGTAAGGTTAGGTTATATTACGTGATTGATGTATGTAAAGGTCCCACGGTGACGTAGATGCCAACTCGCCAGGAATGTTTTCAAATATTACCGCCGAGATGTTAGGTTGGGTTAGGTTAGGTTATATTACGTTATTGATGTATATAAATGTCCCACGGAGACGTAGATGCCAACTCGCCAGGAATGTTTTCAAATATTACCGCCGAGATGTTAGGATGAGTTAGGTTAGGTTATATTACGTTATAGATGCATATAAAGGTCCCACGGAGATGGAGAAGCCAACTCGCCAGGAATGTTGTCAAATATTACCGCTGAGATGTTAGGTTGGGTTAGGTTAGGTTATATTAAGTTATTGATGTATATAACGGTCCCACGGAGACGTAGAGGATAACAAGACAGGAATGTGGTCAAATATTACCGCCGAGTTGTTAGGTTGGGTTAGGTTAGGTTATATTACGTTATTGATGTATATAAATGTCCCACGGAGACGTAGAGGCCAACAATCCAGGAATGTGGTCAAATATTACCGCCGAGATGTTAGGTTGGGTTAGGTTAGGTTATATTACGTTATTGATGTATATAAAGGTCTCACGGAGACGTAGAGGCCAACTCGCCAGGAATGTTGTCAAGTATTACCGCCGAGATGTTAGGTTGGGTTAGGTTAGGTTATATTACGTTATAGATGTATATAAAGGTACCACGGAGACACAGAGGCCAGCAAGACAGGAATGTGGTCAAATATTACCGCCGAGATGTTAGGTTGGGTTAGGTTAGGTTATATGACGTTATTGATGTATATAAAGGTCCCACGGAGACGTAGAGGCCAACTCGCCAGGAATGTTGTCAAGTATTACCCTCGAAATGATAGGTTGGGTTAGGTTACGTTATATTACGTTATTGATGTATATGAAGGTCAAACGGAGACGTAGAGGCCAACTCGCCAGGAATGTTTTCAAATATTACCGCCGTGATGTTAGGGTGGGTTAGGTTAGGTTATATTACGTTATAGATGTATATAAAGGTCCCACGGAGACACAGAGGCCAGCAAGACAGGAATGTGGTCAAATATTACCGCCGAGATGTTAGGTTGGGTTAGGTTAGGTTATATGACGTTATTGATGTATATAAAGGTCCCACGGAGACGTAGATGCCAACTCGCCAGGAATGTTTTCAAATATTACCGCCGAGATGTTGGGTTGGGTTAGGTTAGGTTATATTACGTTATTGATGTATATAAAGGTCCCACGGAGATGGAGAAGCAGACTCGCCAGGAATGTTGTTAAATATTACCGCTGAGATGTTAGGTTGGGTTAGGTTAGGTTACATTACGTTATTGATATATAAAGGTCCCACGGAGACGGAGAAGCTAACTCGCCAGGAATGTTGTCAAATATTAGCGCCGATATGATAGGTTGGGTTAGGTTACGTTGTATTACGTTATTGATGTATATGAAGGTCAAACGGAGACGTAGAGGCCAACAAGCCAGGAATGTGGTCAAATATTACCGCCGAGATGTTATGTTGGGTTAGGTTAGGTTATATTACGTTATTGATGTATACAAAGGTCCCACGAAGACACAGAGGCCAACTCGCCAGGAATGTTGTCAAGTATTACCGCCGAGATGTTAGGTTGGGTAAGGTTAGGTTATATTACGTGATTGATGTATGTAAAGGTCCCACGGTGACGTAGATGCCAACTCGCCAGGAATGTTTTCAAATATTACTGCCGAGATGTTAGGTTGGATTAGGTTAGGTTATATTACGTTATTGATGTATATAAATGTCCCACGGAGACGTAGATGCCAACTCGCCAGGAATGTTTTCAAATATTACCGCCGAGATGTTAGGATGAGTTAGGTTAGGTTATATTACGTTATAGATGCATATAAAGGTCCCACGGAGATGGAGAAGCCAACTCGCCAGGAATGTTGTCAAATATTACCGCTGAGATGTTAGGTTGGGTTAGGTTAGGTTATATTACGTTATTGATGTATATAACGGTCCCACGGAGACGTAGAGGATAACAAGACAGGAATGTGGTCAAATATTACCGCCGAGTTGTTAGGTTGGGTTAGGTTAGGTTATATTACGTTATTGATGTATATAAATGTCCCACGGAGACGTAGAGGCCAACAAGCCAGGAATGTGGTCAAATATTACCGCCGAGATGTTAGGTTGGGTTAGGCTAGGTTATATTACGTTATTGATGTATATAAATGTCCCACGGAGACGTAGATGCCAACTCGCCAGGAATGTCTTCAAGTATTACCGCCGAGATGATAGGCTGGATTAGGTTACGTTATATTACGTTATTGATGTATATAAATGTCCCACGGAGACGTAGAGTCCAACAAGCCAGGAATGTGGTCAAATATTACCGCCGAGATGTATGATTGGGTTAGGTGATGTTATATTACGTTATTGATGTATATAAAGGTCCCACGGAGACGTAGAGGCCAACTCGCCAGGAATGTTGTCAAGTATTACCCTCGAAATGATAGGTTGGGTTAGGTTACGTTAAATTACGTTATTGATGTATATGAAGGTCAAACGGAGACGTAGAGGCCAACTCGCCAGGAATGTTTTCAAATATTACCGCCGTTATGTTAGGGTGGGTTAGGTTAGGTTATATTACGTTATAGATGCATATAAAGGTCCCACGGAGACGGAGAAGCCAACAAGCCAGGAATGTGGTCAAATATTACCGCCGAGATGTATGATTGGGTTAGGTGATGTTATATTACGTTATTGATGTATATAAAGGTCCCACGGAGACGTAGAGGCCAACTCGCCAGGAATGTTGTCAAGTATTACCCTCGAAATGATAGGTTGGGTTAGGTTACGTTATATTACGTTATTGATGTATATGAAGGTCAAACGGAGACGTAGAGGCCAACTCGCCAGGAATGTTTTCAAATATTACCGCCGTGATGTTAGGGTGGGTTAGGTTAGGTTATATTACGTTATAGATGTATATAAAGGTCCCACGGAGACGTAGAGTCCAACAAGCGAGGAATGTGGTCAAATATTACCGCCGAGATGTTAGGTTGGGTTAGGTTAGGTTATATTACGTTATTGATGTATACAATGGTCCCACGGAGACGTAGAGGTCAACTCGCCAGGTATGTTTTCAAATATTACCGCCGTGATGTTAGGGTGGGTTAGGTTAGGTTATATTACGTTATAGATGCATATAAAGGTGCCACGGAGACGTAGAGTCCAACAAGCCAGGAATGTGGTCAAATATTACCGCCGAGATGTATGATTGGGTTAGGTGATGTTATATTACGTTATTGATGTATATAAAGGTCCCACGGAGACGTAGAGGCCAACTCGCCAGGAATGTTGTCAAGTATTACCGCCGAGATGATAGGTTGGGTTAGGTTACGTTATATTACGTTATTGATGTATATGAAGGTCAAACGGAGACGTAGAGGCCAACTCGCCAGGAATGTTTTCAAATATTACCGCCGTGATGTTAGGTTGGGTTAGGTTAGGTTATATTACGTTATTGATGTATATAAATGTCCCACGGAGACGTAGAGTCCAACAAGCCAGGAATGTGGTCAAATATTACCGCCGAGATGTATGATTGGGTTAGGTGATGTTATATTACGTTATTGATGTATATAAAGGTCCCACGGAGAAGTAGAGTCCAACAAGCCAGGAATGTGGTCAAATATTACCGCCGAGATGTATGATTGGGTTAGGTGATGTTATATTACGTTATTGATGTATATAAAGGTCCCACGGAGACGTAGAGGCCAACTCGCCAGGAATGTTGTCAAGTATTACCCTCGAGATGATAGGTTGGGTTAGGTTACGTTATATTACGTTATTGATGTATATAAAGGTCCCACGGAGATGGAGAAACAGATTCGCCAGGAATGTTGTTAAATATTACCGCTGAGATGTTAGGTTGGGTTAGGTTAGGTTACATTACGTTATTGATGTATAAAGGTCCCACGGAGACGGAGAAGCTAACTCGCCAGGAATGTTGTCAAATATTAGAGCCGAGATGATAGGTTGGGTTAGGTTACGTTGTATTACGTTATTGATGTATATGAAGGTCAAACGTAGACGTAGAGGCCAACAAGCCAGGAATGTGGTCAAATATTACCGCCGAGATGTTATGTTGGGTTAGGTTAGGTTATATTACGTTATTGATGTATACAAAGTTCCCACGAAGACACAGAGGCAAACTCGCCAGGAATGTTGTCAAGTATTACCGCCGAGATGTTAGGTTGGGTAAGGTTAGGTTATATTACGTGATTGATGTATGTAAAGGTCCCACGGTGACGTAGATGCCAACTCGCCAGGAATGTTTTCAAATATTACCGCCGAGATGTTAGGTTGGGTTAGGTTAGGTTATATTACGTTATTGATGTATATAAATGTCCCACGGAGACGTAGATGCCAACTCGCCAGGAATGTTTTCAAATATTACCGCCGAGATGTTAGGTTGGGTTAGGTTAGGTTATATTACGTTATTGATGTATATCAAGATCCCACGGAGACGTAGAGGCCAACTCGCCATGTATGTTGTCAAATGTTATCGTCGAGATGTTAGGTTGGGTTAGGTTAGGTTATATTACGTTATTGATGTATATAAAGGTCCCACGGAGATGGAGAAGCCAACTCGCCAGGAATGTTGTCAAATGTTATCGTCGAGATGTTAGGTTGGGTCAGGTTAGGTTATATTACGTTATTGATGTATATAAAGGTCCCACGGAGACGTAGAGGCCAAATCGCCAGGAATGTTGTCAAAAATTACCGCCGAGATGTAAGATTGGGTTAGGTGATGTTATATTACGTTATTGATGTATATAAAGGTCTCACGGAGACGTAGAGGCCAACTCGCCAGGAATGTTGTCAAGTATTACCGCCGAGATGTTAGGTTGGGTTAGGTTAGGTTATATTACGTTATAGATGTATATAAAGGTACCACGGAGACACAGAGGCCAGCAAGACAGGAATGTGGTCAAATATTACCGCCGAGATGTTAGGTTGCGTTAGGTTAGGTTATATGACGTTATTGATGTATATAAAGGTCCCACGGAGACGTAGATGCCAACTCGCCAGGAATGTTTTCAAATATTACCGCCGAGATGTTAGGTTGGGTTAGGTTAGGTTATATTACGTTATTGATGTATATAAAGGTCCCACGGAGATGGAGAAGCTGACTCGCCAGGAATGTTGTTAAATATTACCGCTGAGATGTTAGGTTGGGTTAGGTTAGGTTACATTACGTTATTGATATATAAAGGTCCCACGGAGACGGAGAAGCTAACTCGCCAGGAATGTTGTCAAATATTAGCGCCGATATGATAGGTTGGGTTAGGTTACGTTGTATTACGTTATTGATGTATATGAAGGTCAAACGGAGACGTAGAGGCCAACAAGCCAGGAATGTGGTCAAATATTACCGCCGAGATGTTATGTTGGGTTAGGTTAGGTTATATTACGTTATTGATGTATACAAAGGTCCCACGAAGACACAGAGGCCAACTCGCCAGGAATGTTGTCAAGTATTACCGCCGAGATGTTAGGTTGGGTAAGGTTAGGTTATATTACGTGATTGATGTATGTAAAGGACCCACGGTGACGTAGATGCCAACTCGCCAGGAATGTTTTCAAATATTACCGCCGAGATGTTAGGTTGGGTTAGGTTAGGTTATATTACGTTATTGATGTATATAAATGTCCCACGGAGACGTAGATGCCAACTCGCCAGGAATGTTTTCAAATATTACCGCCGAGATGTTAGGATGAGTTAGGTTAGGTTATATTACGTTATAGATGCATATAAAGGTCCCACGGAGACGGAGAAGCCAACTCGCCAGGAATGTTGTCAAATATTACCGCCGAGATCTATGATTGGGTTAGCTGATGTTATATTACGTTATTGATGTATATAAAGGTCCCACGGAGACGTAGAGGCCAACTCGCCAGGAATGTTGTCAAGTATTACCGCCGAGATGATAGGTTGGGTTAGGTTACGTTATATTACGTTATTGATGTATATGAAGGTCAAACGGAGACGTAGAGGCCAACTCGCCAGGAATGTTTTCAAATATTACCGCCGTGATGTTAGGTTGGGTTAGGTTAGGTTATATTACGTTATTGATGTATATAAATGTCCCACGGACACGTAGAGGCCAACAAGCCAGGAATGTGGTCAAATATTACCGCCGAGATGTTAGGTTGGGTTAGGCTAGGTTATATTACGTTATTGATGTATATAAATGTCCCACGGAGACGTAGATGCCAACTCGCCAGGAATGTCTTCAAGTATTACCGCCGAGATGATAGGCTGGATTAGGTTACGTTATATTACGTTATTGATGTCTATAAATGTCCCACGGAGACGTAGAGTCCAACAAGCCAGGAATGTGGTCAAATATTACCGCCGAGATGTATGATTGGGTTAGGTGATGTTATATTACGTTATTGATGTATATAAAGGTCCCACGGAGACGTAGAGGCCAACTCGCCAGGAATGTTGCCAAGTATTACCCTCGAAATGACAGGTTGGGTTAGGTTACGTTATATTACGTTATTGATGTATATAAAGGTCCCACGGAGATGGAGAAACAGATTCGCCAGGAATGTTGTTAAATATTACCGCTGAGATGTTAGGTTGGGTTAGGTTAGGTTACATTACGTTATTGATATATAAAGGTCCCACGGAGACGGAGAAGCTAACTCGCCAGGAATGTTGTCAAATATTAGAGCCGAGATGATAGGTTGGGTTAGGTTACGTTGTATTACGTTATTGATGTATATGAAGGTCAAACGTAGACGTAGAGGCCAACAAGCCAGGAATGTGGTCAAATATTACCGCCGAGATGTTATGTTGGGTTAGGTTAGGTTATATTACGTTATTGATGTATACAAAGTTCCCACGAAGACACAGAGGCAAACTCGACAGGAATGTTGTCAAGTATTACCGCCGAGATGTTAGGTTGGGTAAGGTTAGGTTATATTACGTGATTGATGTATGTAAAGGTCCCACGGTGACGTAGATGCCAACTCGCCAGGAATGTTTTCAAATATTACCGCCGAGATGTTAGGTTGGGTTAGGTTAGGTTATATTACGTTATTGATGTATATAAATGTCCCACGGAGACGTAGATGCCAACTCGCCAGGAATGTTTTCAAATATTACCGCCGAGATGTTAGGATGAGTTAGGTTAGGTTATATTACGTTATAGATGCATATAAAGGTCCCACGGAGATGGAGAAGCCAACTCGCCAGGAATGTTGTCAAATATTACCGCTGAGATGTTAGGTTGGGTTAGGTTAGGTTATATTAAGTTATTGATGTATATAACGGTCCCACGGAGACGTAGAGGATAACAAGACAGGAATGTGGTCAAATATTACCGCCGAGTTGTTAGGTTGGGTTAGGTTAGGTTATATTACGTTATTGATGTATATAAATGTCCCACGGAGACGTAGAGGCCAACAATCCAGGAATGTGGTCAAATATTACCGCCGAGATGTTAGGTTGGGTTAGGTTAGGTTATATTACGTTATTGATGTATATAAAGGTCTCACGGAGACGTAGAGGCCAACTCGCCAGGAATGTTGTCAAGTATTACCGCCGAGATGTCAGGTTGGGTTAGGTTAGGTTATATTACGTTATAGATGTATATAAAGGTACCACGGAGACACAGAGGCCAGCAAGACAGGAATGTGGTCAAATATTACCGCCGAGATGTTAGGTTGGGTTAGGTTAGGTTATATGACGTTATTGATGTATATAAAGGTCCCACGGAGACGTAGAGGCCAACTCGCCAGGAATGTTGTCAAGTATTACCCTCGAAATGATAGGTTGGGTTAGGTTACGTTATATTACGTTATTGATGTATATGAAGGTCAAACGGAGACGTAGAGGCCAACTCGCCAGGAATGTTTTCAAATATTACCGCCGTGATGTTAGGTTGGGTTAGGTTAGGTTATATTACGTTATTGATGTATATAAATGTCCCACGGACACGTAGAGGCCAACAAGCCAGGAATGTGGTCAAATATTACCGCCGAGATGTTAGGTTGGGTTAGGCTAGGTTATATTACGTTATTGATGTATATAAATGTCCCACGGAGACGTAGATGCCAACTCGCCAGGAATGTCTTCAAGTATTACCGCCGAGATGATAGGCTGGATTAGGTTACGTTATATTACGTTATTGATGTCTATAAATGTCCCACGGAGACGTAGAGTCCAACAAGCCAGGAATGTGGTCAAATATTACCGCCGAGATGTATGATTGGGTTAGGTGATGTTATATTACGTTATTGATGTATATAAAGGTCCCACGGAGACGTAGAGGCCAACTCGCCAGGAATGTTGCCAAGTATTACCCTCGAAATGACAGGTTGGGTTAGGTTACGTTATATTACGTTATTGATGTATATAAAGGTCCCACGGAGATGGAGAAACAGATTCGCCAGGAATGTTGTTAAATATTACCGCTGAGATGTTAGGTTGGGTTAGGTTAGGTTACATTACGTTATTGATATATAAAGGTCCCACGGAGACGGAGAAGCTAACTCGCCAGGAATGTTGTCAAATATTAGAGCCGAGATGATAGGTTGGGTTAGGTTACGTTGTATTACGTTATTGATGTATATGAAGGTCAAACGTAGACGTAGAGGCCAACAAGCCAGGAATGTGGTCAAATATTACCGCCGAGATGTTATGTTGGGTTAGGTTAGGTTATATTACGTTATTGATGTATACAAAGTTCCCACGAAGACACAGAGGCAAACTCGACAGGAATGTTGTCAAGTATTACCGCCGAGATGTTAGGTTGGGTAAGGTTAGGTTATATTACGTGATTGATGTATGTAAAGGTCCCACGGTGACGTAGATGCCAACTCGCCAGGAATGTTTTCAAATATTACCGCCGAGATGTTAGGTTGGGTTAGGTTAGGTTATATTACGTTATTGATGTATATAAATGTCCCACGGAGACGTAGATGCCAACTCGCCAGGAATGTTTTCAAATATTACCGCCGAGATGTTAGGATGAGTTAGGTTAGGTTATATTACGTTATAGATGCATATAAAGGTCCCACGGAGATGGAGAAGCCAACTCGCCAGGAATGTTGTCAAATATTACCGCTGAGATGTTAGGTTGGGTTAGGTTAGGTTATATTAAGTTATTGATGTATATAACGGTCCCACGGAGACGTAGAGGATAACAAGACAGGAATGTGGTCAAATATTACCGCCGAGTTGTTAGGTTGGGTTAGGTTAGGTTATATTACGTTATTGATGTATATAAATGTCCCACGGAGACGTAGAGGCCAACAATCCAGGAATGTGGTCAAATATTACCGCCGAGATGTTAGGTTGGGTTAGGTTAGGTTATATTACGTTATTGATGTATATAAAGGTCTCACGGAGACGTAGAGGCCAACTCGCCAGGAATGTTGTCAAGTATTACCGCCGAGATGTCAGGTTGGGTTAGGTTAGGTTATATTACGTTATAGATGTATATAAAGGTACCACGGAGACACAGAGGCCAGCAAGACAGGAATGTGGTCAAATATTACCGCCGAGATGTTAGGTTGGGTTAGGTTAGGTTATATGACGTTATTGATGTATATAAAGGTCCCACGGAGACGTAGAGGCCAACTCGCCAGGAATGTTGTCAAGTATTACCCTCGAAATGATAGGTTGGGTTAGGTTACGTTATATTACGTTATTGATGTATATGAAGGTCAAACGGAGACGTAGAGGCCAACTCGCCAGGAATGTTTTCAAATATTACCGCCGTGATGTTAGGGTGGGTTAGGTTAGGTTATATTACGTTATAGATGTATATAAAGGTCCCACGGAGACGTAGAGTCCAACAATCCAGGAATGTGGTCAAATATTACCGCCGAGATGTTAGGTTGGGTTAGGTTAGGTTATATTACGTTATTGATGTATATAAAGGTCTCACGGAGACGTAGAGGCCAACTCGCCAGGAATGTTGTCAAGTATTACCGCCGAGATGTTAGGTTGGGTTAGGTTAGGTTATATTACGTTATAGATGTATATAAAGGTACCACGGAGACACAGAGGCCAGCAAGACAGGAATGTGGTCAAATATTACCGCCGAGATGTTAGGTTGGGTTAGGTTAGGTTATATGACGTTATTGATGTATATAAAGGTCCCACGGAGACGTAGATGCCAACTCGCCAGGAATGTTTTCAAATATTACCGCCGAGATGTTGGGTTGGGTTAGGTTAGGTTATATTACGTTATTGATGTATATAAAGGTCCCACGGAGATGGAGAAGCAGACTCGCCAGGAATGTTGTTAAATATTACCGCTGAGATGTTAGGTTGGGTTAGGTTAGGTTACATTACGTTATTGATATATAAAGGTCCCACGGAGACGGAGAAGCTAACTCGCCAGGAATGTCGTCAAATATTAGCGCCGATATGATAGGTTGGGTTAGGTTACGTTGTATTACGTTATTGATGTATATGAAGGTCAAACGGAGACGTAGAGGCCAACAAGCCAGGAATGTGGTCAAATATTACCGCCGAGATGTTATGTTGGGTTAGGTTAGGTTATATTACGTTATTGATGTATACAAAGGTCCCACGAAGACACAGAGGCCAACTCGCCAGGAATGTTGTCAAGTATTACCGCCGAGATGTTAGGTTGGGTAAGGTTAGGTTATATTACGTGATTGATGTATGTAAAGGTCCCACGGTGACGTAGATGCCAACTCGCCAGGAATGTTTTCAAATATTACTGCCGAGATGTTAGGTTGGATTAGGTTAGGTTATATTACGTTATTGATGTATATAAATGTCCCACGGAGACGTAGATGCCAACTCGCCAGGAATGTTTTCAAATATTACCGCCGAGATGTTAGGATGAGTTAGGTTAGGTTATATTACGTTATAGATGCATATAAAGGTCCCACGGAGATGGAGAAGCCAACTCGCCAGGAATGTTGTCAAATATTACCGCTGAGATGTTAGGTTGGGTTAGGTTAGGTTATATTAAGTTATTGATGTATATAACGGTCCCACGGAGACGTAGAGGATAACAAGACAGGAATGTGGTCAAATATTACCGCCGAGTTGTTAGGTTGGGTTAGGTTAGGTTATATTACGTTATTGATGTATATAAATGTCCCACGGAGACGTAGAGGCCAACAATCCAGGAATGTGGTCAAATATTACCGCCGAGATGTTAGGTTGGGTTAGGTTAGGTTATATTACGTTATTGATGTATATAAAGGTCTCACGGAGACGTAGAGGCCAACTCGCCAGGAATGTTGTCAAGTATTACCGCCGAGATGTTAGGTTGGGTTAGGTTAGGTTATATTACGTTATAGATGTATATAAAGGTACCACGGAGACACAGAGGCCAGCAAGACAGGAATGTGGACAAATATTACCGCCGAGATGTTAGGTTGGGTTAGGTTAGGTTATATGACGTTATTGATGTATATAAAGGTCCCACGGAGACGTAGAGGCCAACTCGCCAGGAATGTTGTCAAGTATTACCCTCGAAATGATAGGTTGGGTTAGGTTACGTTATATTACGTTATTGATGTATATGAAGGTCAAACGGAGACGTAGAGGCCAACTCGCCAGGAATGTTTTCAAATATTACCGCCGTGATGTTAGGGTGGGTTAGGTTAGGTTATATTACGTTATAGATGTATATAAAGGTCCCACGGAGACGTAGAGTCCAACAATCCAGGAATGTGGTCAAATATTACCGCCGAGATGTTAGGTTGGGTTAGGTTAGGTTATATTACGTTATTGATGTATATAAAGGTCTCACGGAGACGTAGAGGCCAACTCGCCAGGAATGTTGTCAAGTATTACCGCCGAGATGTTAGGTTGGGTTAGGTTAGGTTATATTACGTTATAGATGTATATAAAGGTACCACGGAGACACAGAGGCCAGCAAGACAGGAATGTGGTCAAATATTACCGCCGAGATGTTAGGTTGGGTTAGGTTAGGTTATATGACGTCATTGATGTATATAAAGGTCCCACGGAGACGTAGATGCCAACTCGCCAGGAATGTTTTCAAATATTACCGCCGAGATGTTGGGTTGGGTTAGGTTAGGTTATATTACGTTATTGATGTATATAAAGGTCCCACGGAGATGGAGAAGCAGACTCGCCAGGAATGTTGTTAAATATTACCGCTGAGATGTTAGGTTGGGTTAGGTTAGGTTACATTACGTTATTGATATATAAAGGTCCCACGGAGACGGAGAAGCTAACTCGCCAGGAATGTTTTCAAATATTACCGCCGAGATGTTAGGATGAGTTAGGTTAGGTTATATTACGTTATAGATGCATATAAAGGTCCCACGGAGATGGAGAAGCCAACTCGCCAGGAATGTTGTCAAATATTACCGCTGAGATGTTAGGTTGGGTTAGGTTAGGTTATATTAAGTTATTGATGTATATAACGGTCCCACGGAGACGTAGAGGATAACAAGACAGGAATGTGGTCAAATATTACCGCCGAGTTGTTAGGTTGGGTTAGGTTAGGTTATATTACGTTATTGATGTATATAAATGTCCCACGGAGACGTAGAGGCCAACAATCCAGGAATGTGGTCAAATATTACCGCCGAGATGTTAGGTTGGGTTAGGTTAGGTTATATTACGTTATTGATGTATATAAAGGTCTCACGGAGACGTAGAGGCCAACTCGCCAGGAATGTTGTCAAGTATTACCGCCGAGATGTTAGGTTGGGTTAGGTTAGGTTATATTACGTTATAGATGTATATAAAGGTACCACGGAGACACAGAGGCCAGCAAGACAGGAATGTGGTCAAATATTACCGCCGAGATGTTAGGTTGGGTTAGGTTAGGTTATATGACGTTATTGATGTATATAAAGGTCCCACGGAGACGTAGAGGCCAACTCGCCAGGAATGTTGTCAAGTATTACCCTCGAAATGATAGGTTGGGTTAGGTTACGTTATATTACGTTATTGATGTATATGAAGGTCAAACGGAGACGTAGAGGCCAACTCGCCAGGAATGTTTTCAAATATTACCGCCGTGATGTTAGGGTGGGTTAGGTTAGGTTATATTACGTTATAGATGTATATAAAGGTCCCACGGAGACGTAGAGTCCAACAATCCAGGAATGTGGTCAAATATTACCGCCGAGATGTTAGGTTGGGTTAGGTTAGGTTATATTACGTTATTGATGTATATAAAGTTCTCACGGAGACGTAGAGGCCAACTCGCCAGGAATGTTGTCAAGTATTACCGCCGAGATGTTAGGTTGGGTTAGGTTAGGTTATATTACGTTATAGATGTATATAAAGGTACCACGGAGACACAGAGGCCAGCAAGACAGGAATGTGGTCAAATATTACCGCCGAGATGTTAGGTTGGGTTAGGTTAGGTTATATGACGTCATTGATGTATATAAAGGTCCCACGGAGACGTAGATGCCAACTCGCCAGGAATGTTTTCAAATATTACCGCCGAGATGTTGGGTTGGGTTAGGTTAGGTTATATTACGTTATTGATGTATATAAAGGTCCCACGGAGATGGAGAAGCAGACTCGCCAGGAATGTTGTTAAATATTACCGCCGAGATGTTATGTTGGGTTAGGTTAGGTTATATTACGTTATTGATGTATACAAAGTTCCCACGAAGACACAGAGGCAAACTCGACAGGAATGTTGTCAAGTATTACCGCCGAGATGTTAGGTTGGGTAAGGTTAGGTTATATTACGTGATTGATGTATGTAAAGGTCCCACGGTGACGTAGATGCCAACTCGCCAGGAATGTTGTCAAATATTACCGCTGAGATGTTAGGTTGGGTTAGGTTAGGTTATATTAAGTTATTGATGTATATAACGGTCCCACGGAGACGTAGAGGATAACAAGACAGGAATGTTGTCAAGTATTACCGCCGAGATGTCAGGTTGGGTTAGGTTAGGTTATATTACGTTATAGATGTATATAAAGGTACCACGGAGACACAGAGGCCAGCAAGACAGGAATGTGGTCAAATATTACCGCCGAGATGTTAGGTTGGGTTAGGTTAGGTTATATGACGTTATTGATGTATATAAAGGTCCCACGGAGACGTAGAGGCCAACTCGCCAGGAATGTTGTCAAGTATTACCCTCGAAATGATAGGTTGGGTTAGGTTACGTTATATTACGTTATTGATGTATATGAAGGTCAAACGGAGACGTAGAGGCCAACTCGCCAGGAATGTTTTCAAATATTACCGCCGTGATGTTAGGTTGGGTTAGGTTAGGTTATATTACGTTATTGATGTATATAAATGTCCCACGGACACGTAGAGGCCAACAAGCCAGGAATGTGGTCAAATATTACCGCCGAGATGTTAGGTTGGGTTAGGCTAGGTTATATTACGTTATTGATGTATATAAATGTCCCACGGAGACGTAGATGCCAACTCGCCAGGAATGTCTTCAAGTATTACCGCCGAGATGATAGGCTGGATTAGGTTACGTTATATTACGTTATTGATGTCTATAAATGTCCCACGGAGACGTAGAGTCCAACAAGCCAGGAATGTGGTCAAATATTACCGCCGAGATGTATGATTGGGTTAGGTGATGTTATATTACGTTATTGATGTATATAAAGGTCCCACGGAGACGTAGAGGCCAACTCGCCAGGAATGTTGCCAAGTATTACCCTCGAAATGACAGGTTGGGTTAGGTTACGTTATATTACGTTATTGATGTATATAAAGGTCCCACGGAGATGGAGAAACAGATTCGCCAGGAATGTTGTTAAATATTACCGCTGAGATGTTAGGTTGGGTTAGGTTAGGTTACATTACGTTATTGATATATAAAGGTCCCACGGAGACGGAGAAGCTAACTCGCCAGGAATGTTGTCAAATATTAGAGCCGAGATGATAGGTTGGGTTAGGTTACGTTGTATTACGTTATTGATGTATATGAAGGTCAAACGTAGACGTAGAGGCCAACAAGCCAGGAATGTGGTCAAATATTACCGCCGAGATGTTATGTTGGGTTAGGTTAGGTTATATTACGTTATTGATGTATACAAAGTTCCCACGAAGACACAGAGGCAAACTCGACAGGAATGTTGTCAAGTATTACCGCCGAGATGTTAGGTTGGGTAAGGTTAGGTTATATTACGTGATTGATGTATGTAAAGGTCCCACGGTGACGTAGATGCCAACTCGCCAGGAATGTTTTCAAATATTACCGCCGAGATGTTAGGTTGGGTTAGGTTAGGTTATATTACGTTATTGATGTATATAAATGTCCCACGGAGACGTAGATGCCAACTCGCCAGGAATGTTTTCAAATATTACCGCCGAGATGTTAGGATGAGTTAGGTTAGGTTATATTACGTTATAGATGCATATAAAGGTCCCACGGAGATGGAGAAGCCAACTCGCCAGGAATGTTGTCAAATATTACCGCTGAGATGTTAGGTTGGGTTAGGTTAGGTTATATTAAGTTATTGATGTATATAACGGTCCCACGGAGACGTAGAGGATAACAAGACAGGAATGTGGTCAAATATTACCGCCGAGTTGTTAGGTTGGGTTAGGTTAGGTTATATTACGTTATTGATGTATATAAATGTCCCACGGAGACGTAGAGGCCAACAATCCAGGAATGTGGTCAAATATTACCGCCGAGATGTTAGGTTGGGTTAGGTTAGGTTATATTACGTTATTGATGTATATAAAGGTCTCACGGAGACGTAGAGGCCAACTCGCCAGGAATGTTGTCAAGTATTACCGCCGAGATGTCAGGTTGGGTTAGGTTAGGTTATATTACGTTATAGATGTATATAAAGGTACCACGGAGACACAGAGGCCAGCAAGACAGGAATGTGGTCAAATATTACCGCCGAGATGTTAGGTTGGGTTAGGTTAGGTTATATGACGTTATTGATGTATATAAAGGTCCCACGGAGACGTAGAGGCCAACTCGCCAGGAATGTTGTCAAGTATTACCCTCGAAATGATAGGTTGGGTTAGGTTACGTTATATTACGTTATTGATGTATATGAAGGTCAAACGGAGACGTAGAGGCCAACTCGCCAGGAATGTTTTCAAATATTACCGCCGTGATGTTAGGGTGGGTTAGGTTAGGTTATATTACGTTATAGATGTATATAAAGGTCCCACGGAGACGTAGAGTCCAACAATCCAGGAATGTGGTCAAATATTACCGCCGAGATGTTAGGTTGGGTTAGGTTAGGTTATATTACGTTATTGATGTATATAAAGGTCTCACGGAGACGTAGAGGCCAACTCGCCAGGAATGTTGTCAAGTATTACCGCCGAGATGTTAGGTTGGGTTAGGTTAGGTTATATTACGTTATAGATGTATATAAAGGTACCACGGAGACACAGAGGCCAGCAAGACAGGAATGTGGTCAAATATTACCGCCGAGATGTTAGGTTGGGTTAGGTTAGGTTATATGACGTTATTGATGTATATAAAGGTCCCACGGAGACGTAGATGCCAACTCGCCAGGAATGTTTTCAAATATTACCGCCGAGATGTTGGGTTGGGTTAGGTTAGGTTATATTACGTTATTGATGTATATAAAGGTCCCACGGAGATGGAGAAGCAGACTCGCCAGGAATGTTGTTAAATATTACCGCTGAGATGTTAGGTTGGGTTAGGTTAGGTTACATTACGTTATTGATATATAAAGGTCCCACGGAGACGGAGAAGCTAACTCGCCAGGAATGTCGTCAAATATTAGCGCCGATATGATAGGTTGGGTTAGGTTACGTTGTATTACGTTATTGATGTATATGAAGGTCAAACGGAGACGTAGAGGCCAACAAGCCAGGAATGTGGTCAAATATTACCGCCGAGATGTTATGTTGGGTTAGGTTAGGTTATATTACGTTATTGATGTATACAAAGGTCCCACGAAGACACAGAGGCCAACTCGCCAGGAATGTTGTCAAGTATTACCGCCGAGATGTTAGGTTGGGTAAGGTTAGGTTATATTACGTGATTGATGTATGTAAAGGTCCCACGGTGACGTAGATGCCAACTCGCCAGGAATGTTTTCAAATATTACTGCCGAGATGTTAGGTTGGATTAGGTTAGGTTATATTACGTTATTGATGTATATAAATGTCCCACGGAGACGTAGATGCCAACTCGCCAGGAATGTTTTCAAATATTACCGCCGAGATGTTAGGATGAGTTAGGTTAGGTTATATTACGTTATAGATGCATATAAAGGTCCCACGGAGATGGAGAAGCCAACTCGCCAGGAATGTTGTCAAATATTACCGCTGAGATGTTAGGTTGGGTTAGGTTAGGTTATATTAAGTTATTGATGTATATAACGGTCCCACGGAGACGTAGAGGATAACAAGACAGGAATGTGGTCAAATATTACCGCCGAGTTGTTAGGTTGGGTTAGGTTAGGTTATATTACGTTATTGATGTATATAAATGTCCCACGGAGACGTAGAGGCCAACAATCCAGGAATGTGGTCAAATATTACCGCCGAGATGTTAGGTTGGGTTAGGTTAGGTTATATTACGTTATTGATGTATATAAAGGTCTCACGGAGACGTAGAGGCCAACTCGCCAGGAATGTTGTCAAGTATTACCGCCGAGATGTTAGGTTGGGTTAGGTTAGGTTATATTACGTTATAGATGTATATAAAGGTACCACGGAGACACAGAGGCCAGCAAGACAGGAATGTGGTCAAATATTACCGCCGAGATGTTAGGTTGGGTTAGGTTAGGTTATATGACGTTATTGATGTATATAAAGGTCCCACGGAGACGTAGAGGCCAACTCGCCAGGAATGTTGTCAAGTATTACCCTCGAAATGATAGGTTGGGTTAGGTTACGTTATATTACGTTATTGATGTATATGAAGGTCAAACGGAGACGTAGAGGCCAACTCGCCAGGAATGTTTTCAAATATTACCGCCGTGATGTTAGGGTGGGTTAGGTTAGGTTATATTACGTTATAGATGTATATAAAGGTCCCACGGAGACGTAGAGTCCAACAATCCAGGAATGTGGTCAAATATTACCGCCGAGATGTTAGGTTGGGTTAGGTTAGGTTATATTACGTTATTGATGTATATAAAGGTCTCACGGAGACGTAGAGGCCAACTCGCCAGGAATGTTGTCAAGTATTACCGCCGAGATGTTAGGTTGGGTTAGGTTAGGTTATATTACGTTATAGATGTATATAAAGGTACCACGGAGACACAGAGGCCAGCAAGACAGGAATGTGGTCAAATATTACCGCCGAGATGTTAGGTTGGGTTAGGTTAGGTTATATGACGTCATTGATGTATATAAAGGTCCCACGGAGACGTAGATGCCAACTCGCCAGGAATGTTTTCAAATATTACCGCCGAGATGTTGGGTTGGGTTAGGTTAGGTTATATTACGTTATTGATGTATATAAAGGTCCCACGGAGATGGAGAAGCAGACTCGCCAGGAATGTTGTTAAATATTACCGCTGAGATGTTAGGTTGGGTTAGGTTAGGTTACATTACGTTATTGATATATAAAGGTCCCACGGAGACGGAGAAGCTAACTCGCCAGGAATGTTTTCAAATATTACCGCCGAGATGTTAGGATGAGTTAGGTTAGGTTATATTACGTTATAGATGCATATAAAGGTCCCACGGAGATGGAGAAGCCAACTCGCCAGGAATGTTGTCAAATATTACCGCTGAGATGTTAGGTTGGGTTAGGTTAGGTTATATTAAGTTATTGATGTATATAACGGTCCCACGGAGACGTAGAGGATAACAAGACAGGAATGTGGTCAAATATTACCGCCGAGTTGTTAGGTTGGGTTAGGTTAGGTTATATTACGTTATTGATGTATATAAATGTCCCACGGAGACGTAGAGGCCAACAATCCAGGAATGTGGTCAAATATTACCGCCGAGATGTTAGGTTGGGTTAGGTTAGGTTATATTACGTTATTGATGTATATAAAGGTCTCACGGAGACGTAGAGGCCAACTCGCCAGGAATGTTGTCAAGTATTACCGCCGAGATGTTAGGTTGGGTTAGGTTAGGTTATATTACGTTATAGATGTATATAAAGGTACCACGGAGACACAGAGGCCAGCAAGACAGGAATGTGGTCAAATATTACCGCCGAGATGTTAGGTTGGGTTAGGTTAGGTTATATGACGTTATTGATGTATATAAAGGTCCCACGGAGACGTAGAGGCCAACTCGCCAGGAATGTTGTCAAGTATTACCCTCGAAATGATAGGTTGGGTTAGGTTACGTTATATTACGTTATTGATGTATATGAAGGTCAAACGGAGACGTAGAGGCCAACTCGCCAGGAATGTTTTCAAATATTACCGCCGTGATGTTAGGGTGGGTTAGGTTAGGTTATATTACGTTATAGATGTATATAAAGGTCCCACGGAGACGTAGAGTCCAACAATCCAGGAATGTGGTCAAATATTACCGCCGAGATGTTAGGTTGGGTTAGGTTAGGTTATATTACGTTATTGATGTATATAAAGTTCTCACGGAGACGTAGAGGCCAACTCGCCAGGAATGTTGTCAAGTATTACCGCCGAGATGTTAGGTTGGGTTAGGTTAGGTTATATTACGTTATAGATGTATATAAAGGTACCACGGAGACACAGAGGCCAGCAAGACAGGAATGTGGTCAAATATTACCGCCGAGATGTTAGGTTGGGTTAGGTTAGGTTATATGACGTCATTGATGTATATAAAGGTCCCACGGAGACGTAGATGCCAACTCGCCAGGAATGTTTTCAAATATTACCGCCGAGATGTTGGGTTGGGTTAGGTTAGGTTATATTACGTTATTGATGTATATAAAGGTCCCACGGAGATGGAGAAGCAGACTCGCCAGGAATGTTGTTAAATATTACCGCCGAGATGTTATGTTGGGTTAGGTTAGGTTATATTACGTTATTGATGTATACAAAGTTCCCACGAAGACACAGAGGCAAACTCGACAGGAATGTTGTCAAGTATTACCGCCGAGATGTTAGGTTGGGTAAGGTTAGGTTATATTACGTGATTGATGTATGTAAAGGTCCCACGGTGACGTAGATGCCAACTCGCCAGGAATGTTGTCAAATATTACCGCTGAGATGTTAGGTTGGGTTAGGTTAGGTTATATTAAGTTATTGATGTATATAACGGTCCCACGGAGACGTAGAGGATAACAAGACAGGAATGTTGTCAAGTATTACCGCCGAGATGTTAGGTTGGGTTAGGTTAGGTTATATTACGTTATAGATGTATATAAAGGTACCACGGAGACACAGAGGCCAGCAAGACAGGAATGTGGTCAAATATTACCGCCGAGATGTTAGGTTGGGTTAGGTTAGGTTATATGACGTTATTGATGTATATAAAGGTCCCACGGAGACGTAGAGGCCAACTCGCCAGGAATGTTGTCAAGTATTACCCTCGAAATGATAGGTTGGGTTAGGTTACGTTATATTACGTTATTGATGTATATGAAGGTCAAACGGAGACGTAGAGGCCAACTCGCCAGGAATGTTTTCAAATATTACCGCCGTGATGTTAGGGTGGGTTAGGTTAGGTTATATTACGTTATAGATGTATATAAAGGTCCCACGGAGACGTAGAGTCCAACAATCCAGGAATGTGGTCAAATATTACCGCCGAGATGTTAGGTTGGGTTAGGTTAGGTTATATTACGTTATTGATGTATATAAAGGTCTCACGGAGACGTAGAGGCCAACTCGCCAGGAATGTTGTCAAGTATTACCGCCGAGATGTTAGGTTGGGTTAGGTTAGGTTATATTACGTTATAGATGTATATAAAGGTACCACGGAGACACAGAGGCCAGCAAGACAGGAATGTGGTCAAATATTACCACCGAGATGTTAGGTTGGGTTAGGTTAGGTTATATGACGTCATTGATGTATATAAAGGTCCCACGGAGACGTAGATGCCAACTCGCCAGGAATGTTTTCAAATATTACCGCCGAGATGTTGGGTTGGGTTAGGTTAGGTTATATTACGTTATTGATGTATATAAAGGTCCCACGGAGATGGAGAAGCAGACTCGCCAGGAATGTTGTTAAATATTACCGCTGAGATGTTAGGTTGGGTTAGGTTAGGTTACATTACGTTATTGATATATAAAGGTCCCACGGAGACGGAGAAGCTAACTCGCCAGGAATGTTGTCAAATATTAGCGCCGATATGATAGGTTGGGTTAGGTTACGTTGTATTACGTTATTGATGTATATGAAGGTCAAACGGAGACGTAGAGGCCAACAAGCCAGGAATGTGGTCAAATATTACCGCCGAGATGTTATGTTGGGTTAGGTTAGGTTATATTACGTTATTGATGTATACAAAGTTCCCACGAAGACACAGAGGCAAACTCGACAGGAATGTTGTCAAGTATTACCGCCGAGATGTTAGGTTGGGTAAGGTTAGGTTATATTACGTGATTGATGTATGTAAAGGTCCCACGGTGACGTAGATGCCAACTCGCCAGGAATGTTTTCAAATATTACTGCCGAGATGTTAGGTTGGATTAGGTTAGGTTATATTACGTTATTGATGTATATAAATGTCCCACGGAGACGTAGATGCCAACTCGCCAGGAATGTTTTCAAATATTACCGCCGAGATGTTAGGTTGGGTTAGGTTAGGTTATATTACGTTATTGATGTATATCAAGATCCCACGGAGACGTAGAGGCCAACTCGCCATGTATGTTGTCAAATGTTATCGTCGAGATGTTAGGTTGGGTTATGTTAGGTTATATTACGTTATTGATGTATATAAAGGTCCCACGGAGATGGAGAAGCCAACTCGCCAGGAATGTTGTCAAATGTTATCGTCGAGATGTTAGGTTGGGTCAGGTTAGGTTATATTACGTTATTGATGTATATAAAGGTCCCACGGAGACGTAGAGGCCAAATCGCCAGGAATGTTGTCAAAAATTACCGCCGAGATGTAAGATTGGGTTAGGTGATGTTATATTACGTTATTGATGTATATAAAGGTCTCACGGAGACGTAGAGGCCAACTCGCCAGGAATGTTGTCAAGTATTACCGCCGAGATGTTAGGTTGGGTTAGGTTAGGTTATATTACGTTATAGATGTATATAAAGGTACCACGGAGACACAGAGGCCAGCAAGACAGGAATGTGGTCAAATATTACCGCCGAGATGTTAGGTTGGGTTAGGTTAGGTTATATGACGTTATTGATGTATATAAAGGTCCCACGGAGACGTAGATGCCAACTCGCCAGGAATGTTTTCAAATATTACCGCCGAGATGTTAGGTTGGGTTAGGTTAGGTTATATTACGTTATTGATGTATATAAAGGTACCACGGAGATGGAGAAGCAGACTCGCCAGGAATGTTGTCAAATATTACCGCTGAGATGTTAGGTTGGGTTAGGTTAGGTTATATTAAGTTATTGATGTATATAACGGTCCCACGGAGACGTAGAGGATAACAAGACAGGAATGTGGTCAAATATTACCGCCGAGTTGTTAGGTTGGGTTAGGTTAGGTTATATTACGTTATTGATGTATATAAATGTCCCACGGAGACGTAGAGGCCAACAATCCAGGAATGTGGTCAAATATTACCGCCGAGATGTTAGGTTGGGTTAGGTTAGGTTATATTACGTTATTGATGTATATAAAGGTCCCACGGAGACGTAGAGGCCAACTCGCCAGGAATGTTGTCAAGTATTACCCTCGAAATGATAGGTTGTGTTAGGTTACGTTATATTACGTTATTGATGTATATGAAGGTCAAACGGAGACGTAGAGGCCAACTCGCCAGGAATGTTTTCAAATATTACCGCCGTGATGTTAGGGTGGGTTAGGTTAGGTTATATTACGTTATAGATGTATATAAAGGTCCCACGGAGACGTAGAGTCCAACAATCCAGGAATGTGGTCAAATATTACCGCCGAGATGTTAGGTTGGGTTAGGTTAGGTTATATTACGTTATTGATGTATATAAAGGTCTCACGGAGACGTAGAGGCCAACTCGCCAGGAATGTTGTCAAGTATTACCGCCGAGATGTTAGGTTGGGTTAGGTTAGGTTATATTACGTTATAGATGTATATAAAGGTACCACGGAGACACAGAGGCCAGCAAGACAGGAATGTGGTCAAATATTACCGCCGAGATGTTAGGTTGGGTTAGGTTAGGTTATATGACGTTATTGATGTATATAAAGGTCCCACGGAGACGTAGATGCCAACTCGCCAGGAATGTTTTCAAATATTACCGCCGAGATGTTGGGTTGGGTTAGGTTAGGTTATATTACGTTATTGATGTATATAAAGGTCCCACGGAGATGGAGAAGCAGACTCGCCAGGAATGTTGTTAAATATTACCGCTGAGATGTTAGGTTGGGTTAGGTTAGGTTACATTACGTTATTGATATATAAAGGTCCCACGGAGACGGAGAAGCTAACTCGCCAGGAATGTTGTCAAATATTAGCGCCGATATGATAGGTTGGGTTAGGTTACGTTGTATTACGTTATTGATGTATATGAAGGTCAAACGGAGACGTAGAGGCCAACAAGCCAGGAATGTGGTCAAATATTACCGCCGAGATGTTATGTTGGGTTAGGTTAGGTTATATTACGTTATTGATGTATACAAAGGTCCCACGAAGACACAGAGGCCAACTCGCCAGGAATGTTGTCAAGTATTACCGCCGAGATGTTAGGTTGGGTAAGGTTAGGTTATATTACGTGATTGATGTATGTAAAGGTCCCACGGTGACGTAGATGCCAACTCGCCAGGAATGTTTTCAAATATTACTGCCGAGATGTTAGGTTGGATTAGGTTAGGTTATATTACGTTATTGATGTATATAAATGTCCCACGGAGACGTAGATGCCAACTCGCCAGGAATGTTTTCAAATATTACCGCCGAGATGTTAGGATGAGTTAGGTTAGGTTATATTACGTTATAGATGCATATAAAGGTCCCACGGAGATGGAGAAGCCAACTCGCCAGGAATGTTGTCAAATATTACCGCTGAGATGTTAGGTTGGGTTAGGTTAGGTTATATTACGTTATTGATGTATATAACGGTCCCACGGAGACGTAGAGGATAACAAGACAGGAATGTGGTCAAATATTACCGCCGAGTTGTTAGGTTGGGTTAGGTTAGGTTATATTACGTTATTGATGTATATAAATGTCCCACGGAGACGTAGAGGCCAACAAGCCAGGAATGTGGTCAAATATTACCGCCGAGATGTTAGGTTGGGTTAGGCTAGGTTATATTACGTTATTGATGTATATAAATGTCCCACGGAGACGTAGATGCCAACTCGCCAGGAATGTCTTCAAGTATTACCGCCGAGATGATAGGCTGGATTAGGTTACGTTATATTACGTTATTGATGTATATAAATGTCCCACGGAGACGTAGAGTCCAACAAGCCAGGAATGTGGTCAAATGTTACCGCCGAGATGTTAGGTTGGGTTAGGTTAGGTTACATTACGTTATTGATATATAAAGGTCCCACGGAGACGGAGAAGCTAACTCGCCAGGAATGTTGTCAAATATTAGAGCCGAGATGATAGGTTGGGTTAGGTTACGTTGTATTACGTTATTGATGTATATGAAGGTCAAACGTAGACGTAGAGGCCAACAAGCCAGGAATGTGGTCAAATATTACCGCCGAGATGTTATGTTGGGTTAGGTTAGGTTATATTACGTTATTGATGTATACAAAGTTCCCACGAAGACACAGAGGCAAACTCGCCAGGAATGTTGTCAAGTATTACCGCCGAGATGTTAGGTTGGGTAAGGTTAGGTTATATTACGTGATTGATGTATGTAAAGGTCCCACGGTGACGTAGATGCCAACTCGCCAGGAGTGTTTTCAAATATTACCGCCGAGATGTTAGGTTGGGTTAGGTTAGGTTATATTACGTTATTGATGTATATAAATGTCCCACGGAGACGTAGATGCCAACTCGCCAGGAATGTTTTCAAATATTACCGCCGAGATGTTAGGTTGGGTTAGGTTAGGTTATATTACGTTATTGATGTATATCAAGATCCCACGGAGACGTAGAGGCCAACTCGCCATGTATGTTGTCAAATGTTATCGTCGAGATGTTAGGTTGGGTTAGGTTAGGTTATATTACGTTATTGATGTATATAAAGGTCCCACGGAGATGGAGAAGCCAACTCGCCAGGAATGTTGTCAAATGTTATCGTCGAGATGTTAGGTTGGGTCAGGTTAGGTTATATTACGTTATTGATGTATATAAAGGTCCCACGGAGACGTAGAGGCCAAATCGCCAGGAATGTTGTCAAAAATTACCGCCGAGATGTAAGATTGGGTTAGGTGATGTTATATTACGTTATTGATGTATATAAATGTCCCACGGAGACGTAGAGTCCAACAAGCCAGGAATGTGGTCAAATATTACCGCCGAGATGTATGATTGGGTTAGGTGATGTTATATTACGTTATTGATGTATATAAAGGTCCCACGGAGACGTAGAGTCCAACAAGCCAGGAATGTGGTCAAATATTACCGCCGAGATGTATGATTGGGTTAGGTGATGTTATATTACGTTATTGATGTATATAAAGGTCCCACGGAGACGTAGAGGCCAACTCGCCAGGAATGTTGTCAAGTATTACCCTCGAGATGATAGGTTGGGTTAGGTTACGTTATATTACGTTATTGATGTATATAAAGGTCCCACGGAGATGGAGAAACAGATTCGCCAGGAATGTTGTTAAATATTACCGCTGAGATGTTAGGTTGGGTTAGGTTAGGTTACATTACGTTATTGATATATAAAGGTCCCACGGAGACGGAGAAGCTAACTCGCCAGGAATGTTGTCAAATATTAGAGCCGAGATGATAGGTTGGGTTAGGTTACGTTGTATTACGTTATTGATGTATATGAAGGTCAAACGTAGACGTAGAGGCCAACAAGCCAGGAATGTGGTCAAATATTACCGCCGAGATGTTATGTTGGGTTAGGTTAGGTTATATTACGTTATTGATGTATACAAAGTTCCCACGAAGACACAGAGGCAAACTCGCCAGGAATGTTGTCAAGTATTACCGCCGAGATGTTAGGTTGGGTAAGGTTAGGTTATATTACGTGATTGATGTATGTAAAGGTCCCACGGTGACGTAGATGCCAACTCGCCAGGAATGTTTTCAAATATTACCGCCGAGATGTTAGGTTGGGTTAGGTTAGGTTATATTACGTTATTGATGTATATAAATGTCCCACGGAGACGTAGATGCCAACTCGCCAGGAATGTTTTCAAATATTACCGCCGAGATGTTAGGTTGGGTTAGGTTAGGTTATATTACGTTATTGATGTATATCAAGATCCCACGGAGACGTAGAGGCCAACTCGCCATGTATGTTGTCAAATGTTATCGTCGAGATGTTAGGTTGGGTTAGGTTAGGTTATATTACGTTATTGATGTATATAAAGGTCCCACGGAGATGGAGAAGCCAACTCGCCAGGAATGTTGTCAAATGTTATCGTCGAGATGTTAGGTTGGGTCAGGTTAGGTTATATTACGTTATTGATGTATATAAAGGTCCCACGGAGACGTAGAGGCCAAATCGCCAGGAATGTTGTCAAAAATTACCGCCGAGATGTAAGATTGGGTTAGGTGATGTTATATTACGTTATTGATGTATATAAAGGTCCCACGGAGACGTAGATGCCAACTCGCCAGGAATGTTTTCAAATATTACCGCCGAGATGTTAGGTTGGGTTAGGTTAGGTTATATTACGTTATTGATGTATATAAAGGTCCCACGGAGATGGAGAAGCAGACTCGCCAGGAATGTTGTTAAATATTACCGCTGAGATGTTAGGTTGGGTTAGGTTAGGTTACATTACGTTATTGATATATAAAGGTCCCACGGAGACGGAGAAGCTAACTCGCCAGGAATGTTGTCAAATATTAGCGCCGATATGATAGGTTGGGTTAGGTTACGTTGTATTACGTTATTGATGTATATGAAGGTCAAACGGAGACGTAGAGGCCAACAAGCCAGGAATGTGGTCAAATATTACCGCCGAGATGTTATGTTGGGTTAGGTTAGGTTATATTACGTTATTGATGTATACAAAGGTCCCACGAAGACACAGAGGCCAACTCGCCAGGAATGTTGTCAAGTATTACCGCCGAGATGTTAGGTTGGGTAAGGTTAGGTTATATTACGTGATTGATGTATGTAAAGGACCCACGGTGACGTAGATGCCAACTCGCCAGGAATGTTTTCAAATATTACCGCCGAGATGTTAGGTTGGGTTAGGTTAGGTTATATTACGTTATTGATGTATATAAATGTCCCACGGAGACGTAGATGCCAACTCGCCAGGAATGTTTTCAAATATTACCGCCGAGATGTTAGGATGAGTTAGGTTAGGTTATATTACGTTATAGATGCATATAAAGGTCCCACGGAGACGGAGAAGCCAACTCGCCAGGAATGTTGTCAAATATTACCGCCGAGATCTATGATTGGGTTAGCTGATGTTATATTACGTTATTGATGTATATAAAGGTCCCACGGAGACGTAGAGGCCAACTCGCCAGGAATGTTGTCAAATATTACCGCCGAGATGATAGGTTGGGTTAGGTTACGTTATATTACGTTATTGATGTATATGAAGGTCTCACGGAGACGTAGAGGCCAACTCGCCAGCAATGTTGTCAAGTATTACCGCCGAGATGTTATGTTGGGTTAGGTTAGGTTATATTACGTTATTGATGTATACAAAGGTCCCACGAAGACACAGAGGCCAACTCGCCAGGAATGGTGTCAAGTATTACCGCCGAGATGTTAGGTTGGGTAAGGTTAGGTTATATTACGTGTTTGATGTATGTAAAGGTCCCACGGTGACGTAGATGCCAACTCGCCAGGAATGTTTTCAAATATTACCGCCGAGATGTTAGGTTGGGTTAGGTTAGGTTATATTACGTTATTGATGTATATAAATGTCCCACGGAGACGTAGATGCCAACTCGCCAGGAATGTTTTCAAATATTACCGCCGAGATGTTAGGATGAGTTAGGTTAGGTTATATTACGTTATAGATGCATATAAAGGTCCCACGGAGACGGAGAAGCCAACTCGCCAGGAATGTTGTCAAATATTACCGCCGAGATGTATGATTGGGTTAGGTGATGTTATATTACGTTATTGATGTATATAAAGGTCCCACGGAGACGTAGAGGCCAACTCGCCAGGAATGTTGTCAAATATTACCGCCGAGATGATAGGTTGGGTTAGGTTACGTTATATTACGTTATTGATGTATATGAAGGTCTCACGGAGACGTAGAGGCCAACTCGCCAGGAATGTTGTCAAGTATTACCGCCGAGATGTTAGGTTGGGTAAGGTTAGGTTATATTACGTGATTGATGTATGTAAAGGACCCACGGTGACGTAGATGCCAACTCGCCAGGAATGTTTTCAAATATTACCGCCGAAATGTTAGGTTGGGTTAGGTTAGGTTATATTACGTTATTGATGTATATAAATGTCCCACGGAGACGTAGATGCCAACTCGCCAGGAATGTTTTCAAATATTACCGCCGAGATGTTAGGATGAGTTAGGTTAGGTTATATTACGTTATAGATGCATATAAAGGTCCCACGGAGACGGAGAAGCCAACTCGCCAGGAATGTTGTCAAATATTACCGCCGAGATCTATGATTGGGTTAGCTGATGTTATATTACGTTATTGATGTATATAAAGGTCCCACGGAGACGTAGAGGCCAACTCGCCAGGAATGTTGTCAAATATTACCGCCGAGATGATAGGTTGGGTTAGGTTACGTTATATTACGTTATTGATGTATATGAAGGTCTCACGGAGACGTAGAGGCCAACTCGCCAGGAATGTTGTCAAGTATTACCGCCGAGATGTTAGGTTGGGTTAGGTTAGGTTATATTACGTTATAGATGTATATAAAGGTCCCACGGAGACGTAGAGTCCAACAATCCAGGAATGTGGTCAAATATTACCGCCGAGATGTTAGGTTGGGTTAGGTTAGGTTATACTACGTTATTGATGTATATAAAGGTCTCACGGAGACGTAGAGGCCAACTCGCCAGGAATGTTTTCAAGTATTACCGCCGAGATGTTAGGTTGGGCCAGGTTAGGTTATATTACGTTATTGATGTATATAAAAGTCCCACGAAGACATAGAGGCCAACAAGACAGGAATGTGGTCTAATATTACCGCCGAGATGTTAGGTTGGGTTAGGTTAGGTTATATAACGTTATTGATGTATATGAAGGTCTCACGGAGACGTAGAGGCCAACTCGCCAGGAATGTTGTCAAGTATTACCGCCGAGATGTTAGGTTGGGTTAGGTTAGGATATATTACGTTATAGATGTATATAAAGGTACCACGGAGACGTAGAGGCCAACTCGCCAGGAATGTTGTCAAATGTTACCGCCGAGATGATAGGTTAGGTTAGGTTAGGTTATATTTCGTTATTGATGTATATGAAGGTCCCACGGAGACGTAGACTCCAACTAGCCAGGTATGTTGTCAAATATTACCGCCGAGATGTTAGGTTGGGTTAGGTTAGGTTATATCACGTTATTGATGTATAGAAAGGTCCCACGGAGACGTAGAGGCCTACAAGCCAGGAATGTGGGCAAATATTATCGCCGAGATGTTAGGTTGGGTTAGGTTAGGTTAAATTACGTTATTGATATATAAAGGTCCCACGGAGACGGAGAAGCTAACTCGCCAGGAATGTTGTCAAATATTAGCGCCGAGATGATAGGTTGGGTTAGGTTACGTTGTATTACGTTATTGATGTATATGAAGGTCAAACGGAGACGTAGAGGCCAACAAGCCAGGAATGTGGTCAAATATTACCGCCGAGATGTTATGTTGGGTTAGGTTAGGTTATATTACGTTATTGATGTATACAAAGGTCCCACGAAGACACAGAGGCAAACTCGCCAGGAATATTGTCAAGTATTACCGCCGAGATGTTAGGTTGGGTAAGGTTAGGTTATATTACGTGATTGATGTATGTAAAGGTCCCACGGTGACGTAGATGCCAACTCGCCAGGAATGTTTTCAAAAATTACCGCCGAGATGTTAGGTTGGGTTAGGTTAGGTTATATTACGTTATTGATGTATATAAATGTCCCACGGAGACGTAGATGCCAACTCTCCAGGAATGTTTTCAAATATTACCGCCGAGATGTTAGGATGAGTTAGGTTAGGTTATATTACATTATAGATGCATATAAAGGTCCCACGGAGATGGAGAAGCCAACTCGCCAGGAATGTTGTCAAATATTACCGCTGAGATGTTAGGTTGGGTTAGGTTGGGTTATATTACGTTATTGATGTATATAACGGTCCCACGGAGACGTAGAGGATAACAAGACAGGAATGTGGTCAAATATTACCGCCGAGATATTAGGTTGGGTTAGGCTAGGTTATATTACGTTATTGATGTATATAAATGTCCCACGGAGACGTAGATGCCAACTCGCCAGGAATGTCTTCAAGTATTACCGCCGAGATGATAGGCTGGGTTAGGTTACGTTATATTACGTTATTGATGTATATAAATGTCCCACGGAGACGTAGAGTCCAACAAGCCAGGAATGTGGTCAAATATTACCGCCGAGATGTATGATTGGGTTAGGTGATGTTATACTACGTTATTGATGTATATAAAGTTCCCACGGAGACGTAGAGGCCAACTCGCCAGGAATGTTGTCAAGTATTACCCTCGAAATGATAGGTTGGGTTAGGTTACGTTATATTACGTTATTGATGTATATGAAGGTCAAACGGAGGCGTAGAGGCCAACTCGCCAGGAATGTTTTCAAATATTACCGCCGTGATGTTAGGGTGGGTTAGGTTAGGTTATATTACGTTATAGATGTATATAAAGGTCCCACGGAGACGTAGAGTCCAACAAGCCAGGAATGTGGTCAAATACTACCGCCGAGATGTTAGGTTGGGTTAGGTTAGGTTATATTACGTTATTGATGTATACAATGGTCCCACGGAGACGTAGAGGTCAACTCGCCAGGTATGTTTTCTAATATTACCGCCGAGATGTTAGGTTGGGTTAGGTTATGTTATATTACGTTATAGATGTATATAAAGGTCCCACGGAGACGTAGAGTCCAACAATCCAGGAATGTTGTCAAATATTACCGCCGAGATGTTAGGTTGGGTTAGGTTAGGTTATATTACGTTATTGATGTATATAAAGGTCTCACGGAGACGTAGAGGCCAACTCGCCAGGAATGTTTTCTAGTATTACCGCCGAGATGTTAGGTTGGGTTAGGTTAGGTTATATTACGTTATAGATGTATATAAAGGTACCATGGAGACGTAGAGTCCAACAATCCAGGAATGTGGTCAAATATTACCGCCGAGATGTTAGGTTGGGTTAGGTTAGGTTATATTACGTTATTGATGTATATAAAGGTCTCACGGAGACGTAGAGGCCAACTCGCCAGGAATGTTTTCAAGTATTACCGCCGAGATGTTAGGTTGGGTAAGGTTAGGTTATATTACGTTATTGATGTATATAAAGGTCCCACGGAGATGGAGAAGCAGACTCGCCAGGAATGTTGTTAAATATTACCCCTGAGATGTTAGGTTGGGTTAGGTTAGGTTACATTACGTTATTGATATATAAAGGTCCCACGGAGACGGAGAAGCTAACTCGCCAGGAATGTTGTCAAATATTAGCGCCGAGATGATAGGTTGGGTTAGGTTACGTTATACTACGTTATTGATGTATATAAAGGTCCCACGGAGACGCAGATGCCAACTCGCCAGGAATGTTTTCAAATATTACCGCAGAGATGTTAGGTTGGGTTAGGTTAGGTTATATTACGTTATTGATGTATACAAAGGTCCCACGAAGACACAGAGGCCAACTCGCCAGGAATGTGGTCAAATATTACCGCCGAGATGTATGATTGGGTTAGGTGATGTTATACTACGTTATTGATGTATATAAAGTTCCCACGGAGACGTAGAGGCCAACTCGCCAGGAATGTTGTCAAGTATTACCCTCGAAATGATAGGTTGGGTTAGGTTACGTTATATTACATTATTGATGTATATGAAGGTCAAACGGAGACGTAGAGGCCAACTCGCCAGGAATGTTTTCAAATATTACCGCCGTGATGTTAGGGTGGGTTAGGTTAGGTTATATTACGTTATAGATGTATATAAAGGTCCCACGGAGACGTAGAGTCCAACAAGCCAGGAATGTGGTCAAATATTACCGCCGAGATGTTAGGTTGGGTTAGGTTAGGTTATATTACGTTATTGATGTATACAATGGTCCCACGGAGACGTAGAGGTCAACTCGCCAGGTATGTTTTCTAATATTACCGCCGAGATGTTAGGTTGGGTTAGGTTATGTTATATTACGTTATAGATGTATATAAAGGTCCCACGGAGACGTAGAGTCCAACAATCCAGGAATGTTGTCAAATATTACCGCCGAGATGTTAGGTTGGGTTAGGTTAGGTTATATTACGTTATTGATGTATATAAAGGTCTCACGGAGACGTAGAGGCCAACTCGCCAGGAATGTTTTCAAGTATTACCGCCGAGATGTTAGGTTGGGTTAGGTTAGGTTATATTACGTTATAGATGTACATAAAGGTCCCACGGAGACGTAGAGTCCAACAATCCAGGAATGTGGTCAAATATTACCGCCGAGATGTTAGGTTGGGTTAGGTTAGGTTATATTACGTTATTGATGTATATAAAGGTCTCACGGAGACGTAGAGGCCAACTCGCCAGGAATGTTTTCAAGTATTACCGCCGAGATGTTAGGTTGGGTTAGGTTAGGTTATATTACGTTATTGATGTATATAAAGGTCCCACGGAGATGGAGAAGCAGACTCGCCAGGAATGTTGTTAAATATTACCCCTGAGATGTTAGGTTGGGTTAGGTTAGGTTACATTACGTTATTGATATATAAAGGTCCCACGGAGACGGAGAAGCTAACTCGCCAGGAATGTTGTCAAATATTAGCGCCGAGATGATAGGTTGGGTTAGGTTACGTTATACTACGTTATTGATGTATATAAAGGTCCCACGGAGACGCAGATGCCAACTCGCCAGGAATGTTTTCAAATATTACCGCAGAGATGTTAGGTTGGGTTAGGTTAGGTTATATTGCGTTATTGATGTATACAAAGGTCCCACGAAGACACAGAGGCCAACTCGCCAGGAATGTTGTCAAGTATTACCGCCGAGATGTTAGGTTGGGTAAGGTTAGGTTATATTACGTGATTGATGTATGTAAAGGTCCCACGGTGACGTAGATGCCAACTCGCCAGGAATGTTTTCAAATATTACCGCCGAGATGTTAGGTTGGGTTAGGTTAGGTTATATTACGTTATTGATGTATATAAATGTCCCACGGAGACGTAGATGCCAACTCGCCAGGAATGTTGTCAAATATTACCGCCGAGATGATAGGTTGGGTTAGGTTACGTTATATTACGTTATTGATGTATATGAAGGTCAAACGGAGACGTAGAGGCCAAATCGCCAGGAATGTTTTCAAATATTACCGCCGTGATGTTAGGATGGGTTAGGTTAGGTTATATTACGTTATAGATGCATATAAAGGTCCCACGGAGACGGAGAAGCCAATTCGCCAGGAATGTTGTCAAATATTACCGCCGAGATGTTAGGTTGGGTCAGGTTAGGTTATATTACGTTATTGATGTATATAAAAGTCCCACGAAGACATAGAGGCCAACAAGACAGGAATGTGGTCAAATATTACCGCCGAGATGTTAGGTTGGGTTAGGTTAGGTTATATTACGTGATTGATGTATGTAAAGGTCCCACGGAGACGTAGATGCCAACTCGCCAGGATTGTTTTCAAGTATTACCGCCGAGATGTTAGGTTGGGTTAGGTTAGGTTATATTACGTGATTGATGTTTATAAAGGTCGAACGGAGACGTAGATGCCAACAAGCCAGGAATGTGATCAAATATTACCGCCGAGATGTATGATTGGGTTAGGTGATGTTATATTACGTTATTGATGTATATAAAGTTCCCACGGAGACGTAGAGGCCAACTCGCCAGGAATGTTGTCAAGTATTAGCGCCGAGATGATAGGTTGGGTTAGGTTACGTTATATTTCGTTATTGATGTATATGAAGGTCAAACGGAGACGTAGAGGCCAACTCGCCAGGAATGTTGTCAAATATTACCGCCGAGATGTTAGGTTGGGTTAGGTTAGGTTATATGACGTTATTGATGTATATAAAGGTCCCACGGAGACGTAGATGCCAACTCGCCAGGAATGTTTTCAAATATTACCGCCGAGATGTTAGGTTGGGTTAGGTTAGGTTATATTACGTTATAGATGTATATAAAGGTCCCACGGAGACGTAGCGTCCAACAAGCCAGCAATGTGGTCAAATATTACCACCGAGGTGTAAGATTGGGTTAGGTGATGTTATATTACGTTATTGATGTATATAAAGATCCAACGGAGACGTGGAGGCCAACTCGCCAGGTATGTTGTCAAATATTACCGCCGAGATGTTAGGTTGGGTCAGGTTAGGTTATATTACGTTATTGATGTATATAAAAGTCCCACGAAGACATAGAGGCCAACAAGACAGGAATGTGGTCAAATATTACCGCCGAGATGTTAGGTTGGGTTAGGTTAGGTTATATTACGTGATTGATGTATGTAAAGGTCCCACGGAGACGTAGATGCCAACTCGCCAGGATTGTTTTCAAGTATTACCGCCGAGATGTTAGGTTGGGTTAGGTTAGGTTATATTACGTGATTGATGTTTATAAAGGTCGAACGGAGACGTAGATGCCAACAAGCCAGGAATGTGGTCAAATATTACCGCCGAGATGTATGATTGGGTTAGGTGATGTTATATTACGTTATTGATGTATATAAAGTTCCCACGGAGACGTAGAGGCCAACTCGCCAGGAATGTTGTCAAGTATTAGCGCCGAGATGATAGGTTGGGTTAGGTTACGTTATATTACGTTATTGATGTATATGAAGGTCAAACGGAGACGTAGAGGCCAACTCGCCAGGAATGTTTTCAAATATTACCGCCGTGATGTTAGGATGGGTTAGGTTAGGTTATATTACGTGATTGATGTATGTAAAGGTCCCACGGAGACGTAGATGCCAACTCGCCAGGATTGTTTTCAAGTATTACCGCCGAGATGTTAGGTTGGGTTAGGTTAGGTTATATTACGTGATTGATGTTTATAAAGGTCGAACGGAGACGTAGATGCCAACAAGCCAGGAATGTGGTCAAATATTACCGCCGAGATGTATGATTGGGTTAGGTGATGTTATATTACGTTATTGATGTATATAAAGTTCCCACGGAGACGTAGAGGCCAACTCGCCAGGAATGTTGTCAAGTATTAGCGCCGAGATGATAGGTTGGGTTAGGTTACGTTATATTACGTTATTGATGTATATAAAGGTCCCACGGAGACGTAGATGCCAAATCGCCAGGTATGTTTTCACATATTACCAGCGAGATGTTAGATTGGGTTAGGTTAGGTTATATTACGTTATTGAAGTATATAAAGGTCCCACGGAGACGGAGAAGCCAACTCGCCAGGAATGTTGTCAAATATTACCGCCGAGATGTTTGGTTGGGTTAGGTTAGGTTATATTACATTATTGATGTATATAAATGTCCCACGGAGTCATAGAGGCCAACAGGACAGGAATGTGGTCAAATATTACCGCCGAGGTGTTAGGTTGGGTTAGGTTAGGTTATATTACGTTATTGATGTATATCAAGATCCCACGGAGACGTAGAGGCCAACTCGCCAGGTATGTTGTCAAATATTACCGCCGAGATGTTAGGTTGGGTTAGGTTAGGTTATATTACGTGATTGATGTTTATAAAGGTCGAACGGAGACGTAGATGCCAACAAGCCAGGAATGTGGTCAAATATTACCGCCGAGATGTATGATTGGGTTAGGTGATGTTATATTACGTTATTGATGTATATAAAGTTCCCACGGAGACGTAGAGGCCAACTCGCCAGGAATGTTGTCAAGTATTAGCGCCGAGATGATAGGTTGGGTTAGGTTACGTTATATTACGTTATTGATGTATATAAAGATCCAACGGAGACGTAGAGGCCAACTCGCCAGGTATGTTGTCAAATATTACCGCCGAGATATTAGGTTGGGTTAGGTTAGGTTATATTACGTTATAGATGTATATAAAGGTCCCACGGAGACGGAGAAGCTAACTCGCCAGGAATGTTGTCAAATATTACAGCCGAGATGTTAGATTGGGTTAGGTTAGGTTCTATTACGTTATTGATGTATATAAAAGTCCCACGGAGACTTAGAGGCCAAATCGCCAGGTATGTTTTCACATATTACCAGCGAGATGTTAGATTGGGTTAGGTTAGGTTATATTACGTTATTGAAGTATATAAAGGTCCCACGGAGACGGAGAAGCCAACTCGCCAGGAATGTTGTCAAATATTACCGCCGAGATGTTTGGTTGTGTTAGGTTAGGTTATATTACATTATTGATGTATATAAATGTCCCACGGAGTCATAGAGGCCAACAGGACAGGAATGTGGTCAAGTATTAGCGCCGAGATGATAGGTTGGGTTAGGTTACGTTATATTACGTTATTGATGTATATGAAGGTCAAACGGAGACGTAGAGGCCAACTCGCCAGGAATGTTTTCAAATATTACCGCCGTGATGTTAGGATGGGTTAGGTTAGGTTATATTACGTTATAGATGCATATAAAGGTCCCACGGAGACGGAGAAGCCAACTCGCCAGGAATGTTGTCAAATATTACCGCCGAGATGTTAGGTTGGGTTAGGTTAGGTTATATGACGTTATTGATGTATATAAAGGTCCCACGGAGACGTAGATGCCAACTCGCCAGGAATGTTTTCAAATATTACCGCCGAGATGTTAGGTTGGGTTAGGTTAGGTTATATTACGTTATAGATGTATATAAAGGTCCCACGGAGACGTAGCGTCCTACAAGCCAGCAATGTGGTCAAATATTACCACCGAGGTGTAAGATGGGGTTAGGTGATGTTATATTACGTTATTGATGTATATAAAGATCCAACGGAGACGTAGAGGCCAACTCGCCAGGTATGTTGTCAAATATTACCGCCGAGATATTAGGTTGGGTTAGGTTAGGTTATATTACGTTATAGATGTATATAAAGGTCCCACGGAGACGGAGAAGCTAACTCGCCAGGAATGTTGTCAAATATTACAGCCGAGATGTTAGATTGGGTTAGGTTAGGTTCTATTACGTTATTGATGTATATAAAGGTCCCACGGAGACGTAGATGCCAAATCGCCAGGTATGTTTTCACATATTACCAGCGAGATGTTAGATTGGGTTAGGTTAGGTTATATTACGTTATTGAAGTATATAAAGGTCCCACGGAGACGGAGAAGCCAACTCGCCAGGAATGTTGTCAAATATTACCGCCGAGATGTTTGGTTGGGTTAGGTTAGGTTATATTACATTATTGATGTATATAAATGTCCCACGGAGTCATAGAGGCCAACAGGACAGGAATGTGGTCAAATATTACCGCCGAGGTGTTAGGTTGGGTTAGGTTAGGTTATATTACGTTATTGATGTATATCAAGATCCCACGGAGACGTAGAGGCCAACTCGCCAGGTATGTTGTCAAATATTACCGCCGAGATGTTAGGTTGGGTTAGGTTAGGTTATATTACGTGATTGATGTTTATAAAGGTCGAACGGAGACGTAGATGCCAACAAGCCAGGAATGTGGTCAAATATTACCGCCGAGATGTATGATTGGGTTAGGTGATGTTATATTACGTTATTGATGTATATAAAGTTCCCACGGAGACGTAGAGGCCAACTCGCCAGGAATGTTGTCAAGTATTAGCGCCGAGATGATAGGTTGGGTTAGGTTACGTTATATTACGTTATTGATGTATATGAAGGTCAAACGGAGACGTAGAGGCCAACTCGCCAGGAATGTTTTCAAATATTACCGCCGTGATGTTAGGATGGGTTAGGTTAGGTTATATTACGTTATAGATGCATATAAAGGTCCCACGGAGACGGAGAAGCCCACTCGCCAGGAATGTTGTCAAATATTACCGCCGAGATGTTAGGTTGGGTTAGGTTAGGTTATATGACGTTATTGATGTATATAAAGGTCCCACGGAGACGTAGATGCCAACTCGCCAGGAATGTTTTCAAATATTACCGCCGAGATGTTAGGTTGGGTTAGGTTAGGTTATATTACGTTATAGATGTATATAAAGGTCCCACGGAGACGTAGCGTCCTACAAGCCAGCAATGTGGTCAAATATTACCACCGAGGTGTAAGATTGGGTTAGGTGATGTTATATTACGTTATTGATGTATATAAAGATCCAACGGAGACGTAGAGGCCAACTCGCCAGGTATGTTGTCAAATATTACCGCCGAGATATTAGGTTGGGTTAGGTTAGGTTATATTACGTTATAGATGTATATAAAGGTCCCACGGAGACGGAGAAGCTAACTCGCCAGGAATGTTGTCAAATATTACAGCCGAGATGTTAGATTGGGTTAGGTTAGGTTCTATTACGTTATTGATGTATATAAAGGTCCCACGGAGACGTAGATGCCAAATCGCCAGGTATGTTTTCACATATTACCAGCTAGATGTTAGATTGGGTTAGGTTAGGTTATATTACGTTATTGAAGTATATAAAGGTCCCACGGAGACGGAGAAGCCAACTCGCCAGGAATGTTGTCAAATATTACCGCCGAGATGTTTGGTTGGGTTAGGTTAGGTTATATTACATTATTGATGTATATAAATGTCCCACGGAGTCATAGAGGCCAACAGGACAGGAATGTGGTCAAATATTACCGCCGAGGTGTTAGGTTGGGTTAGGTTAGGTTATATTACGTTATTGATGTATATCAAGATCCCACGGAGACGTAGAGGCCAACTCGCCAGGTATGTTGTCAAATATTACCGCCGAGATGTTAGGTTGGGTTAGGTTAGGTTATATTACGTGATTGATGTTTATAAAGGTCGAACGGAGACGTAGATGCCAACAAGCCAGGCATGTGGTCAAATATTACCGCCGAGATGTATGATTGGGTTAGGTGATGTTATATTACGTTATTGATGTATATAAAGTTCCCACGGAGACGTAGAGGCCAACTCGCCAGGAATGTTTTCAAATATTACCGCCGTGATGTTAGGATGGGTTAGGTTAGGTTATATTACGTTATAGATGCATATAAAGGTCCCACGGAGACGGAGAAGCCAACTCGCCAGGAATGTTGTCAAATATTACCGCCGAGATGTTAGGTTGGGTTAGGTTAGGTTATATGACGTTATTGATGTATATAAAGGTCCCACGGAGACGTAGATGCCAACTCGCCAGGAATGTTTTCAAATATTACCGCCGAGATGTTAGGTTGGGTTAGGTTAGGTTATATTACGTTATAGATGTATATAAAGGTCCCACGGAGACGTAGAGTCCAACAAGCCAGGAATGTGGTCAAATATTACCGCCGAGATGTTAGGTTGGGTTAGGTTAGGTTATATTACGTTATTCATGTATACAATGGTCCCACGGAGACGTAGAGGTCAACTCGCCAGGTATGTTTTCTAATATTACCGCCGAGATGTTAGGTTGGGTTAGGTTATGTTATATTACGTTATAGATGTATATAAAGGTCGCACGGAGACGTAGAGTCCAACAATCCAGGAATGTGGTCAAATATTACCGCCGAGATGTTAGGTTGGGTTAGGTTAGGTTACATTACGTTATTGATGTATATAAAGGTCTCACGGAGACGTAGAGGCCAACTCGCCAGGAATGTTTTCAAGTATTACCGCCGAGATGTTAGGTTGGGTTAGGTTAGGTTATATTACGTTATAGATGTATATAAAGGTCCCACGGAGACGTAGAGTCCAACAATCCAGGAATGTGGTCAAATATTACCACCGAGGTGTAAGATTGGGTTAGGTGATGTTATATTACGTTATTGATGTATATAAAGTTCCCACGGAGACGTAGAGGCCAACTCGCCAGGTATGTTGTCAAATATTACCGCCGAGATATTAGGTTGGGTTAGGTTAGGTTATATTACGTGATTGATGTTTATAAAGGTCGAACGGAGACGTAGATGCCAACAAGCCAGGAATGTGGTCAAATATTACCGCCGAGATGTTAGGATGGGTTAGGTTAGGTTATATTACGTTATAGATGCATATAAAGGTCCCACGGAGACGGAGAAGCCAACTCGCCAGGAATGTTGTCAAATATTACCGCCGAGATGTTAGGTTGGGTTAGGTTAGGTTATATGACGTTATTGATGTATATAAAGGTCCCACGGAGACGTAGCGTCCAACAAGCCAGCAATGTGGTCAAATATTACCACCGAGGTGTAAGATTGGGTTAGGTGATGTTATATTACGTTATTGATGTATATAAAGTTCCCACGGAGACGTAGGGCCAACTCGCCAGGAATGTTGTCAAGTATTAGCGCCGAGATGATAGGTTGGGTTAGGTTACGTTATATTTCGTTATTGATGTATATGAAGGTCAAACGGAGACGTAGAGGCCAACTCGCCAGGAATGTTTTCAAATATTACCGCCGTGATGTTAGGATGGGTTAGGTTAGGTTATATTACGTTATAGATGCATATAAAGGTCCCACGGAGACGGAGAAGCCAACTCGCCAGGAATGTTGTCAAATATTACCGCCGAGATGTTAGGTTGGGTTAGGTGATGCTATATTACGTTATTGATGTATATAAAGATCCAACGGAGACGTAGATGCCAACTCGCCAGGAATGTTTTCAAATATTACCGCCGAGATATTAGGTTGGGTTAGGTTAGGTTATATTACGTTATAGATGTATATAAAGGTCCCACGGAGACGGAGAAGCTAACTCGCCAGGAATGTTGTCAAATATTACAGCCGAGATGTTAGATTGGGTTAGGTTAGGTTCTATTACGTTATTGATGTATATAAAAGTCCCACGGGGACTTAGAGGCCAAATCGCCAGGTATGTTTTCACATATTACCAGCGAGATGTTAGATTGGGTTAGGTTAGGGTATATTACGTTATTGAAGTATATAAAGGTCCCACGGAGACGGAGAAGCCAACTCGCCAGGAATGTTGTCAAATATTACCGCCGAGATGTTTGGTTGGGTTAGGTTAGGTTATATTACATTATTGATGTATATAAATGTCCCACGGAGTCATAGAGGCCAACAGGACAGGAATGTGGTCAAGTATTAGCGCCGAGATGATAGGTTGGGTTAGGTTACGTTATATTACGTTATTGATGTATATGAAGGTCAAACGGAGACGTAGAGGCCAACTCGCCAGGAATGTTTTCAAATATTACCGCCGTGATGTTAGGATGGGTTAGGTTAGGTTATATTACGTTATAGATGCATATAAAGGTCCCACGGAGACGGAGAAGCCAACTCGCCAGGAATGTTGTCAAATATTATCGCCGAGATGTTAGGTTGGGTTAGGTTAGGTTATATGACGTTATTGATGTATATAAAGGTCCCACGGAGACGTAGATGCCAACTCGCCAGGAATGTTTTCAAATATTACCGCCGAGATGTTAGGTTGGGTTAGGTTAGGTTATATTACGTTATAGATGTATATAAAGGTCCCACGGAGACGTAGCGTCCAACAAGCCAGCAATGTGGTCAAATATTACCACCGAGGTGTAAGATTGGGTTAGGTGATGTTATATTACGTTATTGATGTATATACGGATCCCACGGAGACGTAGAGGCCAACTCGCCAGGTATGTTGTCAAATATTACCGCCGAGATATTAGGTTGGGTTAGGTTAGGTTATATTACGTTATAGATGTATATAAAGGTCCCACGGAGACGGAGAAGCTAACTCGCCAGGAATGTTGTCAAATATTACAGCCGAGATGTTAGATTGGGTTAGGTTAGGTTCTATTACGTTATTGATGTATATAAAGGTCCCACGGAGACGTAGAGGCCAAATCGCCAGGTATGTTTTCACATATTACCAGCGAGATGTTAGATTGGGTTAGGTTAGGTTATATTACGTTATTGAAGTATATAAAGGTCCCACGGAGACGGAGAAGCCAACTCGCCAGGAATGTTGTCAAATATTACCGCCGAGATGTTTGGTTGGGTTAGGTTAGGTTATATTACATTATTGATGTATATAAATGTCCCACGGAGTCATAGAGGCCAACAGGACAGGAATGTGGTCAAATATTACCGCCGAGGTGTTAGGTTGGGTTAGGTTAGGTTATATTACGTTATTGATGTATACAATGGTCCCACGGAGACGTAGAGGTCAACTCGCCAGGTATGTTTTCTAATATTACCGCCGAGATGTTAGGTTGGGTTAGGTTATGTTATATTACGTTATAGATGTATATAAAGGTCGCACGGAGACGTAGAGTCCAACAATCCAGGAATGTGGTCAAATATTACCGCCGAGATGTTAGGTTGGGTTAGGTTAGGTTATGTTACGTTATTGATGTATATAAAGGTCTCACGGAGACGTAGAGGCCAACTCGCCAGGAATGTTTTCAAGTATTACCGCCGAGATGTTAGGTTGGGTTAGGTTAGGTTACATTACGTTATAGATGTATATAAAGGTCCCACGGAGACGTAGAGTCCAACAATCCAGGAATGTGGTCAAATATTACCGCCGAGATGTTAGGATGAGTTAGGTTAGGTTATATTACGTTATAGATGCATATAAAGGTCCCACGGAGACGGAGAAGCCAACAAGCCAGGAATGTGGTCAAATATTACCGCCGAGATGTATGATTGGGTTAGGTGATGTTATATTACGTTATTTATGTATATAAAGGTCCCACGGAGACGTAGAGGCCAACTCGCCAGGAATGTTGTCAAGTATTACCCTCGAAATGATAGGTTGGGTTAGGTTACGTTATATTACGTTATTGATGTATATGAAGGTCAAACGGAGACGTAGAGTCCAACAAGCCAGGAATGTGGTCAAATATTACCGCCGAGATGTTAGGTTGGGTTAGGTTAGGTTATATTACGTTATTGATGTATACAATGGTCCCACGGAGACGTAGAGGTCAACTCGCCAGGTATGTTTTCTAATATTACCGCCGAGATGTTAGGTTGGGTTAGGTTATGTTATATTACGTTATAGATGTATATAAAGGTCCCACGGAGACGTAGAGTCCAACAATCCAGGAATGTGGTCAAATATTACCGCCGAGATGTTAGGTTGGGTTAGGTTAGGTTATATTACGTTATTGATGTATATAAAGGTCTCACGGAGACGTAGAGGCCAACTCGCCAGGAATGTTTTCGAGTATTACCGCCGAGATGTTAGGTTGGGTTAGGTTAGGTTATATTACGTTATTGATGTATATAAAGGTCCCACGGAGATGGAGAAGCAGACTCGCCAGGAATGTTGTTAAATATTACCGCTGAGATGTTAGGTTGGGTTAGGTTAGGTTACATTACGTTATTGATATATAAAGGTCCCACGGAGACGGAGAAGCTAACTCGCCAGGAATGTTGTCAAATATTAGCGCCGAGATGATAGGTTGGGTTAGGTTACGTTGTATTACGTTATTGATGTATATGAAGGTCAAACGGAGACGTAGAGGCCAACAAGCCAGGAATGTGGTCAAATATTACCGCCGAGATGTTATGTTGGGTTAGGTTAGGTTATATTACGTTATTGATGTATACAAAGGTCCCACGAAGACACAGAGGCCAACTCGCCAGGAATGTTGTCAAGTATTAACGCCGAGATGTTAGGTTGGGTAAGGTTAGGTTATATTACGTGATTGATGTATGTAAAGGTCCCACGGTGACGTAGATGCCAACTCGCCAGGAATGTTTTCAAATATTACCGCCGAGATGTTAGGTTGGGTTAGGTTAGGTTATATTACGTTATCGATGTATATAAATGTCCCACGGAGACGTAGATGCCAACTCGCCAGGAATGTTTTCAAATATTACCGCCGAGATGTTAGGATGAGTTAGGTTAGGTTATATTACGTTATAGATGCATATAAAGGTCCCACGGAGACGGAGAAGCCAACTCGCCAGGAATGTTGTCAAATATTACCGCCGAGATGTATGATTGGGTTAGGTGATGTTATATTACGTTATTGATGTATATAAAGGTCCCACGGAGACGTAGAGGCCAACTCGCCAGGAATGTTGTCAAATATTACCGCCGAGATGATAGGTTGGGTTAGGTTACGTTATATTACGTTATTGATGTATATGAAGGTCAAACGGAGACGTAGAGGCCAAATCGCCAGGAATGTTGTCAAATATTACCGCCGAGATGATAGGTTGGGTTAGGTTACGTTATATTACGTTATTGATGTATATGAAGGTCAAACGGAGACGTAGAGGCCAAATCGCCAGGAATGTTTTCAAATATTACCGCCGTGATGTTAGGATGGGTTAGGTTAGGTTATATTACGTTATAGATGCATATAAAGGTCCCACGGAGACGGAGAAGCCAATTCGCCAGGAATGTTGTCAAATATTACCGCCGAGATGTTAGGTTGGGTCAGGTTAGGTTATATTACGTTATTGATGTATATAAAGGTCCCACGGAGACGTAGAGGCCAAATCGCCAGGTATGTTTTCACATATTACCAGCGAGATGTTAGATTGGGTTAGGTTAGGTTATATTACGTTATTGAAGTATATAAAGGTCCCACGGAGACGGAGAAGCCAACTCGCCAGGAATGTTTTCAAATATTATCGCCGAGATGTTAGGATGAGTTAGGTTAGGCTATATTACGTTATAGATGCATATAAAGGTCCCACGGAGATGGAGAAGCCAACTCGCCAGGAATGTTGTCAAATATTACCGCTGAGATGTTAGGTTGGGTTAGGTTAGGTTATATTACGTTATTGATGTATATAACGGTTCCACGGAAACGTAGAGGATAACAAGACAGGAATGTGGTCAAATATTACCGCCGAGTTGTTAGGTTGGGTTAGGTTAGGTTATATTACGTTATTGATGTATATAAATGTCCCACGGAGACGTAGAGGCCAACAATCCAGGAATGTGGTCAAATATTACCGCCGAGATGTTAGGTTGGGTTAGGCTAGGTTATATTACGTTATTGATGTATATAAATGTCCCACGGAGACGTAGATGCCAACTCGCCAGGAATGTCTTCAAGTATTACCGCCGAGATGATAGGCTGGGTTAGGTTACGTTATATTACGTTATTGATGTATATAAATGTCCCACGGAGACGTAGAGTCCAACAAGCCAGGAATGTGGTCAAACATTACCGCCGAGATGTATGATTGGGTTAGGTGATGTTATCCTACGTTATTGATGTATATAAAGTTCCCACGGAGACGTAGAGGCCAACTCGCCAGGAATGTTGTCAAGTATTACCCTCGAAATGATAGGTTGGGTTAGGTTACGTTATATTACGTTATTGATGTATATGAAGGTCAAACGGAGACGTAGAGGCCAACTCGCCAGGAATGTTTTCAAATATTACCGCCGTGATGTTAGGGTGGGTTAGGTTAGGTTATATTACGTTATAGATGCATATAAAGGTCCCACGGAGACGGAGAAGCCAACAAGCCAGGAATGTGGTCAAATATTACCGCCGAGATGTATGATTGGGTTAGGTGATGTTATATTACGTTATTGATGTATATAAAGGTCCCACGGAGACGTAGAGGCCAACTCGCCAGGAATGTTGTCAAGTATTACCCTCGAAATGATAGGTTGGGTTAGGTTACGTTATATTACGTTATTGATGTATATGAAGGTCAAACGGAGACGTAGAGCCCAACAAGCCAGGAATGTGGTCAAATATTACCGCCGAGATGTTAGGTTGGGTTAGGTTAGGTTATATTACGTTATTGATGTATACAATGGTCCCACGGAGACGTAGAGGTCAACTCGCCAGGTATGTTTTCTAATATTACCGCCGAGATGTTAGGGTGGGTTAGGTTATGTTATATTACGTTATAGATGTATATAAAGGTCCCACGGAGACGTAGAGTCCAACAATCCAGGAATGTGGTCAAATATTACCGCCGAGATGTTAGGTTGGGTTAGGTTAGGTTATATTACGTTATTGATGTATATAAAGGTCTCACGGAGACGTAGAGGCCAACTCGCCAGGAATGTTTTCAAGTATTACCGCCGAGATGTTAGGTTGGGTTAGGTTAGGTTATGTTACGTTATTGATGTATATAAAGGTCCCACGGAGATGGAGAAGCAGACTCGCCAGGAATGTTGTTAAATATTACCGCTGAGATGTTAGGTTGGGTTAGGTTAGGTTACATTACGTTATTGATATATAAAGGTCCCACGGAGACGGAGAAGCTAACTCGCCAGGAATGTTGTCAAATATTAGCGCCGAGATGATAGGTTGGGTTAGGTTACGTTGTATTACGTTATTGATGTATATGAAGGTCAAACGGAGACGTAGAGGCCAACAAGCCAGGAATGTGGTCAAATATTACCGCCGAGATGTTATGTTGGGTTAGGTTAGGTTATATTACGTTATTGATGTATATAAAGGTCTCACGGAGACGTAGAGGCCAACTCGCCAGGAATGTTTTCAAGTATTACCGCCGAGATGTTAGGTTGGGTAAGGTTAGGTTATATTACATTATTGATGTATATAAATGTCCCACGGAGTCATAGAGGCCAACAGGACCGGAATGTGGTCAAATATTACCGCCGAGGTGTTAGGTTGGGTTAGGTTAGGTTATATTACGTTATTGATGTATATCAAGATCGCACGGAGACGTAGAGGCCAACTCGCCAGGTATGTTGTCAAATATTACCGCCGTGATGTTAGGTTGGGTTAGGTTAGGTTATATTACGTTATTGATGTATATAAAGTTCCCACGGAGACGTAGAGGCCAACTCGCCAGGAATGTTGTCAAGTATTACCCTCGAAATGATAGGTTGGGTTAGGTTACGTTATATTACGTTATTGATGTATATGAAGGTCAAACGGAGACGTAGAGGCCAACTCGCCAGGAATGTTTTCAAATATTACCGCCGTGATGTTAGGTTGGGTTAGGTTACGTTATAATACGTTATTGATGTATATGAAGGTCAAACGGAGACGTAGAGGCCAACAAGCCATGAATGTGGTCAAATATTACCGCCGAGATGTTATGTTGGGTTAGGTTAGGTTATATTACGTTATTGATGTATACAAAGGTCCCACGCAGACACAGAGGCCAACAAGACAGGAATGTGGTCAAATATTACCGCCGAGATGATAGGTTGGGTTAGGTTACGTTATATTAAGTTATTGATGTATATAAAGGTCCCACGGAGACGTAGATGCCAACTCGCCAGGAATATTTTCAAATATTACCGCCGAGATGTTAGGTTGGGTTAGGTTAGGTTATATTACGTTATAGATGTATATAAAGGTCCCACGGAGACGGAGAAGCCAACTCGCCAGGAATGTTGTCAAATATTACAGCCGAGATGTTAGATTGGGTTAGGTTAGGTTCTATTACGTTATTGATGTATATAAAGGTCCCACGGAGACGTAGAGGCCAAATCGCCAGGTATGTTTTCACATATTACCAGCGAGATGTTAGATTGGGTTAGGTTAGGTTATATTACGTTATTGAAGTATATAAAGGTCCCACGGAGACGGAGAAGCCAACTCGCCAGGAATGTTGTCAAATATTACCGCCGAGATGTTTGGTTGGGTTAGGTTAGGTTATATTACATTATTGATGTATATAAATGTCCCACGGAGTCATAGAGGCCAACAGGACAAGAATGTGGTCAAATATTACCGCCGAGGTGTTAGGTTGGGTTAGGTTAGGTTATATTACGTTATTGATGTATATCAAGATCCCACGGAGACGTAGAGGCCAACTCGCCAGGTATGTTGTCAAATATTACCGCCGAGATGTTAGGTTGGGTTAGGTTAGGTTATATTACGTTATTGATGTATATAAAGTTCCCACGGAGACGTAGAGGCCAACTCGCCAGGAATGTTGTCAAATATTACCGCCGAGATGTATGATTGGGTTAGGTGATGTTATATTACGTTATTGATGTATATAAAGGTCCCACGGAGACGTAGAGTCCAACTCGCCAGGAATGTTGTCAAATATTACCGCCGAGATGATAGGTTTGGTTAGGTTACGTTATATTACGTTATTGATGTATATGAAGGTCAAACGGAGACGTAGAGGCCAAATCGCCAGGAATGTTTTCAAATATTACCGCCGTGATGTTAGGATGGGTTAGGTTAGGTTATATTACGTTATAGATGCATATAAAGGTCCCACGGAGACGGAGAAGCCAATTCGCCAGGAATGTTGTCAAATATTACCGCCGAGATGTTAGGTTGGGTCAGGTTAGGTTATATTACGTTATTGATGTATATAAAAGTCCCACGAAGACATAGAGGCCAACAAGACAGGAATGTGGTCAAATATTACCGCCGAGATGTTAGGTTGGGTTAGGTTAGGTTATATTACGTGATTGATGTATGTAAAGGTCCCACGGAGACGTAGATGCCAACTCGCCAGGATTGTTTTCAAGTATTACCGCCGAGATGTTAGGTTGGGTTAGGTTAGGTTATATTACGTGATTGATGTTTATAAAGGTCGAACGGAGACGTAGATGCCAACAAGCCAGGAATGTGGTCAAATATTACCGCCGAGATGTTAGGTTGGGTTAGGTTAGGTTATATTACGTTATAGATGTATATAAAGGTCCCACGGAGACGTAGCGTCCAACAAGCCAGCAATGTGGTCAAATATTACCACCGAGGTGTAAGATTGGGTTAGGTGATGTTATATTACGTTATTGATGTATATAAAGTTCCCACGGAGACGTAGGGCCAACTCGCCAGGAATGTTGTCAAGTATTAGCGCCGAGATGATAGGTTGGGTTAGGTTACGTTATATTTCGTTATTGATGTATATGAAGGTCAAACGGAGACGTAGAGGCCAACTCGCCAGGAATGTTTTCAAATATTACCGCCGTGATGTTAGGACGGGTTAGGTTAGGTTATATTACGTTATAGATGCATATAAAGGTCCCACGGAGACGGAGAAGCCAACTCGCCAGGAATGTTGTCAAATATTACCGCCGAGATGTTAGGTTGGGTTAGGTGATGCTATATTACGTTATTGATGTATATAAAGATCCAACGGAGACGTAGATGCCAACTCGCCAGGAATGTTTTCAAATATTACCGCCGAGATATTAGGTTGGGTTAGGTTAGGTTATATTACGTTATAGATGTATATAAAGGTCCCACGGAGACGGAGAAGCTAACTCGCCAGGAATGTTGTCAAATATTACAGCCGAGATGTTAGATTGGGTTAGGTTAGGTTCTATTACGTTATTGATGTATATAAAAGTCCCACGGAGACTTAGAGGCCAAATCGCCAGGTATGTTTTCACATATTACCAGCGAGATGTTAGATTGGGTTAGGTTAGGGTATATTACGTTATTGAAGTATATAAAGGTCCCACGGAGACGGAGAAGCCAACTCGCCAGGAATGTTGTCAAATATTACCGCCGAGATGTTTGGTTGGGTTAGGTTAGGTTATATTACATTATTGATGTATATAAATGTCCCACGGAGTCATAGAGGCCAACAGGACAGGAATGTGGTCAAGTATTAGCGCCGAGATGATAGGTTGGGTTAGGTTACGTTATATTACGTTATTGATGTATATGAAGGTCAAACGGAGACGTAGAGGCCAACTCGCCAGGAATGTTTTCAAATATTACCGCCGTGATGTTAGGATGGGTTAGGTTAGGTTATATTACGTTATAGATGCATATAAAGGTCCCACGGAGACGGAGAAGCCAACTCGCCAGGAATGTTGTCAAATATTACCGCCGAGATGTTAGGTTGGGTTAGGTTAGGTTATATGACGTTATTGATGTATATAAAGGTCCCACGGAGACGTAGATGCCAACTCGCCAGGAATGTTTTCAAATATTACCGCCGAGATGTTAGGTTGGGTTAGGTTAGGTTATATTACGTTATAGATGTATATAAAGGTCCCACGGAGACGTAGCGTCCAACAAGCCAGCAATGTGGTCAAATATTACCACCGAGGTGTAAGATTGGGTTAGGTGATGTTATATTACGTTATTGATGTATATACGGATCCCACGGAGACGTAGAGGCCAACTCGCCAGGTATGTTGTCAAATATTACCGCCGAGATATTAGGTTGGGTTAGGTTAGGTTATATTACGTTATAGATGTATATAAAGGTCCCACGGAGACGGAGAAGCTAACTCGCCAGGAATGTTGTCAAATATTACAGCCGAGATGTTAGATTGGGTTAGGTTAGGTTCTATTACGTTATTGATGTATATAAAGGTCCCACGGAGACGTAGAGGCCAAATCGCCAGGTATGTTTTCACATATTACCAGCGAGATGTTAGATTGGGTTAGGTTAGGTTATATTACGTTATTGAAGTATATAAAGGTCCCACGGAGACGGAGAAGCCAACTCGCCAGGAATGTTGTCAAATATTACCGCCGAGATGTTTGGTTGGGTTAGGTTAGGTTATATTACATTATTGATGTATATAAATGTCCCACGGAGTCATAGAGGCCAACAGGACAGGAATGTGGTCAAATATTACCGCCGAGGTGTTAGGTTGGGTTAGGTTAGGTTATATTACGTTATTGATGTATACAATGGTCCCACGGAGACGTAGAGGTCAACTCGCCAGGTATGTTTTCTAATATTACCGCCGAGATGTTAGGTTGGGTTAGGTTATGTTATATTACGTTATAGATGTATATAAAGGTCGCACGGAGACGTAGAGTCCAACAATCCAGGAATGTGGTCAAATATTACCGCCGAGATGTTAGGTTGGGTTAGGTTAGGTTATGTTACGTTATTGATGTATATAAAGGTCTCACGGAGACGTAGAGGCCAACTCGCCAGGAATGTTTTCAAGTATTACCGCCGAGATGTTAGGTTGGGTTAGGTTAGGTTATATTACGTTATAGATGTATATAAAGGTCCCACGGAGACGTAGAGTCCAACAATCCAGGAATGTGGTCAAATATTACCGCCGAGATGTTAGGATGAGTTAGGTTAGGTTATATTACGTTATAGATGCATATAAAGGTCCCACGGAGACGGAGAAGCCAACAAGCCAGGAATGTGGTCAAATATTACCGCCGAGATGTATGATTGGGTTAGGTGATGTTATATTACGTTATTTATGTATATAAAGGTCCCACGGAGACGTAGAGGCCAACTCGCCAGGAATGTTGTCAAGTATTACCCTCGAAATGATAGGTTGGGTTAGGTTACGTTATATTACGTTATTGATGTATATGAAGGTCAAACGGAGACGTAGAGTCCAACAAGCCAGGAATGTGGTCAAATATTACCGCCGAGATGTTAGGTTGGGTTAGGTTAGGTTATATTACGTTATTGATGTATACAATGGTCCCACGGAGACGTAGAGGTCAACTCGCCAGGTATGTTTTCTAATATTACCGCCGAGATGTTAGGTTGGGTTAGGTTATGTTATATTACGTTATAGATGTATATAAAGGTCCCACGGAGACGTAGAGTCCAACAATCCAGGAATGTGGTCAAATATTACCGCCGAGATGTTAGGTTGGGTTAGGTTAGGTTATATTACGTTATTGATGTATATAAAGGTCTCACGGAGACGTAGAGGCCAACTCGCCAGGAATGTTTTCGAGTATTACCGCCGAGATGTTAGGTTGGGTTAGGTTAGGTTATATTACGTTATTGATGTATATAAAGGTCCCACGGAGATGGAGAAGCAGACTCGCCAGGAATGTTGTTAAATATTACCGCTGAGATGTTAGGTTGGGTTAGGTTAGGTTACATTACGTTATTGATATATAAAGGTCCCACGGAGACGGAGAAGCTAACTCGCCAGGAATGTTGTCAAATATTAGCGCCGAGATGATAGGTTGGGTTAGGTTACGTTGTATTACGTTATTGATGTATATGAAGGTCAAACGGAGACGTAGAGGCCAACAAGCCAGGAATGTGGTCAAATATTACCGCCGAGATGTTATGTTGGGTTAGGTTAGGTTATATTACGTTATTGATGTATACAAAGGTCCCACGAAGACACAGAGGCCAACTCGCCAGGAATGTTGTCAAGTATTAACGCCGAGATGTTAGGTTGGGTAAGGTTAGGTTATATTACGTGATTGATGTATGTAAAGGTCCCACGGTGACGTAGATGCCAACTCGCCAGGAATGTTTTCAAATATTACCGCCGAGATGTTAGGTTGGGTTAGGTTAGGTTATATTACGTTATCGATGTATATAAATGTCCCACGGAGACGTAGATGCCAACTCGCCAGGAATGTTTTCAAATATTACCGCCGAGATGTTAGGATGAGTTAGGTTAGGTTATATTACGTTATAGATGCATATAAAGGTCCCACGGAGACGGAGAAGCCAACTCGCCAGGAATGTTGTCAAATATTACCGCCGAGATGTATGATTGGGTTAGGTGATGTTATATTACGTTATTGATGTATATAAAGGTCCCACGGAGACGTAGAGGCCAACTCGCCAGGAATGTTGTCAAATATTACCGCCGAGATGATAGGTTGGGTTAGGTTACGTTATATTACGTTATTGATGTATATGAAGGTCAAACGGAGACGTAGAGGCCAAATCGCCAGGAATGTTGTCAAATATTACCGCCGAGATGATAGGTTGGGTTAGGTTACGTTATATTACGTTATTGATGTATATGAAGGTCAAACGGAGACGTAGAGGCCAAATCGCCAGGAATGTTTTCAAATATTACCGCCGTGATGTTAGGATGGGTTAGGTTAGGTTATATTACGTTATAGATGCATATAAAGGTCCCACGGAGACGGAGAAGCCAATTCGCCAGGAATGTTGTCAAATATTACCGCCGAGATGTTAGGTTGGGTCAGGTTAGGTTATATTACGTTATTGATGTATATAAAGGTCCCACGGAGACGTAGAGGCCAAATCGCCAGGTATGTTTTCACATATTACCAGCGAGATGTTAGATTGGGTTAGGTTAGGTTATATTACGTTATTGAAGTATATAAAGGTCCCACGGAGACGGAGAAGCCAACTCGCCAGGAATGTTTTCAAATATTATCGCCGAGATGTTAGGATGAGTTAGGTTAGGCTATATTACGTTATAGATGCATATAAAGGTCCCACGGAGATGGAGAAGCCAACTCGCCAGGAATGTTGTCAAATATTACCGCTGAGATGTTAGGTTGGGTTAGGTTAGGTTATATTACGTTATTGATGTATATAACGGTTCCACGGAAACGTAGAGGATAACAAGACAGGAATGTGGTCAAATATTACCGCCGAGTTGTTAGGTTGGGTTAGGTTAGGTTATATTACGTTATTGATGTATATAAATGTCCCACGGAGACGTAGAGGCCAACAATCCAGGAATGTGGTCAAATATTACCGCCGAGATGTTAGGTTGGGTTAGGCTAGGTTATATTACGTTATTGATGTATATAAATGTCCCACGGAGACGTAGATGCCAACTCGCCAGGAATGTCTTCAAGTATTACCGCCGAGATGATAGGCTGGGTTAGGTTACGTTATATTACGTTATTGATGTATATAAATGTCCCACGGAGACGTAGAGTCCAACAAGCCAGGAATGTGGTCAAACATTACCGCCGAGATGTATGATTGGGTTAGGTGATGTTATATTACGTTATTGATGTATATAAAGGTCCCACGGAGACGTAGAGGCCAACTCGCCAGGAATGTTGTCAAGTATTACCCTCGAAATGATAGGTTGGGTTAGGTTACGTTATATTACGTTATTGATGTATATGAAGGTCAAACGGAGACGTAGAGGCCAACTCGCCAGGAATGTTTTCAAATATTACCGCCGTGATGTTAGGGTGGGTTAGGTTAGGTTATATTACGTTATAGATGCATATAAAGGTCCCACGGAGACGGAGAAGCCAACAAGCCAGGAATGTGGTCAAATATTACCGCCGAGATGTATGATTGGGTTAGGTGATGTTATATTACGTTATTGATGTATATAAAGGTCCCACGGAGACGTAGAGGCCAACTCGCCAGGAATGTTGTCAAGTATTACCCTCGAAATGATAGGTTGGGTTAGGTTACGTTATATTACGTTATTGATGTATATGAAGGTCAAACGGAGACGTAGAGTCCAACAAGCCAGGAATGTGGTCAAATATTACCGCCGAGATGTTAGGTTGGGTTAGGTTAGGTTATATTACGTTATTGATGTATACAATGGTCCCACGGAGACGTAGAGGTCAACTCGCCAGGTATGTTTTCTAATATTACCGCCGAGATGTTAGGGTGGGTTAGGTTATGTTATATTACGTTATAGATGTATATAAAGGTCCCACGGAGACGTAGAGTCCAACAATCCAGGAATGTGGTCAAATATTACCGCCGAGATGTTAGGTTGGGTTAGGTTAGGTTATATTACGTTATTGATGTATATAAAGGTCTCACGGAGACGTAGAGGCCAACTCGCCAGGAATGTTTTCAAGTATTACCGCCGAGATGTTAGGTTGGGTTAGGTTAGGTTATATTACGTTATTGATGTATATAAAGGTCCCACGGAGATGGAGAAGCAGACTCGCCAGGAATGTTGTTAAATATTACCGCTGAGATGTTAGGTTGGGTTAGGTTAGGTTACATTACGTTATTGATATATAAAGGTCCCACGGAGACGGAGAAGCTAACTCGCCAGGAATGTTGTCAAATATTAGCGCCGAGATGATAGGTTGGGTTAGGTTACGTTGTATTACGTTATTGATGTATATGAAGGTCAAACGGAGACGTAGAGGCCAACAAGCCAGGAATGTGGTCAAATATTACCGCCGAGATGTTATGTTGGGTTAGGTTAGGTTATGTTACGTTATTGATGTATACAAAGGTCCCACGAAGACACAGAGGCCAACTCGCCAGGAATGTTGTCAAGTATTAACGCCGAGATGTTAGGTTGGGTAAGGTTAGGTTATATTACGTGATTGATGTATATAAATGTCCCACGGAGACGTAGAGTCCAACAAGCCAGGAATGTGGTCAAATATTACCGCCGAGATGTATGATTGGGTTAGGTGATGTTATCCTACGTTATTGATGTATATAAAGTTCCCACGGAGACGTAGAGGCCAACTCGCCAGGAATGTTGTCAAGTATTACCCTCGAAATGATAGGTTGGGTTAGGTTACGTTATATTACGTTATTGATGTATATGAAGGTCAAACGGAGACGTAGAGGCCAACTCGCCAGGAATGTTTTCAAATATTACCGCCGTGATGTTAGGGTGGGTTAGGTTAGGTTATATTACGTTATAGATGCATATAAAGGTCCCACGGAGACGGAGAAGCCAACAAGCCAGGAATGTGGTCAAATATTACCGCCGAGATGTATGATTGGGTTAGGTGATGTTATATTACGTTATTGATGTATATAAAGGTCCCACGGAGACGTAGAGGCCAACTCGCCAGGAATGTTGTCAAGTATTACCCTCGAAATGATAGGTTGGGTTAGGTTACGTTATATTACGTTATTGATGTATATGAAGGTCAAACGGAGACGTAGAGTCCAACAAGCCAGGAATGTGGTCAAATATTACCGCCGAGATGTTAGGTTGGGTTAGGTTAGGTTATATTACGTTATTGATGTATACAATGGTCCCACGGAGACGTAGAGGTCAACTCGCCAGGTATGTTTTCTAATATTACCGCCGAGATGTTAGGGTGGGTTAGGTTATGTTATATTACGTTATAGATGTATATAAAGGTCCCACGGAGACGTAGAGTCCAACAATCCAGGAATGTGGTCAAATATTACCGCCGAGATGTTAGGTTGGGTTAGGTTAGGTTATATTACGTTATTGATGTATATAAAGGTCTCACGGAGACGTAGAGGCCAACTCGCCAGGAATGTTTTCAAGTATTACCGCCGAGATGTTAGGTTGGGTTAGGTTAGGTTCTATTACGTTATTGATGTATATAAAGGTCCCACGGAGACGTAGAGGCCAAATCGCCAGGTATGTTTTCACATATTACCAGCGAGATGTTAGATTGGGTTAGGTTAGGTTATATTACGTTATTGAAGTATATAAAGGTCCCACGGAGACGGAGAAGCCAACTCGCCAGGAATGTTGTCAAATATTACCGCCGAGATGTTTGGTTGGGTTAGGTTAGGTTATATTACATTATTGATGTATATAAATGTCCCACGGAGTCATAGAGGCCAACAGGACGGGAATGTGGTCAAATATTACCGCCGAGGTGTTAGGTTGGGTTAGGTTAGGTTATATTACGTTATTGATGTATATCAAGATCCCACGGAGACGTAGAGGCCAACTCGCCAGGTATGTTGTCAAATATTACCGCCGAGATGTTAGGTTGGGTTAGGTTAGGTTATATTACGTTATTGATGTATATAAAGTTCCCACGGAGACGTAGAGGCCAACTCGCCAGGAATGTTGTCAAGTATTACCCTCGAAATGATAGGTTGGGTTAGGTTACGTTATATTACGTTATTGATGTATATGAAGGTCAAACGGAGACGTAGAGGCCAACTCGCCAGGAATGTTTTCAAATATTACCGCCGTGATGTTAGGGTGGGTTAGGTTAGGTTATATTACGTTATAGATGTATATAAAGGTCCCACGGAGACGTAGAGTCCAACAAGCCAGGAATGTGGTCAAATATTACCGCCGAGATGTTAGGTTGGGTTAGGTTAGGTTATATTACGTTATTGATGTATACAATGGTCCCACGGAGACGTAGAGGTCAACTCGCCAGGTATGTTTTCTAATATTACCGCCGAGATGTTAGGTTGGGTTAGGTTATGTTATATTACGTTATAGATGTATATAAAGGTCCCACGGAGACGTAGAGTCCAACAATCCAGGAATGTGGTCAAATATTACCGCCGAGATGTTAGGTTGGGTTAGGTTAGGTTATATTACGTTATTGGTGTATATAAAGGTCTCACGGAGACGTAGAGGCCAACTCGCCAGGAATGTTTTCAAGTATTACCGCCGAGATGTTAGGTTGGGTAAGGTTAGGTTATATTACATTATTGATGTATATAAATGTCCCACGGAGTCATAGAGGCCAACAGGACCGGAATGTGGTCCAATATTACCGCCGAGGTGTTAGGTTGGGTTAGGTTAGGTTATATTACGTTATTGATGTATATCAAGATCCCACGGAGACGTAGAGGCCAACTCGCCAGGTATGTTGTCAAATATTACCGCCGTGATGTTAGGTTGGGTTAGGTTAGGTTATATTACGTTATTGATGTATATAAAGTTCCCACGGAGACGTAGAGGCCAACTCGCCAGGAATGTTGTCAAGTATTACCCTCGAAATGATAGGTTGGGTTAGGTTACGTTATATTACGTTATTGATGTATATGAAGGTCAAACGGAGACGTAGAGGCCAACTCGCCAGGAATGTTTTCAAATATTACCGCCGTGATGTTAGGGTGGGTTAGGTTAGGTTATATTACGTTATAGATGTATATAAAGGTCCCACGGAGACGTAGAGTCCAACAAGCCAGGAATGTGGTCAAATATTACCGCCGAGATGTTAGGTTGGGTTAGGTTAGGTTATATTACGTTATTGATGTATACAATGGTCCCACGGAGACGTAGAGGTCAACTCGCCAGGTATGTTTTCTAATATTACCGCCGAGATGTTAGGTTGGGTTAGGTTATGTTATATTACGTTATAGATGTATATAAAGGTCCCACGGAGACGTAGAGTCCAACAATCCAGGAATGTGGTCAAATATTACCGCCGAGATGTTAGGTTGGGTTAGGTTAGGTTATATTACGTTATTGATGTATATAAAGGTCTCACGGAGACGTAGAGGCCAACTCGCCAGGAATGTTTTCAAGTATTACCGCCGAGATGTTAGGTTGGGTAAGGTTAGGTTATATTACATTATTGATGTATATAAATGTCCCACGGAGTCATAGAGGCCAACAGGACCGGAATGTGGTCAAATATTACCGCCGAGGTGTTAGGTTGGGTTAGGTTAGGTTATATTACGTTATTGATGTATATCAAGATCGCACGGAGACGTAGAGGCCAACTCGCCAGGTATGTTGTCAAATATTACCGCCGTGATGTTAGGTTGGGTTAGGTTAGGTTATATTACGTTATTGATGTATATAAAGTTCCCACGGAGACGTAGAGGCCAACTCGCCAGGAATGTTGTCAAGTATTACCCTCGAAATGATAGGTTGGGTTAGGTTACGTTATATTACGTTATTGATGTATATGAAGGTCAAACGGAGACGTAGAGGCCAACTCGCCAGGAATGTTTTCAAATATTACCGCCGTGATGTTAGGTTGGGTTAGGTTACGTTATAATACGTTATTGATGTATATGAAGGTCAAACGGAGACGTAGAGGCCAACAAGCCATGAATGTGGTCAAATATTACCGCCGAGATGTTATGTTGGGTTAGGTTAGGTTATATTACGTTATTGATGTATACAAAGGTCCCACGCAGACACAGAGGCCAACAAGACAGGAATGTGGTCAAATATTACCGCCGAGATGATAGGTTGGGTTAGGTTACGTTATATTAAGTTATTGATGTATATAAAGGTCCCACGGAGACGTAGATGCCAACTCGCCAGGAATGTTTTCAAATATTACCGCCGAGATGTTAGGTTGGGTTAGGTTAGGTTATATTACGTTATAGATGTATATAAAGGTCCCACGGAGACGGAGAAGCCAACTCGCCAGGAATGTTGTCAAATATTACAGCCGAGATGTTAGATTGGGTTAGGTTAGGTTCTATTACGTTATTGATGTATATAAAGGTCCCACGGAGACGTAGAGGCCAAATCGCCAGGTATGTTTTCACATATTACCAGCGAGATGTTAGATTGGGTTAGGTTAGGTTATATTACGTTATTGAAGTATATAAAGGTCCCACGGAGACGGAGAAGCCAACTCGCCAGGAATGTTGTCAAATATTACCGCCGAGATGTTTGGTTGGGTTAGGTTAGGTTATATTACATTATTGATGTATATAAATGTCCCACGGAGTCATAGAGGCCAACAGGACAAGAATGTGGTCAAATATTACCGCCGAGGTGTTAGGTTGGGTTAGGTTAGGTTATATTACGTTATTGATGTATATCAAGATCCCACGGAGACGTAGAGGCCAACTCGCCAGGTATGTTGTCAAATATTACCGCCGAGATGTTAGGTTGGGTTAGGTTAGGTTATATTACGTTATTGATGTATATAAAGTTCCCACGGAGACGTAGAGGCCAACTCGCCAGGAATGTTTTCAAATATTACCGCCGAGATGTATGATTGGGTTAGGTGATGTTATATTACGTTATTGATGTATATAAAGGTCCCACGGAGATGTAGAGTCCAACTCGCCAGGAATGTTGTCAAATATTACCGCCGAGATGATAGGTTTGGTTAGGTTACGTTATATTACGTTATTGATGTATATGAAGGTCAAACGGAGACGTAGAGGCCAAATCGCCAGGAATGTTTTCAAATATTACCGCCGTGATGTTAGGATGGGTTAGGTTAGGTTATATTACGTTATAGATGCATAGAAAGGTCCCACGGAGACGGAGAAGCCAATTCGCCAGGAATGTTGTCAAATATTACCGCCGAGATGTTAGGTTGGGTCAGGTTAGGTTATATTACGTTATTGATGTATATAAAAGTCCCACGAAGACATAGAGGCCAACAAGACAGGAATGTGGTCAAATATTACCGCCGAGATGTTAGGTTGGGTTAGGTTAGGTTATATTACGTGATTGATGTATGTAAAGGTCCCACGGAGACGTAGATGCCAACTCGCCAGGATTGTTTTCAAGTATTACCGCCGAGATGTTAGGTTGGGTTAGGTTAGGTTATATTACGTGATTGATGTTTATAAAGGTCGAACGGAGACGTAGATGCCAACAAGCCAGGAATGTGGTCAAATATTACCGCCGAGATGTATGATTGGGTTAGGTGATGTTATATTACGTTATTGATGTATATAAAGTTCCCACGGAGACGTAGAGGCCAACTCGCCAGGAATGTTGTCAAGTATTAGCGCCGAGATGATAGGTTGGGTTAGGTTACGTTATATTACGTTATTGATGTATATGAAGGTCAAACGGAGACGTAGAGGCCAACTCGCCAGGAATGTTTTCAAATATTACCGCCGTGATGTTAGGATGAGTTAGGTTAGGTTATATTACGTTATAGATGCATATAAAGGTCCCACGGAGACGGAGACGCCAACTCGCCAGGAATGTTGTCAAATATTACCGCCGAGATGATAGGTTGGGTTAGGTTACGTTATATTACGTTATTGATGTATATGAAGGTCAAACGGAGACGTAGAGGCCAAATCGCCAGGAATGTTTTCAAATATTACCGCCGTGATGTTAGGATGGGTTAGGTTAGGTTATATTACGTTATAGATGCATATAAAGGTCCCACGGAGACGGAGAAGCCAATTCGCCAGGAATGTTGTCAAATATTACCGCCGAGATGTTAGGTTGGGTCAGGTTAGGTTATATTACGTTATTGATGTATATAAATGTCCCACGGAGACGTAGAGGCCAACAATCCAGGAATGTGGTCAAATATTACCGCCGAGATGTTAGGTTGGGTTAGGCTAGGTTATATTACGTTATTGATGTATATAAATGTCCCACGGAGACGTAGATGCCAACTCGCCAGGAATGTCTTCAAGTATTACCGCCGAGATGATAGGCTGGGTTAGGTTACGTTATATTACGTTATTGATGTATATAAATGTCCCACGGAGACGTAGAGGCCAACAAGCCAGGAATGTGGTCAAATATTACCGCCGAGATGTATGATTGGGTTAGGTGATGTTATACTACGTTATTGATGTATATAAAGTTCCCACGGAGACGTAGAGGCCAACTCGCCAGGAATGTTGTCAAGTATTACCCTCGAAATGATAGGTTGGGTTAGGTTACGTTATATTACGTTATTGATGTATATGAAGGTCAAACGGAGACGTAGAGGCCAACTCGCCAGGAATGTTTTCAAATATTACCGCCGTGATGTTAGGGTGGGTTAGGTTAGGTTATATTACGTTATAGATGCATATAAAGGTCCCACGGAGGCGGAGAAGCCAACAAGCCAGGAATGTGGTCAAATATTACCGCCGAGATGTATGATTGGGTTAGGTGAAGTTATATTACGTTATTGATGTATATAAAGGTCCCACGGAGACGTAGAGGCCAACTCGCCAGGAATGTTGTCAAGTATTACCCTCGAAATGATAGGTTGGGTTAGGTTACGTTATATTACGTTATTGATGTATATGAAGGTCAAACGGAGACGTAGAGTCCAACAAGCCAGGAATGTGGTCAAATATTACCGCCGAGATGTTAGGTTGGGTTAGGTTAGGTTATATTACGTTATTGATGTATACAATGGTCCCACGGAGACGTAGAGGTCAACTCGCCAGGTATGTTTTCTAATATTACCGCCGAGATGTTACGTTGGGTTAGGTTAGGTTATATTACGTTATAGATGTATATAAAGGTACCACGGAGACGTAGAGGCCAACAAGACAGGAATGTGGTCAAATATTACCGCCGAGATGTTAGGTTGGGTTAGGTTACGTTATATTACGTTATTGATGTATATAAAGGTCCCACGGAGACGTAGATGCCAACTCGCCAGGAATGTTTTCAAATATTACCGCCGTGATGTTAGGTTGGGTTAGGTGCTGTTATATTACGTTATTGATGTATATAAAGTTCCCACGGAGACGTAGAGGCCAACTCGCCAGGAATGTTGTCAAGTATTAGCGCCGAGATGATAGGTTGGGTTAGGTTACGTTATATTACGTTATTGATGTATATGAAGGTCAAACGGAGACGTAGAGGCCAACTCGCCAGGAATGTTTTCAAATATTACCGCCGTGATGTTAGGATGGGTTAGGTTAGGTTATATTACGTTATAGATGCATATAAAGGTCCCACGGAGACGGAGAAGCCAACTCGCCAGGAATGTTTTCAAATATTACCGCCGAGATGTTAGGTTGGGTTAGGTTAGGTTATATTACGTTATAGATGTATATAAAGGTCCCACGGAGACGTTGCGTCCAACAAGCCAGCAATGTGGTCAAATATTACCACCGAGGTGTAAGATTGGGTTAGGTGATGTTATATTACGTTATTGATGTATATAAAGATCCAACGGAGACGTAGAGGCCAACTCGCCAGGTATGTTGTCAAATATTACCGCCGAGATATTAGGTTGGGTTAGGTTAGGTTATATTACGTTATAGATGTATATAAAGGTCCCACGGAGACGGAGAAGCTAACTCGCCAGGAATGTTGTCAAATATTACAGCCGAGATGTTAGATTGGGTTAGGTTAGGTTCTATTACGTTATTGATGTATATAAAGGTCCCACGGAGACGTAGAGGCCAAATCGCCAGGTATGTTTTCACATATTACCAGCGAGATGTTAGATTGGGTTAGGTTAGGTTATATTACGTTATTGAAGTATATAAAGATCCCACGGAGACGGAGAAGCCAACTCGCCAGGAATGTTGTCAAATATTACCGCCGAGATGTTTGGTTGGGTTAGGTTAGGTTATATTACATTATTGATGTATATAAATGTCCCACGGAGTCATAGAGGCCAACAGGACAGGAATGTGGTCAAATATTACCGCCGAGGTGTTAGGTTGGGTTAGGTTAGGTTATATTACGTTATTGATGTATATCAAGATCCCACGGAGACGTAGAGGCCAACTCGCCAGGTATGCTGTCAAATATTACCGCCGAGATGTTAGGTTGGGTTAGGTTAGGTTATATTACGTGATTGATGTTTATAAAGGTCGAACGGAGACGTAGATGCCAACAAGCCAGGATTGTGGTCAAATATTACCGCCGAGATGTATGATTGGGTTAGGTGATGTTATATTACGTTATTGATGTATATAAAGTTCCCACGGAGACGTAGAGGCCAACTCGCCAGGAATGTTGTCAAGTATTAGCGCCGAGATGATATGTTGGGTTAGGTTACGTTATATTACGTTATTGATGTATATGAAGGTCAAACGGAGACGTAGAGGCCAACTCGCCAGGAATGTTTTCAAATATTACCGCCGTGATGTTAGGATGGGTTAGCTTAGGTTATATTACGTTATAGATGCATATAAAGGTCCCACGGAGACGGAGAAGCCAACTCGCCAGGAATGTTGTCAAATATTACCGCCGAGATGTTAGATTGGGTTAGGTTAGGTTCTATTACGTTATTGATGTATATAAAGGTCCCACGGAGACGTAGAGGCCAACTCGCCAGGAATGTTTTCAAATATTACCGCCGAGATGTTAGGTTGGGTTAGGTTAGGTTATATTACGTTATAGATGTATATAAAGGTCCCACGGAGACGTAGCGTCCAACAAGCCAGCAATGTGGTCAAATATTACCACCGAGGTGTAAGATTGGGTTAGGTGATGTTATATTACGTTATTGATGTATATAAAGATCCCACGGAGACGTAGAGGCCAACTCGCCAGGTATGTTGTCAAATATTACCGCCGAGATATTAGGTTGGGTTAGGTTAGGTTATATTACGTTATAGATGTATATAAAGGTCCCACGGAGACGGAGAAGCTAACTCGCCAGGAATGTTGTCAAATATTACAGCCGAGATGTTAGGATGAGTTAGGTTAGGTTATATTACGTTATAGATGCATATAAAGGTCCCACGGAGACGGAGACGCCAACTCGCCAGGAATGTTGTCAAATATTACCGCCGAGATGATAGGTTGGGTTAGGTTACGTTATATTACGTTATTGATGTATATGAAGGTCAAACGGAGACGTAGAGGCCAAATCGCCAGGAATGTTTTCAAATATTACCGCCGTGATGTTAGGATGGGTTAGGTTAGGTTATATTACGTTATAGATGCATATAAAGGTCCCACGGAGACGGAGAAGCCAATTCGCCAGGAATGTTGTCAAATATTACCGCCGAGATGTTAGGTTGGGTCAGGTTAGGTTATATTACGTTATTGATGTATATAAATGTCCCACGGAGACGTAGAGGCCAACAATCCAGGAATGTGGTCAAATATTACCGCCGAGATGTTAGGTTGGGTTAGGCTAGGTTATATTACGTTATTGATGTATATAAATGACCCACGGAGACGTAGATGCCAACTCGCCAGGAATGTCTTCAAGTATTACCGCCGAGATGATAGGCTGGGTTAGGTTACGTTATATTACGTTATTGATGTATATAAATGTCCCACGGAGACGTAGAGTCCAACAAGCCAGGAATGTGGTCAAATATTACCGCCGAGATGTATGATTGGGTTAGGTGATGTTATACTACGTTATTGATGTATATAAAGTTCCCACGGAGACGTAGAGGCCAACTCGCCAGGAATGTTGTCAAGTATTACCCTCGAAATGATAGGTTGGGTTAGGTTACGTTATATTACGTTATTGATGTATATGAAGGTCAAACGGAGACGTAGAGGCCAACTCGCCAGGAATGTTTTCAAATATTACCGCCGTGATGTTAGGGTGGGTTAGGTTAGGTTATATTACGTTATAGATGCATATAAAGGTCCCACGGAGGCGGAGAAGCCAACAAGCCAGGAATGTGGTCAAATATTACCGCCGAGATGTATGATTGGGTTAGGTGAAGTTATATTACGTTATTGATGTATATAAAGGTCCCACGGAGACGTAGAGGCCAACTCGCCAGGAATGTTGTCAAGTATTACCCTCGAAATGATAGGTTGGGTTAGGTTACGTTATATTACGTTATTGATGTATATGAAGGTCAAACGGAGACGTAGAGTCCAACAAGCCAGGAATGTGGTCAAATATTACCGCCGAGATGTTAGGTTGGGTTAGGTTAGGTTATATTACGTTATTGATGTATACAATGGTCCCACGGAGACGTAGAGGTCAACTCGCCAGGTATGTTTTCTAATATTACCGCCGAGATGTTACGTTGGGTTAGGTTAGGTTATATTACGTTATAGATGTATATAAAGGTACCACGGAGACACAGAGGCCAACAAGACAGGAATGTGGTCAAATATTACCGCCGAGATGTTAGGTTGGGTTAGGTTACGATATATTACGTTATTGATGTATATAAAGGTCCCACGGAGACGTAGATGCCAACTCGCCAGGAATGTTTTCAAATATTACCGCCGTGATGTTAGGTTGGGTTAGGTTAGGTTATATTACGTTATTGATGTATATCAAGATCCCACGGAGACGTAGAGGCCAACTCGCCAGGTATGTTGTCAAATATTACCGCCGAGATGTTAGGTTGGGTTAGGTTAGGTTATATTACGTTATTGATGTATATAAAGTTTCCACGGAGACGTAGAGGCCAACTCGCCAGGAATGTTGTCAAGTATTACCCTCGAAATGATAGGTTGGGTTAGGTTACGTTATATTACGTTATTGATGTATATGAAGGTCAAACGGAGACGTAGAGGCCAACTCGCCAGGAATGTTTTCAAATATTACCGCCGTGATGTTATGGTGGGTTAGGTTAGGTTATATTACGTTATAGATGTATATAAAGGTCCCACGGAGACGTAGAGTCCAACAAGCCAGGAATGTGGTCAAATATTACCGCCGAGATGTTAGGTTGGGTTAGGTTAGGTTATATTACGTTATTGATGTATACAATGGTCCCACGGAGACGTAGAGGTCAACTCGCCAGCTATGTTTTCTAATATTACCGCCGAGATGTTAGGTTGGGTTAGGTTAGGTTATATTACGTTATAGATGTATATAAAGGTCCCACGGAGACGTAGAGTCCAACAATCCAGGAATGTGGTCAAATATTACCGCCGAGATGTTAGGTTGGGTTAGGTTAGGTTATATTACGTTATTGATGTATATAAAGGTCTCACGGAGACGTAGAGGCCAACTCGCCAGGAATGTTTTCAAGTATTACCGCCGAGATGTTAGGTTGGGTTAGGTTAGGTTATATTACGTTATTGATATATAAAGGTCCCACGGAGACGGAGAAGCTAACTCGCCAGGAATGTTGTCAAATATTAGCGCCGAGATGATAGGTTGGGTTAGGTTACGTTGTACTACGTTATTGATGTATATGAAGGTCAAACGGAGACGTAGAGGCCAACAAGCCTGGAATGTGGTCAAATATTACCGCCGAGATGTTATGTTGGGTTAGGTTAGGTTATATTACGTTATTGATGTATACAAAGGTCCCACGAAGACACAGAGGCCAACTCGCCAGTAATGTTGTCAAGTATTACCGCCGAGATGTTAGGTTGGGTAAGGTTAGGTTATATTACGTGATTGATATATGTAAAGGTCCCACGGTGACGTAAATGCCAACTCGCCAGGAATGTTTTCAAATATTACCGCCGAGATGTTAGGTTGGGTTAGGTTAGGTTATATTACGTTATAGATGCATATAAAGGTCCCACGGAGACGGAGAAGCCAACTCGCCAGGAATGTTGTCAAATATTACCGCCGAGATGTATGATTGGGTTTGGTGATGTTATATTACGATATTGATGTATATAAAGGTCCCACGGAGACGTACAGGCCAACTCGCCAGGAATGTTGTCAAATATTACCGCCGAGATGATAGGTTGGGTTAGGTTACGTTATATTACGTTATTGATGTATATGAAGGTCAAACGGAGACGTAGAGGCCAAATCGCCAGGAATGTTTTCAAATATTACCGCCGTGATGTTAGGATGGGTTAGGTTAGGTTATATTACGTTATAGATGCATATAAAGGTCCCACGGAGACGGAGAAGCCAATTCGCCAGGAATGTTGTCAAATATTACCGCCGAGATGTTAGGTTGGGTTAGGTTAGGTTATATTACGTGATTGATGTATGTAAAGGTCCCACGGAGACGTAGATGCCAACTCGCCAGGATTGTTTTCAAGTATTACCGCCGAGATGTTAGGTTGGGTTAGGTTAGGTTATATTACGTGATTGATGTTTATAAAGGTCGAACGGAGACGTAGATGCCAACAAGCCAGGAATGTGGTCAAATATTACCGCCGAGATGTATGATTGGGTTAGGTGATGTTATATTACGTTATTGATGTATATAAAGTTCCCACGGAGACGTAGAGGCCAACTCGCCAGGAATGTTGTCACGTATTAGCGCCGGGATGATAGGTTGGGTTAGGTTACGTTATATTTCGTTATTGATGTATATGAAGGTCAAACGGAGACGTAGAGGCCAACTCGCCAGGAATGTTTTCAAATATTACCGCCGTGATGTTAGGATGGGTTAGGTTAGGTTATATTACGTTATAGATGCATATAAAGGTCCCACGGAGACGGAGAAGCCAACTCGCCAGGAATGTTGTCAAATATTACCGCCGAGACGTTAGGTTGGGTTAGGTTAGGTTATATTACGTTATAGATGTATATAAAGGTCCCACGGAGACGTTGCGTCCAACAAGCCAGCAATGTGGTCAAATATTACCACCGAGGTGTAAGATTGGGTTAGGTGATGTTATATTACGTTATTGATGTATATAAAGATCCAACGGAGACGTAGAGGCCAACTCGCCAGGTATGTTGTCAAATATTACCGCCGAGATATTAGGTTGGGTTAGGTTAGGTTATATTACGTTATAGATGTATATAAAGGTCCCACGGAGTCATAGAGGCCAACAGGACAGGAATGTGGTCAAATATTACCGCCGAGGTGTTAGGTTGGGTTAGGTTAGGTTATATTACGTTATTGATGTATATCAAGATCCCACGGAGACGTAGAGGCCAACTCGCCAGGTATGCTGTCAAATATTACCGCCGAGATGTTAGGTTGGGTTAGGTTAGGTTATATTACGTGATTGATGTTTATAAAGGTCGAACGGAGACGTAGATGCCAACAAGCCAGGAATGTGGTCAAATATTACCGCCTAGATGTATGATTGGGTTAGGTGATGTTATATTACGTTATTGATGTATATAAAGTTCCCACGGAGACGTAGAGGCCAACTCGCCAGGAATGTTGTCAAGTATTAGCGCCGAGATGATAGGTTGTGTTAGGTTAGGTTATATTACGTTTTTGATGTATATAAAGGTCCCACGGAGTCGTAGAGGTCAACAAGCCAGGAATGTTGCCAAATATTACCGCCGAGATGTTAGGTTGGGTTAGGTTAGGTTATATTACGTTCTTGATATATATAAAGGTCCCACGGAGACGTAGAGGCCAACTCGCCAGGAATGTTGTCAAATACCGCCGAGATGATAGGTTGGGTTAGGTTATGTTATATTACGTTATTGATGTATATGAAGGACCCACGTAGACGTAGGGGCCAACTCGCCAGGAATATTGTCAAATATTACCGAAGAGATGTTAGATTGTGTTATGTTAGGTTATATTACGTTATTGATGTATATAAAGGTCCCACGGAGCCGTAGAGGCCAACTCGCCGTGATTGTTGTCAAATAATAGCGCCGAGAGGTTAGGTTGGGTCAGGTTAGGTTATATTAAGTTATTGATGTATATGAATATCCCACGGAGACGCAGAGGCCAACTCGCCAGGTATGTGGTCAAATATTACCGCCGAGATGATAGGTTGGGTTAGGTTACGTTCTATTACGTTATTGATGTACATGAGAGTCCCACGGACACGTAGAGGCCAACAAGCCAGTAATGTTGTCAAATATTACAGCCGCGATGTTAGATTGGGTTAGGTTAGGTTATATTACGTTATAGATGTATATAAAGGTCCCACGGAGACGTAGAGTCCAACAAGCCAGGAATGTGGTCAAATATTACCGCCGAGATGTTAGGTTGGGTCAGGTTAGGTTATATTACGTTATTGATGTATATAAAGGTCCCACGGAGGCATAGAGGCCAGCAAGACAGGAATGTGGTCAAATATTACCGCCGGTATGTTAGGTTGGGTTAGGTTAAGTTATATTACGTTATTGATGTACATAAATGTCCCACGGAGACGTAGATGCCAACTCGCCAGGAATGTCTTCAAGTATTACCGCCGAGATGTTAGGTTGGGTTAGGTTAGGTTATATTACGTTATTGATGTATATAAAGGTACCACGGAGACGTAGAGGCCAACTCGCCAGAAATGTTGTTAAATATTGCCGCTGAGATGTTAGGTTGGGTTAGGTTAGGTTATATTACGTTATTGATGTATATAAAGGTCGCACGGAGACGTAGAGGCCAACTCGCCAGGAATGATGTCAAATGTTACCGCCGAGATGTTAGGTTGGGTTAGGTTAGGTTATATTACGTTATTGATGTATATAAATGTCCCACGGAGACGTAGATGCCAACTCGCCAGGAATGTTTTCAAACATTACCGCCGAGATGTTAGGTTGGGTTAGGTTAGGTTATATTACGTTATAGATGTATATAAAGGTCCCACGGAGACGTAGAGTCCAACAAGCCAGGAATGTCGTCAAGTATTACCGCCGAGATGTTAGGTTGGGTTAGGTTAGGTTATATTACGTTATAGATGTATATAAAGGTACCACGGAGACGTAGAGGCCAACTCGCCAGAAATGTTGTTAAATATTGCCGCTGAGATGTTAGATAGGGTTAGGTTAGGTTATATTACGTTATTGATGTATATAAAGGTCGCACGGAGACGTAGAGGCCAACTCGCCAGGAATGATGTCAAATGTTACCGCCGAGATGTTAGGTTGGGTTAGGTTAGGTTATATTACGTTATTGATGTATATAAATGTCCCACGGAGACGTAGATGCCAACTCGCCAGGAATGTTTTCAAATATTACCGCCGAGATGTTAGGTTGGGTTAGGTTAGGTTATATTACGTTATAGATGTATATAAAGGTCCCACGGAGACGTAGCGTCCAACAAGCCAGGAATGTGGTCAAATATTACCGCCGAGATGTTAGGTTGGGTTAGGTTAGGTTATATTACGTTATTGATGTATACAATGGTCCCACGGAGACGTAGAGGCCAACTCGCCAGAAATGTTGTTAAATATTGCCGCTGAGATGTTAGATAGGGTTAGGTTAGGTTATATTACGTTATTGATGTATATAAAGGTCGCACGGAGACGTAGAGGCCAACTCGCCAGGAATGATGTCAAATGTTACCGCCGAGATGTTAGGTTGGGTTAGGTTAGGTTATATTACGTTATTGATGTATATAAATGTCCCACGGAGACGTAGATGCCAACTCGCCAGGAATGTTTTCAAATATTACCGCCGAGATGTTAGGTTGGGTTAGGTTAGGTTATATTACGTTATAGATGTATATAAAGGTCCCACGGAGACGTAGCGTCCAACAAGCCAGGAATGTGGTCAAATATTACCGCCGAGATGTTAGGTTGGGTTAGGTTAGGTTATATTACGTTATTGATGTATACAATGGTCCCACGGAGACGTAGAGGTCAACTCGCCAGGTATGTTTTCTAATATTACCGCCGAGATGTTAGGTTGGGTCAGGTTAGGTTATATTACGTTATTGATGTATATAAAGGTCCCACGGAGACATAGAGGCCAGCAAGACAGGAATGTGGTCAAATATTACCGCCGGTATGTTAGGTTGGGTTAGGTTAGGTTATATTACGTTATAGATGTATATAAAGGTGCCACGGAGACGTAGAGTCCAACAAGCCAGGAATGTGGTCAAATATTACCGCCGAGATGTTAGGTTGGGTTAGGTTAGGTTATATTACGTTACTGATGTATATAAAGGTCCCACGGAGACGTAGAGGCCAACTTGCCAGGAGTGTTTTCAAATATTACCGCCGAGATGTTAGGTTGGGTTAGGTTAGGTTATATTACGTTACTGATGTATATAAAGATCCCACGGAGACGTAGAGGCCACCTCGCCATGTATGTTGTCAAATATTACCGCCGAGATGTTAGGATGGGTTAGGTTAGGTTATATTACGTTATTGATGTATGAAAAGGTCCCACGCAGACGTAGAGGCCAACTCGCCAGGCATGTGGTCATATATTACCGCCGAGATGTTAGGTTGGGTTAGGTTAGGTTATATTACGTTATTCATGTATATAAAGGTCCACGGAGACGTAGATGCCAACTCGCCAGGAATGTTTTCAAATATTACCGCCGAGATGTTAGGTTGGGTTTGGTTAGGTCATATTACGTTATTGATGTATATGAAGGTCAAACGGAGACGTAGAGGCCAACTCGCCAGGAATGTTGTCAAATATTACCGCCGAGATGTTAGGTTGGGTTAGGTTAGGTTATATTACGTTATTGATGTATATAAAGGTCCACGGAGACGTAGATGCCAACTCGCCAGGAATGTTTTCAAATATTACCGCCGAGATGTTAGGTTGGGTTAGGTTAGGTTATATTACGTTATTGATGTATATAAATGTCCCACGGAGACGTAGATGCCAACTCGCCAGGAATGTTTTCAAATATTACCGCCGAGATGTTAGGATGGGTTAGGTTAGGTTAAATTACGTTATAGATGTATATAAAGGTGCCACGGAGACGTAGAGTCCAACAAGCCAGGAATGTGGTCAAATATTACCGCCGACATGTTAGGTTGGGTCAGGTTAGGTTATATTACGTTATTGATGTATATAAAGGTCCCACGGAGACATACAGGCCAGCAAGACAGGAATGTGGTCAAATATTACCGCCGGTATGTTAGGTTGGGTCAGGTTAGGTTATATTACGTTATTGATGTATATAAAGGTCCCACGGAGACATAGAAGCCAACTCGCCAGGAATGTTTTCAAATATTACCGCCGTGATGTTAGGTTGGGTTAGGTTATTTTATATTACGTTATTGATGTATATAAAGGTCCCACGGAGATGGAGAAGCCAACTCGCCAGGAATGTTGTTAAATATTACCGCTGAGATGTGAGGTTGGGTTAGGTTAGGCTATATTACGTTATTGATGTATATAAATGTCCCACGGAGACGTAGATGCCAACTCGCCAGGAATGTTTTCAAATATTACCGCCGAGATGTTAGGTTGGGTTAGGTTAGGTTATATTACGTTATAGATGTATATAAAGATCCCACGGAGACGTAGCGTCCAACAAGCCAGCAATGTGTTCAAATATTACCGCCGAGGTGTAAGATTGGGTTAGGTGATGTTATATTACGTTATTGATGTATATAAAGATCCCACGGAGACGTAGAGGCCAACTCGCCAGGTATGTTGTCAAATATTACGGCCGAGATATTAGGTTGGGTTAGGTTAGGTTATATTACGTTATAGATGTATATAAAGGTCCCACGGAGACGTAGAGGCCAACTCGCCAGGAATGTTCTCAAATAGTACTGCCGAGATGTTAGGTTGGGTTAGGTTAGGTTATATTACGTTATAGATGTATATAAAGGTCCCACGGAGACGTAGCGTCCAACTAGCCAGCAATGTGGTCAAATATTACCGCCGAGGTGTAAGATTGGGTTAGGTGATGTTATATTACGTTATTGATGTATATAAAGATCCCACGGAGACGTAGAGGCCAACTCGCCAGGTATGTTGTCAAATATTACCGCCGATATGTTAGGATGGGTTAGGTTAGGTTATATTACGTTATTGATGTATAAAAAGGTCCCACGCAGACGTAGAGGCCAACTCGCCAGGAATGTGGTCATATATTACCGCCGAGATGTTAGGTTGGGTTAGGTTAGGCTATATTACGTTATTCATGTATATAAAGGTCCACGGAGACGTAGATGCCAACTCGCCAGGAATGTTTTCAAATATTACCGCCGAGATGTTAGGTTGGGTTAGGTTAGGTCATATTACGTTATTGATGTACATAAAGGTCTCACGGAGACATAGAGGCCAACAAGACAGAAGTGTGGTCAAATATTACCGCCGAGATGTTAGGTTAGGTTAGGTTAGGTTATATTTCGTTATTGATGTATATGAAGGTCCCACGGGGACGTAGACGCCAACTAGCCAGGTATGTTGTCAAATATTACCGCCGAGATGTTAGGTTGGGTTAGGTTAGGTTATATTACGTTATTGATGTATATGAAGGTCCCACGGAGACGGAGAAGCCAACTCGCCAGGTATGTTGTCAAATATTGCCGCCGAAATGTTAGGTTGGGTTAGGTTAGGTTATATTACGTTATTGATGTGTATAAAGGTCCCACGGAGACGTAGAGAATAACAAGACAGGAATGTGGTCAAATATTACCGCCGAGATGTTAGGTTGGGTTAGGTTAGGTTATATTACGTTATTGATGTATATAAATGTCCCACGGAGACGTAGAGGCCAACAAGCCAGGAATGTTGTCATATATTACCGCCGAGGTGTTAAGTTGGGTTAGGTTAGGTTATATTACGTTATTGATGTATATAAATATTCCACGGAGACGTAGAGGCCAACTCGCCAGGAGTGTTTTCAAATATTACCGCCGAGATGTTAGGTTGGGTTAGGTTAGGTTATATTACGTTATTGATGTATATGAAGGTCAAACGGAGACGTAGAGGCCAACTCGCCAGGAATGTTGTCAAATATTACCGCCGAGATGTTAGGTTGGGTTAGGTTAGGTTATATTACGTTATTGATGTATATAAAGGTCCACGGAGACGTAGATGCCAACTCGCCAGGAATGTTTTCAAATATTACCGCCGAGATGTTAGGTTGGGTTAGGTTAGGTTATATTACGTTATTGACGTATATAAAGGTCCCACGGAGACGTAGAGGCCAACTCGCCAGGAATGTTGCCAAATATTACCGCCGAGATGTTAGGTTGGGTTAGGTTAGGTTATATTACGTTATTGATGTATATAAAGGTCCCACGGAGACGGAGAAGCCAACAAGCCAGGAATGTTGTCATATATTACCGCCGAGTTGTTAGGTTGGGTTAGGTTAGGTTATATTACGTTATTGATGTATATAAAGATTCCACGGAGACGTAGAGGCCAACTCGCCAGGAGTGTTCTCAAATATTACCGCCGAGATGTTAGGTTGGGTTAGGTTAGGTTATATTACGTTATTGATGTATATAAAGATTCCACGGAGACGTAGAGGCCAACTCGCCATGAGTGTTTTCAAATATTACCGCCGAGATGTTAGGTTGGGTTAGGTTAGGTTATATTACGTTATTGATGTATATGAAGGTCCCACGGAGACGTAGAGTTCAACTCGCCAGGAATGTTGTCAAATATTAGCGCCGAGATGATAGGATGGGTTAGGTTAGGTTATATGACGTTATTGATGTATATAAAGGTCCCACGGAGACGTAGATGCCAACTCGCCAGGAATGTTTTCAAATATTACCGCCGAGATGGTAGGTTGCGTTAGGTTAGGTTATATTACGTTATTGATGTATATAAAGGTCCCACGGAGATGGAGGAGCCAACTCGCCAGGAATGTTGTTAAATATTACCGCTGAGATGTTAGGTTGGGTTAGGTTAGGTTATATTACGTTATAGATGTATATAAAGATCCCACAGAGACGTAGAGGCCAACTCGCCAGGTATGTTGTCAAATATTACCGCCGAGATGTTAGGATGAGTTAGGTTAGGTTATATTACGTTATTGATGTATAAAAAGGTCCCACGCAGACATAGAAGCCAACAAGACAGGAATGTGGTCATATATTACCGCCGAGATGTTAGGTTGGGTTAGGTTGGGTTAGGTTAGGTTATATTACGTTATTCATGTATATAAAGGTCCACGGAGACGTAGATGCCAACTCGCCAGGATTGTTTTCAAATATTACCGCCGAGATGATAGGTTGGGTTAGGTTAGGTCATATTACGTTATTGATGTATATGAAGGTCAAACGGAGACGTAGAGGCCAACTCGCCAGGAATGTTGTCAAATATTACCGCCGAGATGTTAGGTTGGGTTAGGTTAGGTTATATTACGTTATTGATGTATATAAAGGTCCACGGAGACGTAGATGCCAACTCGCCAGGAATGTTTTCAAATATTACCGCCGAGATGTTAGGTTGGGTTAGGTTAGGTTATATTACGTTATTGACGTATATAAAGGTCCCACGGAGACGTAGAGGCCAATTCGCCAGGAATGTTGCCAAATATTACCGCCGAGATGTTAGGTTGGGTTAGGTTAGGTTATATTACGTTATTGATGTATATAAAGGTCCCACGGAGACGGAGAAGCCAACTCGCCAGGAATGTTGTCAAATATTGCTGCCGAAATGTTAGGTTGGGTTAGGTTAGGTTATATTACGTTATTGATGTGTATAACGGTCCCACGGAGACGTAGAGAATAACAAGACAGGAATGTGGTCAAATATTACCGCCGAGATGTTAGGTTGGGTTAGGTTAGGTTATATTACGTTATTGATGTATATAAATGTCCCACGGAGACGTAGAGGCCAACAAGCCAGGAAAGTTGTCATATATTACCGCCGAGTTGTTAGGTTGGGTTAGGTTAGGTTATATTACGTTATTGATGTATATAAAGATTCCACGGAGACGTAGAGGCCAACTCGCCAGGAGTGTTTTCAAATATTACCGCCGAGATGTTAGGTTGGGTTAGGTTAGGTTATATTACGTTATTGATGTATATAAAGATTCCACGGAGACGTAGAGGCCAACTCGCCATGAGTGTTTTCAAATATTACCGCCGAGATGTTAGGTTGGGTTAGGTTAGGTTATATTACGTTATTGATGTATATGAAGGTCCCACGGAGACGTAGAGTTCAACTCGCCAGGAATGTTGTCAAATATTAGCGCCGAGATGATAGGATGGGTTAGGTTAGGTTATATGACGTTATTGATGTATATAAAGGTCCCACGGAGGCGTAGATGCCAATTCGCCAGGAATGTTTTCAAATATTACCGCCGAGATGTTAGGTTGGGTTAGGTTAGGTTATATTACGTTATTGATGTATATAAAGATCCCACGGAGACGTAGAGGCCAACTCGCCACGTATGTTGTCAAATATTACCGCCGAGATGTTAGGATGAGTTAGGTTAGGTTATATTACGTTATTGATGTATAAAAAGGTCCCACGCAGACATAGAGGCCAACAAGACAGGAATGTGGTCATATATTACCGCCGAGATGTTAGGTTGGGTTAGGTTAGGTTATATTACGTTATTCATGTATATAAAGGTCCACGGAGACGGAGAAGCCAACTCGCCAGGTATGTTGTCAAATATTACCGCCGAGATGTTAGGTTGGGTTAGGTTAGGTTATATTACGTTATTGATGTATATAAAGGTCCCACGGAGACGGAGAAGCCAACTCGCCAGGAATGTTTTCAAATATTACCGCCGAGATGTTAGGTTGGGTTAGGTTAGGTTATATTACGTTATTGATGTATAAAGAGGTCCCACGCAGACATAGATGCCAACAAGACAGGAATGTGGTCATATATTACCGGCGAGATGTTAGGTTGGGTTAGGTTAGGTTATATTACGTTATTGACGTATATAAAGGTCCCACGGAGACGTAGAGGCCAACTCGCCAGGAATGTTGCCAAATATTACCGCCGAGATGTTAGGTTGGGTTAGGTTAGGTTATATTACGTTATTGATGTATATAAAGGTCCCACGGAGACGGAGAAGCCAACTCGCCAGGAATGTTTTCAAATATTACCGCCGAGATGTTAGGTTGGGTTAGGTTAGGTTATATTACGTTATTGATGTATAAACAGGTCCACTGCAGACATAGAGGCCAACAAGCAGGAATGTGGTCATATATTACCGCCGAGATGTTAGGTTGGGTTAGGTTAGGTTATATTACGTTATTGATGTATATAAAGGTCCACGGAGACGTAGATGCCAACTCGCCAGGAATGTTTTCAAATATTACCGCCGAGATGTTAGGTTGGGTTAGGTTAGGTTATATTACGTTATTGACGTATATAAAGGTCCCACGGAGACGTAGAGGCCAACTCGCCAGGAATGTTGCCAAATATTACCGCCGAGATGTTAGGTTGGGTTAGGTTAGGTTATATTACGTTATTGATATATAAAGGTCCCACGGAGACGGAGAAGCTAACTCGCCAGGAAAGTTGTCAAATATTGCCGCCGAAATGTTAGGTTGGGTTAGGTTAGGTTATATTACGTTATTCATGTATATAAAGGTCCACGGAGACGTAGATGCCAACTCGCCACGAATGTTTTCAAATATTACCGCCGACATGTTAGGTTGGGTTAGGTTAGGTTATATTACGTTATTGACGTATATAAAGGTCCCACGGAGACGTAGAGGCCAACTCGCCAGGAATGTTGTCAAATATTACCGCCGAGTTGTTAGGTTGGGTTAGGTTAGGTTATATTACGTTATTGATGTATATAAAGGTCCCACGGAGACGTAGAGTTCAACTCGCCAGGAATGTTGTCAAATATGAGCGCCGAGATGTTAGGTTGGGTTAGGTTAGGTTATAATGCGTTATTGATGTATATGAAGGTCAAACGGAGACGTGGAGGCCAAAAAGCCAGGAATGTGGTCAAATATTACCGCCGAGATGATAAGTTGGGTTAGGTTAGGTTATATTACGTTATTGATGTATATGAAGGTCAAACGGAGACGTAGAGGTCAAATCGCCAGGAATGTTGTCAAATATTACCGCCGAGATGTTAGGTTGTGTTAGGTTAGGTTATATTACGTTATTGATGTAAATAAAGGTCCCACGGAGACGTAGAGTTCAACTCGCCAGGAATGTTGTGAAATATTAGCGCCGAGATGATAGGATGGGTTAGGTTACGTTATATTACGTTATTGATGTATATGAAGGTCAACCGGAGACGTAGAGGCCAACAAGCCAGGAATGTGGTCAAATATTACCGCCGAGACGTTAGGTTGGGTTAGGTTAGGTTATATTACGTTATTGATGTATATAAAGGTCCACGGAGACGTAGATGCCAACTCGCCAGGAATGTTTTCAAATATTACCGCCGAGATGTTAGGTTGGGTTAGGTTAGGTTATATTACGTTATTGATGTGTATAACGGTCCCACGGAGACGTAGAGAATAACAAGACAGGAATGTGGTCAAATATTACCGCCGAGATGTTAGGTTGGGTTAGGTTAGGTTATATTACGTTATTGACGTATATAAAGGTCCCACGGAGACGTAGAGGCCAACTCGCCACGTATGTTGTCAAATATTACCGCCGAGATGTTAGGATGAGTTAGGTTAGGTTATATTACGTTATTGATGTATAAAAAGGTCCCACGCAGACATAGAGGCCAACAAGACAGGAATGTGGTCATATATTACCGCCGAGATGTTAGGTTGGGTTAGGTTAGGCTATATTACGTTATTCATGTATATAAAGGTCCACGGAGACGTAGATGCCAACTCGCCAGGAATGTTTTCAAATATTACCGCCGAGATGTTAGGTTGGGTTAGGTTAGGTCATATTACGTTATTGATGTACATAAAGGTCTCACGGAGACATAGAGGCCAACAAGACAGAAGTGTGGTCAAATATTACCGCCGAGATGTTAGGTTAGGTTAGGTTAGGTTATATTTCGTTATTGATGTATATGAAGGTCCCACGGGGACGTAGACGCCAACTAGCCAGGTATGTTGTCAAATATTACCGCCGAGATGTTAGGTTGGGTTAGGTTAGGTTATATTACGTTATTGATGTATATGAAGGTCCCACGGAGACGGAGAAGCCAACTCGCCAGGTATGTTGTCAAATATTGCCGCCGAAATGTTAGGTTGGGTTAGGTTAGGTTATATTACGTTATTGATGTGTATAAAGGTCCCACGGAGACGTAGAGAATAACAAGACAGGAATGTGGTCAAATATTACCGCCGAGATGTTAGGTTGGGTTAGGTTAGGTTATATTACGTTATTGATGTATATAAATGTCCCACGGAGACGTAGAGGCCAACAAGCCAGGAATGTTGTCATATATTACCGCCGAGGTGTTAGGTTGGGTTAGGTTAGGTTATATTACGTTATTGATGTATATAAATATTCCACGGAGACGTAGAGGCCAACTCGCCAGGAGTGTTTTCAAATATTACCGCCGAGATGTTAGGTTGGGTTAGGTTAGGTTATATTACGTTATTGATGTATATGAAGGTCAAACGGAGACGTAGAGGCCAACTCGCCAGGAATGTTGTCAAATATTACCGCCGAGATGTTAGGTTGGGTTAGGTTAGGTTATATTACGTTATTGATGTATATAAAGGTCCACGGAGACGTAGATGCCAACTCGCCAGGAATGTTTTCAAATATTACCGCCGAGATGTTAGGTTGGGTTAGGTTAGGTTATATTACGTTATTGACGTATATAAAGGTCCCACGGAGACGTAGAGGCCAACTCGCCAGGAATGTTGCCAAATATTACCGCCGAGATGTTAGGTTGGGTTAGGTTAGGTTATATTACGTTATTGATGTATATAAAGGTCCCACGGAGACGGAGAAGCCAACAAGCCAGGACTGTTGTCATATATTACCGCCGAGTTGTTAGGTTGGGTTAGGTTAGGTTATATTACGTTATTGATGTATATAAAGATTCCACGGAGACGTAGAGGCCAACACGCCAGGAGTGTTCTCAAATATTACCGCCGAGATGTTAGGTTGGGTTAGGTTAGGTTATATTACGTTATTGATGTATATAAAGATTCCACGGAGACGTAGAGGCCAACTCGCCATGAGTGTTTTCAAATATTACCGCCGAGATGTTAGGTTGGGTTAGGTTAGGTTATATTACGTTATTGATGTATATAAATATTCCACGGAGACGTAGAGGCCAACTCGCCAGGAGTGTTTTCAAATATTACCGCCGAGATGTTAGGTTGGGTTAGGTTAGGTTATATTACGTTATTGATGTATATGAAGGTCAAACGGAGACGTAGAGGCCAACTCGCCAGGAATGTTGTCAAATATTACCGCCGAGATGTTAGGTTGGGTTAGGTTAGGTTATATTACGTTATTGATGTATATAAAGGTCCACGGAGACGTAGATGCCAACTCGCCAGGAATGTTTTCAAATATTACCGCCGAGATGTTAGGTTGGGTTAGGTTAGGTTATATTACGTTATTGATGTATAAAGAGGTCCCACGCAGACATAGATGCCAACAAGACAGGAATGTGGTCATATATTACCGGCGAGATGTTAGGTTGGGTTAGGTTAGGTTATATTACGTTATTGACGTATATAAAGGTCCCACGGAGACGTAGAGGCCAACTCGCCAGGAATGTTGCCAAATATTACCGCCGAGATGTTAGGTTGGGTTAGGTTAGGTTATATTACGTTATTGATGTATATAAAGGTCCCACGGAGACGGAGAAGCCAACTCGCCAGGAATGTTTTCAAATATTACCGCCGAGATGTTAGGTTGGGTTAGGTTAGGTTATATTACGTTATTGATGTATAAACAGGTCCACTGCAGACATAGAGGCCAACAAGCAGGAATGTGGTCATATATTACCGCCGAGATGTTAGGTTGGGTTAGGTTAGGTTATATTACGTTATTGATGTATATAAAGGTCCACGGAGACGTAGATGCCAACTCGCCAGGAATGTTTTCAAATATTACCGCCGAGATGTTAGGTTGGGTTAGGTTAGGTTATATTACGTTATTGACGTATATAAAGGTCCCACGGAGACGTAGAGGCCAACTCGCCAGGAATGTTGCCAAATATTACCGCCGAGATGTTAGGTTGGGTTAGGTTAGGTTATATTACGTTATTGATATATAAAGGTCCCACGGAGACGGAGAAGCTAACTCGCCAGGAAAGTTGTCAAATATTGCCGCCGAAATGTTAGGTTGGGTTAGGTTAGGTTATATTACGTTATTCATGTATATAAAGGTCCACGGAGACGTAGATGCCAACTCGCCACGAATGTTTTCAAATATTACCGCCGACATGTTAGGTTGGGTTAGGTTAGGTTATATTACGTTATTGACGTATATAAAGGTCCCACGGAGACGTAGAGGCCAACTCGCCAGGAATGTTGTCAAATATTACCGCCGAGTTGTTAGGTTGGGTTAGGTTAGGTTATATTACGTTATTGATGTATATAAAGGTCCCACGGAGACGTAGAGTTCAACTCGCCAGGAATGTTGTCAAATATGAGCGCCGAGATGTTAGGTTGGGTTAGGTTAGGTTATAATGCGTTATTGATGTATATGAAGGTCAAACGGAGACGTGGAGGCCAAAAAGCCAGGAATGTGGTCAAATATTACCGCCGAGATGATAAGTTGGGTTAGGTTAGGTTATATTACGTTATTGATGTATATGAAGGTCAAACGGAGACGTAGAGGTCAAATCGCCAGGAATGTTGTCAAATATTACCGCCGAGATGTTAGGTTGTGTTAGGTTAGGTTATATTACGTTATTGATGTAAATAAAGGTCCCACGGAGACGTAGAGTTCAACTCGCCAGGAATGTTGTGAAATATTAGCGCCGAGATGATAGGATGGGTTAGGTTACGTTATATTACGTTATTGATGTATATGAAGGTCAACCGGAGACGTAGAGGCCAACAAGCCAGGAATGTGGTCAAATATTACCGCCGAGACGTTAGGTTGGGTTAGGTTAGGTTATATTACGTTATTGATGTATATAAAGGTCCACGGAGACGTAGATGCCAACTCGCCAGGAATGTTTTCAAATATTACCGCCGAGATGTTAGGTTGGGTTAGGTTAGGTTATATTACGTTATTGATGTGTATAACGGTCCCACGGAGACGTAGAGAATAACAAGACAGGAATGTGGTCAAATATTACCGCCGAGATGTTAGGTTGGGTTAGGTTAGGTTATATTACGTTATTGACGTATATAAAGGTCCCACGGAGACGTAGAGGCCAACTCGCCACGTATGTTGTCAAATATTACCGCCGAGATGTTAGGATGAGTTAGGTTAGGTTATATTACGTTATTGATGTATAAAAAGGTCCCACGCAGACATAGAGGCCAACAAGACAGGAATGTGGTCATATATTACCGCCGAGATGTTAGGTTGGGTTAGGTTAGGCTATATTACGTTATTCATGTATATAAAGGTCCACGGAGACGTAGATGCCAACTCGCCAGGAATGTTTTCAAATATTACCGCCGAGATGTTAGGTTGGGTTAGGTTAGGTCATATTACGTTATTGATGTACATAAAGGTCTCACGGAGACATAGAGGCCAACAAGACAGAAGTGTGGTCAAATATTACCGCCGAGATGTTAGGTTAGGTTAGGTTAGGTTATATTTCGTTATTGATGTATATGAAGGTCCCACGGGGACGTAGACGCCAACTAGCCAGGTATGTTGTCAAATATTACCGCCGAGATGTTAGGTTGGGTTAGGTTAGGTTATATTACGTTATTGATGTATATGAAGGTCCCACGGAGACGGAGAAGCCAACTCGCCAGGTATGTTGTCAAATATTGCCGCCGAAATGTTAGGTTGGGTTAGGTTAGGTTATATTACGTTATTGATGTGTATAAAGGTCCCACGGAGACGTAGAGAATAACAAGACAGGAATGTGGTCAAATATTACCGCCGAGATGTTAGGTTGGGTTAGGTTAGGTTATATTACGTTATTGATGTATATAAATGTCCCACGGAGACGTAGAGGCCAACAAGCCAGGAATGTTGTCATATATTACCGCCGAGGTGTTAGGTTGGGTTAGGTTAGGTTATATTACGTTATTGATGTATATAAATATTCCACGGAGACGTAGAGGCCAACTCGCCAGGAGTGTTTTCAAATATTACCGCCGAGATGTTAGGTTGGGTTAGGTTAGGTTATATTACGTTATTGATGTATATGAAGGTCAAACGGAGACGTAGAGGCCAACTCGCCAGGAATGTTGTCAAATATTACCGCCGAGATGTTAGGTTGGGTTAGGTTAGGTTATATTACGTTATTGATGTATATAAAGGTCCACGGAGACGTAGATGCCAACTCGCCAGGAATGTTTTCAAATATTACCGCCGAGATGTTAGGTTGGGTTAGGTTAGGTTATATTACGTTATTGACGTATATAAAGGTCCCACGGAGACGTAGAGGCCAACTCGCCAGGAATGTTGCCAAATATTACCGCCGAGATGTTAGGTTGGGTTAGGTTAGGTTATATTACGTTATTGATGTATATAAAGGTCCCACGGAGACGGAGAAGCCAACAAGCCAGGACTGTTGTCATATATTACCGCCGAGTTGTTAGGTTGGGTTAGGTTAGGTTATATTACGTTATTGATGTATATAAAGATTCCACGGAGACGTAGAGGCCAACACGCCAGGAGTGTTCTCAAATATTACCGCCGAGATGTTAGGTTGGGTTAGGTTAGGTTATATTACGTTATTGATGTATATAAAGATTCCACGGAGACGTAGAGGCCAACTCGCCATGAGTGTTTTCAAATATTACCGCCGAGATGTTAGGTTGGGTTAGGTTAGGTTATATTACGTTATTGATGTATATGAAGGTCCCACGGAGACGTAGAGTTCAACTCGCCAGGAATGTTGTCAAATATTAGCGCCGAGATGATAGGATGGGTTAGGTTAGGTTATATGACGTTATTGATGTATATAAAGGTCCCACGGAGACGTAGATGCCAACTCGCCAGGAATGTTTTCAAATATTACCGCCGAGATGGTAGGTTGCGTTAGGTTAGGTTATATTACGTTATTGATGTATATAAAGGTCCCACGGAGATGGAGGAGCCAACTCGCCAGGAATGTTGTTAAATATTACCGCTGAGATGTTAGGTTGGGTTAGGTTAGGTTATATTACGTTATAGATGTATATAAAGATCCCACGGAGACGTAGAGGCCAACTCGCCAGGTATGTTGTCAAATATTACCGCCGAGATGTTAGGATGAGTTAGGTTAGGTTATATTACGTTATTGATGTATAAAAAGGTCCCACGCAGACATAGAAGCCAACAAGACAGGAATGTGGTCATATATTACCGCCGAGATGTTAGGTTGGGTTAGGTTGGGTTAGGTTAGGTTATATTACGTTATTCATGTATATAAAGGTCCACGGAGACGTAGATGCCAACTCGCCAGGATTGTTTTCAAATATTACCGCCGAGATGATTGGTTGGGTTAGGTTAGGTCATATTACGTTATTGATGTATATGAAGGTCAAACGGAGACGTAGAGGCCAACTCGCCAGGAATGTTGTCAAATATTGCTGCCGAAATGTTAGGTTGGGTTAGGTTAGGTTATATTACGTTATTGATGTGTATAACGGTCCCACGGAGACGTAGAGAATAACAAGACAGGAATGTGGTCAAATATTACCGCCGAGATGTTAGGTTGGGTTAGGTTAGGTTATATTACGTTATTGATGTATATAAATGTCCCACGGAGACGTAGAGGCCAACAAGCCAGGAAAGTTGTCATATATTACCGCCGAGTTGTTAGGTTGGGTTAGGTTAGGTTATATTACGTTATTGATGTATATAAAGATTCCACGGAGACGTAGAGGCCAACTCGCCAGGAGTGTTTTCAAATATTACCGCCGAGATGTTAGGTTGGGTTAGGTTAGGTTATATTACGTTATTGATGTATATAAAGATTCCACGGAGACGTAGAGGCCAACTCGCCATGAGTGTTTTCAAATATTACCGCCGAGATGTTAGGTTGGGTTAGGTTAGGTTATATTACGTTATTGATGTATATGAAGGTCCCACGGAGACGTAGAGTTCAACTCGCCAGGAATGTTGTCAAATATTAGCGCCGAGATGATAGGATGGGTTAGGTTAGGTTATATGACGTTATTGATGTATATAAAGGTCCCACGGAGGCGTAGATGCCAATTCGCCAGGAATGTTTTCAAATATTACCGCCGAGATGTTAGGTTGGGTTAGGTTAGGTTATATTACGTTATTGATGTATATAAAGATCCCACGGAGACGTAGAGGCCAACTCGCCACGTATGTTGTCAAATATTACCGCCGAGATGTTAGGATGAGTTAGGTTAGGTTATATTACGTTATTGATGTATAAAAAGGTCCCACGCAGACATAGAGGCCAACAAGACAGGAATGTGGTCATATATTACCGCCGAGATGTTAGGTTGGGTTAGGTTAGGTTATATTACGTTATTCATGTATATAAAGGTCCACGGAGACGGAGAAGCCAACTCGCCAGGTATGTTGTCAAATATTACCGCCGAGATGTTAGGTTGGGTTAGGTTAGGTTATATTACGTTATTGATGTATATAAAGGTCCCACGGAGACGGAGAAGCCAACTCGCCAGGAATGTTTTCAAATATTACCGCCGAGATGTTAGGTTGGGTTAGGTTAGGTTATATTACGTTATTGATGTATAAAGAGGTCCCACGCAGACATAGATGCCAACAAGACAGGAATGTGGTCATATATTACCGGCGAGATGTTAGGTTGGGTTAGGTTAGGTTATATTACGTTATTGACGTATATAAAGGTCCCACGGAGACGTAGAGGCCAACTCGCCAGGAATGTTGCCAAATATTACCGCCGAGATGTTAGGTTGGGTTAGGTTAGGTTATATTACGTTATTGATGTATATAAAGGTCCCACGGAGACGGAGAAGCCAACTCGCCAGGAATGTTTTCAAATATTACCGCCGAGATGTTAGGTTGGGTTAGGTTAGGTTATATTACGTTATTGATGTACAAACAGGTCCACTGCAGACATAGAGGCCAACAAGCAGGAATGTGGTCATATATTACCGCCGAGATGTTAGGTTGGGTTAGGTTAGGTTATATTACGTTATTGATGTATATAAAGGTCCACGGAGACGTAGATGCCAACTCGCCAGGAATGTTTTCAAATATTACCGCCGAGATGTTAGGTTGGGTTAGGTTAGGTTATATTACGTTATTGACGTATATAAAGGTCCCACGGAGACGTAGAGGCCAACTCGCCAGGAATGTTGCCAAATATTACCGCCGAGATGTTAGGTTGGGTTAGGTTAGGTTATATTACGTTATTGATATATAAAGGTCCCACGGAGACGGAGAAGCTAACTCGCCAGGAAAGTTGTCAAATATTGCCGCCGAAATGTTAGGTTGGGTTAGGTTAGGTTATATTACGTTATTCATGTATATAAAGGTCCACGGAGACGTAGATGCCAACTCGCCACGAATGTTTTCAAATATTACCGCCGACATGTTAGGTTGGGTTAGGTTAGGTTATAATGCGTTATTGATGTATATGAAGGTCAAACGGAGACGTGGAGGCCAAAAAGCCAGGAATGTGGTCAAATATTACCGCCGAGATGATAAGTTGGGTTAGGTTAGGTTATATTACGTTATTGATGTATATGAAGGTCAAACGGAGACGTAGAGGTCAACTCGCCAGGAATGTTGTCAAATATTACCGCCGAGATGTTAGGTTGTGTTAGGTTAGGTTATATTACGTTATTGATGTAAATAAAGGTCCCACGGAGACGTAGAGTTCAACTCGCCAGGAATGTTGTGAAATATTAGCGCCGAGATGATAGGATGGGTTAGGTTACGTTATATTACGTTATTGATGTATATGAAGGTCAACCGGAGACGTAGAGGCCAACAAGCCAGGAATGTGGTCAAATATTACCGCCGAGACGTTAGGTTGGGTTAGGTTAGGTTATATTACGTTATTGATGTATATAAAGGTCCACGGAGACGTAGATGCCAACTCGCCAGGAATGTTTTCAAATATTACCGCCGAGATGTTAGGTTGGGTTAGGTTAGGTTATATTACGTTATTGATGTGTATAACGGTCCCACGGAGACGTAGAGAATAACAAGACAGGAATGTGGTCAAATATTACCGCCGAGATGTTAGGTTGGGTTAGGTTAGGTTATATTACGTTATTGACGTATATAAAGGTCCCACGGAGACGTAGAGGCCAACTCGCCACGTATGTTGTCAAATATTACCGCCGAGATGTTAGGATGAGTTAGGTTAGGTTATATTACGTTATTGATGTATAAAAAGGTCCCACGCAGACATAGAGGCCAACAAGACAGGAATGTGGTCATATATTACCGCCGAGATGTTAGGTTGGGTTAGGTTAGGTTATATTACGTTATTCATGTATATAAAGGTCCACGGAGACGGAGAAGCCAACTCGCCAGGTATGTTGCCAAATATTACCGCCGAGATGTTAGGTTGGGTTAGGTTAGGTTATATTACGTTATTGATGTATATAAAGGTCCCACGGAGATGGAGAAGCCAACTCGCCAGGAATGTTTTCAAATATTACCGCCGAGATGTTAGGTTGGGTTAGGTTAGGTTATATTACGTTATTGATGTATAAACAGGTCCACTGCAGACATAGAGGCCAACAAGCAGGAATGTGGTCATATATTACCGCCGAGATGTTAGGTTGGGTTAGGTTAGGTTATATTACGTTATTGATGTATATAAAGGTCCACGGAGACGTAGATGCCAACTCGCCAGGAATGTTTTCAAATATTACCGCCGAGATGTTAGGTTGGGTTAGGTTAGGTTATATTACGTTATTGACGTATATAAAGGTCCCACGGAGACGTAGAGGCCAACTCGCCAGGAATGTTGCCAAATATTACCGCCGAGATGTTAGGTTGGGTTAGGTTAGGTTATATTACGTTATTGATATATAAAGGTCCCACGGAGACGGAGAAGCTAACTCGCCAGGAAAGTTGTCAAATATTGCCGCCGAAATGTTAGGTTGGGTTAGGTTAGGTTATATTACGTTATTCATGTATATAAAGGTCCACGGAGACGTAGATGCCAACTCGCCACGAATGTTTTCAAATATTACCGCCGACATGTTAGGTTGGGTTAGGTTAGGTTATATTACGTTATTGACGTATATAAAGGTCCCACGGAGACGTAGAGGCCAACTCGCCAGGAATGTTGTCAAATATTACCGCCGAGTTGTTAGGTTGGGTTAGGTTAGGTTATATTACGTTATTGATGTATATAAAGGTCCCACGGAGACGTAGAGTTCAACTCGCCAGGAATGTTGTCAAATATGAGCGCCGAGATGTTAGGTTGGGTTAGGTTAGGTTATAATGCGTTATTGATGTATATGAAGGTCAAACGGAGACGTGGAGGCCAAAAAGCCAGGAATGTGGTCAAATATTACCGCCGAGATGATAAGTTGGGTTAGGTTAGGTTATATTACGTTATTGATGTATATGAAGGTCAAACGGAGACGTAGAGGTCAACTCGCCAGGAATGTTGTCAAATATTACCGCCGAGATGTTAGGTTGTGTTAGGTTAGGTTATATTACGTTATTGATGTAAATAAAGGTCCCACGGAGACGTAGAGTTCAACTCGCCAGGAATGTTGTGAAATATTAGCGCCGAGATGATAGGATGGGTTAGGTTACGTTATATTACGTTATTGATGTATATGAAGGTCAACCGGAGACGTAGAGGCCAACAAGCCAGGAATGTGGTCAAATATTACCGCCGAGACGTTAGGTTGGGTTAGGTTAGGTTATATTACGTTATTGATGTATATAAAGGTCCACGGAGACGTAGATGCCAACTCGCCAGGAATGTTTTCAAATATTACCGCCGAGATGTTAGGTTGGGTTAGGTTAGGTTATATTACGTTATTGATGTGTATAACGGTCCCACGGAGACGTAGAGAATAACAAGACAGGAATGTGGTCAAATATTACCGCCGAGATGTTAGGTTGGGTTAGGTTAGGTTATATTACGTTATTGATGTATATGAAGGTCCCACGGAGACGTAGAGGCCAACAAGACAGGAATGTGGTCATATATTACCGCCGAGATGTTAGGTTGGGTTAGGTTAGGTTATATTACGTTATTGATGTATATAAAGGTCCCACGGAGACGTAGAGTTCAACTCGCCAGGAATGTTGTGAAATATTAGCGCCGAGATGATAGGATGGGTTAGGTTACGTTATATTACGTTATTGATGTATATGAAGGTCAAACGGAGACGTAGAGGCCAACAAGCCAGGAATGTGGTCAAATATTACCGCCGAGACGTTAGGTTGGGTTAGGTTAGGTTATATTACGTTATTGATGTGTATAAAGGTCCCACGGAGACGTAGAGAATAACAAGACAGGAATGTGGTCAAATATTACCGCCGAGATGTTAGGTTGGGTTAGGTTAGGTTATATTACGTTATTGATGTATATAAAGGTCCCACGGAGACGGAGAAGCCAACTCGCCAGGAATGTTTTCAAATATTACCGCCGAGATGTTAGGTTGGGTTAGGTTAGGTTATATTACGTTATTGATGTATAAAGAGGTCCCACGCAGACATAGATGCCAACAAGACAGGAATGTGGTCATATATTACCGGCGAGATGTTAGGTTGGGTTAGGTTAGGTTATATTACGTTATTGACGTATATAAAGGTCCCACGGAGACGTAGAGGCCAACTCGCCAGGAATGTTGTCAAGTATTACCGCCGAGATGTTAGGTTGGGTTAGGTTAGGCTATATTACGTTATTGATGTATATAAATGTCCCACGGAGACGTAGATGCCAACTCGCCAGGAATGCTTTCAAATATTACCGCCGAGATGTTAGGATGGGTTAGGTTAGGTTAAATTACGTTATAGATGTATATAAAGGTGCCACGGAGACGTAGAGTCCAACAAGCCAGGAATGTGGTCAAATATTACCGCCGAGATGTTAGGTTGGGTCAGGTTAGGTTATATTACGTTATTGATGTATATAAAGGTCCCACGGAGACATAGAGGCCAGCAAGACAGGAATGTGGTCAAATATTACCGCCGGTATGTTAGGTTGGGTTAGGTTAAGTTATATTACGTTATTGATGTATATAAATGTCCCACGGAGACGTAGATGCCAACTCGCCAGGAATGTCTTCAAGTATTACCGCCGAGATGATAGGTTGGGTTAGGTTACGTTATATTACGTTATTAATGTATATAAATGTCCCACGGAGACGTAGAGTCCAACAAGCCAGGAATGTTGTCAAGTATTACCGCCGAGATGTTAGGTTGGGTTAGGTTAGGTTATATTTCGTTATTGATGTATATGAAGGTCCCACGGGGACGTAGACGCCAACTAGCCAGGTATGTTGTCAAATATTACCGCCGAGATGTTAGGTTGGGTTAGGTTAGGTTATATTACGTTATTGATGTATATGAAGGTCCCACGGAGACGGAGAAGCCAACTCGCCAGGTATGTTGTCAAATATTGCCGCCGAAATGTTAGGTTGGGTTAGGTTAGGTTATATTACGTTATTGATGTGTATAAAGGTCCCACGGAGACGTAGAGAATAACAAGACAGGAATGTGGTCAAATATTACCGCCGAGATGTTAGGTTGGGTTAGGTTAGGTTATATTACGTTATTGATGTATATAAATGTCCCACGGAGACGTAGAGGCCAACAAGCCAGGAATGTTGTCATATATTACCGCCGAGGTGTTAGGTTGGGTTAGGTTAGGTTATATTACGTTATTGATGTATATAAAGATTCCACGGAGACGTAGAGGCCAACTCGCCAGGAGTGTTTTCAAATATTACCGCCGAGATGTTAGGTTGGGTTAGGTTAGGTTATATTACGTTATTGATGTATATAAAGATCCCACGGAGACGTAGAGGCCAACTCGCCATGTATGTTGTCAAATATTACCGCCGAGATGTTAGGATGGGTTAGGTTAGGTTATATTACGTTATTGATGTATAAAAAGGTCCCACGCAGACGTAGAGGCCAACTCGCCAGGAATGTGGTCATATATTACCGCCGAGATGTTAGGTTGGGTTAGGTTAGGTTATATTACGTTATTCATGTATATAAAGGTCCACGGAGACGTAGATGCCAACTCGCCAGGAATGTTTTCAAATATTACCGCCGAGATGTTAGGTTGGGTTAGGTTAGGTCATATTACGTTATTGATGTATATGAAGGTCAAACGGAGACGTAGAGGCCAACTCGCCAGGAATGTTGTCAAATATTACCGCCGAGATGTTAGGTTGGGTTAGGTTAGGTTATATTACGTTATTGATGTATATAAAGGTCCACGGAGACGTAGATGCCAACTCGCCAGGAATGTTTTCAAATATTACCGCCGAGATGTTAGGCTGGGTTAGGTTAGGTTATATTACGTTATTGATGTATATAAAGGTCCCACGGAGACGGAGAAGCCAACTCGCCCGGAATGTTGTCAAATATTGCTGCCGAAATGTTATGTTGGGTTAGGTTAGGTTATATTACGTTATTGATGTGTATAACGGTCCCACGGAGACGTAGAGAATAACAAGACAGGAATGTGGTCAAATATTACCGCCGAGATGTTAGGTTGGGTTAGGTTAGGTTATATTACGTTATTGGTGTATGTAAAGATTCCACGGAGACGTAGAGGCCAACTCGCCAGGAGTGTTTTCAAATATTACCGCCGAGATGTTAGGTTGGGTTAGGTTAGGTTATATTACGTTATTGATGTATATAAAGGTCCCACGGAGATGGAGAAGCCAACTCGCCAGGAATGCTGTTAGATATTATCGCTGAAATGATAGGTTGGGTTAGGTTACGTTATATTACGTTATTGATGTATATGAAGGTCAAACGGAGACGTAGAGGCCAACTCGCCAGGAATGTTTTCAAATATTACCACCGTGATGTTAGGTTGGGTTAGGTTAGGTTATATTACGTTATAGATGTATATAAAGCTCCCACGGAGACGTAGAGTCCAACAAGCCAGGAATGTGGTCAAATATTACCGCCAAGATGTTTGGTTGGGTTAGGTTAGGTTATATTACGTTATTGATGTATACAATGGTCCCACGGAGACGTAGAGGTCAACTCGCCAGGTATGTTTTCTAATATTACCGCCGAGATGTTAGGTTGGGTTAGGTTAGGTTATATTACGTTATTGATGTATATGAAGGTCCCACGGAGACGGAGAAGCCAACTCGCCAGGTATGTTGTCAAATATTGCCGCCGAAATGTTAGGTTGGGTTAGGTTAGGTTATATTACGTTATTGATGTGTATAAAGGTCCCACGGAGACGTAGAGAATAACAAGACAGGAATGTGGTCAAATATTACCGCCGAGATGTTAGGTTGGGTTAGGTTAGGTTATATTACGTTATTGATGTATATAAATGTCCCACGGAGACGTAGAGGCCAACAAGCCAGGAATGTTGTCATATATTACCGCCGAGGTGTTAGGTTGGGTTAGGTTAGGTTATATTACGTTATTGATGTATATAAAGATTCCACGGAGACGTAGAGGCCAACTCGCCAGGAGTGTTTTCAAATATTACCGCCGAGATGTTAGGTTGGGTTAGGTTAGGTTATATTACGTTATTGATGTATATAAAGATCCCACGGAGACGTAGAGGCCAACTCGCCATGTATGTTGTCAAATATTACCGCCGAGATGTTAGGATGGGTTAGGTTAGGTTATATTACGTTATTGATGTATAAAAAGGTCCCACGCAGACGTAGAGGCCAACTCGCCAGGAATGTGGTCATATATTACCGCCGAGATGTTAGGTTGGGTTAGGTTAGGTTATATTACGCTATTCATGTATATAAAGGTCCACGGAGACGTAGATGCCAACTCGCCAGGAATGTTTTCAAATATTACCGCCGAGATGTTAGGTTGGGTTAGGTTAGGTCATATTACGTTATTGATGTATATGAAGGTCAAACGGAGACGTAGAGGCCAACTCGCCAGGAATGTTGTCAAATATTACCGCCGAGATGTTAGGTTGGGTTAGGTTAGGTTATATTACGTTATTGATGTATATAAAGGTCCACGGAGACGTAGATGCCAACTCGCCAGGAATGTTTTCAAATATTACCGCCGAGATGTTAGGCTGGGTTAGGTTAGGTTATATTACGTTATTGATGTATATAAAGGTCCCACGGAGACGGAGAAGCCAACTCGCCCGGAATGTTGTCAAATATTGCTGCCGAAATGTTATGTTGGGTTAGGTTAGGTTATATTACGTTATTGATGTGTATAACGGTCCCACGGAGACGTAGAGAATAACAAGACAGGAATGTGGTCAAATATTACCGCCGAGATGTTAGGTTGGGTTAGGTTAGGTTATATTACGTTATTGGTGTATGTAAAGATTCCACGGAGACGTAGAGGCCAACTCGCCAGGAGTGTTTTCAAATATTACCGCCGAGATGTTAGGTTGGGTTAGGTTAGGTTATATTACGTTATTGATGTATATAAAGGTCCCACGGAGATGGAGAAGCCAACTCGCCAGGAATGCTGTTAGATATTATCGCTGAAATGATAGGTTGGGTTAGGTTACGTTATATTACGTTATTGATGTATATGAAGGTCAAACGGAGACGTAGAGGCCAACTCGCCAGGAATGTTTTCAAATATTACCACCGTGATGTTAGGTTGGGTTAGGTTAGGTTATATTACGTTATAGATGTATATAAAGCTCCCACGGAGACGTAGAGTCCAACAAGCCAGGAATGTGGTCAAATATTACCGCCAAGATGTTTGGTTGGGTTAGGTTAGGTTATATTACGTTATTGATGTATACAATGGTCCCACGGAGACGTAGAGGTCAACTCGCCAGGTATGTTTTCTAATATTACCGCCGAGATGTTAGGTTGGGTTAGGTTAGGTTACATTACGTTATAGATGTATATAAAGGTCCCACGGAGACGTAGAGTCCAACAAGCCAGGAATGTCGTCAAGTATTACCGCCGAGATGTTAGGTTGGGTTAGGTTAGGTTATATTACGTTATAGATGTATATAAAGGTCCCACGGAGACGTAGCGTCCAACAAGCCAGGAATGTGGTCAAATATTACCGCCGAGATGTTAGGTTGGGTTAGGTTAGGTTATATTACGTTATTGATGTATACAATGGTCCCACGGAGACGTAGAGGTCAACTCGCCAGGTATGTTTTCTAATATTACCGCCGAGATGTTAGGTTGGGTCAGGTTAGGTTATATTACGTTATTGATGTATATAAAGGTCCCACGGAGACATAGAGGCCAGCAAGACAGGAATGTGGTCAAATATTACCGCCGGTATGTTAGGTTGGGTTAGGTTAAGTTATATTACGTTATTGATGTATATAAATGTCCCACGGAGACGTAGATGCCAACTCGCCAGGAATGTCTTCAAGTATTACCGCCGAGATGATAGGTTGGGTTAGGTTACGTTATATTACGTTATTAATGTATATAACTGTCCCACGGAGACGTAGAGTCCACAAAAGCCAGGAATGTGGTCAAATATTACCGCCGGGATGATAGGTTGGGTTAGGTTACGTTATATTACGTTATTGATGTATATGAAGGTCAAACGGAGACGTAGAGGCCAACTCGCCAGGAATGTTTTCAAATATTACCGGCGAGATGTTAGGATGGGTTAGGTTAGGTTATATTACGTTATAGATGTATATAAAGGTGCCACGGAGACGTAGAGTCCAACAAGCCAGGAATGTGGTCAAATATTACCGCCGAGATGTTAGGTTGGGTTAGGTTAGGTTATATTACGTTACTGATGTATATAAAGGTCCCACGGAGACGTAGAGGCCAACTTGCCAGGAGTGTTTTCAAATATTACCGCCGAGATGTTAGGTTGGGTTAGGTTAGGTTATATTACGTTATTGATGTATATAAAGATCCCACGGAGACGTAGAGGCCACCTCGCCATGTATGTTGTCAAATATTACCGCCGAGATGTTAGGATGGGTTAGGTTAGGTTATATTACGTTATTGATGTATGAAAAGGTCCCACGCAGACGTAGAGGCCAACTCGCCAGGAATGTGGTCAAATATTACCGCCGGTATGTTAGGTTGGGTTAGGTTAAGTTATATTACGTTATTGATGTATATAAATGTCCCACGGAGACGTAGATGCCAACTCGCCAGGAATGTCTTCAAGTATTACCGCCGAGATGATAGGTTGGGTTAGGTTACGTTATATTACGTTATTAATGTATATAAATGTCCCACGGAGACGTAGAGTCCACAAAAGCCAGGAATGTGGTCAAATATTACCGCCGGGATGATAGGTTGGGTTAGGTTACGTTATATTACGTTATTGATGTATATGAAGGTCAAACGGAGACGTAGAGGCCAACTCGCCAGGAATGTTTTCAAATATTACCGGCGAGATGTTAGGATGGGTTAGGTTAGGTTATATTACGTTATAGATGTATATAAAGGTGCCACGGAGACGTAGAGTCCAACAAGCCAGGAATGTGGTCAAATATTACCGCCGAGATGTTAGGTTGGGTTAGGTTAGGTTATATTACGTTACTGATGTATATAAAGGTCCCACGGAGACGTAGAGGCCAACTTGCCAGGAGTGTTTTCAAATATTACCGCCGAGATGTTAGGTTGGGTTAGGTTAGGTTATATTACGTTATTGATGTATATAAAGATCCCACGGAGACGTAGAGGCCAACTCGCCATGTATGTTGTCAAATATTACCGCCGAGATGTTAGGATGGGTTAGGTTAGGTTATATTACGTTATTGATGTATAAAAAGGTCCCACGCAGACGTAGAGGCCAACTCGCCAGGAATGTGGTCATATATTACCGCCGAGATGTTAGGTTGGGTTAGGTTAGGTTATATTACGTTATTCATGTATATAAAGGTCCACGGAGACGTAGATGCCAACTCGCCAGGAATGTTTTCAAATATTACCGCCGAGATGTTAGGTTGGGTTAGGTTAGGTCATATTACGTTATTGATGTATATGAAGGTCAAACGGAGACGTAGAGGCCAACTCGCCAGGAATGTTGTCAAATATTACCGCCGAGATGTTAGTTTGGGTTAGGTTAGGTTATATTACGTTATTGATGTATATAAAGGTCCACGGAGACGTAGATGCCAACTCGCCAGGAATGTTTTCAAATATTACCGCCGAGATGTTAGGTTGGGTTAGGTTAGGTTATATTACGTTATTGATGTATATAAATGTCCCACGGAGACGTAGATGCCAACTCGCCAGGAATGTTTTCAAATATTACCGCCGAGATGTTAGGATGGGTTAGGTTAGGTTAAATTACGTTATAGATGTATATAAAGGTGCCACGGAGACGTAGAGTCCAACAAGCCTGGAATGTGGTCAAATATTACCGCCGAGATGTTAGGTTGGGTCAGGTTAGGTTATATTACGTTATTGATGTATATAAAGGTCCCACGGAGACATACAGGCCAGCAAGAAAGGAATGTGGTCAAATATTACCGCCGGTATGTTAGGTTGGGTCAGGTTAGGTTATATTACGTTATTGATGTATATAAAGGTCCCACGGAGACATAGAAGCCAACTCGCCAGGAATGTTTTCAAATATTACCGCCGTGATGTTAGGTTGGGTTAGGTTATTTTATATTACGTTATTGATGTATATAAAGGTCCCACGGAGATGGAGAAGCCAACTCGCCAGGAATGTTGTTAAATATTACCGCTGAGATGTGAGGTTGGGTTAGGTTAGGCTATATTACGTTATTGATGTATATAAATGTCCCACGGAGACGTAGATGCCAACTCGCCAGGAATGTTTTCAAATATTACCGCCGAGATGTTAGGTTGGGTTAGGTTAGGTTATATTACGTTATAGATGTATATACAGATCCCACGGACACGTAGCGTCCAACAAGCCAGCAATGTGTTCAAATATTACCGCCGAGGTGTAAGATTGGGTTAGGTGATGTTATATTACGTTATTGATGTATATAAAGATCCCACGGAGACGTAGAGGCCAACTCGCCAGGTATGTTGTCAAATATTACGGCCGAGATATTACGTTGGGTTAGGTTAGGTTATATTACGTTATAGATGTATATAAAGGTCCCACGGAGACGTAGAGGCCAACTCGCCAGGAATGTTCTCAAATAGTACTGCCGAGATGTTAGGTTGGGTTAGGTTAGGTTATATTACGTTATAGATGTATATAAGGGTCCCACGGAGACGTAGCGTCCAACAAGCCAGCAATGTGGTCAAATATTACCGCCGAGGTGTAAGATTGGGTTAGGTGATGTTATATTAGGTTATTGATGTATATAAAGATCCCACGGAGACGTAGAGGCCAACTCGCCAGGTATGTTGTCAAATATTACCGCCGATATGTTAGGATGGGTTAGGTTAGGTTATATTACGTTATTGATGTATAAAAAGGTCCCACGCAGACGTAGAGGCCAACTCGCCAGGAATGTGGTCATATATTACCGCCGAGATGTTAGGTTGGGTTAGGTTAGGTTATATTACGTTATTCATGTATATAAAGGTCCACGGAGACGTAGATGCCAACTCGCCAGGAATGTTTTCAAATATTACCGCCGAGATGTTAGGTTGGGTTAGGTTAGGTCATATTACGTTATTGATGTACATAAAGGTCCCACGGAGACATAGAGGCCAACAAGACAGAAGTGTGGTCAAATATTACCGCCGAGATGTTAGGTTAGGTTAGGTTAGGTTATATTTCGTTATTGATGTATATGAAGGTCCCACGGGGACGTAGACGCCAACTAGCCAGGTATGTTGTCAAATATTACCGCCGAGATGTTAGGTTGGGTTAGGTTAGGTTATATTACGTTATTGATGTATATAAATGTCCCACGGAGACGTAGAGGCCAACAAGCCAGGAATGTTGTCATATATTACCGCCGAGGTGTTAGGTTGGGTTAGGTTAGGTTATATTACGTTATTGATGTATATAAATATTCCACGGAGACGTAGAGGACAACTCGCCAGGAGTGTTTTCAAATATTACCGCCGAGATGTTAGGTTGGGTTAGGTTAGGTTATATTACGTTATTGATGTATATAAAGATCCCACGGAGACGTAGAGGCCAACTCGCCATGTATGTTGTCAAATATTACCGCCGAGATGTTAGGATGGGTTAGGTTAGGTTATATTACGTTATTGATGTATAAAAAGGTCCCACGCAGACGTAGAGGCCAACTCGCCAGGAATGTGGTCATATATTACCGCCGAGATGTTAGGTTGGGTTAGGTTAGGTTATATTACGTTATTCATGTATATAAAGGTCCACGGAGACGTAGATGCCAACTCGCCAGGAATGTTTTCAAATATTACCGCCGAGATGTTAGGTTGGGTTAGGTTAGGTCATATTACGTTATTGATGTATATGAAGGTCAAACGGAGACGTAGAGGCCAACTCGCCAGGAATGTTGTCAAATATTACCGCCGAGATGTTAGGTTGGGTTAGGTTAGGTTATATTACGTTATTGATGTATATAAAGGTCCACGGAGACGTAGATGCCAACTCGCCAGGAATGTTTTCAAATATTACCGCCGAGATGTTAGGTTGGGTTAGGTTAGGTTATATTACGTTATTGATGTGTATAACGGTCCCACGGAGACGTAGAGAATAACAAGACAGGAATGTGGTCAAATATTACCGCCGAGATGTTAGGTTGGGTTAGGTTAGGTTATATTACGTTATTGATGTATATAAATGTCCCACGGAGACGTAGAGGCCAACAAGCCAGGAAAGTTGTCATATATTACCGCCGAGTTGTTAGGTTGGGTTAGGTTAGGTTATATTACGTTATTGATGTATATAAAGATTCCACGGAGACGTAGAGGCCAACTCGCCAGGAGTGTTTTCAAATATTACCGCCGAGATGTTAGGTTGGGTTAGGTTAGGTTATATTACGTTATTGATGTATATAAAGATTCCACGGAGACGTAGAGGCCAACTCGCCAGGAATGTTTTCAAATATTACCGCCGAGATGTTAGGTTGGGTTAGGTTAGGTTATATTACGTTATTGATGTATAAACAGGTCCACTGCAGACATAGAGGCCAACAAGACAGGAATGTGGTCATATATTACCCGCGAGATGTTAGGTTGGGTTAGGTTAGGTTATATTACGTTATTGATGTATATAAAGGTCCACGGAGACGTAGATGCCAACTCGCCAGGAATGTTTTCAAATATTACCGCCGAGATGTTAGGTTGGGTTAGGTTAGGTTATATTACGTTATTGACGTATATAAAGGTCCCACGGAGACGTAGAGGCCAAATCGCCAGGAATGTTGCCAAATATTACCGCCGAGATGTTAGGTTGGGTTAGGTTAGGTTATATTACGTTATTGATGTATATAAATTTCCCACGGAGACGGAGAAGCCAACTCGCCAGGAATGTTGTCAAATATTGCTGCCGAAATGTTAGGTTGGGTTAGGTTAGGTTATATTACGTTATTGATGTGTATAACGGTCCCACGGAGACGTAGAGAATAACAAGACAGGAATGTGGTCAAATATTACCGCCGAGATGTTAGGTTGGGTTAGGTTAGGTTATATTACGTTATTGATGTATATAAATGTCCCACGGAGACGTAGAGGCCAACAAGCCAGGAAAGTTGTCATATATTACCGCCGAGTTGTTAGGTTGGGTTAGGTTAGGTTATATTACGTTATTGATGTATATAAAGATTCCACGGAGACGTAGAGGCCAACTCGCCAGGAGTGTTTTCAAATATTACCGCCGAGATGTTAGGTTGGGTTAGGTTAGGTTATATTACGTTATTGATGTATATAAAGGTCCCACGGAGACGTAGAGTTCAACTCGCCAGGAATGTTGTGAAATATTAGCGCCGAGAAGATAGGATGGGTTAGGTTACGTTATATTACGTTATTGATGTATATGAAGGTCTACCGGAGACGTAGAGGCCAACTCGCCAGGAGTGTTTTCAAATATTACCGCCGAGATTTTAGGTTGGGTTAGGTTAGGTTATATTACGTTATTGATGTATATAAAGATTCCACGGAGACGTAGAGGCCAACTCGCCATGAGTGTTTTCAAATATTACCGCCGAGATGTTAGGTTGGGTTAGGTTAGGTTATATTACGTTATTGATGTATATAAAGGTCCCACGGAGACGTAGAGTTCAACTCGCCAGGAATGTTGTCAAATATGAGCGCCGAGATGTTAGGTTGGGTTAGGTTAGGTTATATTGCGTTATTGATGTATATGAAGGTCAAACGGAGACGTGGAGGCCAAAAAGCCAGGAATGTGGTCAAATATTACCGCCGAGATGTTAGGTTGTGTTAGGTTAGGTTATATTACGTTATTGATGTATATGAAGGTCCCACGGAGACGTAGACGCCAACTAGCCAGGTATGTTGTCAAATATTACCGCCGAGATGTTAGGTTGGGTTAGGTTGGGTTATATTACGTTATTGATGTATATGAAGGTCCCACGGAGACGTAGAGGCCAACTCGCAAGGAATGTTGTCAAATATTACCGCCGAGATCTTAGGTTGGGTTAGGTTAGGTTATATTACGTTATACATGTATATAAAGGTCCCACGGAGACATAGAGGCCAACTCCCCAGGAATGTTGTCAAGTATTACCGCCGAGATGTTAGGTTGGGTTAGGTTAGGTTAAATTACGTGATTGATGTATATAAAGGTCCCACGGAGACGTAGATGCCAACTCGCCAGGAATGTTTTCAAATATTACCGCCGAGATGTTAGGTTGGGTTATGTTAGGTTATATTGCGTTATTGATGTATATGAAGGTCAAACGGAGACGTGGAGGCGAAAAAGCCAGGAATGTGGTCAATTATTACCGCCGAGATGATAAGTTGGGTTAGGTTAGGTTATATTACGTGATTGATGTATATAAAGGTCCCACGGAGACGTAGATGCCAACTCGCCAGGAATGTTTTCAAATATTACGGACGAGATGTTAGGTTGGGTTAGGTTAGGTTATATTACGTGATTGATGTATATAAAGGTCCCACGGAGACGTAGATGCCAACTCGCCAGGAATGTTTTCAAATATTACCGCCGAGATGTTAGGTTGGGTTAGGTTAGGTTATATTACGTTATTGATGTGTATAACGGTCCCACGGAGACGTAGAGAATAACAAGACAGAAATGTGGTCAAATATTACCGCCGAGATGTTAGGTTGGGTTAGGTTAGGTTATATTACGTTATTGATGTATATGAAGGTCCCACGGAGACGTAGAGGCCAACAAGACAGGAATGTGGTCATATATTACCGCCGAGATGTTAGGTTGGGTTAGGTTAGGTTATATTACGTTATTGATGTATATAAAGGTCCCACGGAGACGTAGAGTTCAACTCGCCAGGAATGTTGTGAAATATTAGCGCCGAGATGATAGGATGGGTTAGGTTACGTTATATTACGTTATTGATGTATATGAAGGTCAAACGGAGACGTAGAGGCCAACAAGCCAGGAATGTGGTCAAATATTACCGCCGAGACGTTAGGTTGGGTTAGGTTAGGTTATATTACGTTATTGATGTGTATAAAGGTCCCACGGAGACGTAGAGAATAACAAGACAGGAATGTGGTCAAATATTACCGCCGAGATGTTAGGTTGGGTTAGGTTAGGTTATATTACGTTATTGATGTATATAAATGTCCCACGGAGACGTAGAGGCCAACAAGCCAGGAATGTTGTCATATATTACCGCCGAGGTGTTAGGTTGGGTTAGGTTAGGTTATATTACGTTATTGATGTATATAAAGATTCCACGGAGACGTAGAGGCCAACTCGCCAGGAGTGTTTTCAAATATTACCGCCGAGATGTTAGGTTGGGTTAGGTTAGGTTATATTACGTTATTGATGTATATGAAGGTCCCACGGAGACGTAGAGTTCAACTCGCCAGGAATGTTGTCAAATATTAGCGCCGAGATGATAGGATGGGTTAGGTTAGGTTATATGACGTTATTGATGTATATAAAGGTCCCACGGAGACGTAGATGCCAACTCGCCAGGAATGTTTTCAAATATTACCGCCGAGATGTTAGGTTGGGTTAGGTTAGGTTATATAACGTTATTGATGTATATAAAGATCCCACGGAGACGTAGATGCCAACTCGCCAGGAATGTTTTCAAATATTACCGCCGAGATGTTAGGTTGGGTTAGGTTAGGTTATATTACGTTATTGATATATAAAAAGGTCCCACGCAGACATAGAGGCCAACAAGACAGGAATGTGGTCATATATTACCGCCGAGATGTTAGGTTGGGTTAGGTTAGGTTATATTACGTTATTCATGTATATAAAGGTCCACGGAGACGTAGATGCCAACTCGCCAGGAATGTTTTCAAATATTACCGCCGAGATGTTAGGTTGGGTTAGGATAGGTTATATTACGTTATTGACGTATATAAAGGTCCCACGGAGACGTAGAGGCCAACTCGCCAGGAATGTTGTCAAATATTACCGCCGAGATGTTAGGTTGGGTTAGGTTAGGTTATATTACGTTATTGATGTATATAAAGGTCCCACGGAGACGTAGAGTTCAACTCGCCAGGAATGTTGTCAGATATGAGCGCCGAGATGTTAGGTTGGGTTAGGTTAGGTTATATTGCGTTATTGATGTATATGAAGGTCAAACGGAGACGTGGAGGCCAAAAAGCCAGGAATGTGGTCAAATATTACCGCCGAGACGTTAGGTTGGGTTAGGTTATGTTATATTACGTTATTGATGTGTATAAAGGTCCCACGGAGACGTAGAGTTCAACTCGCCAGGAATGTTGTGAAATATTAGCGCCGAGATGATAGGATGGGTTAGGTTACGTTATATTACGTTATTGAAGTATATGAAGGTCAAACGGAGACGTAGAGGCCAACAAGCCAGGAATGTGGTCAAATATTACCGCCGAGACGTTAGTTTGGGTTAGGTTAGGTTATATTACGTTATTGATGTGTATAAAGGTCCCACGGAGACGTAGAGAATAACAAGACAGGAATGTGGTCAAATATTACCGCCGAGATGTTTGGTTGGGTTAGGTTAGGTTATATTACGTTATACAGGTATATAAAGGTCCCACGGAGACGTAGAGGCCAACTCCCCAGGAATGTTGTCAAGTATTACCGCCGAGATGTTAGGTTGGGTTAGGTTAGGTTAAATTACGTGATTGATGTATATAAAGGTCCCACGGAGACGTAGAGGCCAACTCGCCAGGAGTGTTTTCAAATATTACCGCCGAGATGTTAGGTTGGGTCAGGTTAGGTTATATTACGTTATTGATGTATATGAAGGTCCCACGGAGACGTAGAGTTCAACTCGCCAGGAATGTTGTCAAATATTAGGGCCGAGATGATAGGATGGGTTAGGTTAGGTTATATGACGTTATTGATGTATATAAAGGTCCCACGGAGACGTAGATGCCAACTCGCCAGGAATGTTTTCAAATATTACCGCCGAGATGTTAGGTTGCGTTAGGTTAGGTTATATTACGTTATTGATGTATATAAAGGTCCCACGGAGATGGAGAAGCCAACTCGCCAGGAATGTTGTTAAATATTATCGCTGAGATGTTAGGTTGGGTTAGGTTAGGTTATATTACGTTATTGATGTATATAAAGATCCCACGGAGACGTAGAGGCCAACTCGCCAGGTATGTTGTCAAATATTACCGCCGAGATGTTAGGATGGGTTAGGTTAGGTTATATTACGTTATTGATGTATAAAAAGGTCCCACGCAGACATAGAGGCCAACAAGACAGGAATGTGGTCATATATTACCGCCGAGATGTTAGGTTGGGTTAGGTTAGGTTATATTACGTTATTGATGTATATAAAGGTCCCACGGAGACGTAGAGGCCAACTCGCCAGTAATGTTTTCAAATATTACCGCCGAGATGTTAGGTTGCGTTAGGTTAGGTTATATTACGTTATTGATGTATATAAAGGTCCCACGGAGATGGAGAAGCCAACTCGCCAGGAATGTTGTTAAATATTATCGCTGAGATGTTAGGTTGGATTAGGTTAGGTTATATTACGTTATTGATGTATATAAAGATCCCACGGAGACGTAGAGGCCAACTCGCCAGGTATGTTGTCAAATATTACCGCCGAGATGTTAGGATGGGTTAGGTTAGGTTATATGACGTTATTGATGTATATAAAGGTCCCACGGAGACGTAGATGCCAACTCGCCAGGAATGTTTTCAAATATTACCGCCGAGATGTTAGGTTGCGTTAGGTTAGGTTATATTACGTTATTGATGTATATAAAGGTCCCACGGAGATGGAGAAGCCAACTCGCCAGGAATGTTGTTAAATATTATCGCTGAGATGTTAGGTTGGGTTAGGTTAGGTTATATTACGTTATTGATGTATATAAAGATCCCACGGAGACGTAGAGGCCAACTCGCCAGGTATGTTGTCAAATATTACCGCCGAGATGTTAGGATGGGTTAGGTTAGGTTATATTACGTTATTGATGTATAAAAAGGTCCCACGCAGACATAGAGGCCAACAAGACAGGAATGTGGTCATATATTACCGCCGAGATGTTAGGTTGGGTTAGGTTAGGTTATATTACGTTATTGATGTATATAAAGGTCCCACGGAGACGTAGAGGCCAACTCGCCAGTAATGTTTTCAAATATTACCGCCGAGATGTTAGGTTGCGTTAGGTTAGGTTATATTACGTTATTGATGTATATAAAGGTCCCACGGAGATGGAGAAGCCAACTCGCCAGGAATGTTGTTAAATATTATCGCTGAGATGTTAGGTTGGATTAGGTTAGGTTATATTACGTTATTGATGTATATAAAGATCCCACGGAGACGTAGAGGCCAACTCGCCAGGTATGTTGTCAAATATTACCGCCGAGATGTTAGGATGGGTTAGGTTAGGTTATATTACGTTATTGATGTATAAAAAGGTCCCACGCAGACATAGAGGCCAACAAGACAGGAATGTGGTCATATATTACCGCCGAGATGTTAGGTTGGGTTAGGTTAGGTTATATTACTTTATTGATGTATATAAAGGTCCCACGGAGACGTAGAGTTCAACTCGCCAGGAATGTTGTCAGATATGAGCGCCGAGATGTTAGGTTGGGTTAGGTTAGGTTATATTGCGTTATTGATGTATATGAAGGTCAAACGGAGACGTGGAGGCCAAAAAGCCAGGAATGTGGTCAAATATTACCGCCGTGATGTTAGGTTGGGTTAGGTTGGGTTATATTACGTTATTGATGTATATGAAGGTCCCACGGAGACGTAGAGGCCAACTCGCCAGGAATGTTGTCAAATATTAGCGCCGAGATGTTAGGTTGGGTTAGGTTAGGTTATATTACGTTATACATGTATATAAAGGTCCCACGGAGACGTTGAGGCCAACTCCACAGGAATGTTGTCAAGTATTACCGCCGAGATGTTAGGTTGGGTTAGGTTAGGTTAAATTACGTGATTGATGTATATAAAGGTCCCACGGAGACGTAGATGCCAACTCGCCAGGAATGTTTTCAAATATTACCGCCGAGATGTTAGGTTGGGTTAGGTTAGGTTATATTACGTTATTGATGTATATAAAGGTCCCACGGAGACGTAGAGTTCAACTCGCCAGGAATGTTGTGAAATATTAGCGCCGAGATGATAGGATGGGTTAGGTTACGTTATATTACGTTATTGATGTATATCAAGGTCAAACGGAGACGTAGAGGCCAACAAGCCAGGAATGTGGTCAAATATTACCGCCGAGACGTTAGGTTGGGTCAGGTTAGGTTATATTACGTTATTGATGTGTATAACGGTCCCACGGAGACGTAGAGAATAACAAGACAGGAATGTGGTCAAATATTACCGCCGAGATGTTAGGTTGGGTTAGGTTAGGTTATATTACGTTATTGATGTATATAAATGTTCCACGGGGACGTAGACGCCAACTAGCCAGGTATGTTGTCAAATATTACCGCCGAGATGTTAGGTTGGGTTAGGTTAGGTTATATTACGTTATTGATGTATATGAAGGTCCCACGGAGACGGAGAAGCCAACTCGCCAGGTATGTTGTCAAATATTACCGCCGAGATGTTAGGTTGGGTTAGGTTAGGTTATATTACGTTATTGATGTATATAAATGTCCCACGGAGACGTAGAGGCCAACAAGCCAGGAATGTTGTCATATATTACCGCCGAGGTGTTAGGTTGGGTTAGGTTAGGTTATATTACGTTATTGATGTATATTAAGATTCCACGGTGACGTAGAGGCCAACTCGCCAGGAGTGTTTTCAAATATTACCGCCGAAATGTTAGGTTGGGTTAGGTTATCTTATATTACGTTATTGATGTATATAAATGTCCCACGGAGATGTAGAGGCCAACAAGCCAGGAATGTTGTCATATATTACCGCCGAGGTGTTAGGTTGGGTTAGGTTAGGTTATATTACGTTATTGATGTATATTAAGATTCCACGGTGACGTAGAGGCCAACTCGCCAGGAGTGTTTTCAAATATTACCGCCGAAATGTTAGGTTGGGTTAGGTTATCTTATATTACGTTATTGATGTATATAAATGTCCCACGGAGATGTAGAGGCCAACAAGCCAGGAATGTTGTTAAATATTACCGCTGAGATGTTAGGTTGGGTTAGGTTAGGTTATATTACGTTATTGATGTATATAAAGATCCCCCGGAGACGTAGAGGCCAACTCGCCAGGTATGTTGTCAAATATTACCGCCGAGATGTTAGGATGGGTTAGGTTAGGTTATATTACGTTATTGATGTATAAAAAAGTCCCACGCAGACATAGAGGCCAACAAGACAGGAATGTGGTCATATATTACCGCCGAGATGTTAGGTTGGGTTAGGTTAGGTTATATTACGTTATTGATGTATATAAAGGTCCACGGAGACGTAGATGCCAACTCGCCAGGAATGTTTTCAAATATTACCGCCGAGATGTTAGGTTGGGTTAGGTTAGGTTATATTACGTTATTGACGTATATAAAGGTCCCACGGAGACGTAGAGGCCAACTCGCCAGGAATGTTGTCAAATATTACCGCCGAGATGTTAGGTTGGGTTAGGTTAGGTTATATTACGTTATTGATGTATATAAAGGTCCCACGGAGACGTAGAGTTCAACTCGCCAGGAATGTTGTGAAATATTAGCGCCGAGATGATAGGATGGGTTAGGTTACGTTATATTACGTTATTGATGTATATGAAGGTCAAACGGAGACGTAGAGGCCAACAAGCCAGGAATGTGGTCAAATATTACCGCCGAGACGTTAGGTTGGGTTAGGTTAGGTTATATTACGTTATAGATGTATATAATGGTCCCACGGAGACGTAGAGGCCAACTCGCCAGGAATGTTGTCAAATATTACCGCCGAGATGTTAGGTTGGGTTAGGTTAGGTTATATTACGTTATTGATGTATATAAAGGTCCCACGGAGATGGAGAAGCCAACTCGCCAGGAATGTTGTTAAATATTACCGCCGAGATGTTAGGTTGCGTTAGGTTAGGTTATATTACGTTATTGATGTATATAAAGATCCCACGGAGATGGAGAAGCCAACTAGCCAGGAATGTTGTTAAATATTACCGCTGAGATGTTAGGTTGGGTTAGGTTAGGTTATATTACGCTATTGATGTATATAAAGATCCCACGGAGACGTAGAGGCCAACTCGCCAGGTATGTTGTCAAATATTACCGCCGAGATGTTAGGTTGGGTTAGGTTAGGTTATATTACGTTATAGATGTATATAAAGGTCCCACGGAGACGTAGAGTTCAACTCGCCAGGAATGTTGTCAAATATTAGCGCCGAGATGATAGGATGGGTTAGGTTAGGTTATATGACGTTATTGATGTATATAAAGGTCCCACGGAGACGTAGATGCCAACTCGCCAGGAATGTTTTCAAATATTACCGCCGAGATGTTAGGTTGCGTTAGGTTAGGTTATATTACGTTATTGATGTATATAAAGGTCCCACGGAGATGGAGAAGCCAACTCGCCAGGAATGTTGTTAAATATTACCGCTGAGATGTCAGGTTGGGTTAGGTTAGGTTATATTACGTTATTGATGTATATAAAGGTCCCACGGAGACGTAGATGCCAACACGCCAGGATTGTTTTCAAATATTACCGCCGAGATGTTAGGTTGGGTTAGGTTAGGTTATATTACGTGATTGATGTTTATAAAGGTCGAACGGAGACGTAGATGCCAACTCGCCAGGAATGTTTTCAAGTATTACCGCCGAGATGTTAGGTTGGGTTAGGTTAGGTTATATTACGTTATAGATGTATATAAAGGTCTCACGGAGACGTAGAGGTCAACTCGCCAGGTATGTTTTCTAATACTACCGCCGAGATGTTAGGTTGGGTTAGGTTACGTTATATTACGTTATTGATGTATATAAATGTCCCACGGAGACGTAGATGCCAACTCGCCAGGAATGTTTTCAAATATTACCGCCGAGATGTTAGGATGGGTTAGGTTAGGTTATATTACGTTATAGCTGTATATAAAGGTGCCACGGAGACGTAGAGTCCAACAAGCCAGGAATGTGGTCAAATATTACTGCCGAGATGTATGATTGGGTTAGGTGATGTTATATTACGTTATTGGTGTATATAAAGGTCCCACGGAGACGTAGAGGCCAACTCGCCAGGAATGTTGTCAAGTATTACCGCCGAGATGATAGGTTGGGTTAGGTTACGTTATATTACGTTATTGATGTATGTGAAGGTCAAACGGAGACGTAGAGGCCAACTCGCCAGGAATGGTTTCAAATATTACCGCCGTGATGTTAGGATGGGTTAGGTTAGGTTATATTACGTTATAGATGCATATAAAGGTCCCACGGAGACGGAGAAGCCAACTCGCCAGGAATGTGGTCAAATATTACCGCCGAGATGTTAGGTTGGGTTAGGTTAGGTTATATTACGTTATTGATGTATATAAAGGTCCCACGGAGATGGAGAAGCCAACTCGCCAGGAATGTTGTTAAATATTACCGCTGAGATGTCAGGTTGGGTTATGTTAGGTTATATTACGTTATTGATGTACATAAAGGTCCCACGCAGACATAGAGACCAACAAGACAGAAGTGTGGTCAAATATTACCGCCGAGATGTTAGGTTGGGTTAGGTTAGGTTATATTACGTTATTGATGTATATAAATGTCCCACGGAGACGTAGATGCCAACTCGCCAGGAATGTTTTCAAATATTACCGCCGAGATGTTAGGATGGGTTAGGTTAGGTTATATTACGTTATAGATGCATATAAAGGTCCCACGGAGACGGAGAAGCCAACTCGCCAGGAATGTTGTCAAATATTACCGCCGAGATGTTAGGTTGGGTCAGGTTAGGTTATATTACGTTATTGATGTATATAAAGGTCCCACGGAGACATAGAGGCCAACAAGACAGGAATGTGGTCAAATATTACTACCGAGATGTTAGGTTGGGTTAGGTTAGGTTATATTACGTGATTGATGTATATAAAGGTCCCACGGAGACGTAGATGCCAACTCGCCAGGATTGTTTTGAAATATTACCGCCGAGATGTTAGGTTGGATTAGGTTAGGTTATATTACGTTATTGACGTATATAATGGTCCCACGGAGACGTAGAGGCCAACTCGCCAGGAATGTTTTCAAATATTAATGCCGAGATGTTAGGATGGGTTAGGTTAGGTTATATTACGTTATAGATGCATATAAAGGTCCCACGGAGACGTAGAGTCCAACAAGCCAGGAATGTGGTCAAATATTACCGCCGAGATGTTAGGTTGGGTTAGGTTATGTTATATTACGTTATAGATGTATATAAAGGTCCCACGGAGACGTAGAGGCCAACTCGCCAGGAATGATGTCAAATATTACCGCAGAGATGTTAGGTTGGGTTAGGTTAGGCTATATTACGTTATTGATGTATATAAATGTCCCACGGAGACGTAGATGCCAACTCGCCAGGAATGTTTTCAAATATTACCGCCGAGATGTTAGGATGTGTTAAGTTAGGTTATATTAGGTTATAGATGTATATAAAGGTGCCACGGAGACGTAGAGTCCAACAAGCCAAGAATGTGGTCAAATATTACCGCCGAGATGTTAGGTTGGGTTAGGTTAGGTTATATTACGTTGTTGATGTATATAAAGGTCCCACGGAGATGGAGAAGCCAACTCGCCAGGAATGTTGTTAAATATTACCGCTGAGATGTCAGGTTGTGTTAGGTTAGGTTATATTACGTTATTGATGTACATAAAGGTCCCACGCAGACATAGAGGCCAACAAGACAGAAGTGTGGTCAAATATTACCGCCGAGATGTTAGGTTGGGTTAGGTTAGGTTATATTACGTTATTGATGTATATAAATGTCCCACGGAGACGTAGATGCCAACTCGCCAGGAATGTTTTCAAATATTACCGCCGAGATGTTAGGATGGGTTAGGTTAGGTTATATTACGTTATAGATGCATATAAAGGTCCCACGGAGACGGAGAAGCCAACTCGCCAGGAATGTTGTCAAATATTACCGCCGAGATGTTAGGTTGGGTCAGGTTAGGTTATATTACGTTATAGATGTATATAAAGGTGCCACTGAGACGTAGAGTCCAACAAGCCAGGAATGTAGTCAAATATTACCGCCGAGATGTTAGGTTGGGTTAGGTTATGTTATATTACGTTATTGATGTATATAAAGGTCCCACGGAGATGGAGAAGCGAACTCGCCAGGAATGTTGTTAAATATTACCGCTGAGATGTCAGGTTGGGTTAGGTTAGGTTATATTACGTTATTGATGTACATAAAGGTCCCACGCAGACATAGAGGCCAACAAGACAGAAGTGTGGTCAAATATTACCGCCGAGATGTTAGGTTGGGTTAGGTTAGGTTATATTACGTTATTGATGTATATAAATGTCCCACGGAGACGTAAATGCCAACTCGCCAGGAATGTTTTCAAATATTACCGCCGAGATGTTAGGATGGGTTAGGTTAGGTTATATTACGTTATAGATGCATATAAAGGTCCCACGGAGACGGAGAAGCCAACTCGCCAGGAATGTTGTCAAATATTACCGCCCAGATGTTAGGTTGGGTCAGGTTAGGTTATATTACGTTATAGATGTATATAAAGGTCCCACGGAGACGTAGAGGCCAACTCGCCAGGAATGATGTCAAATATTACCGCCGAGATGTTAGGTTGGGTTAGGTTAGGCTATATTACGTTATTGATGTATATAAATGTCCCACGGAGACGTAGATGCCAACTCGCCAGGAATGTTTTCAAATATTACCGCCGAGATGTTAGGATGGGTTAGGTTAGGTTATATTAGGTTATAGATGTATATAAAGGTCCCACGGAGACGTAGAGGCCAACTCGCCAGGAATGTTGTCAAGTATTACCGCCGAGATGATAGGTTGGGTTAGGTTACGTTATATTACGTTATTGATGTATATGAAGGTCAAACGGAGACGTAGAGGCCAACTCGCCAGGAATGTTTTCAAATATTACCGCCGTGATGTTAGGATGGGTTAGGTTAGGTTATATTACGTTATAGATGCATATAAAGGTCCCACGGAGACGGAGAAGCCAACTCGCCAGGAATGTGGTCAAATATTACCGTCGAGATGTTAGGTTGGGTTAGGTTAGGTTATATTACGTTATTGATGTATATAAAGGTCCCACGGAGATGGAGAAGCCAACTCGCCAGGAATGTTGTTAAATATTACCGCTGAGATGTCAGGTTGGGTTAGGTTAGGTTATATTACGTTATTGATGTACATAAAGGTCCCACGCAGACATAGAGACCAACAAGACAGAAGTGTGGTCAAATATTACCGCCGAGATGTTAGGTTGGGTTAGGTTAGGTTATATTACGTTATTGATGTATATAAATGTCCCACGGAGACGTAGATGCCAACTCGCCAGGAATGTTTTCAAATATTACCGCCGAGATGTTAGGATGGGTTAGGTTAGTTTATATTACGTTATAGATGCATATAAAGGTCCCACGGAGACGGAGAAGCCAACTCGCCAGGAATGTTGTCAAATATTACCGCCGAGATGTTAGGTTGGGTCAGGTTAGGTTATATTACGTTATTGATGTATATAAAGGTCCCACGGAGACATAGAGGCCAACAAGACAGGAATGTGGTCAAATATTACAACCGAGATGTTAGGTTGGGTTAGGTTAGGTTATATTACGTGATTGATGTATATAAAGGTCCCACGGAGACGTAGATGCCAACTCGCCAGGAATGTTTTCAAATATTACCGCCGAGATGTTAGGATGGGTTAGGTTAGGTTATATTACGTTATAGATGCATATAAAGGTCCCACGGAGACGGAGAAGCCAACTCGCCAGGAATGTTGTCAAATATTACCGCCGAGATGTTAGGTTGGGTCAGGTTAGGTTATATTACGTTATTGATGTATATAAAGGTCCCACGGAGACATAGAGGCCAACAAGACAGGAATGTGGTCAAATATTACAACCGAGATGTTAGGTTGGGTTAGGTTAGGTTATATTACGTGATTGATGTATATAAAGGTCCCACGGAGACGTAGATGCCAACTCGCCAGGATTGTTTTGAAATATTACCGCCGAGATGTTAGGTTGGATTAGGTTAGGTTATATTACGTTATTGACGTATATAATGGTCCCACGGAGACGTAGAGGCCAACTCGCCAGGAATGTTTTCAAATATTAATGCCGAGATGTTAGGATGGGTTAGGTTAGGTTATATTACGTTATAGATGCATATAAAGGTCCCACGGAGACGTAGAGTCCAACAAGCCAGGAATGTGGTCAAATATTACCGCCGAGATGTTAGGTTGGGTTAGGTTATGTTATATTACGTTATAGATGTATATAAAGGTCCCACGGAGACGTAGAGGCCAACTCGCCAGGAATGATGTCAAATATTACCGCCGAGATGTTAGGTTGGGTTAGGTTAGGCTATATTACGTTATTGATGTATATAAATGTCCCACGGAGACGTAGATGCCAACTCGCCAGGAATGTTTTCAAATATTACCGCCGAGATGTTAGGATGTGTTAGGTTAGGTTATATTAGGTTATAGATGTATATAAAGGTGCCACGGAGACGTAGAGTCCAACAAGCCAAGAATGTGGTCAAATATTACCGCCGAGATGTTAGGTTGGGTTAGGTTAAGTTATATTACGTTATTGATGTATATAAAGGTCCCACGGAGACGTAGAGGCCAACTCGCCAGGAATGTTGTCAAGTATTACCGCCGAGATGATAGGTTGGGTTAGGTTACGTTATATTACGTTATTGATGTATATGAAGGTCAAACGGAGACGTAGAGGCCAACTCGCCAGGAATGTTTTCAAATATTACCGCCGTGATGTTAGGATGGGTTAGGTTAGGTTATATTACGTTATAGATGCATATAAAGGTCCCACGGAGACGGAGAAGCCAACTCGCCAGGAATGTGGTCAAATATTACCGTCGAGATGTTAGGTTGGGTTAGGTTAGGTTATATTACGTTATTGATGTATATAAAGGTCCCACGGAGATGGAGAAGCCAACTCGCCAGGAATGTTGTTAAATATTACCGCTGAGATGTCAGGTTGGGTTAGGTTAGGTTATATTACGTTATAGATGTATATAAAGGTCCCACGGAGACGTAGAGGCCAACTCGCCAGGAATGATGTCAAATATTACCGCCGAGATGTTAGGTTGGGTTAGGTTAGGCTATATTACGTTATTGATGTATATAAATGTCCCACGGAGACGTAGATGCCAACTCGCCAGGAATGTTTTCAAATATTACCGCCGAGATGTTAGGATGTGTTAGGTTAGGTTATATTAGGTTATAGATGTATATAAAGGTGCCACGGAGACGTAGAGTCCAACAAGCCAAGAATGTGGTCAAATATTACCGCCGAGATGTTAGGTTGGGTTAGGTTAAGTTATATTACGTTATTGATGTACATAAAGGTCCCACGCAGACATAGAGGCCAACAAGACAGAAGTGTGGTCAAATATTACCGCCGAGATGTTAGGTTGGGTTACGTTAGGTTATATTACGTTATTGATGTATATCAAGATCCCACGGAGACGTAGATGCCAACTCGTCAGGAATGTTGTCAAATGTTACCGCCGAGATGATAGGTTAGGTTAGGTTAGGTTATATTTCGTTATTGATGTATATGAAGGTCCCACGGGGACGTAGACGCCAACTAGCCAGGAATGTTTTCAAATATTACCGCCGAGATGTTAGGATGGGTTAGGTTAGGTTATATTACGTTATAGATGCATATAAAGGTCCCACGGAGACGGAGAAGCCAACTCGCCAGGAATGTTGTCAAATATTACCGCCAAGATGTTAGGTTGGGTCAGGTTAGGTTATATTACGTTATTGATGTATACAAAGGTCCCACGGAGACATAGATGCCAACTCGCCAGGAATGTTTTCAAATATTACCGCCGAGATGTTAGGTTGGGTTAGGTTAGGCTATATTACGTTATTGATGTATATAAATGTCCCGCGGAGACGTAGATGCCAACTCGCCGGGAATGTTTTCAAATATTACCGCCGAAATGTTAGGATGGGTTAGGTTAGGTTATATTACGTTATAGATGTATATAAAGGTGCCACTGAGACGTAGAGTCCAACAAGCCAGGAATGTAGTCAAATATTACCGCCGAGATGTTAGGTTGGGTTAGGTTATATTATATTACGTTATTGATGTATATAAAGGTCCCACGGAGATGGAGAAGCCAACTCGCCAGGAATGTTGTTAAATATTACCGCTGAGATGTCAGGTTGGGTTAGGTTAGGTTATATTACGTTATTGATGTACATAAAGGTCCCACGCAGACATAGAGGCCAACAAGACAGAAGTGTGGTCAAATATTACCGCCGAGATGTTAGGTTGGGTTAGGTTAGGTTATATTGCGTTATTGATGTATATAAATGTCCCACGGAGACGTAGATGCCAACTCGCCAGGAATGTTTTCAAATATTACCGCCGAGATGTTAGGATGGGTTAGGTTAGGTTATATTACGTTATAGATGTATATAAAGGTCTCACGGAGACGTAGAGGTCAACTCGCCAGGTATGTTTTCTAATACTACCGCCGAGATGTTAGGTTGGGTTAGGTTACGTTATATTACGTTATTGATGTATATAAATGTCCCACGGAGACGTAGATGCCAACTCGCCAGGAATGTTTTCAAATATTACCGCCGAGATGTTAGGATGGGTTAGGTTAGGTTATATTACGTTATAGCTGTATATAAAGGTGCCACGGAGACGTAGAGTCCAACAAGCCAGGAATGTGGTCAAATATTACTGCTGAGATGTATGATTGGGTTAGGTGATGTTATATTACGTTATTGATGTATATAAAGGTCCCACGGAGACGTAGAGGCCAACTCGCCAGGAATAATGTCAAATATTACCGCCGAGATGTTAGGTTGGGTTAGGTTAGGTTATATTACGTTATTGATGTATATAAAGGTCCCACGGAGATGGAGAAGCCAACTCGCCAGGAATGTTGTTAAATATTACCGCTAAGATGTCAGGTTGGGTTAGGTTAGGTTATATTACGTTATTGATGTACATAAAGGTCCCACGGAGACATAGAGGCCAACAAGGCAGAAGTGTGGCCAAATATTACCGCCGAGATGTTAGGTTGGGTTACGTTAGGTTATATTACGTTATTGATGTATATCAAGATCCCACGGAGACGTAGATGCCAACTCGTCAGGAATGTTGTCAAATGTTACCGCCGAGATGATAGGTTAGGTTAGGTTAGGTTATATTTCGTTATTGATGTATATGAAGGTCCCACGGGGACGTAGACGCCAACTAGCCAGGAATGTTTTCAAATATTACCGCCGAGATGTTAGGATGGGTTAGGTTAGGTTATATTACGTTATAGATGCATATAAAGGTCCCACGGAGACGGAGAAGCCAACTCGCCAGGAATGTTTTCAAATATTACCGCCGAGATGTAAGGATGGGTTAGGTTAGGTTATATTACGTTATAGATGTATATAAAGGTCCCACGGAGATGGAGAAGCCAACTCGCCAGGAATGTTGATAAATATTACCGCTGAGATGTCAGGTTGTGTTAGGTTAGGTTATATTACGTTATTGATGTACATAAAGGTCCCACGCAGACATAGAGGCCAGCAAGACAGAAGTGTGGTCAAATATTACCGCCGAGATGTTAGGTTGGGTTAGGTTAGGTTATATTACGTTATTGATGTATATAAATGTCCCACGGAGACGTAGATGCCAACTCGCCAGGAATGTTTTCAAATATTACCGCCGAGATGTTAGGATGGGTTAGGTTAGGTTATATTACGTTATAGATGCATATAAAGGTCCCACGGAGACGGAGAAGCCAACTCGCCAGGAATGTTGTCAAATATTACCGCCAAGATGTTAGGTTGGGTCAGGTTAGGTTATATTACGTTATTGATGTATACAAAGGTCCCACGGAGACATAGATGCCAACTCGCCAGGAATGTTTTCAAATATTACCGCCGAGATGTTAGGTTGGGTTAGGTTAGGCTATATTACGTTATTGATGTATATAAATGTCCCGCGGAGACGTAGATGCCAACTCGCCGGGAATGTTTTCAAATATTACCGCCGAAATGTTAGGATGGGTTAGGTTAGGTTATATTACGTTATAGATGTATATAAAGGTGCCACTGAGACGTAGAGTCCAACAAGCCAGGAATGTAGTCAAATATTACCGCCGAGATGTTAGGTTGGGTTAGGTTATATTATATTACGTTATTGATGTATATAAAGGTCCCACGGAGATGGAGAAGCCAACTCGCCAGGAATGTTGTTAAATATTACCGCTGAGATGTCAGGTTGGGTTAGGTTAGGTTATATTACGTTATTGATGTACATAAAGGTCCCACGCAGACATAGAGGCCAACAAGACAGAAGTGTGGTCAAATATTACCGCCGAGATGTTAGGTTGGGTTAGGTTAGGTTATATTGCGTTATTGATGTATATAAATGTCCCACGGAGACGTAGATGCCAACTCGCCAGGAATGTTTTCAAATATTACCTCCGAGATGTTAGGATGGGTTAGGTTAGGTTATATTACGTTATAGATGCATATAAAGGTCCCACGGAGACGGAGAAGCCAACTCGCCAGGAATGTTGTCAAATATTACCGCCGAGATGTTAGGTTGGGTCAGGTTAGGTTATATTACGTTATTGATGTATATAAAGGTCCCACGGAGACATAGAGGCCAACAAGACAGGAATGTGGTCAAATATTACCGCCGAGATGTTAGGTTGGGTTAGGTTAGGTTATATTACGTGATTGATGTATATAAAGGTCCCACGCAGACGTAGATGCCAACACGCCAGGAATGTTGTGAAATATTAGCGCCGAGATGATAGGATGGGTTAGGTTACGTTATATTACGTTATTGATGTATATGAAGGTCAAACGGAGACGTAGAGGCCAACAAGCCAGGAATGTGGTCAAATATTACCGCCGAGACGTTAGGTTGGGTTAGGTTAGGTTATATTACGTTATAGATGTATATAATGGTCCCACGGAGACGTAGAGGCCAACTCGCCAGGAATGTTGTCAAATATTACCGCCGAGATGTTAGGTTGGGTTAGGTTAGGTTATATTACGTTATTGATGTATATTAAGATTCCACGGAGACGTAGAGGCCAACTCGCCAGGAGTGTTTTCAAATATTACCGCCGAGATGTTAGGTTGGGTTAGGTTAGGTTATATTACGTTATTGATGTATATAAATGTCCCACGGGGATGTAGAGGCCAACAAGCCAGGAATGTTGTCATATATTACCGCCGAGGTGTTAGGTTGGGTTAGGTTAGGTTATATTACGTTATTGATGTATATTAAGATTCCACGGAGACGTAGAGGCCAACTCGCCAGGAGTGTTTTCAAATATTACCGCCGAGATGTTAGGTTGGGTTAGGTTAGGTTATATTACGTTATTGATGTATATGAAGGTCCCACGGAGACGTAGAGTTCAACTCGCCAGGAATGTTGTCAAATATTAGCGCCGAGATGATAGGATGGGTTAGGTTAGGTTATATTACGTTATTGATGTATATAAAGGTCCCACGCAGACATAGAGGCCAACAAGACAGGAATGTGGTCATATATTACCGCCGAGATGTTAGGTTGGGTTAGGTTGGGTTATATTACGTTATTGATGTATATGAAGGTCCCACGGAGACGGAGAAGCCAACTCGCCAGGAATGTGGTCAAATATTACCGCCGAGATGTTAGGTTGGGTTAGGTTAGGTTATATTACGTTATTGATGTATATAAAGGTCCCACGGAGATGGAGAAGCCAACTCGCCAGGAATGTTGTTAAATATTACCGCTGAGATGTCAGGTTGGGGGTAGGTTAGGTTATATTACGTTATTGATGTACATAAAGGTCCCACGCAGACATAGAGGCCAACAAGACAGAAGTGTGGTCAAATATTACCGCCGAGATGTTAGGTTGGGTTAGGTTAGGTTATATTACGTTATTGATGTATATAAATGTCCCACGGAGACGTAGATGCCAACTCGCCAGGAATGTTTTCAAATATTACCGCCGAGATGTTAGGATGGGTTAGGTTAGGTTATATTACGTTATAGATGCATATAAAGGTCCCACGGAGACGGAGAAGCCAACTCGCCAGGAATGTTGTCAAATATTACCGCCGAGAAGTTAGGTTGGGTCAGGTTAGGTTATATTACGTTATTGATGTATATAAAGGTCCCACGGAGACATAGAGGCCAACAAGACAGGAATGTGGTCAAATATTACAACCGAGATGTTAGGTTGGGTTAGATTAGGTTATATTACGTGATTGATGTATATAAAGGTCCCACGGAGACGTAGATGCCAACTCGCCAGGATTGTTTTGAAATATTACCGCCGAGATGTTAGGTTGGATTAGGTTAGGTTATATTACGTTATTGACGTATATAATGGTCCCACGGAGACGTAGAGGCCAACTCGCCAGGAATGTTTTCAAATATTAATGCCGATATGTTAGGATGGGTTAGGTTAGGTTATATTACGTTATAGATGCATATAAAGGTCCCACGGAGACGTAGAGTCCAACAAGCCAGGAATGTGGTCAAATATTACCGCCGAGATGTTAGGTTGGGTTAGGTTATGTTATATTACGTTATAGATGTATATAAAGGTCCCACGGAGACGTAGAGGCCAACTCGCCAGGAATAATGTCAAATATTACCGCCGAGATGTTAAGTTGGGTTAGGTTAGGCTATATTACGTTATTGATGTATATAAATGTCCCACGGAGACGTAGATGCCAACTCGCCAGGAATGTTTTCAAATATTACCGCCGAGAAGTTAGGATGGGTTAGGTTAGGTTATATTAGGTTATAGATGTATATAAAGGTGCCACGGAGACGTAGAGTCCAACAAGCCAAGAATGTGGTCAAATATTACCGCCGAGATGTTAGGTTGGGTTAGGTTAGGTTATATTACGTTGTTGATGTATATAAAGGTCCCACGGAGATGGAGAGTCCAACAAGCCAGGAATGTAGTCAAATATTACCGCCGAGATGTTAGGTTGGGTTAGGTTATGTTATATTACGTTATTGATGTATATAAAGGTCCCACGGAGATGGAGAAGCCAACTCGCCAGGAATGTTGTTAAATATTACCGCTGAGATGTCAGGTTGGGTTAGGTTAGGTTATATTACGTTATTGATGTACATAAAGGTCCCACGCAGACATAGAGGCCAACAAGACAGAAGTGTGGTCAAATATTACCGCCGAGATGTTAGGTTGGGTTAGGTTAGGTTATATTGCGTTATTGATGTATATAAATATCCCACGGAGACGTAGATGCCAACTCGCCAGGAATGTTTTCAAATATTACCGCCGAGATGTTAGGATGGGTTAGGTTAGGTTATATTACGTTATAGATGCATATAAAGGTCCCACGGAGACGGAGAAGCCAACTCGCCAGGAATGTTGTCAAATATTACCGCCGAGATGTTAGGTTGGGTCAGGTTAGGTTATATTACGTTATTGATGTATATAAAGGTCCCACGGAGACATAGAGGCCAACAAGACAGGAATGTGGTCAAATATTACCGCCGAGATGTTAGGTTGGGTTAGGTTAGGTTATATTACGTGATTGATGTATATAAAGGTCCCACGCAGACGTAGATGCCAACACGCCAGGAATGTTGTGAAATATTAGCGCCGAGATGATAGGATGGGTTAGGTTACGTTATATTACGTTATTGATGTATATGAAGGTCAAACGGAGACGTAGAGGCCAACAAGCCAGGAATGTGGTCAAATATTACCGCCGAGACGTTAGGTTGGGTTAGGTTAGGTTATATTACGTTATAGATGTATATAATGGTCCCACGGAGACGTAGAGGCCAACTCGCCAGGAATGTTGTCAAATATTACCGCCGAGATGTTAGGTTGGGTTAGGTTAGGTTATATTACGTTATTGATGTATATTAAGATTCCACGGAGACGTAGAGGCGAACTCGCCAGGTATGTTGTCAAATATTACCGCCGAGATGTTAGGATGGGTTAGGTTAGGTTATATTACGTTATTGATGTATAAAAAAGTCCCACGCAGACATAGAGACCAACAAGACAGAAGTGTGGTCAAATATTACCGCCGAGATGTTAGGTTGGGTTAGGTTAGGTTATATTACGTTATTGATGTATATAAATGTCCCACGGAGACGTAGATGCCAACTCGCCAGGAATGTTTTCAAATATTACCGCCGAGATGTTAGGATGGGTTAGGTTAGGTTATATTAAGTTATAGATGCATATAAAGGTCCCACGGAGACGGAGAAGCCAACTCGCCAGGAATGTTGTCAAATATTACCGCCGAGATGTTAGGTTGGGTCAGGTTAGGTTATATTACGTTATTGATGTATATAAAGGTCCCACGGAGACATAGAGGCCAACAAGACAGGAATGTGGTCAAATATTACAACCGAGATGTTAGGTTGGGTTAGGTTAGGTTATATTACGTGATTGATGTATATAAAGGTCCCACGGAGACGTAGATGCCAAATCGCCAGGATTGTTTTGAAATATTACCGCCGAGATGTTAGGTTGGGTTAGGTTAGGTTATATTACGTTATTGACGTATATAATGGTGCCACGGAGACGTAGAGGCCAACTCGCCAGGAATGTTTTCAAATATTAATGTCGAGATGTTAGGATGGGTTAGGTTAGGTTATATTACGTTATAGATGCATATAAAGGTCCCGCGGAGACGTACAGTCCAACAAGCCAGGAATGTGGTCAAACATTACCGCCGAGATGTTAGGTTGGGTTAGGTTATGTTATATTACGTTATAGATGTATATAAAGGACCCACGGAGACGTAGAGGCCAACTCGCCAAGAATGATGTCAAATATTACCGCCGAGATGTTAGGTTGGGTTAGGTTAGGTTATATTACGTTATTGATGTACATAAAGGTCCCACGCAGACATAGAGGCCAACAAGACAGAAGTGTGGTCAAATATTACCGCCGAGATGTTAGGTTGGGTTAGGTTAGGTTATATTACGTTATTGATGTATATAAATGTCCCACGGAGACGTAGATGCCAACTCGCCAGGAATGTTTTCAAATATTACCGCCGAGATGTTAGGATGGGTTAGGTTAGGTTATATTACGTTATAGATGCATATAAAGGTCCCACGGAGACGGAGAAGCCAACTCGCCAGGAATGTTGTCAAATATTACCGCCGAGATGTTAGGTTGGGTCAGGTTAGGTTATATTACGTTATTGATGTATATAAAGGTCCCACGGAGACATAGAGGCCAACAAGACAGGAATGTGGTCAAATATTACAACCGAGATGTTAGGTTGGGTTAGGTTAGGTTATATTACGTGATTGATGTATATAAAGGTCCCACGGAGACGTAGATGCCAACTCGCCAGGATTGTTTTGAAATATTACCGCCGAGATGTTAGGTTGGATTAGGTTAGGTTATATTACGTTATTGACGTATATAATGGTCCCACGGAGACGTAGAGGCCAACTCGCCAGGAATGTTTTCAAATATTAATGCCGAGATGTTAGGATGGGTTAGCTTAGGTTATATTACGTTATAGATGCATATAAAGGTCCCACGGAGACGTAGAGTCCAACAAGCCAGGAATGTGGTCAAATATTACCGCCGAGATGTTAGGTTGGGTTAGGTTATGTTATATTACGTTATAGATGTATATAAAGGTCCCACGGAGACGTAGAGGCCAACTCGCCAGGAATGATGTCAAATATTACCGCCGCGATGTTAGGTTGGGTTAGGTTAGGCTATATTACGTTATTGATGTATATAAATGTCCCACGGAGACGTAGATGCCAACTCGCCAGGAATGTTTTCAAATATTACCGCCGAGATGTTAGGATGGGTTAGGTTAGGTTATATTAGGTTATAGATGTATATAAAGGTGCCACGGAGACGTAGAGTCCAACAAGCCAAGAATGTGGTCAAATATTACCGCCGAGATGTTAGGTTGGGTTAGGTTAGGTTATATTACGTTGTTGATGTATATAAAGGTCCCACGGAGATGGAGAAGCCAACTCGCCAGGAATGTTGTTAAATATTACCGCTGAGATGTCAGGTTGTGTTAGGTTAGGTTATATTACGTTATTGATGTACATAAAGGTCCCACGCAGACATAGAGGCCAACAAGACAGAAGTGTGGTCAAATATTACCGCCGAGATGTTAGGTTGGGTTAGGTTAGGTTATATTACGTTATTGATGTATATAAATGTCCCACGGAGACGTAGATGCCAACTCGCCAGGAATGTTTTCAAATATTACCGCCGAGATGTTAGGATGGGTTAGGTTAGGTTATATTACGTTATAGATGCATATAAAGGTCCCACGGAGACGGAGAAGCCAACTCGCCAGGAATGTTGTCAAATATTACCGCCGAGATGTTAGGTTGGGTCAGGTTAGGTTATATTACGTTATAGATGTATATAAAGGTGCCACTGAGACGCAGAGTCCAACAAGCCAGGAATGTAGTCAAATATTACCGCCGAGATGTTAGGTTGGGATAGGTTATGTTATATTACGTTATTGATGTATATAAAGGTCCCACGGAGATGGAGAAGCCAACTCGCCAGGAATGTTGTTAAATATTACCGCTGAGATGTCAGGTTGGGTTAGGTTAGGTTATATTACGTTATTGATGTACATAAAGGTCCCACGCAGACATAGAGGCCAACAAGACAGAAGTGTGGTCAAATATTACCGCCGAGATGTTAGGTTGGGTTAGGTTAGGTTATATTACGTTATTGATGTATATAAATGTCCCACGGAGACGTAGATGCCAACTCGCCAGGAATGTTTTCAAATATTACCGCCGAGATGTTAGGATGGGTTAGGTTAGGTTATATTACGTTATAGATGCATATAAAGGTCCCACGGAGACGGAGAAGCCAACTCGCCAGGAATGTTGTCAAATATTACCGCCGAGATGTTAGGTTGGGTCAGGTTAGGTTATATTACGTTATTGATGTATATAAAAGTCCCACGAAGACATAGAGGCCAACAAGACAGGAATGTGGTCAAATATTACCGCCGAGATGTTAGGTTGGGTTAGGTTAGGTTATATTACGTGATTGATGTATATAAAGGTCCCACGGAGACGTAGATGCCAACACGCCAGGATTGTTTTCAAATATTACCGCCGAGATGTTAGGTTGGGTTAGGTTAGGTTATATTACGTGATTGATGTTTATAAAGGTCGAACGGAGACGTAGATGCCAACTCGCCAGGAATGTTTTCAAGTATTACCGCCGAGATGTTAGGTTGGGTTAGGTTAGGTTATATTACGTTACAGATGTATATAAAGGTCTCACGGAGACGTAGAGGTCAACTCGCCAGGTATGTTTTCTAATACTACCGCCGAGATGTTAGGTTGGGTTAGGTTACGTTATATTACGTTATTGATGTATATAAATGTCCCACGGAGACGTAGATGCCAACTCGCCAGGAATGTTTTCAAATATTACCGCCGAGATGTTAGGATGGGTTAGGTTAGGTTATATTACGTTATAGCTGTATATAAAGGTGCCACGGAGACGTAGAGTCCAACAAGCCAGGAATGTGGTCAAATATTACCGCCGAGATGTATGATTGGGTTAGGTGATGTTATATTACGTTATTGATGTATATAAAGGTCCCACGGAGACGTAGAGGCCAACTCGCCAGGAATGTTGTCAAGTATTACCGCCGAGATGATAGGTTGGGTTAGGTTACGTTATATTACGTTATTGATGTATATGAAGGTCAAACGGAGACGTAGAGGCCAACTCGCCAGGAATGTTTTCAAATATTACCGCCGTGATGTTAGGATGGGTTAGGTTAGGTTATATTACGTTATAGATGCATATAAAGGTCCCACGGAGACGGAGAAGCCAACTCGCCAGGAATGTTGTCAAATATTACCGCCGAGATGTTAGGTTGGGTCAGGTTAGGTTATATTACGTTATTGATGTATACAAAGGTCCCACGGAGACATAGATGCCAACTCGCCAGGAATGTTTTCAAATATTACCGCGGAGATGTTAGGTTGGGTTAGGTTAGGCTATATTACGTTATTGATGTATATAAATGTCCCACGGAGACGTAGATGCCAACTCGCCAGGAATGTTTTCAAATATTACCGCCGAGATGTTAGGATGGGTTAGGTTAGGTTATATTACGTTATAGATGTATATAAAGGTGCCACGGAGACGTAGAGTCCAACAAGCCAAGAATGTGGTCAAATATTACCGCCGAGATGTTAGGTTGGGTTAGGTTTGGTTATATTACGTTATTGATGTATATAAAGGTCCCACGGAGATGGAGAAGCCAACACGCCAGGAATGTTGTTAAATATTACCGCTGAGATGTCAGGTTGTGTTAGGTTAGGTTATATTACGTTATTGATGTACATAAAGGTCCCACGCAGACATAGAGGCCAACAAGACAGAAGTGTGGTCAAATATTACCGCCGAGATGTTAGGTTGGGTTAGGTTAGGTTATATTACGTGATTGATGTATATAAAGGTCCCACGGAGACGTAGATGCCAACTCGCCAGGAATGTTTTCAAATATTAATGCCGAGATGTTAGGATGGGTTAGTTTAGGTTATATTACGTTATAGATGCATATAAAGGTCCCACGGAGACGTAGAGTCCAACAAGCCAGGAATGTGGTCAAATATTACCGCCGAGATGTTAGGTTGGGTTAGGTTATGTTATATTACGTTATAGATGTATATAAAGGTCCCACGGAGACGTAGAGGCCAACTCGCCAGGAATGATGTCAAATATTACCGCCGAGATGTTAGGTTGGGTTAGGTTAGGCTATATTACGTTATTGATGTATATAAATGTCCCACGGAGACGTAGATGCCAACTCGCCAGGAATGTTTTCAAATATTACCGCCGAGATGTTAGGATGGGTTAGGTTAGGTTATATTACGTTATAGATGTATATAAAGGTGCCACTGAGACGTAGAGTCCAACAAGCCAGGAATGTAGTCAAATATTACCGCCGAGATGTTAGGTTGGGTTAGGTTAGGTTATATTACGTTATTGATGTATATAAAGGTCCCACGGAGATGGAGAAGCCAACTCGCCAGGAATGTTGTTAAATATTACCGCTGAGATGTCAGGTTGTGTTAGGTTAGGTTATATTACGTTATTGATGTACATAAAGGTCCCACGCAGACATAGAGGCCAGCAAGACAGAAGTGTGGTCAAATATTACCGCCGAGATGTTAGGTTGGGTTAGGTTAGGTTATATTACGTTATTGATGTATATAAATGTCCCACGGAGACGTAGATGCCAACTCGCCAGGAATGTTTTCAAATATTACCGCCGAGATGTTAGGATGGGTTAGGTTAGGTTATATTACGTTATAGATGCATATAAAGGTCCCACGGAGACGGAGAAGCCAACTCGCCAGGAATGTTGTCAAATATTACCGCCGAGATGTTAGGTTGGGTCAGGTTAGGTTATATTACGTTATTGATGTATACAAAGGTCCCACGGAGACATAGATGCCAACTCGGCAGGAATGTTTTCAAATATTACCGCCGAGATGTTAGGTTGGGTTAGGTTAGGCTATATTACGTTATTGATGTATATAAATGTCCCACGGAGACGTAGATGCCAACTCGCCAGGAATGTTTTCAAATATTACCGCCGAGATGTTAGGATGGGTTAGGTTAGGTTATATTACGTTATAGATGTATATAAAGGTGCCACGGAGACGTAGAGTCCAACAAGCCAAGAATGTGGTCAAATATTACCGCCGAGATGTTAGGTTGGGTTAGGTTTGGTTATATTACGTTATTGATGTATATAAAGGTCCCACGGAGATGGAGAAGCCAACTCGCCAGGAATGTTGTTAAATATTACCGCTGAGATGTCAGGTTGTGTTAGGTTAGGTTATATTACGTTATTGATGTACATAAAGGTCCCACGCAGACATAGAGGCCAACAAGACAGAAGTGTGGTCAAATATTACCGCCGAGATGTTAGGTTGGGTTAGGTTAGGTTATATTACGTGATTGATGTATATAAAGGTCCCACGGAGACGTAGATGCCAACTCGCCAGGAATGTTTTCAAATATTAATGCCGAGATGTTAGGATGGGTTAGGTTAGGTTATATTACGTTATAGATGCATATAAAGGTCCCACGGAGACGTAGAGTCCAACAAGCCAGGAATGTGGTCAAATATTACCGCCGAGATGTTAGGTTGGGTTAGGTTATGTTATATTACGTTATAGATGTATATAAAGGTCCCACGGAGACGTAGAGGCCAACTCGCCAGGAATGATGTCAAATATTACCGCCGAGATGTTAGGTTGGGTTAGGTTAGGCTATATTACGATATTGATGTATATAAATGTCCCACGGAGACGTAGATGCCAACTCGCCAGGAATGTTTTCAAATATTACCGCCGAGATGTTAGGATGGGTTAGGTTAGGTTATATTACGTTATAGATGTATATAAAGGTGCTACTGAGACGTAGAGTCCAACAAGCCAGGAATGTAGTCAAATATTACCGCCGAGATGTTAGGTTGGGTTAGGTTATGTTATATTACGTTATTGATGTATATAAAGGTCCCACGGAGATGGAGAAGCCAACTCGCCAGGAATGTTCATAAATATTACCGCTGAGATGTCAGGTTGGGTTAGGTTAGGTTATATTACGTTATTGATGTACATAAAGGTCCCACGCAGACATAGAGGCCAACAAGACAGAAGTGTGGTCAAATATTACCGCCGAGATGTTAGGTTGGGTCAGGTTAGGTTATATTACGTTATTGATGTATATAAAAGTCCCACGAAGACATAGAGGCCAGCAAGACAGGAATGTGGTCAAATATTACCGCCGAGATGTTAGGTTGCGTTAGGTTAGGTTATATTACGTGATTGATGTATATAAAGGTCCCACGGAGACGTAGAGGCCAACTCGCCAGGAATGTTTTCAAATATTACCGCCGTGATGTTAGGGTGGGTTAGGTTAGGTTATATTACGTTATAGATGTATATAAAGGTCCCACGGAGACGTAGAGTCCAACAAGCCAGGAATGTGGTCAAATATTACCGCCGAGATGTTAGGTTGGGTTAGGTTAGGTTATATTACGTTATTGATGTATATAAATGTCCCACGGAGACGTAGATGCCAACTCGCCAGGAATGTTTTCAAATATCACCGCCGAGATGTTAGGATGGGTTAGGTTAGGTTATATTACGTTATAGATGCATATAAAGGTCCCACGGAGACGGAGAAGCCAACTCGCCAGGAATGTTGTCAAATATTACCGCCGAGATGTTAGGTTGGGTCAGGTTAGGTTATATTACGTTATTGATGTATATAAAAGTCCCACGAAGACATAGAGGCCAACAAGACAGGAATGTGGTCAAATATTACCGCCGAGATGTTAGGTTGGGTTAGGTTAGGTTATATTACGTGATTGATGTATATAAAGGTCCCACGGAGACGTAGATGCCAACACGCCAGGATTGTTTTCAAATATTACCGCCGAGATGTTAGGTTGGGTTAGGTTAGGTTATATTACGTGATTGATGTTTATAAAGGTCGAACGGAGACGTAGATGCCAACTCGCCAGGAATGTTTTCAAGTATTACCGCCGAGATGTTAGGTTGGGTTAGGTTAGGTTATATTACGTTATAGATGTATATAAAGGTCTCACGGAGACGTAGAGGTCAACTCGCCAGGTATGTTTTCTAATACTACCGCCGAGATGTTAGGTTGGGTTAGGTTACGTTATATTACGTTATTGATGTATATAAATGTCCCACGGAGACGTAGATGCCAACTCGCCAGGAATGTTTTCAAATATTACCGCCGAGATGTTAGGATGGGTTAGGTTAGGTTATATTACGTTATAGCTGTATATAAAGGTGCCACGGAGACGTAGAGTCCAACAAGCCAGGAATGTGGTCAAATATTACCGCCGAGATGTATGATTGGGTTAGGTGATGTTATATTACGTTATTGATGTATATAAAGGTCCCACGGAGACGTAGAGGCCAACTCGCCAGGAATATTGTCAAGTATTACCGCCGAGATGATAGGTTGGGTTAGGTTACGTTATATTACGTTATTGATGTATATGAAGGTCAAACGGAGACGTAGAGGCCAACTCGCCAGGAATGTTTTCAAATATTACCGCCGTGATGTTAGGATGGGTTAGGTTAGGTTATATTACGTTATAGATGCATATAAAGGTCCCACGGAGACGGAGAAGCCAACTCGCCAGGAATGTTGTCAAATATTACCGCCGAGATGTTAGGTTGGGTCAGGTTAGGTTATATTACGTTATTGATGTATATAAAAGTCCCACGAAGACATAGAGGCCAACAAGACAGGAATGTGGTCAAATATTACCGCCGAGATGTTAGGTTGCGTTAGGTTAGGTTATATTACGTGATTGATGTATATAAAGGTCCCACGGAGACGTAGAGGCCAACTCGCCAGGAATGTTTTCAAATATTACCGCCGTGATGTTAGGATGGGTTAGGTTATGTTATATTACGTGATTGATGTATATAAAGGTCCCACGGAGACGTAGAGGCCAACTCGCCAGGAATGTTTTCAAATATTACCGCCGTGATGTTAGGATGGGTTAGGTTATGTTATATTACGTTATAGATGTATATAAAGGTCCCACGGAGACGTAGAGGCCAACTCGCCAGGAATGATGTCAAATATTACCGCCGAGATGTTAGGTTGGGTTAGGTTAGGCTATATTACGTTATTGATGTATATAAATGTCCCACGGAGACGTAGATGCCAACTCGCCAGGAATGTTTTCAAATATTACCGCCGAGATGTTAGGATGGGTTAGGTTAGGTTATATTACGTTATAGATGTATGTAAAGGTGCCACGGAGACGTAGAGTCCAACAAGCCAAGAATGTGGTCAAATATTACCGCCGAGATGTTAGGTTGGGTTAGGTTAGGTTATATTACGTTATTGATGTATATAAAGGTCCCACGGAGATGGAGAAGCCAACTCGCCAGGAATGTTGTTAAATATTACCGCTGAGATGTCAGGTTGTGTTAGGTTAGGTTATATTACGTTATTGATGTACATAAAGGTCCCACGCAGACATAGAGGCAAGCAAGACAGAAGTGTGGTCAAATATTACCGCCGAGATGTTAGGTTGGGTTAGGTTAGGTTATATTACGTTATTGATGTATATAAATGTCCCACGGAGACGTAGATGCCAACTCGCCAGGAATGTTTTCAAATATTACCGCCGAGATGTTAGGATGGGTTAGGTTAGGTTATATTACGTTATAGATGCATATAAAGGTCCCACGGAGACGGAGAAGCCAACTCGCCAGGAATGTTGTCAAATATTACCGCCGAGATGTTAGGTTGGGTCAGGTTAGGTTATATTACGTTATTGATGTATACAAAGGTCCCACGGAGACATAGATGCCAACTCGCCAGGAATGTTTTCAAATATTACCGCCGAGATGTTAGGTTGGGTTAGGTTAGGCTATATTACGTTATTGATGTATATAAATGTCCCACGGAGACGTAGATGCCAACTCGCCAGGAATGTTTTCAAATATTAATGCCGAGATGTTAGGATGGGTTAGTTTAGGTTATATTACGTTATTGATGTATATAAAAGTCCCACGAAGACATAGAGGCCAACAAGACAGGAATGTGGTCAAATATTACCGCCGAGATGTTAGGTTGGGTTAGGTTAGGTTATATTACGTGATTGATGTATATAAAGGTCCCACGGAGACGTAGATGCCAACACGCCAGGATTGTTTTCAAATATTACCGCCGAGATGTTAGGTTGGGTTAGGTTAGGTTATATTACGTGATTGATGTTTATAAAGGTCGAACGGAGACGTAGATGCCAACTCGCCAGGAATGTTTTCAAGTATTACCGCCGAGATGTTAGGTTGGGTTAGGTTAGGTTATATTACGTTATAGATGTATATAAAGGTCTCACGGAGACGTAGAGGTCAACTCGCCAGGTATGTTTTCTAATACTACCGCCGAGATGTTAGGTTGGGTTAGGTTACGTTATATTACGTTATTGATGTATATAAATGTCCCACGGAGACGTAGATGCCAACTCGCCAGGAATGTTTTCAAATATTACCGCCGAGATGTTAGGATGGGTTAGGTTAGGTTATATTACGTTATAGCTGTATATAAAGGTGCCACGGAGACGTAGAGTCCAACAAGCCAGGAATGTGGTCAAATATTACCGCCGAGATGTATGATTGGGTTAGGTGATGTTATATTACGTTATTGATGTATATAAAGGTCCCACGGAGACGTAGAGGCCAACTCGCCAGGAATGTTGTCAAGTATTACCGCCGAGATGATAGGTTGGGTTAGGTTACGTTATATTACGTTATTGATGTATATGAAGGTCAAACGGAGACGTAGAGGCCAACTCGCCAGGAATGTTTTCAAATATTACCGCCGTGATGTTAGGATGGGTTAGGTTAGGTTATATTACGTTATAGATGCATATAAAGGTCCCACGGAGACGGAGAAGCCAACTCGCCAGGAATGTTGTCAAATATTACCGCCGAGATGTTAGGTTGGGTCAGGTTAGGTTATATTACGTTATTGATGTATATAAAAGTCCCACGAAGACATAGAGGCCAACAAGACAGGAATGTGGTCAAATATTACCGCCGAGATGTTAGGTTGCGTTAGGTTAGGTTATATTACGTGATTGATGTATATAAAGGTCCCACGGAGACGTAGAGGCCAACTCGCCAGGAATGTTTTCAAATATTACCGCCGTGATGTTAGGATGGGTTAGGTTATGTTATATTACGTGATTGATGTATATAAAGGTCCCACGGAGACGTAGAGGCCAACTCGCCAGGAATGTTTTCAAATATTACCGCCGTGATGTTAGGATGGGTTAGGTTATGTTATATTACGTTATAGATGTATATAAAGGTCCCACGGAGACGTAGAGGCCAACTCGCCAGGAATGATGTCAAATATTACCGCCGAGATGTTAGGTTGGGTTAGGTTAGGCTATATTACGTTATTGATGTATATAAATGTCCCACGGAGACGTAGATGCCAACTCGCCAGGAATGTTTTCAAATATTACCGCCGAGATGTTAGGATGGGTTAGGTTAGGTTATATTACGTTATAGATGTATGTAAAGGTGCCACGGAGACGTAGAGTCCAACAAGCCAAGAATGTGGTCAAATATTACCGCCGAGATGTTAGGTTGGGTTAGGTTAGGTTATATTACGTTATTGATGTATATAAAAGTCCCACGAAGACATAGAGGCCAACAAGACAGGAATGTGGTCAAATATTACCGCCGAGATGTTAGGTTGGGTTAGGTTAGGTTATATTACGTGATTGATGTATATAAAGGTCCCACGGAGACGTAGATGCCAACACGCCAGGATTGTTTTCAAATATTACCGCCGAGATGTTAGGTTGGGTTAGGTTAGGTTATATTACGTGATTGATGTTTATAAAGGTCGAACGGAGACGTAGATGCCAACTCGCCAGGAATGTTTTCAAGTATTACCGCCGAGATGTTAGGTTGGGTTAGGTTAGGTTATATTACGTTATAGATGTATATAAAGGTCTCACGGAGACGTAGAGGTCAACTCGCCAGGTATGTTTTCTAATACTACCGCCGAGATGTTAGGTTGGGTTAGGTTACGTTATATTACGTTATTGATGTATATAAATGTCCCACGGAGACGTAGATGCCAACTCGCCAGGAATGTTTTCAAATATTACCGCCGAGATGTTAGGATGGGTTAGGTTAGGTTATATTACGTTATAGCTGTATATAAAGGTGCCACGGAGACGTAGAGTCCAACAAGCCAGGAATGTGGTCAAATATTACCGCCGAGATGTATGATTGGGTTAGGTGATGTTATATTACGTTATTGATGTATATAAAGGTCCCACGGAGACGTAGAGGCCAACTCGCCAGGAATGTTGTCAAGTATTACCGCCGAGATGATAGGTTGGGTTAGGTTACGTTATATTACGTTATTGATGTATATGAAGGTCAAACGGAGACGTAGAGGCCAACTCGCCAGGAATGTTTTCAAATATTACCGCCGTGATGTTAGGATGGGTTAGGTTAGGTTATATTACGTTATAGATGCATATAAAGGTCCCACGGAGACGGAGAAGCCAACTCGCCAGGAATGTTGTCAAATATTACCGCCGAGATGTTAGGTTGGGTCAGGTTAGGTTATATTACGTTATTGATGTATATAAAAGTCCCACGAAGACATAGAGGCCAACAAGACAGGAATGTGGTCAAATATTACCGCCGAGATGTTAGGTTGCGTTAGGTTAGGTTATATTACGTGATTGATGTATATAAAGGTCCCACGGAGACGTAGAGGCCAACTCGCCAGGAATGTTTTCAAATATTACCGCCGTGATGTTAGGATGGGTTAGGTTATGTTATATTACGTGATTGATGTATATAAAGGTCCCACGGAGACGTAGAGGCCAACTCGCCAGGAATGTTTTCAAATATTACCGCCGTGATGTTAGGATGGGTTAGGTTATGTTATATTACGTTATAGATGTATATAAAGGTCCCACGGAGACGTAGAGGCCAACTCGCCAGGAATGATGTCAAATATTACCGCCGAGATGTTAGGTTGGGTTAGGTTAGGCTATATTACGTTATTGATGTATATAAATGTCCCACGGAGACGTAGATGCCAACTCGCCAGGAATGTTTTCAAATATTACCGCCGAGATGTTAGGATGGGTTAGGTTAGGTTATATTACGTTATAGATGTATGTAAAGGTGCCACGGAGACGTAGAGTCCAACAAGCCAAGAATGTGGTCAAATATTACCGCCGAGATGTTAGGTTGGGTTAGATTAGGTTATATTACGTTATTGATGTATATAAAGGTCCCACGGAGATGGAGAAGCCAACTCGCCAGGAATGTTGTTAAATATTACCGCTGAGATGTCAGGTTGTGTTAGGTTAGGTTATATTACGTTATTGATGTACATAAAGGTCCCACGCAGACATAGAGGCCAGCAAGACAGAAGTGTGGTCAAATATTACCGCCGAGATGTTAGGTTGGGTTAGGTTAGGTTATATTACGTTATTGATGTATATAAATGTCCCACGGAGACGTAGATGCCAACTCGCCAGGAATGTTTTCAAATATTACCGCCGAGATGTTAGGATGGGTTAGGTTAGGTTATATTACGTTATAGATGCATATAAAGGTCCCACGGAGACGGAGAAGCCAACTCGCCAGGAATGTTGTCAAATATTACCGCCGAGATGTTAGGTTGGGTCAGGTTAGGTTATATTACGTTATTGATGTATACAAAGGTCCCACGGAGACATAGATGCCAACTCGCCAGGAATGTTTTCAAATATTACCGCCGAGATGTTAGGTTGGGTTAGGTTAGGCTATATTACGTTATTGATGTATATAAATGTCCCACGGAGACGTAGATGCCAACTCGCCAGGAATGTTTTCAAATATTACCGCCGAGATGTTAGGATGGGTTAGGTTAGGTTATATTACGTTATAGATGTATATAAAGGTGCCACGGAGACGTAGAGTCCAACAAGCCAAGAATGTGGTCAAATATTACCGCCGAGATGTTAGGTTGGGTTAGGTTTGGTTATATTACGTTATTGATGTATATAAAGGTCCCACGGAGATGGAGAAGCCAACACGCCAGGAATGTTGTTAAATATTACCGCTGAGATGTCAGGTTGTGTTAGGTTAGGTTATATTACGTTATTGATGTACATGAAGGTCCCACGCAGACATAGAGGCCAACAAGACAGAAGTGTGGTCAAATATTACCGCCGAGATGTTAGGTTGGGTTAGGTTAGGTTATATTACGTGATTGATGTATATAAAGGTCCCACGGAGACGTAGATGCCAACTCGCCAGGAATGTTTTCAAATATTAATGCCGAGATGTTAGGATGGGTTAGTTTAGGTTATATTACGTTATAGATGCATATAAAGGTCCCACGGAGACGTAGAGTCCAACAAGCCAGGAATGTGGTCAAATATTACCGCCGAGATGTTAGGTTGGGTTAGGTTATGTTATATTACGTTATAGATGTATATAAAGGTCCCACGGAGACGTAGAGGCCAACTCGCCAGGAATGATGTCAAATATTACCGCCGAGATGTTAGGTTGGGTTAGGTTAGGCTATATTACGTTATTGATGTATATAAATGTCCCACGGAGACGTAGATGCCAACTCGCCAGGAATGTTTTCAAATATTACCGCCGAGATGTTAGGATGGGTTAGGTTAGGTTATATTACGTTATAGATGTATATAAAGGTGCCACTGAGACGTAGAGTCCAACAAGCCAGGAATGTAGTCAAATATTACCGCCGAGATGTTAGGTTGGGTTAGGTTAGGTTATATTACGTTATTGATGTATATAAAGGTCCCACGGAGATGGAGAAGCCAACTCGCCAGGAATGTTGTTAAATATTACCGCTGAGATGTCAGGTTGTGTTAGGTTAGGTTATATTACGTTATTGATGTACATAAAGGTCCCACGCAGACATAGAGGCCAGCAAGACAGAAGTGTGGTCAAATATTACCGCCGAGATGTTAGGTTGGGTTAGGTTAGGTTATATTACGTTATTGATGTATATAAATGTCCCACGGAGACGTAGATGCCAACTCGCCAGGAATGTTTTCAAATATTAATGCCGAGATGTTAGGATGGGTTAGTTTAGGTTATATTACGTTATTGATGTATATAAAAGTCCCACGAAGACATAGAGGCCAACAAGACAGGAATGTGGTCAAATATTACCGCCGAGATGTTAGGTTGGGTTAGGTTAGGTTATATTACGTGATTGATGTATATAAAGGTCCCACGGAGACGTAGATGCCAACACGCCAGGATTGTTTTCAAATATTACCGCCGAGATGTTAGGTTGGGTTAGGTTAGGTTATATTACGTGATTGATGTTTATAAAGGTCGAACGGAGACGTAGATGCCAACTCGCCAGGAATGTTTTCAAGTATTACCGCCGAGATGTTAGGTTGGGTTAGGTTAGGTTATATTACGTTATAGATGTATATAAAGGTCTCACGGAGACGTAGAGGTCAACTCGCCAGGTATGTTTTCTAATACTACCGCCGAGATGTTAGGTTGGGTTAGGTTACGTTATATTACGTTATTGATGTATATAAATGTCCCACGGAGACGTAGATGCCAACTCGCCAGGAATGTTTTCAAATATTACCGCCGAGATGTTAGGATGGGTTAGGTTAGGTTATATTACGTTATAGCTGTATATAAAGGTGCCACGGAGACGTAGAGTCCAACAAGCCAGGAATGTGGTCAAATATTACCGCCGAGATGTATGATTGGGTTAGGTGATGTTATATTACGTTGTTGATGTATATAAAGGTCCCACGGAGACGTAGAGGCCAACTCGCCAGGAATGTTGTCAAGTATTACCGCCGAGATGATAGGTTGGGTTAGGTTACGTTATATTACGTTATTGATGTATATGAAGGTCAAACGGAGACGTAGAGGCCAACTCGCCAGGAATGTTTTCAAATATTACCGCCGTGATGTTAGGATGGGTTAGGTTAGGTTATATTACGTTATAGATGCATATAAAGGTCCCACGGAGACGGAGAAGCCAACTCGCCAGGAATGTTGTCAAATATTACCGCCGAGATGTTAGGTTGGGTCAGGTTAGGTTATATTACGTTATTGATGTATATAAAAGTCCCACGAAGACATAGAGGCCAACAAGACAGGAATGTGGTCAAATATTACCGCCGAGATGTTAGGTTGCGTTAGGTTAGGTTATATTACGTGATTGATGTATATAAAGGTCCCACGGAGACGTAGAGGCCAACTCGCCAGGAATGTTTTCAAATATTACCGCCGTGATGTTAGGATGGGTTAGGTTATGTTATATTACGTGATTGATGTATATAAAGGTCCCACGGAGACGTAGAGGCCAACTCGCCAGGAATGTTTTCAAATATTACCGCCGTGATGTTAGGATGGGTTAGGTTATGTTATATTACGTTATAGATGTATATAAAGGTCCCACGGAGACGTAGAGGCCAACTCGCCAGGAATGATGTCAAATATTACCGCCGAGATGTTAGGTTGGGTTAGGTTAGGCTATATTACGTTATTGATGTATATAAATGTCCCACGGAGACGTAGATGCCAACTCGCCAGGAATGTTTTCAAATATTACCGCCGAGATGTTAGGATGGGTTAGGTTAGGTTATATTACGTTATAGATGTATGTAAAGGTGCCACGGAGACGTAGAGTCCAACAAGCCAAGAATGTGGTCAAATATTACCGCCGAGATGTTAGGTTGGGTTAGGTTAGGTTATATTACGTTATTGATGTATATAAAGGTCCCACGGAGATGGAGAAGCCAACTCGCCAGGAATGTTGTTAAATATTACCGCTGAGATGTCAGGTTGTGTTAGGTTAGGTTATATTACGTTATTGATGTACATAAAGGTCCCACGCAGACATAGAGGCCAGCAAGACAGAAGTGTGGTCAAATATTACCGCCGAGATGTTAGGTTGGGTTAGGTTAGGTTATATTACGTTATTGATGTATATAAATGTCCCACGGAGACGTAGATGCCAACTCGCCAGGAATGTTTTCAAATATTACCGCCGAGATGTTAGGATGGGTTAGGTTAGGTTATATTACGTTATAGATGCATATAAAGGTCCCACGGAGACGGAGAAGCCAACTCGCCAGGAATGTTGTCAAATATTACCGCCGAGATGTTAGGTTGGGTCAGGTTAGGTTATATTACGTTATTGATGTATACAAAGGTCCCACGGAGACATAGATGCCAACTCGCCAGGAATGTTTTCAAATATTACCGCCGAGATGTTAGGTTGGGTTAGGTTAGGCTATATTACGTTATTGATGTATATAAATGTCCCACGGAGACGTAGATGCCAACTCGCCAGGAATGTTTTCAAATATTACCGCCGAGATGTTAGGATGGGTTAGGTTAGGTTATATTACGTTATAGATGTATATAAAGGTGCCACGGAGACGTAGAGTCCAACAAGCCAAGAATGTGGTCAAATATTACCGCCGAGATGTTAGGTTGGGTTAGGTTTGGTTATATTACGTTATTGATGTATATAAAGGTCCCACGGAGATGGAGAAGCCAACACGCCAGGAATGTTGTTAAATATTACCGCTGAGATGTCAGGTTGTGTTAGGTTAGGTTATATTACGTTATTGATGTACATGAAGGTCCCACGCAGACATAGAGGCCAACAAGACAGAAGTGTGGTCAAATATTACCGCCGAGATGTTAGGTTGGGTTAGGTTAGGTTATATTACGTGATTGATGTATATAAAGGTCCCACGGAGACGTAGATGCCAACTCGCCAGGAATGTTTTCAAATATTAATGCCGAGATGTTAGGATGGGTTAGTTTAGGTTATATTACGTTATAGATGCATATAAAGGTCCCACGGAGACGTAGAGTCCAACAAGCCAGGAATGTGGTCAAATATTACCGCCGAGATGTTAGGTTGGGTTAGGTTATGTTATATTACGTTATAGATGTATATAAAGGTCCCACGGAGACGTAGAGGCCAACTCGCCAGGAATGATGTCAAATATTACCGCCGAGATGTTAGGTTGGGTTAGGTTAGGCTATATTACGTTATTGATGTATATAAATGTCCCACGGAGACGTAGATGCCAACTCGCCAGGAATGTTTTCAAATATTACCGCCGAGATGTTAGGATGGGTTAGGTTAGGTTATATTACGTTATAGATGTATATAAAGGTGCCACTGAGACGTAGAGTCCAACAAGCCAGGAATGTAGTCAAATATTACCGCCGAGATGTTAGGTTGGGTTAGGTTAGGTTATATTACGTTATTGATGTATATAAAGGTCCCACGGAGATGGAGAAGCCAACTCGCCAGGAATGTTGTTAAATATTACCGCTGAGATGTCAGGTTGTGTTAGGTTAGGTTATATTACGTTATTGATGTACATAAAGGTCCCACGCAGACATAGAGGCCAGCAAGACAGAAGTGTGGTCAAATATTACCGCCGAGATGTTAGGTTGGGTTAGGTTAGGTTATATTACGTTATTGATGTATATAAATGTCCCACGGAGACGTAGATGCCAACTCGCCAGGAATGTTTTCAAATATTACCGCCGAGATGTTAGGATGGGTTAGGTTAGGTTATATTACGTTATAGATGCATATAAAGGTCCCACGGAGACGGAGAAGCCAACTCGCCAGGAATGTTGTCAAATATTACCGCCGAGATGTTAGGTTGGGTCAGGTTAGGTTATATTACGTTATTGATGTATACAAAGGTCCCACGGAGACATAGATGCCAACTCGCCAGGAATGTTTTCAAATATTACCGCCGAGATGTTAGGTTGGGTTAGGTTAGGCTATATTACGTTATTGATGTATATAAATGTCCCACGGAGACGTAGATGCCAACTCGCCAGGAATGTTTTCAAATATTACCGCCGAGATGTTAGGATGGGTTAGGTTAGGTTATATTACGTTATAGATGTATATAAAGGTGCCACGGAGACGTAGAGTCCAACAAGCCAAGAATGTGGTCAAATATTACCGCCGAGATGTTAGGTTGGGTTAGGTTTGGTTATATTACGTTATTGATGTATATAAAGGTCCCACGGAGATGGAGAAGCCAACTCGCCAGGAATGTTGTTAAATATTACCGCTGAGATGTCAGGTTGTGTTAGGTTAGGTTATATTACGTTATTGATGTACATAAAGGTCCCACGCAGACATAGAGGCCAACAAGACAGAAGTGTGGTCAAATATTACCGCCGAGATGTTAGGTTGGGTTAGGTTAGGTTATATTACGTGATTGATGTATATAAAGGTCCCACGGAGACGTAGATGCCAACTCGCCAGGAATGTTTTCAAATATTAATGCCGAGATGTTAGGATGGGTTAGGTTAGGTTATATTACGTTATAGATGCATATAAAGGTCCCACGGAGACGTAGAGTCCAACAAGCCAGGAATGTGGTCAAATATTACCGCCGAGATGTTAGGTTGGGTTAGGTTATGTTATATTACGTTATAGATGTATATAAAGGTCCCACGGAGACGTAGAGGCCAACTCGCCAGGAATGATGTCAAATATTACCGCCGAGATGTTAGGTTGGGTTAGGTTAGGCTATATTACGATATTGATGTATATAAATGTCCCACGGAGACGTAGATGCCAACTCGCCAGGAATGTTTTCAAATATTACCGCCGAGATGTTAGGATGGGTTAGGTTAGGTTATATTACGTTATTGATGTATATAAAAGTCCCACGAAGACATAGAGGCCAGCAAGACAGGAATGTGGTCAAATATTACCGCCGAGATGTTAGGTTGCGTTAGGTTAGGTTATATTACGTGATTGATGTATATAAAGGTCCCACGGAGACGTAGAGGCCAACTCGCCAGGAATGTTTTCAAATATTACCGCCGAGATGTTAGGTTGGGTTAGGTTAGGTTATATTACGTTATTGATGGATATAAAGGTCCCACGGAGATGGAGAAGCAGACTCGCCAGGAATGTTGTTAAATATTACCGCTGAGATGTTAGGTTGGGTTAGGTTAGGTTACATTACGTTGTTGATATATAAAGGTCCCACGGAGACGGAGAAGCTAACTCGCCAGGAATGTTGTCAAATATTAGCGCCGAGATGATAGGTTGGGTTAGGTTACGTTGTATTACGGTATTGATGTATATGAAGTTCAAACGGAGACGTAGAGGCCAACAAGCCAGGAATGTGGTCAAATACTACCGCCGAGATGTTATGTTGGGTTAGGTTAGGTTATATTACGTTATTGATGTATACAAAGGTCCCACGAAGACACAGAGGCCAACTCGCCAGGAATGTTGTCAAGTATTACCGCCGAGATGTTAGGTTGGGTAAGGTTAGGTTATATTACGTGATTGATGTATGTAAAGGTCCCACGGTGACGTAGATGCCAACTCGCCAGGAATGTTTTCAAATATTACCGCCGAGATGTTAGGTTGGGTTAGGTTAGGTTATATTACGTTATTGATGTATATAAATGTCCCACGGAGACGTAGATGCCAACTCGCCAGGAATGTTTTCAAATATTACCGCCGAGATGTTAGGATGAGTTAGGTTAGGTTATATTACGTTATAGATGCATATAAAGGTCCCACGGAGACGTAGAGGCCAACTCGCCAGGAATGTTTTCAAATATTACCGCCGAGATGTTAGGATGGGTTAGGTTAGGTTATATTACGTTATAGATGCATATAAAGGTCCCACGGAGACGGAGAAGCCAACCCGCCAGGAATGTTGTCAAATATTACCGCCGAGATGTTAGGTTGGGTCAGGTTAGGTTATATTACGTTATTGATGTATACAAAGGTCCCACGGAGACATAGAGGCCAACAAGACAGGAATGTGGTCAAATATTACCGCCGAGATGTTAGGTTGGGTTAGGTTAGGTTATATTACGTGATTGATGTATATAAAGGTCCCACGGAGACGTAGATGCCAACTCGCCAGGAATGTTTTCAAATATTAATGCCGAGATGTTAGGATGGGTTAGGTTAGGTTATATTACGTTATAGATGCATATAAAGGTCCCACGGAGACGTAGAGTCCAACAAGCCAGGAATGTGATCAAATATTACCGCCGAGATGTTAGGTTGGGTTAGGTTATGTTATATTACGTTATAGATGTATATAAAGATCCCACGGAGACGTAGAGGCCAACTCGCCAGGAATGATGTCAAATATTACCGCCGAGATGTTAGGTTGGGTTAGGTTAGGCTATATTACGTTATTGATGTATATAAATGTCCCACGGAGACGTAGAGTCCAACAAGCCAGGAATGTGATCAAATATTACCGCCGAGATGTTAGGTTGGGTTAGGTTATGTTATATTACGTTATAGATGTATATAAAGATCCCACGGAGACGTAGAGGCCAACCCGCCAGGAATGATGTCAAATATTACCGCCGAGATGTTAGGTTGGGTTAGGTTAGGCTATATTACGTTATTGATGTATATAAATGTCCCACGGAGACGTAGATGCCAACTCGCCAGGAATGTTTTCAAATATTACCGCCGAGATGTTAGGATGGGTTAGGTTAGGTAATATTACGTTATAGATGTATATAAAGGTGCCACGGAGACGTAGAGTCCAACAAGCCAGGAATGATGTCAAATATTACCGCCGAGATGTTAGGTTGGGTTAGGTTAGGCTATATTACGTTATTGATGTATATAAATGTCCCACGGAGACGTAGATGCCAACTCGCCAGGAATGTTTTCAAATATTACCGCCGAGATGTTAGGATGGGTTAGGTTAGGTTATATTACGTTATAGATGTATATAAAGGTGCCACGGAGACGTAGAGTCCAACAAGCCAAGAATGTGGTCAAATATTACCGCCGAGATGTTAGGTTGGGTTAGGTTAGGTTATATTACGTTATTGATGTATATAAAGGTCCCACGGAGATGGAGAAGCCAACTCGCCAGGAATGTTGTTAAATATTACCGCTGAGATGTCAGGTTGTGTTAGGTTAGGTTATATTACGTTATTGATGTACATAAAGGTCCCACGCAGACATAGAGGCCAACAAGACAGAAGTGTGGTCAAATATTACCGCCGAGATGTTAGGTTGGGTTAGGTTAGGTTATATTACGTGATTGATGTATATAAAGGTCCCACGGAGACGTAGATGCCAACTCGCCAGGAATGTTTTCAAATATTAATGCCGAGATGTTAGGATGGGTTAGGTTAGGTTATATTACGTTATAGATGCATATAAAGGTCCCACGGAGACGTAGAGTCCAACAAGCCAGGAATGTGATCAAATATTACCGCCGAGATGTTAGGTTGGGTTAGGTTATGTTATATTACGTTATAGATGTATATAAAGATCCCACGGAGACGTAGAGGCCAACTCGCCAGGAATGATGTCAAATATTACCGCCGAGATGTTAGGTTGGGTTAGGTTAGGCTATATTACGTTATTGATGTATATAAATGTCCCACGGAGACGTAGATGCCAACTCGCCAGGAATGTTTTCAAATATTACCGCCGAGATGTTAGGATGGGTTAGGTTAGGTTATATTACGTTATAGATGTATATAAAGGTGCCACTGAGACGTAGAGTCCAACAAGCCAGGAATGTAGTCAAATATTACCGCCGAGATGTTAGGTTGGGTTAGGTTATGTTATATTACGTTATTGATGTATATAAAGGTCCCACGGAGATGGAGAAGCCAACTCGCCAGGAATGTTGTTAAATATTACCGCTGAGATGTCAGGTTGGGTTAGGTTAGGTTATATTACGTGATTGATGTATATAAAGGTCCCACGGAGACGTAGATGCCAACACGACAGGATTGTTTTCCAATATTACCGCTGAGATGTTAGGTTGGGTTAGGTTAGGTTATACTACGTTATTGACGTATATAATGGTCCCACGGAGACGTAGAGGCCAACTCGCCAGGAATGTTTTCAAATATTAATGCCGAGATGTTAGGATGGGTTAGGTTAGGTTATATTACGTTATAGATGCATATAAAGGTCCCACGGAGACGTAGAGTCCAACAAGCCAGGAATGTGGTCAAATATTACCGCCGAGATGTTAGGTTGGGTTAGGTTATGTTATATTACGTTATAGATGTATATAAAGGTCCCACGGAGACGTAGAGGCCAACTCGCCAGGAATGATGTCAAATATTACCGCCGAGATGTTAGGTTGGGTTAGGTTAGGCTATATTACGTTATTGATGTATATAAATGTCCCACGGAGACGTAGATGCCAACTCGCCAGGAATGTTTTCAAATATTACCGCCGAGATGTTAGGATGGGTGAGGTTAGGTTATATTACGTTATAGATGTATATAAATGTGCCACGGAGACGTAGATGCCAACTCGCCAGGAATGTTTTCAAATATTACCGCCGAGATGTTAGGATGGGTTAGGTTAGGTTATATTACGTTATAGATGTATATAAAGGTGCCACTGAGACGTAGAGTCCAACAAGCCAGGAATGTAGTCAAATATTACCGCCGAGATGTTAGGTTGGGTTAGGTTATGTTATATTACGTTATTGATGTATATAAAGGTCCCACGGAGATGGAGAAGCCAACTCGCCAGGAATGTTGATAAATATTACCGCTGAGATGTCAGGTTGGGTTAGGTTAGGTTATATTACGTTATTGATGTACATAAAGGTCCCACGCAGACATAGAGGCCAACAAGACAGATGTGTGGTCAAATATTACCGCCGAGATGTTAGGTTGGGTTAGGTTAGGTTATATTACGTTATTGATGTATATAAATGTCCCACGGAGACGTAGATGCCAACTCGCCAGGAATGTTTTCAAATATTACCGCCGAGATATTAGGATGGGTTAGGTTAGGTTATATTACGTTATAGATGCATATAAAGGTCCCACGGAGACGGAGAAGCCAACTCGCCAGGAATGTTGTCAAATATTACCGCCGAGATGTTAGGTTGGGTTAGGTTATGTTATATTACGTTATAGATGTATATAAAGATCCCACGGAGACGTAGAGGCCAACTCGCCAGGAATGATGTCAAATATTACCGCCGAGATGTTAGGTTGGGTTAGGTTAGGCTATATTACGTTATTGATGTATATAAATGTCCCACGGAGACGTAGATGCCAACTCGCCAGGAATGTTTTCAAATATTACCGCCGAGATGTTAGGATGGGTTAGGTTAGGTTATATTACGTTATAGATGTATATAAAGGTGCCACGGAGACGTAGAGTCCAACAAGCCAAGAATGTGGTCAAATATTACCGCCGAGATGTTAGGTTGGGTTAGGTTAGGTTATATTACGTTATTGATGTATATAAAGGTCCCACGGAGATGGAGAAGCCAACTCGCCAGGAATGTTGTTAAATATTACCGCTGAGATGTCAGGTTGTGTTAGGTTAGGTTATATTACGTTATTGATGTACATAAAGGTCCCACGCAGACATAGAGGCCAACAAGACAGAAGTGTGGTCAAATATTACCGCCGAGATGTTAGGTTGGGTTAGGTTAGGTTATATTACGTGATTGATGTATATAAAGGTCCCACGGAGACGTAGATGCCAACTCGCCAGGAATGTTTTCAAATATTAATGCCGAGATGTTAGGATGGGTTAGGTTAGGTTATATTACGTTATAGATGCATATAAAGGTCCCACGGAGACGTAGAGTCCAACAAGCCAGGAATGTGATCAAATATTACCGCCGAGATGTTAGGTTGGGTTAGGTTATGTTATATTACGTTATAGATGTATATAAAGATCCCACGGAGACGTAGAGGCCAACTCGCCAGGAATGATGTCAAATATTACCGCCGAGATGTTAGGTTGGGTTAGGTTAGGCTATATTACGTTATTGATGTATATAAATGTCCCACGGAGACGTAGATGCCAACTCGCCAGGAATGTTTTCAAATATTACCGCCGAGATGTTAGGATGGGTTAGGTTAGGTTATATTACGTTATAGATGTATATAAAGGTGCCACTGAGACGTAGAGTCCAACAAGCCAGGAATGTAGTCAAATATTACCGCCGAGATGTTAGGTTGGGTTAGGTTATGTTATATTACGTTATTGATGTATATAAAGGTCCCACGGAGATGGAGAAGCCAACTCGCCAGGAATGTTGTTAAATATTACCGCTGAGATGTCAGGTTGGGTTAGGTTAGGTAATATTACGTTATTGATGTACATAAAGGTCCCACGCAGACATAGAGGCCAACAAGACAGAAGTGTCGTCAAATATTACCGCCGAGATGTTAGGTTGGGTTAGGTTAGGTTATATTACGTTATTGATGTATATAAATGTCCCACGGAGACGTAGATGCCAACTCGCCAGGAATGTTTTCAAATATTACCGCCGAGATGTTAGGATGGGTTAGGTTAGGTTATATTACGTTATAGATGCATATAAAGGTCCCACGGAGACGGAGAAGCCAACTCGCCAGGAATGTTGTCAAATATTACCGCCGAGATGTTAGGTTGGGTCAGGTTAGGTTATATTACGTTATTGATGTATATAAAGGTCCCACGGAGACATAGAGGCCAACAAGACAGGAATGTGGTCAAATATTACCGCCGAGATGTTAGGTTGGGTTAGGTTAGGTTATATTACGTGATTGATGTATATAAAGGTCCCACGGAGACGTAGATGCCAACACGACAGGATTGTTTTCAAATATTACCGCTGAGATGTTAGGTTGGGTTAGGTTAGGTTATACTACGTTATTGACGTATATAATGGTCCCACGGAGACGTAGAGGCCAACTCGCCAGGAATGTTTTCAAATATTAATGCCGAGATGTTAGGATGGGTTAGGTTAGGTTATATTACGTTATAGATGCATATAAAGGTCCCACGGAGACGTAGAGTCCAACAAGCCAGGAATGTGGTCAAATATTACCGCCGAGATGTTAGGTTGGGTTAGGTTATGTTATATTACGTTATAGATGTATATAAAGGTCCCACGGAGACGTAGAGGCCAACTCGCCAGGAATGATGTCAAATATTACCGCCGAGATGTTAGGTTGGGTTAGGTTAGGCTATATTACGTTATTGATGTATATAAATGTCCCACGGAGACGTAGATGCCAACTCGCCAGGAATGTTTTCAAATATTACCGCCGAGATGTTAGGATGGGTGAGGTTAGGTTATATTACGTTATAGATGTATATAAATGTGCCACGGAGACGTAGATGCCAACTCGCCAGGAATGTTTTCAAATATTACCGCCGAGATGTTAGGATGGGTTAGGTTAGGTTATATTACGTTATAGATGTATATAAAGGTGCCACTGAGACGTAGAGTCCAACAAGCCAGGAATGTAGTCAAATATTACCGCCGAGATGTTAGGTTGGGTTAGGTTATGTTATATTACGTTATTGATGTATATAAAGGTCCCACGGAGATGGAGAAGCCAACTCGCCAGGAATGTTGATAAATATTACCGCTGAGATGTCAGGTTGGGTTAGGTTAGGTTATATTACGTTATTGATGTACATAAAGGTCCCACGCAGACATAGAGGCCAACAAGACAGATGTGTGGTCAAATATTACCGCCGAGATGTTAGGTTGGGTTAGGTTAGGTTATATTACGTTATTGATGTATATAAATGTCCCACGGAGACGTAGATGCCAACTCGCCAGGAATGTTTTCAAATATTACCGCCGAGATATTAGGATGGGTTAGGTTAGGTTATATTACGTTATAGATGCATATAAAGGTCCCACGGAGACGGAGAAGCCAACTCGCCAGGAATGTTGTCAAATATTACCGCCGAGATGTTAGGTTGGGTCAGGTTAGGTTATATTACGTTATTGATGTATATAAAGGTCCCACGGAGACATAGAGGCCAACAAGAGAGGAATGTGGTCAAATATTACCGCCGAGATGTTAGGTTGGGTTAGGTTAGGTTATATTACGTGATTGATGTATATAAAGGTCCCACGGAGACGTAGATGCCAACACGCCAGGATTGTTTTCAAATATTACCGCCGAGATGTTAGGTTGGGTTAGGTTAGGTTATATTACGTGATTGATGTTTATAAAGGTCGAACGGAGACGTAGATGCCAACTCGCCAGGAATGTTTTCAAATATTACCGCCGTGATGTTAGGATGGGTTAGGTTAGGTTATATTACGTTATAGATGCATATAAAGGTCCCACGGAGACGGAGAAGCCAACTCGCCAGGAATGTTGTCAAATATTACCGCTGAGATGTTAGGTTGGGTCAGGTTAGGTTATATTACGTTATTGATGTATATAAAAGTCCCACGAAGACATAGAGGCCAGCAAGACAGGAATGTGGTCAAATATTACCGCCGAGATGTTAGGTTGCGTTAGGTTAGGTTATATTACGTGATTGATGTATATAAAGGTCCCACGGAGACGTAGAGGTCAACTCGCCAGGTATGTTTTCTAATATTACCGCCGAGATGTTAGGTTGGGTTAGGTTATGTTATATTACGTTATAGATATATATAAAGGTCCCACGGAGACGTAGAGTCCAACAATCCAGGAATGTGGTCAAATATTACCGCCGTGATGTTAGGTTGGGTTAGGTTAGGTTATATTACGTTATTGATGTATATAAAGGTCTCACGGAGACGTAGAGGCCATCTCGCCAGGAATGTTGTCAAGTATTACCGCCGAGATGTTAGGTTGGGTTAGGTTAGGTTATATTACGTTATAGATGTATATAAAGGTACCACGGAGACACAGAGGCCAACAAGACAGGAATGTGGTCAAATATTACCGCCGAGATGTTAGGTTGGGTTAGGTTAGGTTATATGACGTTATTGATGTATATAAAGGTCCCACGGGGACGTAGATGCCAACTCGCCAGGAATGTTTTCAAATATTACCGCCGAGATGATAGGTTGGGTTAGGTTAGGTTATATTACGTTATTGATGGATATAAAGGTCCCACGGAGATGGAGAAGCAGACTCGCCAGGAATGTTGTTAAATATTACCGCTGAGATGTTAGGTTGGGTTAGGTTAGGTTACATTACGTTGTTGATATATAAAGGTCCCACGGAGACGGAGAAGCTAACTCGCCAGGAATGTTGTCAAATATTAGCGCCGAGATGATAGGTTGGGTTAGGTTACGTTGTATTACGGTATTGATGTATATGAAGTTCAAACGGAGACGTAGAGGCCAACAAGCCAGGAATGTGGTCAAATACTACCGCCGAGATGTTATGTTGGGTTAGGTTAGGTTATATTACGTTATTGATGTATACAAAGGTCCCACGAAGACACAGAGGCCAACTCGCCAGGAATGTTGTCAAGTATTACCGCCGAGATGTTAGGTTGGGTAAGGTTAGGTTATATTACGTGATTGATGTATGTAAAGGTCCCACGGTGACGTAGATGCCAACTCGCCAGGAATGTTTTCAAATATTACCGCCGAGATGTTAGGTTGGGTTAGGTTAGGTTATATTACGTTATTGATGTATATAAATGTCCCACGGAGACGTAGATGCCAACTCGCCAGGAATGTTTTCAAATATTACCGCCGAGATGTTAGGATGAGTTAGGTTAGGTTATATTACGTTATAGATGCATATAAAGGTCCCACGGAGACGTAGAGGCCAACTCGCCAGGAATGTTTTCAAATATTACCGCCGTGATGTTAGGATGGGTTAGGTTAGGTTATATTACGTTATAGATGCATATAAAGGTCCCACGGAGACGGAGAAGCCAACTCGCCAGGAATGCTGTCAAATATTACCGCCGAGATGTTAGGTTGGGTCAAGTTAGGTTATATTACGTTATTGATGTATATAAAAGTCCCACGAAGACATAGAGGCCAACAAGACAGGAATGTGGTCAAATATTACCGCCGAGATGTTAGGTTGGGTTAGGTTAGGTTATATTACGTGATTGATGTATATAAAGGTACCACGGAGACGTAGAGGCCAACTCGCCAGGAATGTTGTCAAATGTTACCGCCGAGATGATAGGTTAGGTTAGGTTAGGTTATATTTCGTTATTGATGTATATGAAGGTCCCACGGAGACGTAGACTCCAACTAGCCAGGTATGTTGTCAAATATTACCGCCGAGATGTTAGGTTGGGTTAGGTTAGGTTATATCACGTTATTGATGTATAGAAAGGTCCCACGGAGACGTAGAGGCCAACAAGCCAGGAATGTGGGCAAATATTACCGCTGAGATGTTAGGTTGGGTTAGGTTAGGTTATATTACGTTATTAATGTATATAACGGTCCCACGGAGACGCAGAGGATAACAAGACAGGAATGTGGTCAAATATTACCGCCGAGTTGTTAGGTTGGGTTAGGTTAGGTTATATTACGTTATTGATGTATATAAATGTCCCACGGAGACGTAGAGGCCAACAAGCCAGGAATGTGGTCAAATATTACCGCCGAGATGTTAGGTTGGGTTAGGCTAGGTTATATTACGTTATTGATGTATATAAATGTCCCACGGAGACGTAGATGCCAACTCGCCAGGAATGTCTTCAGGTATTACCGCCGAGATGATAGGCTGGGTTAGGTTACGTTATATTACGTTATTGATGTATATAAATGTCCCACGAAGACGTAGAGTCCAACAAGCCAGGAATGTGGTCAAATATTACCGCCGAGATGTATGATTGGGTTAGGTGATGTTATATTACGTTATTGATGTATATAAAGGTCCCACGGAGACGTAGAGGCCAACTCGCCAGGAATGTTGTGAAGTATTACCCTCGAAATGATAGGTTGGGTTAGGTTACGTTATATTACGTTATTGATGTATATGAAGGTCAAACGGAGACGAAGAGGCCAACTCGCCAGGAATGTTTTCAAATATTACGGCCGTGATGTTAGGGTGGGTTAGGTTAGGTTATATTACGTTATAGATGCATATAAAGATCCCACGGAGACGGAGAAGCCAACAAGCCAGGAATGTGGTCAAATATTACCGCCGAGATGTATGATTGGGTTAGGTGATGTTATATTACGTTATTGATGTATATAAAGGTCCCACGGAGACGTAGAGGCCAACTCGCCAGGAATGTTGTCAAGTATTACCCTCGAAATGATAGGTTGGGTTAGGTAACGTTATATTACGTTATTGATGTATATGAAGGTCAAACGGAGACGTAGAGGCCAACTGGCCAGGAATGTTTTCTAATATTACCGCCGAGATGTTAGGTTGGGTTAGGTTATGTTATATTACGTTATAGATGTATATAAAGGTCCCACGGAGACGTAGAGTCCAACAATCCAGGAATGTGGTCAAATATTACCGCCGAAATGTTAGGTTGGGTTAGGTTAGGTTATATTACGTTATTGATGTATATAAAGGTCTCACGGAGACGTAGAGGCCAACTCGCCAGGAATGTTGTCAAGTATTACCGCCGAGATGTTAGGTTGGGTTAGGTTAGGTTATATTACGTTATAGATGTATATAAAGGTACCACGGAGACACAGAGGCCAACAAGACAGGAATGTGGTCAAATATTACCGCCGAGATGTTAGGTTGGGTTAGGTTAGGTTATATGACGTTATTGATGTATATAAAGGTCCCACGGAGACGTAGATGCCAACTCGCCAGGAATGTTTTCAAATATTACCGCCGAGATGTTAGTTTGGGTTAGGTTAGGTTATATTACGTTATTGATGTATATAAAGGTCCCACGGAGATGGAGAAGCAGACTCGCCAGGAATGTTGTTAAATATTACCGCTGAGATGTTAGGTTGGGTTAGGTTAGGTTACATTACGTAGTTGATATATAAAGGTCCCACGGAGACGGAGAAGCTAACTCGCCAGGAATGTTGTCAAATATTAGCGCCGAGATGATACGTTGGGTTAGGTTACGTTGTATTACGGTATTGATGTATATGAAGTTCAAACGGAGACGTAGAGGCCAACAAGCCAGGAATGTGGTCAAATATTACCGCCGAGATGTTAGGTTGGGTTAGGTTAGGTTATATTACGTGATTGATGTATATAAAGGTACCACGGAGACGTAGAGGCCAACTCGCCAGGAATGTTGTCAAATGTTACCGCCGAGATGATAGGTTAGGTTAGGTTAGGTTATATTTCGTTACTGATGTATATGAAGGTCCCACGGAGACGTAGACTCCAACTAGCCAGGTATGTTGTCAAATATTACCGCGGAGATGTTAGGTTGGGTTAGGTTAGGTTATATTACGTTATTGATGTATATAAAAGTCCCACGAAGACATAGAGGCCAACAAGACAGGAATGTGGTCAAATATTACCGCCGAGATGTTAGGTTGGGTTAGGTTAGGTTATATTACGTGATTGATGTATATAAAGGTACCACGGAGACGTAGAGGCCAACTCGCCAGGAATGTTGTCAAATGTTACCGCCGAGATGATAGGTTAGGTTAGGTTAGGTTATATTTCGTTATTGATGTATATAAATGTCCCACGGAGACGTAGATGCCAACTCGCCAGGAATGTTTTCAAATATTACCGCCGAGATGTTAGGTTGTGTTAGGTTACGTTATATTACGTTATTGATGTATATGAAGGTCAAACGGAGACGTAGAGGCCAACAAGCCAGGAATGTGGTCAAATATTACCGCCGAGATGTTATGTTGGGTTAGGTTAGGTTATATTACGTTACTGATGTATACAAAGGTCCCACGCAGACACAGAGGCCAACAAGACAGGAATGTGGTCAAATATTACCGCCGAGATGTTAGGTTGGGTTAGGTTAAGTTATATGACGTTATTGATGTATATAAAGTTCCCACGGAGACGTAGATGCCAACTCGCCAGGAATGTTTTCAAATATTACCGCCGAGATGTTAGGTTGGGTTAGGTTAGGTTATATTACGTTATTGATGTATATAAAGGTCCCACGGAGATGGAGAAGCAGATTCGCCAGGAATGTTGTTAAATATTACCGCTGAGATGTTAGGTTGGGTTAGGTTAGGTTACACTACGTTATTGATATATAAAGGTCCCACGGAGACGGAGAAGCTAACTCGCCAGGAATGTTGTCAAATATTAGCGCCGAGATGATAGGTTGGGTTAGGTTACGTTGTATTACGTTATTGATGTATATGAAGGTCAAACGGAGACGTAGAGGCCAACTCGCCAGGAATGTTTTCAAATATTACCGCCGTGATGTTAGGTTGGGTTAGGTTAGGTTAGATTACGTTATTGATGTATACAATGATCCCACGGAGACGTAGAGGTGAACTCGCTAGGTATGTTTTCTAATATTACCGCCGAGATGTTAGGTTGGGTTAGGTTAGGTTATATTAAGTTATTGATGTATATAAAGGTCTCACGGAGACGTAGAGGCCAACTCGCTAGGAATGTTGTCAAGTATTACCGCCGAGATGTTAGGTTGGGTTAGGTTAGGCTATATTACGTTATTGATGTATATAAAGGTCCCACGGAGACGTAGAGTCCAACAAGACAGGAATGTTGTCAAGTATTACCGCCGAGATGTTAGGTTGGGTTAGGTTAGGTTATATGTCGTTATTGATGTATATGAAGGTCCCACGGAGACGTAGACTCCAACTAGCCAGGTATGTTGTCAAATAATACCGCCGAGATGTTAGGTTGGGTTAGGTTAGGTTATATTACGTTATTGATGTATACAATGATCCCACGGAGACGTAGAGGTGAACTCGCTAGGTATGTTTTCTAATATTACCGCCGAGATGTTAGGTTGGGTTAGGTTAGGTTATATTAAGTTATTGATGTATATAAAGGTCTCACGGAGACGTAGAGGCCAACTCGCTAGGAATGTTGTCAAGTATTACCGCCGAGATGTTAGGTTGGGTTAGGTTAGGCTATATTACGTTATTGATGTATATAAAGGTCCCACGGAGACGTAGAGTCCAACAAGCCAGGAATGTTGTCAAGTATTACCGCCGAGATGTTAGGTTGGGTTAGGTTAGGTTATATTTCGTTATTGATGTATATGAATGTCCCACGGAGACGTAGACTCCAACTAGCCAGGTATGTTGTCAAATAATACCGCCGAGATGTTAGGTTGGGTTAGGTTACGTTATATTACGTTATTGATGTATAGAAAGGTCCCACGGAGACGTAAAGGCCAACAAGCCAGGAATGTGGGCAAATATTATCGCCGAGAGGTTAGGTTGGGTTAGGTTAGGTTACATTACGTTATTGATATATAAAGGTCCCACGGAGACGGAGAAGCTAACTCGCCAGGAATGTTGTCAAATATTAGCGCCGATATGATAGGTTGGGTTAGGTTACGTTATATTACGTTATTGATGTATATGAAGGTCAAACGGAGACGTAGAAGCCAACAAGCCAGGAATGTGGTCAAATATTACCGCTGAGATGTTAGGTTGGGTTAGGTTAGGTTATATTACATTATTGATGTATATAACGGTACCACGGAGACGTAGAGGATAACAAGACAGGAATGTGGTCAAATATTACCGCCGAGTTGTTAGGTTGGGTTAGGTTAGGTTATATTACGTTATTGATGTATATAAATGTCCCACGGAGACGTAGAGGCCAAATCGCCAGGTATGTTTTCAAATATTACCAGCGAGATGTTAGATTGGGTTAGGTTAGGTTATATTACGTTATAGATGCATATAAAGGTCCCACGGAGACGGAGAAGCCAACTCGCCAGGAATGTTGTCAAATATTACCGCCGAGATGTATGATTGGGTTAGGTGATGTTATATTACGTTATTGATGTATATAAAGGTCCCACGGAGACGTAGAGGCCAACTCGCCAGGAATGTTGTCAAGTATTACCGCCGAGATGATAGGTTGGGTTAGGTTACGTTATATTACGTTATTGATGTATATGAAGGTCAAACGGAGACGTAGAGGCCAACTCGCCAGGAATGTTTTCAAATATTACCGCCGTGATGTTAGGTTGGGTTAGGTTAGGTTATATTACGTGATTGATGTATGTAAAGGTCCCACGGTGACGTAGATGCCAACTCGCCAGGAATGTTTTCAAATATTACCGCCGAGATGTTAGGATGGGTTAGGTTAGGTTATATTACGTTATAGATGTATATAAAGATCCCACGGAGACGTAGAGGCCAACTCGCCAGGAATGTTGTCAAGTATTACCGCCGAGATGTTAGGTTGGGTCAGGTTAGGTTATATTACGTTATTGATGTATATAAAGGTCCCACGGAGACATAGAGGCCAACAAGACAGGAATGTGGTCAAATATTACCGCCGGTATGTTAGGTTGGTTAGGTTAGGTTATATTACGTTATTGATGTATATAAATGTCCCACGGAGACGTAGATGCCAACTCGCCAGGAATGTTTTCAAATATTACCGCCGAGATGTTAGGTTGGGTTAGGTTAAGTTATATTACGTTATTGATGTATATGAAGGTCAAACGGAGACGTAGAGGCCAACAAGCCAGGAATGTGGTCAAATATTACCGCCGAGATGTTATGTTGGGTTAGGTTAGGTTATATTACGTTACTGATGTATACAAAGGTCCCACGCAGACACAGAGGCCAACAAGACAGGAATGTGGTCAAATATTACCGCCGAGATGTTAGGTTGGGTTAGGTTAAGTTATATGACGTTATTGATGTATATAAAGTTCCCACGGAGACGTAGATGCCAACTCGCCAGGAATGTTTTCAAATATTACCGCCGAGATGTTAGGTTGGGTTAGGTTAGGTTATATTACGTTATTGATGTATATAAAGGTCCCACGGAGATGGAGAAGCAGATTCGCCAGGAATGTTGTTAAATATTACCGCTGAGATGTTAGGTTGGGTTAGGTTAGGTTACACTACGTTATTGATTTATAAAGGTCCCACGGAGACGGAGAAGCTAACTCGCCAGGAATGTTGTCAAATATTAGCGCCGAGATGATAGGTTGGGTTAGGTTACGTTGTATTACGTTATTGATGTATATGAAGGTCAAACGGAGACGTAGAAGCCAACAAGCCAGGAATGTGGTCAAATATTACCGCTGAGATGTTAGGTTGGGTTAGGTTAGGTTATATTACATTATTGATGTATATAACGGTCCCACGGAGACGTAGAGGATAACAAGACAGGAATGTGGTCAAATATTACCGCCGAGTTGTTAGGTTGGGTTAGGTTAGGTTATATTACGTTATTGATGTATATAAATGTCCCACGGAGACGTAGAGGCCAACTCGCCAGGAATGTTGTCAAGTATTAGCGCCGAGATGATAGGTTGGGTTAGGTTACGTTATATTACGTTATTGATGTATATGAAGGTCAAACGGAGACGTAGAGGCCAACTCGCCAGGAATGTTTTCAAATATTACCGCCGTGATGTTAGGATGGGTTAGGTTAGGTTATATTACGTTATAGATGCATATAAAGGTCCCACGGAGACGTAGAGTCCAACTCGCCAGGAATGTTTTCAAATATTACCGCCGAGATGTTAGGTTGGGTTAGGTTAGGTTATATTACGTTATAGATGCATATAAAGGTCCCACGGAGACGGAGAAGCCAACTCGCCAGGAATGTTGTCAAATATTACCGCCGAGATGTATGATTGGGTTAGGTGATGTTATATTACGTTATTGATGTATATAAAGGTCCCACGGAGACGTAGAGGCCAACTCGCCAGGAATGTTGTCAAGTATTACCGCCGAGATGATAGGTTGGGTTAGGTTACGTTATATTACGTTATTGATGTATATGAAGGTCAAACGGAGACGTAGAGGCCAACTCGCCAGGAATGTTTTCAAATATTACCGCCGTGATGTTAGGTTGGGTTAGGTTAGGTTATATTACGTGATTGATGTATGTAAAGGTCCCACGGTGACGTAGATGCCAACTCGCCAGGAATGTTTTCAAATATTACCGCCGAGATGTTAGGATGGGTTAGGTTAGGTTATATTACGTTATAGATGTATATAAAGATCCCACGGAGACGTAGAGGCCAACTCGCCAGGAATGTTGTCAAGTATTACCGCCGAGATGTTAGGTTGGGTCAGGTTAGGTTATATTACGTTATTGATGTATATAAAGGTCCCACGGAGACATAGAGGCCAACAAGACAGGAATGTGGTCAAATATTACCGCCGGTATGTTAGGTTGGTTAGGTTAGGTTATATTACGTTATTGATGTATATAAATGTCCCACGGAGACGTAGATGCCAGATCGCCAGGAATGTTTTCAAATATTACCGCCGAGATGTTAGGTTGGGTTAGGTTAAGTTATATGACGTTATTGATGTATATAAAGTTCCCACGGAGACGTAGATGCCAACTCGCCAGGAATGTTTTCAAATATTACCGCCGAGATGTTAGGTTGGGTTAGGTTAGGTTATATTACGTTACTGATGTATATAAAGGTCCCACGGAGATGGAGAAGCAGATTCGCCAGGAATGTTGTTAAATATTACCGCTGAGATGTTAGGTTGGGTTAGGTTAGGTTACATTACGTTATTGATATATAAAGGTCCCACGGAGACGGAGAAGCTAACTCGCCAGGAATGTTGTCAAATATTAGCGCCGAGATGATAGGTTGGGTTAGGTTACGTTGTATTACGTTATTGATGTATATGAAGGTCAAACGGAGACGTAGAGGCCAACAAGCCAGGAATGTGGTCAAATATTACCGCTGAGATGTTAGGTTGGGTTAGGTTAGGTTATATTACATTATTGATGTATATAACGGTCCCACGGAGACGTAGAGGATGACAAGACAGGAATGTGGTCAAATATTACCGCCGAGTTGTTAGGTTGGGTTAGGTTAGGTTATATTACGTTATTGATGTATATAAATGTCCCACGGAGACGTAGAGGCCAACTCGCCAGGAATGTTGTCAAGTATTAGCGCCGAGATGATAGGTTGGGTTAGGTTACGTTATATTACGTTATTGATGTATATAAATGTCCCACGAAGACACAGAGGCCAACTCGCCAGGAATGTCTTCAAGTATTACCGCCGAGATGTTAGGTTGGGTTAGGTTAGGTTATATTACGTTATAGATGTATATAAAGATCCCACGGAGACGTAGAGGCCAACTCGCCAGGAATGTTGTCAAGTATTACCGCCGAGATGTTAGGTTGGGTTAGGTTAGGTTATATTACGTGATTGATGTATGTAAAGGTCCCACGGTGACGTAGATGCAAACTCGCCAGGAATGTTTTCAAATGTTACCGCCGAGATGTTAGGTTGGGTTAGGTTAGGATATATTACGTTATTGATGTATATAAATGTCCCACGGAGACGTAGATGCCAACTCGCCAGGAATGTTTTCAAATATTACCGCCGGTATGTTAGGTTGGGTTAGGTTAGGTTATATTACGTTATTGATGTATATAAATGTCCCACGGAGACGTAGATGCCAACTCGCCAGGAATGTCTTCAAGTATTACCGCCGAGATGATAGGTTGGGTTAGGTTACGTTATATTACGTTATTAATGTATATAAATGTCCCACGGAGACGTAGAGTCGAACAAGCCAGGAATGTGGTCAAATATTACCGCCGAGATGTATGATTGGGTTAGGTGATGTTATATTACGTTATTGATGTATATAAAGGTCCCACGGAGACGTAGAGGCCAACTCGCCAGGAATGTTGTCAAGTATTACCGCCGAGATGATAGGTTGGGTTAGGTTACGTTATATTACGTTATTGATGTATATGAAGGTCAAACGGAGACGTAGAGGCCAACTCGCCAGGAATGTTTTCAAATATTACCGCCGTGATGTTAGGTTGGGTTAGGTTAGGTTATATTACGTTATTGATGTATACAATGATCCCACGGAGACGTAGAGGTCAACTCGCTAGGTATGTTTTCTAGTATTACCGCCGAGATGTTAGGTTCGGTTAGGTTAGGTTATATTAAGTTATTGATGTATATAAAGGTCTCACGGAGACGTAGAGGCCAACTCGCCAGGAATGTTGTCAAGTATTACCGCCGAGATGATAGGTTGGGTTAGGTTACGTTATATTACGTTATTGATGTATATGAAGGTCAAACGGAGACGTAGAGGCCAACTCGCCAGGAATATGTCAAATATTACCGCCGTGATGTTAGGTTGGGTTAGGTTAGGTTATATTACGTTATTGATGTATACAATGATCCCACGGAGACGTAGAGGTCAACTCGCTAGGTATGTTTTCTAATATTACCGCCGGGATGTTAGGTTGGGTTAGGTTATGTTATATTACGTTATAGATGTATATAAAGGTCCCACGGAGACGTAGAGTCCAACAAGCCAGGAATGTGGTCAAATATTACCGCCGAGATGTTAGGTTGGGTTAGGTTAGGTTATATTACGTTATTGATGTATATAAAGGTCTCACGGAGACGTAGAGGCCAACTCGCCAGGAATGTTGTCAAGTATTACCGCCGAGATGTTAGTTTGGGTTAGGTTAGGTTATATTACGTTATTGATGTATATCAAGATCCCACGGAGACGTAGAGGCCAAATCGCCAGGAATGTTGTCAAATGTTACCGCCGAGTAGATAGGTTAGGTTAGGTTAGGTTATATTTCGTTATTGATGTATATGAAGGTCCCACGGAGACGTAGACTCCAACTAGCCAGGTATGCTGTCAAATAATACCGCCGAGATGCTAGGTTGGGTTAGGTTAGGTTATATTACGTTATTGATGTATAGAAAGGTCCCACGGAGAGGTAGAGGCCAACAAGCCAGGAATGTGGGCAAATATTATCGCCGAGATGTTAGGTTGGGTTAGGTTAGGTAACATTACGTTATAGATGCATATAAAGGTCCCACGGAGACGGAGAAGCCAACTCGCCAGGAATGTTGTCAAATATTACCGCCGAGATGTTAGGTTGGGTCAGGTTAGGTTATATTACGTTATTGATGTATATAAAGGTCCCACGGAGACATAGAGGCCAACAAGACAGGAATGTGGTCAAATATTACCGCCGAGATATTAGGTTGGGTTAGGTTAGGTTATATTACGTGATTGATGTATATAAAGGTCCCACGGAGACGTAGATGCCAACTCGCCAGGATTGTTTTCAAATATTACCGCCGAGATGTTAGGTTGGGTTAGGTTAGGTTATATTACGTGATTGATGTTTATAAAGGTCCCACGGAGACGTAGATGCCAACTCGCCAGGAATGTTTTCAAATATTACCGCCGAGATGTTAGGTTGGGTTAGGTTAGGTTATATTACGTTATTGATGTATATAAAGGTCCCACGGAGATGGAGAAGCCGACTCGCCAGGAATGTTGTTAAATATTACCGCTGAGATGTTAGGTTGGGTTAGGTTAGGTTATATTACGTTATTGATGTATATAAATGTCCCACGGAGACGTAGAGGTCTACTCGCTAGGTATGTTTTCTAATATTACCGCCGGGATGTTAGGTTGGGTTAGGTTATGTTATATTACGTTATAGATGTATATAGAGGTCCCACGGAGACGTAGAGTCCAACAAGCCAGGAATGTGGTCAAATATTACCGCCGAGATGTTAGGTTGGGTTAGGATAGGTTATATTACGTGATTGATGTATGTAAAGGTCCCACGGTGACGTAGATGCCAACTCGCCAGGAATGTCTTCAAGTATTACCGCCGAGATGATAGGTTGGGTTAGGTTACGTTATATTACGTTATTAATGTATATAAATGTCCCACGGAGACGTAGAGTCCAACAAGCCAGGAATGTGGTCAAATATTACCGCCGAGATGTATGATTGGGTTAGGTGATGTTATATTACGTTATTGATGTATATAAAGGTCCCACGGAGACGTAGAGGCCAACTCGCCAGGAATGTTGTCAAGTATTACCGCCGAGATGATAGGTCGGGTTAGGTTACGTTATATTACGTTATTGATGTATATGAAGGTCAAACGGAGACGTAGAGGCCAACTCGCCATTAATGTTTTCAAATATTACCGCCGTGATGTTAGGTTGGGTTAGGTTAGGTTATATTACGTTATTGATGTATACAATGATCCCACGGAGACGTAGAGGTCAACTCGCTAGGTATGTTTTCTAATATTACCGCCGGGATGTTAGGTTGGGTTAGGTTATGTTATATTGCGTTATAGATGTATATAAAGGTCCCACGGAGACGTAGAGTCCAACAAGCCAGGAATGTGGTCAAATATTACCGCCGAGATGTTAGGTTGGGTTAGGTTAGGTTATATTACGTTATTGATGTATATAAAGGTCTCACGGAGACGTAGAGGCCAACTCGCCAGGAATGTTGTCAAGTATTACCGCCGAGATGTTAGTTTGGGTTAGGTTAGGTTATATTACGTTATTGATGTATATCAAGATCCCACGGAGACGTAGAGGCCAAATCGCCTGGAATGTTGTCAAATGTTACCGCCGAGTAGATAGGTTAGGTTAGGTTAGGTTATATTTCGTTATTGATGTATATGAAGGTCCCACGGAGACGTAGACTCCAACTAGCCAGGTATGCTGTCAAATAATACCGCCGAGATGCTAGGTTGGGTTAGGTTAGGTTATATTACGTTATTGATGTATAGAAAGGTCCCACGGAGAGGTAGAGGCCAACAAGCCAGGAATGTGGGCAAATATTATCGCCGAGATGTTAGGTTGGGTTAGGTTAGGTAACATTACGTTATAGATGCATATAAAGGTCCCACGGAGACGGAGAAGCCAACTCGCCAGGAATGTTGTCAAATATTACCGCCGAGATGTTAGGTTGGGTCAGGTTAGGTTATATTACGTTATTGATGTATATAAAGGTCCCACGGAGACATAGAGGCCAACAAGACAGGAATGTGGTCAAATATTACCGCCGAGATATTAGGTTGGGTTAGGTTAGGTTATATTACGTGATTGATGTATATAAAGGTCCCACAGAGACGTAGATGCCAACTCGCCAGGATTGTTTTCAAATATTACCGCCGAGATGTTAGGTTGGGTTAGGTTAGGTTATATTACGTGATTGATGTTTATAAAGGTCCCACGGAGACGTAGATGCCAACTCGCCAGGAATGTTTTCAAATATTACCGCCGAGATGTTAGGTTGGGTTAGGTTAGGTTATATTACGTTATTGATGTATATAAAGGTCCCACGGAGATGGAGAAGCCGACTCGCCAGGAATGTTGTTAAATATTACCGCTGAGATGTTAGGTTGGGTTAGGTTAGGTTATATTACGTTATTGATGTATATAAATGTCCCACGGAGACGTAGAGTCCAACAAGCCAGGAATGTGGTCAAATATTACCGCCGAGATGTATGATTGGGTTAGGTGATGTTATATTACGTTATTGATGTATATAAAGGTCCCACGGAGACGTAGAGGCCAACTCGCCAGGAATGTTGTCAAGTATTACCGCCGAGATGATAGGTTGGGTTAGGTTACGTTATATTACGTTATTGATGTATATGAAGGTCAAACGGAGACGTAGAGGCCAACTCGCCAGGAATGTTTTCAAATATTACCGCCGTGATGTTAGGTTGGGTTAGGTTAGGTTATATTACGTTATTGATGTATACAATGATCCCACGGAGACGTAGAGGTGAACTCGCTAGGTATGTTTTCTAATATTACCGCCGAGATGTTAGGTTGGGTTAGGTTAGGTTATATTAAGTTATTGATGTATATAAAGGTCTCACGGAGACGTAGAGGCCAACTCGCTAGGAATGTTGTCAAGTATTACCGCCGAGATGTTAGGTTGGGTTAGGTTAGGCTATATTACGTTATTGATGTATATAAAGGTCCCACGGAGACGTAGAGTCCAACAAGACAGGAATGTTGTCAAGTATTACCGCCGAGATGTTAGGTTGGGTTAGGTTAGGTTATATTTCGTTATTGATGTATATGAAGGTCCCACGGAGACGTAGACTCCAACTAGCCAGGTATGTTGTCAAATAATACCGCCGAGATGTTAGGTTGGGTTAGGTTAGGTTATATTACGTTATTGATGTATACAATGATCCCACGGAGACGTAGAGGTGAACTCGCTAGGTATGTTTTCTAATATTACCGCCGAGATGTTAGGTTGGGTTAGGTTAGGTTATATTACGTTATAGATGTATATAAAGATCCCACGGAGACGTAGAGGCCAACTCGCCAGCAATGTTGTCAAGTATTACCGCCGAGATGTTAGGTTGGGTGAGGTTAGGTTATATTACGTTATTGATGTATATAAAGGTCCCACGGAGACATAGAGGCCAACAAGACAGGAATGTGGTCAAATATTACCGCCGGTATGTTAGGTTGGGTTAGGTTAGGTTATATTACGTTATTGATGTATATAAATGTCCCACGGAGACGTAGATGCCAACTCGCCAGGAATGTCTTCAAGTATTACCGCCGAGATGATAGGTTGGGTTAGGTTACGTTATATTACGTTATTAATGTATATAAATGTCCCACGGAGACGTAGAGTCCAACAAGCCAGGAATGTGGTCAAATATTACCGCCGAGATGTATGATTGGGTTAGGTGATGTTATATTACGTTATTGATGTATATAAAGGTCCCACGGAGACGTAGAGGCCAACTCGCCAGGAATGTTGTCAAGTATTACCGCCGAGATGATAGGTTGGGTTAGGTTACGTTATATTACGTTATTGATGTATATGAAGGTCAAACGGAGACGTAGAGGCCAACTCGCCAGGAATGTTTTCAAATATTACCGCCGTGATGTTAGGTTGGGTTAGGTTAGGTTATATTACGTTATTGATGTATACAATGATCCCACGGAGACGTAGAGGTCAACTCGCTAGGTATGTTTTCTAATATTACCGCCGAGATGTTAGGTTCGGTTAGGTTAGGTTATATTAAGTTATTGATGTATATAAAGGTCTCACGGAGACGTAGAGGCCAACTCGCCAGGAATGTTGTCAAGTATTACCGCCGAGATGATAGGTTGGGTTAGGTTACGTTATATTACGTTATTGATGTATATGAAGGTCAAACGGAGACGTAGAGGCCAACTCGCCAGGAATGTTTTCAAATATTACCGCCGTGATGTTAGGTTGGGTTAGGTTAGGTTATATTACGTTATTGATGTATACAATGATCCCACGGAGACGTAGAGGTCAACTCGCTAGGTATGTTTTCTAATATTACCGCCGGGATGTTAGGTTGGGTTAGGTTATGTTATATTACGTTATATATGTATATAAAGGTCCCACGGAGACGTAGAGTCCAACAAGCCAGGAATGTGGTCAAATATTACCGCCGAGATGTTAGGTTGGGTTAGGTTAGGTTATATTACGTGATTGATGTATGTAAAGGTCCAACGGTGACGTAGATGCCAACTCGCCAGGAATGTTTTCAAATATTACCGCCGAGATGTTAGGATGGGTTAGGTTAGGTTATATTACGTTATAGATGTATATAAAGATCCCACGGAGACGTAGAGGCCAACTCGCCAGGAATGTTGTCAAGTATTACCGCCGAGATGTTAGGTTGGGTCAGGTTAGGTTATATTACGTTATTGATGTATATAAAGGTCCCACGGAGACATAGACGCCAACTCGCCAGGAATGTCTTCAAGTATTACCGCCGAGATGATAGGTTGGGTTAGGTTACGTTATATTACGTTATTAATGTATATAAATGTCCCACGGAGACGTAGAGTCCAACAAGCCAGGAATGTGGTCAAATATTACCGCCGAGATGTATGATTGGGTTAGGTGATGTTATATTACGTTATTGATGTATATAAAGGTCCCACGGAGACGTAGAGGCCAACTCGCCAGGAATGTTGTCAAGTATTACCGCCGAGATGATAGGTCGGGTTAGGTTACGTTATATTACGTTATTGATGTATATGAAGGTCAAACGGAGACGTAGAGGCCAACTCGCCAGGAATGTTTTCAAATATTACCGCCGTGATGTTAGGTTGGGTTAGGTTAGGTTATATTACGTTATTGATGTATACAATGATCCCACGGAGACGTAGAGGTGAACTCGCTAGGTATGTTTTCTAATATTACCGCCGAGATGTTAGGTTGGGTTAGGTTAGGTTATATTAAGTTATTGATGTATATAAAGGTCTCACGGAGACGTAGAGGCCAACTCGCTAGGAATGTTGTCAAGTATTACCGCCGAGATGTTAGGTTGGGTTAGGTTAGGCTATATTACGTTATTGATGTATATAAAGGTCCCACGGAGACGTAGAGTCCAACAAGACAGGAATGTTGCCAAGTATTACCGCCGAGATGTTAGGTTGGGTTAGGTTAGGTTATATTTCGTTATTGATGTATATGAAGGTCCCACGGAGACGTAGACTCCAACTAGCCAGGTATGTTGTCAAATAATACCGCCGAGATGTTAGGTTGGGTTAGGTTAGGTTATATTACGTTATTAATGTATACAATGATCCCACGGAGACGTAGAGGTGAACTCGCTAGGTATGTTTTCTAATATTACCGCCGAGATGTTAGGTTGGGTTAGGTTAGGTTATATTAAGTTATTGATGTATATAAAGGTCTCACGGAGACGTAGAGGCCAACTCGCTAGGAATGTTGTCAAGTATTACCGCCGAGATGTTAGGTTGGGTTAGGTTAGGCTATATTACGTTATTGATGTATATAAAGGTCCCACGGAGACGTAGAGTCCAACAAGCCAGGAATGTTGTCAAGTATTACCGCCGAGATGTTAGGTTGGGTTAGGTTAGGTTATATTTCGTTATTGATGTATATGAATGTCCCACGGAGACGTAGACTCCAACTAGCCAGGTATGTTGTCAAATAATACCGCCGAGATGTTAGGTTGGGTTAGGTTAGGTTATATTACGTTATTGATGTATAGAAAGGTCCCACGGAGACGTAAAGGCCAACAAGCCAGGAATGTGGGCAAATATTATCGCCGAGAGGTTAGGTTGGGTTAGGTTAGGTTACATTACGTTATTGATATATAAAGGTCCCACGGAGACGGAGAAGCTAACTCGCCAGGAATGTTGTCAAATATTAGCGCCGATATGATAGGTTGGGTTAGGTTACGTTATATTACGTTATTGATGTATATGAAGGTCAAACGGAGACGTAGAGGCCAACAAGCCAGGAATGTGGTCAAATATTACCGCCGAGATGTTATGTTGGGTTAGGTTAGGTTATATTACGTTATTGATGTATACAAAGGTCCCACGCAGACACAGAGGCCAACAAGACAGGAATGTGGTCAAATATTACCACCGAGATATTAGGTTGGGTTAGATTAGGTTATATGACGTTATTGATGTATATAAAGGTCCCACGGAGACGTAGATGCCAACTCGCCAGGAATGTTTTCACATATTACCGCCGAGATGTTAGGTTGGGTTAGGTTAGGTTATATTACGTTATTGATGTATATAAAGGTCCCACGGAGATGGAGAAGCCGACTCGCCAGGAATGTTGTTAAATATTACCGCTGAGATGTTAGGTTGGGTTAGGTTAGGTTATATTACGTTATTGATGTATATAAAGATCCCACGGAGACGTAGAGGCCAACTCGCCAGGAATGTTGTCAAGTATTACCGCCGAGATGTTAGGTTGGGTTAGGTTAGGTTATATTACGTGATTGATGTATATAAAGGTCCCACGGTGACGTAGATGCCAACTCGCCAGGAATGATGTCAAATATTACCGCCGAGATGTTAGGTTGGGTTAGGTTAGGTTATATTACGTTATTGATGTATACAATGATCCCACGGAGACGTAGAGGTCAACTCGCTAGGTATGTTTTCTAATATTACCGCCGAGATGTTAGGTTCGGTTAGGTTAGGTTATATTAAGTTATTGATGTATATAAAGGTCTCACGGAGACGTAGAGGCCAACTCGCTAGGAATGTTGTCAAGTATTACCGACGAGATGTTAGGTTGGGTTAGGTTAGGCTATATTACGTTATTGATGTATATAAAGGTCCCACGGAGACGTAGAGTCCAACAAGCCAGGAATGTTGTCAAGTATTACCGCCGAGATGTTAGGTTGGGTTAGGTTAGGTTATATTTCGTTATTGATGTATATGAAGGTCCCACGGAGACGTAGACTCCAACTAGCCAGGTATGTTGTCAAATAATACCGCCGAGATGTTAGGTTGGGTTAGGTTATGTTATATTACGTTATTGATGTATAGAAAGGTCCCACGGAGACGTAGAGGCCAACAAGCCAGGAATGTGGGCAAATATTATCGCCGAGAGGTTAGGTTGGGTTAGGTTAGGTTACATTACGTTATTGATATATAAAGGTCCCACGGAGACGTAGATGCCAACTCGCCAGGATTGTTTTCAAATATTACCGCCGAGATGTTAGGTTGGGTTAGGTTAGGTTATATTACGTGATTGATGTTTATAAAGGTCCCACGGAGACGTAGATGCCAACTCGCTAGGAATGTTTTCAAATATTACCGCCGAGATGTTAGGTTGGGTTAGGTTAGGTTATATTACGTTATTGATGTATATAAAGGTCCCACGGAGATGGAGAAGCCGACTCGCCAGGAATGTTGTTAAATATTACCGCTGAGATGTTAGGTTGGGTTAGGTTAGGTTATATTACGTTATTGATGTATATAAATGTCCCACGGAGACGTAGAGTCCAACAAGCCAGGAATGTGGTCAAATATTACCGCCGAGATGTATGATTGGGTTAGGTGATGTTATATTACGTTATTGATGTATATAAAGGTCCCACGGAGACGTAGAGGCCAACTCGCCAGGAATGTTGTCAAGTATTACCGCCGAGATGATAGGTTGGGTTAGGTTACGTTATATTACGTTATTGATGTATATGAAGGTCAAACGGAGACGTAGAGGCCAACTCGCCAGGAATGTTTTCAAATATTACCGCCGTGATGTTAGGTTGGGTTAGGTTAGGTTATATTACGTTATTGATGTATACAATGATCCCACGGAGACGTAGAGGTCAACTCGCTAGGTATGTTTTCTAATATTACCGCCGAGATGTTAGGTTCGGTTAGGTTAGGTTATATTAAGTTATTGATGTATATAAAGGTCTCACGGAGACGTAGAGGCCAACTCGCCAGGAATGTTGTCAAGTATTACCGCCGAGATGATAGGTTGGGTTAGGTTAGGTTATATTACGTGATTGATGTATGTAAAGGTCCCACGGTGACGTAGATGCCAACTCGCCAGGAATGTTTTCAAATATTACCGCCGAGATGTTAGGATGGGTTAGGTTAGGTTATATTACGTTATAGATGTATATAAAGATCCCACGGAGACGTAGAGGCCAACTCGCCAGGAATGTTGTCAAGTATTACCGCCGAGATGTTAGGTTGGGTCAGGTTAGGTTATATTACGTTATTGATGTATATAAAGGTCCCACGGAGACATAGAGGCCAACAAGACAGGAATGTGGTCAAATATTACCGCCGGTATGTTAGGTTGGTTAGGTTAGGTTATATTACGTTATTGATGTATATAAATGTCCCACGGAGACGTAGATGCCAACTCGCCAGGAATGTCTTCAAGTATTACCGCCGAGATGATAGGTTGGGTTAGGTTACGTTATATTACGTTATTAATGTATATAAATGTCCCACGGAGACGTAGAGTCCAACAAGCCAGGAATGTGGTCAAATATTACCGCCGAGATGTATGATTGGGTTAGGTGATGTTATATTACGTTATTGATGTATATAAAGGTCCCACGGAGACGTAGAGGCCAACTCGCCAGGAATGTTGTCAAGTATTACCGCCGAGATGATAGGTCGGGTTAGGTTACGTTATATTACGTTATTGATGTATATGAAGGTCAAACGGAGACGTAGAGGCCAACTCGCTAGGAATGTTGTCAAGTATTACCGCCGAGATGTTAGGTTGGGTTAGGTTAGGCTATATTACGTTATTGATGTATATAAAGGTCCCACGGAGACGTAGAGTCCAACAAGCCAGGAATGTTGTCAAGTATTACCGCCGAGATGTTAGGTTGGGTTAGGTTAGGTTATATTTCGTTATTGATGTATATGAAGGTCCCACGGAGACGTAGACTCCAACTAGCCAGGTATGTTGTCAAATAATACCGCCGAGATGTTAGGTTGGGTTAGGTTAGGTTATATTACGTTATAGATGTATATAAAGATCCCACGGAGACGGAGAGGCCAACTCGCCAGCAATGTTGTCAAGTATTACCGCCGAGATGTTAGGTTGGGTCAGGTTAGGTTATATTACGTTATTGATGTATATAAAGGTCCCACGGAGACATAGAGGCCAACAAGACAGGAATGTGGTCAAATATTACCGCCGGTATGTTAGGTTGGGTTAGGTTAGGTTATATTACGTTATTGATGTATATAAATGTCCCACGGAGACGTAGATGCCAACTCGCCAGGAATGTCTTCAAGTATTACCGCCGAGATGATAGGTTGGGTTAGGTTACGTTATATTACGTTATTAATGTATATAAATGTCCCACGGAGACGTAGAGTCCAACAAGCCAGGAATGTGGTCAAATATTACCGCCGAGATGTATGATTGGGTTAGGTGATGTTATATTACGTTATTGATGTATATAAAGGTCCCACGGAGACGTAGAGGCCAACTCGCCAGGAATGTTGTCAAGTATTACCGCCGAGATGATAGGTTGGGTTAGGTTAGGTTATATTAAGTTATTGATGTATATGAAGGTCAAACGGAGACGTAGAGGCCAACTCGCTAGGAATGTTGTCAAGTATTACCGCCGAGATGTTAGGTTGGGTTAGGTTAGGCTATATTACGTTATTGATGTATACAATGATCCCACGGAGACGTAGAGGTCAACTCGCTAGGTATGTTTTCTAATATTACCGCCGAGATGTTAGGTTGGGTTAGGTTAGGTTATATTAAGTTATTGATGTATATAAAGGTCTCACGGAGACGTAGAGGCCAACTCGCTAGGAATGTTGTCAAGTATTACCGCCGAGATGTTAGGTTGGGTTAGGTTAGGCTATATTACGTTATTGATGTATATAAAGGTCCCACGGAGACGTAGAGTCCAACAAGCCAGGAATGTTGTCAAGTATTACCGCCGAGATGTTAGGTTGGGTTAGGTTAGGTTATATTTCGTTATTGATGTATATGAAGGTCCCACGGAGACGTAGACTCCAACTAGCCAGGTATGTTGTCAAATAATACCGCCGAGATGTTAGGTTGGGTTAGGTTAGGTTATATTACGTTATAGATGTATATAAAGATCCCACGGAGACGGAGAGGCCAACTCGCCAGCAATGTTGTCAAGTATTACCGCCGAGATGTTAGGTTGGGTCAGGTTAGGTTATATTACGTTATTGATGTATATAAAGGTCCCACGGAGACATAGAGGCCAACAAGACAGGAATGTGGTCAAATATTACCGCCGGTATGTTAGGTTGGGTTAGGTTAGGTTATATTACGTTATTGATGTATATAAATGTCCCACGGAGACGTAGATGCCAACTCGCCAGGAATGTCTTCAAGTATTACCGCCGAGATGATAGGTTGGGTTAGGTTACGTTATATTACGTTATTAATGTATATAAATGTCCCACGGAGACGTAGAGTCCAACAAGCCAGGAATGTGGTCAAATATTACCGCCGAGATGTATGATTGGGTTAGGTGATGTTATATTACGTTATTGATGTATATAAAGGTCCCACGGAGACGTAGAGGCCAACTCGCCAGGAATGTTGTCAAGTATTACCGCCGAGATGATAGGTTGGGTTAGGTTAGGTTATATTAAGTTATTGATGTATATGAAGGTCAAACGGAGACGTAGAGGCCAACTCGCTAGGAATGTTGTCAAGTATTACCGCCGAGATGTTAGGTTGGGTTAGGTTAGGCTATATTACGTTATTGATGTATACAATGATCCCACGGAGACGTAGAGGTCAACTCGCTAGGTATGTTTTCTAATATTACCGCCGAGATGTTAGGTTGGGTTAGGTTAGGTTATATTAAGTTATTGATGTATATAAAGGTCTCACGGAGACGTAGAGGCCAACTCGCTAGGAATGTTGTCAAGTATTACCGCCGAGATGTTAGGTTGGGTTAGGTTAGGCTATATTACGTTATTGATGTATATAAAGGTCCCACGGAGACGTAGAGTCCAACAAGCCAGGAATGTTGTCAAGTATTACCGCCGAGATGTTAGGTTGGGTTAGGTTAGGTTATATTTCGTTATTGATGTATATGAAGGTCCCACGGAGACGTAGACTCCAACTAGCCAGGTATGTTGTCAAATAATACCGCCGAGATGTTAGGTTGGGTTAGGTTAGGTTATATTACGTTATAGATGTATATAAAGATCCCACGGAGACGGAGAGGCCAACTCGCCAGCAATGTTGTCAAGTATTACCGCCGAGATGTTAGGTTGGGTCAGGTTAGGTTATATTACGTTATTGATGTATATAAAGGTCCCACGGAGACATAGAGGCCAACAAGACAGGAATGTGGTCAAATATTACCGCCGGTATGTTAGGTTGGGTTAGGTTAGGTTATATTACGTTATTGATGTATATAAATGTCCCACGGAGACGTAGATGCCAACTCGCCAGGAATGTCTTCAAGTATTACCGCCGAGATGATAGGTTGGGTTAGGTTACGTTATATTACGTTATTAATGTATATAAATGTCCCACGGAGACGTAGAGTCCAACAAGCCAGGAATGTGGTCAAATATTACCGCCGAGATGTATGATTGGGTTAGGTGATGTTATATTACGTTATTGATGTATATAAAGGTCCCACGGAGACGTAGAGGCCAACTCGCCAGGAATGTTGTCAAGTATTACCGCCGAGATGATAGGTTGGGTTAGGTTACGTTATATTACGTTATTGATGTATATGAAGGTCAAACGGAGACGTAGAGGCCAACTCGCCAGGAATGTTTTCAAATATTACCGCCGTGATGTTAGGTTGGGTTAGGTTAGGTTATATTACGTTATTGATGTATACAATGATCCCACGGAGACGTAGAGGTCAACTCGCTAGGTATGTTTTCTAATATTACCGCCGAGATGTTAGGTTCGGTTAGGTTAGGTTATATTAAGTTATTGATGTATATAAAGGTCTCACGGAGACGTAGAGGCCAACTCGCCAGGAATGTTGTCAAGTATTACCGCCGAGATGATAGGTTGGGTTAGGTTAGGTTATATTACGTGATTGATGTATGTAAAGGTCCCACGGTGACGTAGATGCCAACTCGCCAGGAATGTTTTCAAATATTACCGCCGAGATGTTAGGATGGGTTAGGTTAGGTTATATTACGTTATAGATGTATATAAAGATCCCACGGAGACGTAGAGGCCAACTCGCCAGGAATGTTGTCAAGTATTACCGCCGAGATGTTAGGTTGGGTCAGGTTAGGTTATATTACGTTATTGATGTATATAAAGGTCCCACGGAGACATAGAGGCCAACAAGACAGGAATGTGGTCAAATATTACCGCCGGTATGTTAGGTTGGTTAGGTTAGGTTATATTACGTTATTGATGTATATAAATGTCCCACGGAGACGTAGATGCCAACTCGCCAGGAATGTCTTCAAGTATTACCGCCGAGATGATAGGTTGGGTTAGGTTACGTTATATTACGTTATTAATGTATATAAATGTCCCACGGAGACGTAGAGTCCAACAAGCCAGGAATGTGGTCAAATATTACCGCCGAGATGTATGATTGGGTTAGGTGATGTTATATTACGTTATTGATGTATATAAAGGTCCCACGGAGACGTAGAGGCCAACTCGCCAGGAATGTTGTCAAGTATTACCGCCGAGATGATAGGTCGGGTTAGGTTACGTTATATTACGTTATTGATGTATATGAAGGTCAAACGGAGACGTAGAGGCCAACTCGCCAGGAATGTTTTCAAATATTACCGCCGTGATGTTAGGTTGGGTTAGGTTAGGTTATATTACGTTATTGATGTATATGAAGGTCAAACGGAGACGTAGAGGCCAACAAGCCAGGAATGTGGTCAAATATTACCGCCGAGATGTTATGTTGGGTTAGTTTAGGTTATATTACGTTATTGATGTATACAAAGGTCCCACGCAGACACAGAGGCCAACAAGACAGGAATGTGGTCAAATATTACCGCCGAGATATTAGGTTGGGTTAGGTTAGGTTATATGACGTTATTGATGTATATAAAGGTCCCACGGAGACGTAGATTCCAACAAGAGAGGAATGTTGTCAAGTATTACCGCCGAGATGTTAGGTTGGGTTAGGTTAGGTTATATTTCGTTATTGATGTATATGAAGGTCCCACGGAGACGTAGACTCCAACTAGCCAGGTATGTTGTCAAATAATACCGCCGAGATGTTAGGTTGGGTTAGGTTAGGTTATATTACGTTATTGATGTATACAATGATCCCACGGAGACGTAGAGGTGAACTCGCTAGGTATGTTTTCTAATATTACCGCCGAGATGTTAGGTTGGGTTAGGTTAGGTTATATTAAGTTATTGATGTATATAAAGGTCTCACGGAGACGTAGAGGCCAACTCGCTAGGAATGTTGTCAAGTATTACCGCCCAGATGTTAGGTTGGGTTAGGTTAGGCTATATTACGTTATTGATGTATATAAAGGTCCCACGGAGACGTAGAGTCCAACAAGCCAGGAATGTTGTCAAGTATTACCGCCGAGATGTTAGGTTGGGTTAGGTTAGGATATATTTCGTTATTGATGTATATGAATGTCCCACGGAGACGTAGACTCCAACTAGCCAGGTATGTTGTCAAATAATACAGCCGAGATGTTAGGTTGGGTTAGGTTAGGTTATATTACGTTATTGATGTATAGAAAGGTCCCACGGAGACGTAAAGGCCAACAAGCCAGGAATGTGGGCAAATATTATCGCCGAGAGGTTAGGTTGGGTTAGGTTAGGTTACATTACGTTATTGATATATAAAGGTCCCACGGAGACGGAGAAGCTAACTCGCCAGGAATGTTGTCAAATATTAGCGCCGATATGATAGGTTGGGTTAGGTTACGTTATATTACGTTATTGATGTATATGAAGGTCAAACGGAGACGTAGAGGCCAACAAGCCTGGAATGTGGTCAAATATTACCGCCGAGATGTTATGTTGGGTTAGGTTAGGTTATATTACGTTATTGATGTATACAAAGGTCCCACGCAGACACAGAGGCCAACAAGACAGGAATGTGGTCAAATATTACCACCGAGATATTAGGTTGGGTTAGGTTAGGTTATATGACGTTATTGATGTATATAAAGGTCCCACGGAGACGTAGATGCCAACTCGCCAGGAATGTTTTCACATATTACCGCCGAGATGTTAGGTTGGGTTAGGTTAGGTTATATTACGTTATTGATGTATATAAAGGTCCCACGGAGATGGAGAAGCCGACTCGCCAGGAATGTTGTTAAATATTACCGCTGAGATGTTAGGTTGGGTTAGGTTAGGTTATATTACGTTATTGATGTATATAAAGATCCCACGGAGACGTAGAGGCCAACTCGCCAGGAATGTTGTCAAGTATTACCGCCGAGATGTTAGGTTGGGTTAGGTTAGGTTATATTACGTGATTGATGTATATAAAGGTCCCACGGTGACGTAGATGCCAACTCGCCAGGAATGTTGTCAAATATTACCGCCGAGATGATAGGTTGGGTTAGGTTACGTTATATTACGTTATTGTTGTATATGAAGGTCAAACGGAGAGGTAGAGGCCAACTCGACAGGAATGTTGTCAAATATTACCGCCGAGATGTTAGGTTGGGTTAGGTTAGGTTATATTACGTTATTGATGTACATAAAGGTCGCATGGAGACGTAGAGGCCAACTCGCCAGGAATGATGTCAAATATTACCGCCGAGATGTTAGGTTGGATTAGGTTAGGTTATATTACGTTATTGATGTATATAAAGGTCAAACGGAGACGTAGAGGCCAACTCGCCAGGAATGATGTCAAATATTACCGCCGAGATGTTAGGTTGGGTTAGGTTAGGTTATATTACGTTATTGATGTATACAATGATCCCACGGAGACGTAGAGGTCAACTCGCTAGGTATGTTTTCTAATATTACCGCCGAGATGTTAGGTTCGGTTAGGTTAGGTTATATTAAGTTATTGATGTATATAAAGGTCTCACGGAGACGTAGAGGCCAACTCGCTAGGAATGTTGTCAAGTATTACCGACGAGATGTTAGGTTGGGTTGGGTTAGGCTATATTACGTTATTGATGTATATAAAGGTCCCACGGAGACGTAGAGTCCAACAAGCCAGGAATGTTGTCAAGTATTACCGCCGAGATGTTAGGTTGGGTTAGGTTAGGTTATATTTCGTTATTGATGTATATGAAGGGCCCACGGAGACGTAGACTCCAACTAGCCAGGTATGTTGTCAAATAATACCGCCGAGATGTTAGGTTGGGTTAGGTTAGGTTATATTACGTTATTGATGTATAGAAAGGTCCCACGGAGACGTAGAGGCCAACAAGCCAGGAATGTGGGCAAATATTATCGCCGAGAGGTTAGGTTGGGTTAGGTTAGGTTACATTACGTTATTGATATATAAAGGTCCCACGGAGACGGAGAAGCTAATTCGCCAGGAATGTTGTCAAATATTAGCGCCGAGATGATAGGTTGGGTTAGGTTACGTTATATTACGTTATTGATGTATATGAAGGTCAAACGGAGACGTAGAGGCCAACAAGCCAGGAATGTGGTCAAATATTACCGCCGAGATGTTATGTTGGGTTAGTTTAGGTTATATTACGTTATTGATGTATACAAAGGTCCCACGCAGACACAGAGGCCAACAAGACAGGAATGTGGTCAAATATTACCGCCGAGATATTAGGTTGGGTTAGGTTAGGTTATATGACGTTATTGATGTATATAAAGGTCCCACGGAGACGTAGATGCCAACTCGCCAGGAATGTTTTCACATATTACCGCCGAGATGTTAGGTTGGGTCAGGTTAGGTTATATTACGTTATTGATGTATATAAAGGTCCCACGGAGACATAGAGGCCAACAAGACAGGAATGTGGTCAAATATTACCGCCGTTATGTTAGGTTGGGTTAGGTTAGGTTATATTACGTTATTGATGTATATAAATGTCCCACGGAGACGTAGATGCCAACTCGCCAGGAATGTCTTCAAGTGTTACCGACGAGATGATAGGTTGGGTTAGGTTACGTTATATTACGTTATTAATGTATATAAATGTCCCACGGAGACGTAGAGTCCAACAAGCCAGGAATGTGGTCAAATATTACCGCCCAGATGTATGATTGGGTTAGGTGATGTTATATTACGTTATTGATGTATATAAAGGTCCCACGGAGACGTAGAGGCCAACTCGCCAGGAATGTTGTCAAGTATTACCGCCGAGATGATAGGTTGGGTTAGGTTACGTTATATTACGTTATTGATGTATATGAAGGTCAAACGGAGACGTAGAGGCCAACTCGCCAGGAATGTTTTCAAATATTACCGCCGTGATGTTAGGTTGGGTTAGGTTAGGTTATATTACGTTATTGATGTATACAATGATCTCACGGAGACGTAGAGGTCAACTCGCTAGGTATGTTTTCTAATATTACCGCCGAGATGTTAGGTTGGGTTAGGTTAGGTTATATTAAGTTATTGATGTATATAAAGGTCTCACGGAGACGTAGAGGCCAACTCGCTAGGAATGTTGTCAAGTATTACCGCCGAGATGTTAGGTTGGGTTAGGTTAGGCTATATTACGTTATTGATGTATATAAAGGTCCCACGGAGACGTAGAGTCCAACAAGCCAGGAATGTTGTCAAGTATTACCGCCGAGATGTTAGGTTGGGTTAGGTTAGGTTATATTTCGTTATTGATGTATATGAATGTCCCACGGAGACGTAGACTCCAACTAGCCAGGTATGTTGTCAAATAATACCGCCGAGATGTTAGGTTGGGTTAGGTTAGGTTATATTACGTTATTGATGTATAGAAAGGTCCCACGGAGACGTAAAGGCCAACAAGCCAGGAATGTGGGCAAATATTATCGCCGAGAGGTTAGGTTGGGTTAGGTTAGGTTACATTACGTTATTGATATATAAAGGTCCCACGGAGACGGAGAAGCTAACTCGCCAGGAATGTTGTCAAATATTAGCGCCGATATGATAGGTTGGGTTAGGTTACGTTATATTACGTTATTGATGTATATGAAGGTCAAACGGAGACGTAGAGGCCAACAAGCCAGGAATGTGGTCAAATATTACCGCCGAGATGTTATGTTGGGTTAGGTTAGGTTATATTACGTTATTGATGTATACAAAGGTCCCACGCAGACACAGAGGCCAACAAGACAGGAATGTGGTCAAATATTACCACCGAGATATTAGGTTGGGTTAGATTAGGTTATATGACGTTATTGATGTATATAAAGGTCCCACGGAGACGTAGATGCCAACTCGCCAGGAATGTTTTCACATATTACCGCCGAGATGTTAGGTTGGGTTAGGTTAGGTTATATTACGTTATTGATGTATATAAAGGTCCCACGGAGATGGAGAAGCCGACTCGCCAGGAATGTTGTTAAATATTACCGCTGAGATGTTAGGTTGGGTTAGGTTAGGTTATATTACGTTATTGATGTATATAAAGATCCCACGGAGACGTAGAGGCCAACTCGCCAGGAATGTTGTCAAGTATTACCGCCGAGATGTTAGGTTGGGTTAGGTTAGGTTATATTACGTGATTGATGTATATAAAGGTCCCACGGTGACGTAGATGCCAACTCGCCAGGAATGATGTCAAATATTACCGCCGAGATGTTAGGTTGGGTTAGGTTAGGTTATATTACGTTATTGATGTATACAATGATCCCACGGAGACGTAGAGGTCAACTCGCTAGGTATGTTTTCTAATATTACCGCCGAGATGTTAGGTTCGGTTAGGTTAGGTTATATTAAGTTATTGATGTATATAAAGGTCTCACGGAGACGTAGAGGCCAACTCGCTAGGAATGTTGTCAAGTATTACCGACGAGATGTTAGGTTGGGTTAGGTTAGGCTATATTACGTTATTGATGTATATAAAGGTCCCACGGAGACGTAGAGTCCAACAAGCCAGGAATGTTGTCAAGTATTACCGCCGAGATGTTAGGTTGGGTTAGGTTAGGTTATATTTCGTTATTGATGTATATGAAGGTCCCACGGAGACGTAGACTCCAACTAGCCAGGTATGTTGTCAAATAATACCGCCGAGATGTTAGGTTGGGTTAGGTTATGTTATATTACGTTATTGATGTATAGAAAGGTCCCACGGAGACGTAGAGGCCAACAAGCCAGGAATGTGGGCAAATATTATCGCCGAGAGGTTAGGTTGGGTTAGGTTAGGTTACATTACGTTATTGATATATAAAGGTCCCACGGAGACGTAGATGCCAACTCGCCAGGATTGTTTTCAAATATTACCGCCGAGATGTTAGGTTGGGTTAGGTTAGGTTATATTACGTGATTGATGTTTATAAAGGTCCCACGGAGACGTAGATGCCAACTCGCTAGGAATGTTTTCAAATATTACCGCCGAGATGTTAGGTTGGGTTAGGTTAGGTTATATTACGTTATTGATGTATATAAAGGTCCCACGGAGATGGAGAAGCCGACTCGCCAGGAATGTTGTTAAATATTACCGCTGAGATGTTAGGTTGGGTTAGGTTAGGTTATATTACGTTATTGATGTATATAAATGTCCCACGGAGACGTAGAGTCCAACAAGCCAGGAATGTGGTCAAATATTACCGCCGAGATGTATGATTGGGTTAGGTGATGTTATATTACGTTATTGATGTATATAAAGGTCCCACGGAGACGTAGAGGCCAACTCGCCAGGAATGTTGTCAAGTATTACCGCCGAGATGATAGGTTGGGTTAGGTTACGTTATATTACGTTATTGATGTATATGAAGGTCAAACGGAGACGTAGAGGCCAACTCGCCAGGAATGTTTTCAAATATTACCGCCGTGATGTTAGGTTGGGTTAGGTTAGGTTATATTACGTTATTGATGTATACAATGATCCCACGGAGACGTAGAGGTCAACTCGCTAGGTATGTTTTCTAATATTACCGCCGAGATGTTAGGTTCGGTTAGGTTAGGTTATATTAAGTTATTGATGTATATAAAGGTCTCACGGAGACGTAGAGGCCAACTCGCCAGGAATGTTGTCAAGTATTACCGCCGAGATGATAGGTTGGGTTAGGTTAGGTTATATTACGTGATTGATGTATGTAAAGGTCCCACGGTGACGTAGATGCCAACTCGCCAGGAATGTTTTCAAATATTACCGCCGAGATGTTAGGATGGGTTAGGTTAGGTTATATTACGTTATAGATGTATATAAAGATCCCACGGAGACGTAGAGGCCAACTCGCCAGGAATGTTGTCAAGTATTACCGCCGAGATGTTAGGTTGGGTCAGGTTAGGTTATATTACGTTATTGATGTATATAAAGGTCCCACGGAGACATAGAGGCCAACAAGACAGGAATGTGGTCAAATATTACCGCCGGTATGTTAGGTTGGTTAGGTTAGGTTATATTACGTTATTGATGTATATAAATGTCCCACGGAGACGTAGATGCCAACTCGCCAGGAATGTCTTCAAGTATTACCGCCGAGATGATAGGTTGGGTTAGGTTACGTTATATTACGTTATTAATGTATATAAATGTCCCACGGAGACGTAGAGTCCAACAAGCCAGGAATGTGGTCAAATATTACCGCCGAGATGTATGATTGGGTTAGGTGATGTTATATTACGTTATTGATGTATATAAAGGTCCCACGGAGACGTAGAGGCCAACTCGCCAGGAATGTTGTCAAGTATTACCGCCGAGATGATAGGTCGGGTTAGGTTACGTTATATTACGTTATTGATGTATATGAAGGTCAAACGGAGACGTAGAGGCCAACTCGCTAGGAATGTTGTCAAGTATTACCGCCGAGATGTTAGGTTGGGTTAGGTTAGGCTATATTACGTTATTGATGTATATAAAGGTCCCACGGAGACGTAGAGTCCAACAAGCCAGGAATGTTGTCAAGTATTACCGCCGAGATGTTAGGTTGGGTTAGGTTAGGTTATATTTCGTTATTGATGTATATGAAGGTCCCACGGAGACGTAGACTCCAACTAGCCAGGTATGTTGTCAAATAATACCGCCGAGATGTTAGGTTGGGTTAGGTTAGGTTATATTACGTTATAGATGTATATAAAGATCCCACGGAGACGGAGAGGCCAACTCGCCAGCAATGTTGTCAAGTATTACCGCCGAGATGTTAGGTTGGGTCAGGTTAGGTTATATTACGTTATTGATGTATATAAAGGTCCCACGGAGACATAGAGGCCAACAAGACAGGAATGTGGTCAAATATTACCGCCGGTATGTTAGGTTGGGTTAGGTTAGGTTATATTACGTTATTGATGTATATAAATGTCCCACGGAGACGTAGATGCCAACTCGCCAGGAATGTCTTCAAGTATTACCGCCGAGATGATAGGTTGGGTTAGGTTACGTTATATTACGTTATTAATGTATATAAATGTCCCACGGAGACGTAGAGTCCAACAAGCCAGGAATGTGGTCAAATATTACCGCCGAGATGTATGATTGGGTTAGGTGATGTTATATTACGTTATTGATGTATATAAAGGTCCCACGGAGACGTAGAGGCCAACTCGCCAGGAATGTTGTCAAGTATTACCGCCGAGATGATAGGTTGGGTTAGGTTAGGTTATATTAAGTTATTGATGTATATGAAGGTCAAACGGAGACGTAGAGGCCAACTCGCTAGGAATGTTGTCAAGTATTACCGCCGAGATGTTAGGTTGGGTTAGGTTAGGCTATATTACGTTATTGATGTATACAATGATCCCACGGAGACGTAGAGGTCAACTCGCTAGGTATGTTTTCTAATATTACCGCCGAGATGTTAGGTTGGGTTAGGTTAGGTTATATTAAGTTATTGATGTATATAAAGGTCTCACGGAGACGTAGAGGCCAACTCGCTAGGAATGTTGTCAAGTATTACCGCCGAGATGTTAGGTTGGGTTAGGTTAGGCTATATTACGTTATTGATGTATATAAAGGTCCCACGGAGACGTAGAGTCCAACAAGCCAGGAATGTTGTCAAGTATTACCGCCGAGATGTTAGGTTGGGTTAGGTTAGGTTATATTTCGTTATTGATGTATATGAAGGTCCCACGGAGACGTAGACTCCAACTAGCCAGGTATGTTGTCAAATAATACCGCCGAGATGTTAGGTTGGGTTAGGTTAGGTTATATTACGTTATAGATGTATATAAAGATCCCACGGAGACGGAGAGGCCAACTCGCCAGCAATGTTGTCAAGTATTACCGCCGAGATGTTAGGTTGGGTCAGGTTAGGTTATATTACGTTATTGATGTATATAAAGGTCCCACGGAGACATAGAGGCCAACAAGACAGGAATGTGGTCAAATATTACCGCCGGTATGTTAGGTTGGGTTAGGTTAGGTTATATTACGTTATTGATGTATATAAATGTCCCACGGAGACGTAGATGCCAACTCGCCAGGAATGTCTTCAAGTATTACCGCCGAGATGATAGGTTGGGTTAGGTTACGTTATATTACGTTATTAATGTATATAAATGTCCCACGGAGACGTAGAGTCCAACAAGCCAGGAATGTGGTCAAATATTACCGCCGAGATGTATGATTGGGTTAGGTGATGTTATATTACGTTATTGATGTATATAAAGGTCCCACGGAGACGTAGAGGCCAACTCGCCAGGAATGTTGTCAAGTATTACCGCCGAGATGATAGGTTGGGTTAGGTTAGGTTATATTAAGTTATTGATGTATATGAAGGTCAAACGGAGACGTAGAGGCCAACTCGCTAGGAATGTTGTCAAGTATTACCGCCGAGATGTTAGGTTGGGTTAGGTTAGGCTATATTACGTTATTGATGTATACAATGATCCCACGGAGACGTAGAGGTCAACTCGCTAGGTATGTTTTCTAATATTACCGCCGAGATGTTAGGTTGGGTTAGGTTAGGTTATATTAAGTTATTGATGTATATAAAGGTCTCACGGAGACGTAGAGGCCAACTCGCTAGGAATGTTGTCAAGTATTACCGCCGAGATGTTAGGTTGGGTTAGGTTAGGCTATATTACGTTATTGATGTATATAAAGGTCCCACGGAGACGTAGAGTCCAACAAGCCAGGAATGTTGTCAAGTATTACCGCCGAGATGTTAGGTTGGGTTAGGTTAGGTTATATTTCGTTATTGATGTATATGAAGGTCCCACGGAGACGTAGACTCCAACTAGCCAGGTATGTTGTCAAATAATACCGCCGAGATGTTAGGTTGGGTTAGGTTAGGTTATATTACGTTATAGATGTATATAAAGATCCCACGGAGACGGAGAGGCCAACTCGCCAGCAATGTTGTCAAGTATTACCGCCGAGATGTTAGGTTGGGTCAGGTTAGGTTATATTACGTTATTGATGTATATAAAGGTCCCACGGAGACATAGAGGCCAACAAGACAGGAATGTGGTCAAATATTACCGCCGGTATGTTAGGTTGGGTTAGGTTAGGTTATATTACGTTATTGATGTATATAAATGTCCCACGGAGACGTAGATGCCAACTCGCCAGGAATGTCTTCAAGTATTACCGCCGAGATGATAGGTTGGGTTAGGTTACGTTATATTACGTTATTAATGTATATAAATGTCCCACGGAGACGTAGAGTCCAACAAGCCAGGAATGTGGTCAAATATTACCGCCGAGATGTATGATTGGGTTAGGTGATGTTATATTACGTTATTGATGTATATAAAGGTCCCACGGAGACGTAGAGGCCAACTCGCCAGGAATGTTGTCAAGTATTACCGCCGAGATGATAGGTTGGGTTAGGTTACGTTATATTACGTTATTGATGTATATGAAGGTCAAACGGAGACGTAGAGGCCAACTCGCCAGGAATGTTTTCAAATATTACCGCCGTGATGTTAGGTTGGGTTAGGTTAGGTTATATTACGTTATTGATGTATACAATGATCCCACGGAGACGTAGAGGTCAACTCGCTAGGTATGTTTTCTAATATTACCGCCGAGATGTTAGGTTCGGTTAGGTTAGGTTATATTAAGTTATTGATGTATATAAAGGTCTCACGGAGACGTAGAGGCCAACTCGCCAGGAATGTTGTCAAGTATTACCGCCGAGATGATAGGTTGGGTTAGGTTAGGTTATATTACGTGATTGATGTATGTAAAGGTCCCACGGTGACGTAGATGCCAACTCGCCAGGAATGTTTTCAAATATTACCGCCGAGATGTTAGGATGGGTTAGGTTAGGTTATATTACGTTATAGATGTATATAAAGATCCCACGGAGACGTAGAGGCCAACTCGCCAGGAATGTTGTCAAGTATTACCGCCGAGATGTTAGGTTGGGTCAGGTTAGGTTATATTACGTTATTGATGTATATAAAGGTCCCACGGAGACATAGAGGCCAACAAGACAGGAATGTGGTCAAATATTACCGCCGGTATGTTAGGTTGGTTAGGTTAGGTTATATTACGTTATTGATGTATATAAATGTCCCACGGAGACGTAGATGCCAACTCGCCAGGAATGTCTTCAAGTATTACCGCCGAGATGATAGGTTGGGTTAGGTTACGTTATATTACGTTATTAATGTATATAAATGTCCCACGGAGACGTAGAGTCCAACAAGCCAGGAATGTGGTCAAATATTACCGCCGAGATGTATGATTGGGTTAGGTGATGTTATATTACGTTATTGATGTATATAAAGGTCCCACGGAGACGTAGAGGCCAACTCGCCAGGAATGTTGTCAAGTATTACCGCCGAGATGATAGGTCGGGTTAGGTTACGTTATATTACGTTATTGATGTATATGAAGGTCAAACGGAGACGTAGAGGCCAACTCGCCAGGAATGTTTTCAAATATTACCGCCGTGATGTTAGGTTGGGTTAGGTTAGGTTATATTACGTTATTGATGTATATGAAGGTCAAACGGAGACGTAGAGGCCAACAAGCCAGGAATGTGGTCAAATATTACCGCCGAGATGTTATGTTGGGTTAGTTTAGGTTATATTACGTTATTGATGTATACAAAGGTCCCACGCAGACACAGAGGCCAACAAGACAGGAATGTGGTCAAATATTACCGCCGAGATATTAGGTTGGGTTAGGTTAGGTTATATGACGTTATTGATGTATATAAAGGTCCCACGGAGACGTAGAGTCCAACAAGAGAGGAATGTTGTCAAGTATTACCGCCGAGATGTTAGGTTGGGTTAGGTTAGGTTATATTTCGTTATTGATGTATATGAAGGTCCCACGGAGACGTAGACTCCAACTAGCCAGGTATGTTGTCAAATAATACCGCCGAGATGTTAGGTTGGGTTAGGTTAGGTTATATTACGTTATTGATGTATACAATGATCCCACGGAGACGTAGAGGTGAACTCGCTAGGTATGTTTTCTAATATTACCGCCGAGATGTTAGGTTGGGTTAGGTTAGGTTATATTAAGTTATTGATGTATATAAAGGTCTCACGGAGACGTAGAGGCCAACTCGCTAGGAATGTTGTCAAGTATTACCGCCGAGATGTTAGGTTGGGTTAGGTTAGGCTATATTACGTTATTGATGTATATAAAGGTCCCACGGAGACGTAGAGTCCAACTAGCCAGGTATGTTGTCAAATAATACAGCCGAGATGTTAGGTTGGGTTAGGTTAGGTTATATTACGTTATTGATGTATAGAAAGGTCCCACGGAGACGTAAAGGCCAACAAGCCAGGAATGTGGGCAAATATTATCGCCGAGAGGTTAGGTTGGGTTAGGTTAGGTTACATTACGTTATTGATATATAAAGGTCCCACGGAGACGGAGAAGCTAACTCGCCAGGAATGTTGTCAAATATTAGCGCCGATATGATAGGTTGGGTTAGGTTACGTTATATTACGTTATTGATGTATATGAAGGTCAAACGGAGACGTAGAGGCCAACAAGCCTGGAATGTGGTCAAATATTACCGCCGAGATGTTATGTTGGGTTAGGTTAGGTTATATTACGTTATTGATGTATACAAAGGTCCCACGCAGACACAGAGGCCAACAAGACAGGAATGTGGTCAAATATTACCACCGAGATATTAGGTTGGGTTAGGTTAGGTTATATGACGTTATTGATGTATATAAAGGTCCCACGGAGACGTAGATGCCAACTCGCCAGGAATGTTTTCACATATTACCGCCGAGATGTTAGGTTGGGTTAGGTTAGGTTATATTACGTTATTGATGTATATAAAGGTCCCACGGAGATGGAGAAGCCGACTCGCCAGGAATGTTGTTAAATATTACCGCTGAGATGTTAGGTTGGGTTAGGTTAGGTTATATTACGTTATTGATGTATATAAAGATCCCACGGAGACGTAGAGGCCAACTCGCCAGGAATGTTGTCAAGTATTACCGCCGAGATGTTAGGTTGGGTTAGGTTAGGTTATATTACGTGATTGATGTATATAAAGGTCCCACGGTGACGTAGATGCCAACTCGCCAGGAATGTTGTCAAATATTACCGCCGAGATGATAGGTTGGGTTAGGTTACGTTATATTACGTTATTGTTGTATATGAAGGTCAAACGGAGAGGTAGAGGCCAACTCGACAGGAATGTTGTCAAATATTACCGCCGAGATGTTAGGTTGGGTTAGGTTAGGTTATATTACGTTATTGATGTACATAAAGGTCGCATGGAGACGTAGAGGCCAACTCGCCAGGAATGATGTCAAATATTACCGCCGAGATGTTAGGTTGGATTAGGTTAGGTTATATTACGTTATTGATGTATATAAAGGTCAAACGGAGACGTAGAGGCCAACTCGCCAGGAATGATGTCAAATATTACCGCCGAGATGTTAGGTTGGGTTAGGTTAGGTTATATTACGTTATTGATGTATACAATGATCCCACGGAGACGTAGAGGTCAACTCGCTAGGTATGTTTTCTAATATTACCGCCGAGATGTTAGGTTCGGTTAGGTTAGGTTATATTAAGTTATTGATGTATATAAAGGTCTCACGGAGACGTAGAGGCCAACTCGCTAGGAATGTTGTCAAGTATTACCGACGAGATGTTAGGTTGGGTTGGGTTAGGCTATATTACGTTATTGATGTATATAAAGGTCCCACGGAGACGTAGAGTCCAACAAGCCAGGAATGTTGTCAAGTATTACCGCCGAGATGTTAGGTTGGGTTAGGTTAGGTTATATTTCGTTATTGATGTATATGAAGGGCCCACGGAGACGTAGACTCCAACTAGCCAGGTATGTTGTCAAATAATACCGCCGAGATGTTAGGTTGGGTTAGGTTAGGTTATATTACGTTATTGATGTATAGAAAGGTCCCACGGAGACGTAGAGGCCAACAAGCCAGGAATGTGGGCAAATATTATCGCCGAGAGGTTAGGTTGGGTTAGGTTAGGTTACATTACGTTATTGATATATAAAGGTCCCACGGAGACGGAGAAGCTAATTCGCCAGGAATGTTGTCAAATATTAGCGCCGAGATGATAGGTTGGGTTAGGTTACGTTATATTACGTTATTGATGTATATGAAGGTCAAACGGAGACGTAGAGGCCAACAAGCCAGGAATGTGGTCAAATATTACCGCCGAGATGTTATGTTGGGTTAGTTTAGGTTATATTACGTTATTGATGTATACAAAGGTCCCACGCAGACACAGAGGCCAACAAGACAGGAATGTGGTCAAATATTACCGCCGAGATATTAGGTTGGGTTAGGTTAGGTTATATGACGTTATTGATGTATATAAAGGTCCCACGGAGACGTAGATGCCAACTCGCCAGGAATGTTTTCACATATTACCGCCGAGATGTTAGGTTGGGTCAGGTTAGGTTATATTACGTTATTGATGTATATAAAGGTCCCACGGAGACATAGAGGCCAACAAGACAGGAATGTGGTCAAATATTACCGCCGTTATGTTAGGTTGGGTTAGGTTAGGTTATATTACGTTATTGATGTATATAAATGTCCCACGGAGACGTAGATGCCAACTCGCCAGGAATGTCTTCAAGTGTTACCGACGAGATGATAGGTTGGGTTAGGTTACGTTATATTACGTTATTAATGTATATAAATGTCCCACGGAGACGTAGAGTCCAACAAGCCAGGAATGTGGTCAAATATTACCGCCCAGATGTATGATTGGGTTAGGTGATGTTATATTACGTTATTGATGTATATAAAGGTCCCACGGAGACGTAGAGGCCAACTCGCCAGGAATGTTGTCAAGTATTACCGCCGAGATGATAGGTTGGGTTAGGTTACGTTATATTACGTTATTGATGTATATGAAGGTCAAACGGAGACGTAGAGGCCAACTCGCCAGGAATGTTTTCAAATATTACCGCCGTGATGTTAGGTTGGGTTAGGTTAGGTTATATTACGTTATTGATGTATACAATGATCTCACGGAGACGTAGAGGTCAACTCGCTAGGTATGTTTTCTAATATTACCGCCGAGATGTTAGGTTGGGTTAGGTTAGGTTATATTAAGTTATTGATGTATATAAAGGTCTCACGGAGACGTAGAGGCCAACTCGCTAGGAATGTTGTCAAGTATTACCGACGAGATGTTAGGTTGGGTTAGGTTAGGCTATATTACGTTATTGATGTATATAAAGGTCCCACGGAGACGTAGAGTCCAACAAGCCAGGAATGTTGTCAAGTATTACCGCCGAGATGTTAGGTTGGGTTAGGTTAGGTTATATTTCGTTATTGATGTATATGAAGGTCCCACGGAGACGTAGACTCCAACTAGCCAGGTATGTTGTCAAATAATACCGCCGAGATGTTAGGTTGGGTTAGGTTAGGTTATATTACGTTATTGATGTATAGAAAGGTCCCACGGAGACGTAGAGGCCAACAAGCCAGGAATGTGGGCAAATATTATCGCCGAGAGGTTAGGTTGGGTTAGGTTAGGTTACATTACGTTATTGATATATAAAGGTCCCACGGAGACGGAGAAGCTAACTCGCCAGGAATGTTGTCAAATATTAGCGCCGAGATGATAGGTTGGGTTAGGTTACGTTATATTACGTTATTGATGTATATGAAGGTCAAACGGAGACGTAGAGGCCAACAAGCCAGGAATGTGGTCAAATATTACCGCCGAGATGTTATGTTGGGTTAGTTTAGGTTATATTACGTTATTGATGTATACAAAGGTCCCACGCAGACACAGAGGCCAACAAGACAGGAATGTGGTCAAATATTACCGCCGAGATATTAGGTTGGGTTAGGTTAGGTTATATGACGTTATTGATGTATATAAAGGTCCCACGGAGACGTAGATGCCAACTCGCCAGGAATGTTTTCACATATTACCGCCGAGATGTTAGGTTGGGTCAGGTTAGGTTATATTACGTTATTGATGTATATAAAGGTCCCACGGAGACATAGAGGCCAACAAGACAGGAATGTGGTCAAATATTAGCGCCGGTATGTTAGGTTGGGTTAGGTTAGGTTATATTACGTTATTGATGTATATAAATGTCCCACGGAGACGTAGATGCCAACTCGCCAGGAATGTCTTCAAGTGTTACCGACGAGATGATAGGTTGGGTTAGGTTACGTTATATTACGTTATTAATGTATATAAATGTCCCACGGAGACGTAGAGTCCAACAAGCCAGGAATGTGGTCAAATATTACCGCCGAGATGTATGATTGAGTTAGGTGATGTTATATTACGTTATTGATGTATATAAAGGTCCCACGGAGACGTAGAGGCCAACTCGCCAGGAATGTTGTCAAGTATTACCGCCGAGATGATAGGTTGGGTTAGGTTACGTTATATTACGTTATTGATGTATATGAAGGTCAAACGGAGACGTAGAGGCCAACTCGCCAGGAATGTTTTCAAATATTACCGCCGTGATGTTAGGTTGGGTTAGGTTAGGTTATATTACGTTATTGATGTATACAATGATCCCACGGAGACGTAGAGGTCAACTCGCTAGGTATGTTTTCTAATATTACCGCCGAGATGTTAGGTTGGGTTAGGTTAGGTTATATTAAGTTATTGATGTATATAAAGGTCTCACGGAGACGTAGAGGCCAACTCGCTAGGAATGTTGTCAAGTATTACCGACGAGATGATAGGTTGGGTTAGGTGATGTTATATTACGTTATTGATGTATATAAAGGTCCCACGGAGACGTAGAGGCCAACTCGCCAGGTATGTTTTCTAATATTACCGCCGAGATGTTAGGTTGGGTTAGGTTAGGTTATATTAAGTTATTGATGTATATAAAGGTCTCACGGAGACGTAGAGGCCAACTCGCTAGGAATGTTGTCAAGTATTACCGACGAGATGTATGATTGGGTTAGGTGATGTTATATTACGTTATTGATGTATATAAAGGTCCCACGGAGACGTAGAGGCCAACTCGCCAGGAATGTTGTCAAGTATTACCGCCGAGATGATAGGTCGGGTTAGGTTACGTTATATTACGTTATTGATGTATATGAAGGTCAAACGGAGACGTAGAGGCCAACTCGCCAGGAATGTTTTCAAATATTACCGCCGTGATGTTAGGTTGGGTTAGGTTAGGTTATATTACGTTATTGATGTATATGAAGGTCAAACGGAGACGTAGAGGCCAACAAGCCAGGAATGTGGTCAAATATTACCGCCGAGATGTTATGTTGGGTTAGTTTAGGTTATATTACGTTATTGATGTATACAAAGGTCCCACGCAGACACAGAGGCCAACAAGACAGGAATGTGGTCAAATATTACCGCCGAGATATTAGGTTGGGTTAGGTTAGGTTATATGACGTTATTGATGTATATAAAGGTCCCACGGAGACGTAGAGTCCAACAAGAGAGGAATGTTGTCAAGTATTACCGCCGAGATGTTAGGTTGGGTTAGGTTAGGTTATATTTCGTTATTGATGTATATGAAGGTCCCACGGAGACGTAGACTCCAACTAGCCAGGTATGTTGTCAAATAATACCGCCGAGATGTTAGGTTGGGTTAGGTTAGGTTATATTACGTTATTGATGTATACAATGATCCCACGGAGACGTAGAGGTGAACTCGCTAGGTATGTTTTCTAATATTACCGCCGAGATGTTAGGTTGGGTTAGGTTAGGTTATATTAAGTTATTGATGTATATAAAGGTCTCACGGAGACGTAGAGGCCAACTCGCTAGGAATGTTGTCAAGTATTACCGCCGAGATGTTAGGTTGGGTTAGGTTAGGCTATATTACGTTATTGATGTATATAAAGGTCCCACGGAGACGTAGAGTCCAACTAGCCAGGTATGTTGTCAAATAATACAGCCGAGATGTTAGGTTGGGTTAGGTTAGGTTATATTACGTTATTGATGTATAGAAAGGTCCCACGGAGACGTAAAGGCCAACAAGCCAGGAATGTGGGCAAATATTATCGCCGAGAGGTTAGGTTGGGTTAGGTTAGGTTACATTACGTTATTGATATATAAAGGTCCCACGGAGACGGAGAAGCTAACTCGCCAGGAATGTTGTCAAATATTAGCGCCGATATGATAGGTTGGGTTAGGTTACGTTATATTACGTTATTGATGTATATGAAGGTCAAACGGAGACGTAGAGGCCAACAAGCCTGGAATGTGGTCAAATATTACCGCCGAGATGTTATGTTGGGTTAGGTTAGGTTATATTACGTTATTGATGTATACAAAGGTCCCACGCAGACACAGAGGCCAACAAGACAGGAATGTGGTCAAATATTACCACCGAGATATTAGGTTGGGTTAGGTTAGGTTATATGACGTTATTGATGTATATAAAGGTCCCACGGAGACGTAGATGCCAACTCGCCAGGAATGTTTTCACATATTACCGCCGAGATGTTAGGTTGGGTTAGGTTAGGTTATATTACGTTATTGATGTATATAAAGGTCCCACGGAGATGGAGAAGCCGACTCGCCAGGAATGTTGTTAAATATTACCGCTGAGATGTTAGGTTGGGTTAGGTTAGGTTATATTACGTTATTGATGTATATAAAGATCCCACGGAGACGTAGAGGCCAACTCGCCAGGAATGTTGTCAAGTATTACCGCCGAGATGTTAGGTTGGGTTAGGTTAGGTTATATTACGTGATTGATGTATATAAAGGTCCCACGGTGACGTAGATGCCAACTCGCCAGGAATGTTGTCAAATATTACCGCCGAGATGATAGGTTGGGTTAGGTTACGTTATATTACGTTATTGTTGTATATGAAGGTCAAACGGAGAGGTAGAGGCCAACTCGACAGGAATGTTGTCAAATATTACCGCCGAGATGTTAGGTTGGGTTAGGTTAGGTTATATTACGTTATTGATGTACATAAAGGTCGCATGGAGACGTAGAGGCCAACTCGCCAGGAATGATGTCAAATATTACCGCCGAGATGTTAGGTTGGATTAGGTTAGGTTATATTACGTTATTGATGTATATAAAGGTCAAACGGAGACGTAGAGGCCAACTCGCCAGGAATGATGTCAAATATTACCGCCGAGATGTTAGGTTGGGTTAGGTTAGGTTATATTACGTTATTGATGTATACAATGATCCCACGGAGACGTAGAGGTCAACTCGCTAGGTATGTTTTCTAATATTACCGCCGAGATGTTAGGTTCGGTTAGGTTAGGTTATATTAAGTTATTGATGTATATAAAGGTCTCACGGAGACGTAGAGGCCAACTCGCTAGGAATGTTGTCAAGTATTACCGACGAGATGTTAGGTTGGGTTGGGTTAGGCTATATTACGTTATTGATGTATATAAAGGTCCCACGGAGACGTAGAGTCCAACAAGCCAGGAATGTTGTCAAGTATTACCGCCGAGATGTTAGGTTGGGTTAGGTTAGGTTATATTTCGTTATTGATGTATATGAAGGGCCCACGGAGACGTAGACTCCAACTAGCCAGGTATGTTGTCAAATAATACCGCCGAGATGTTAGGTTGGGTTAGGTTAGGTTATATTACGTTATTGATGTATAGAAAGGTCCCACGGAGACGTAGAGGCCAACAAGCCAGGAATGTGGGCAAATATTATCGCCGAGAGGTTAGGTTGGGTTAGGTTAGGTTACATTACGTTATTGATATATAAAGGTCCCACGGAGACGGAGAAGCTAATTCGCCAGGAATGTTGTCAAATATTAGCGCCGAGATGATAGGTTGGGTTAGGTTACGTTATATTACGTTATTGATGTATATGAAGGTCAAACGGAGACGTAGAGGCCAACAAGCCAGGAATGTGGTCAAATATTACCGCCGAGATGTTATGTTGGGTTAGTTTAGGTTATATTACGTTATTGATGTATACAAAGGTCCCACGCAGACACAGAGGCCAACAAGACAGGAATGTGGTCAAATATTACCGCCGAGATATTAGGTTGGGTTAGGTTAGGTTATATGACGTTATTGATGTATATAAAGGTCCCACGGAGACGTAGATGCCAACTCGCCAGGAATGTTTTCACATATTACCGCCGAGATGTTAGGTTGGGTCAGGTTAGGTTATATTACGTTATTGATGTATATAAAGGTCCCACGGAGACATAGAGGCCAACAAGACAGGAATGTGGTCAAATATTACCGCCGTTATGTTAGGTTGGGTTAGGTTAGGTTATATTACGTTATTGATGTATATAAATGTCCCACGGAGACGTAGATGCCAACTCGCCAGGAATGTCTTCAAGTGTTACCGACGAGATGATAGGTTGGGTTAGGTTACGTTATATTACGTTATTAATGTATATAAATGTCCCACGGAGACGTAGAGTCCAACAAGCCAGGAATGTGGTCAAATATTACCGCCCAGATGTATGATTGGGTTAGGTGATGTTATATTACGTTATTGATGTATATAAAGGTCCCACGGAGACGTAGAGGCCAACTCGCCAGGAATGTTGTCAAGTATTACCGCCGAGATGATAGGTTGGGTTAGGTTACGTTATATTACGTTATTGATGTATATGAAGGTCAAACGGAGACGTAGAGGCCAACTCGCCAGGAATGTTTTCAAATATTACCGCCGTGATGTTAGGTTGGGTTAGGTTAGGTTATATTACGTTATTGATGTATACAATGATCTCACGGAGACGTAGAGGTCAACTCGCTAGGTATGTTTTCTAATATTACCGCCGAGATGTTAGGTTGGGTTAGGTTAGGTTATATTAAGTTATTGATGTATATAAAGGTCTCACGGAGACGTAGAGGCCAACTCGCTAGGAATGTTGTCAAGTATTACCGACGAGATGTTAGGTTGGGTTAGGTTAGGCTATATTACGTTATTGATGTATATAAAGGTCCCACGGAGACGTAGAGTCCAACAAGCCAGGAATGTTGTCAAGTATTACCGCCGAGATGTTAGGTTGGGTTAGGTTAGGTTATATTTCGTTATTGATGTATATGAAGGTCCCACGGAGACGTAGACTCCAACTAGCCAGGTATGTTGTCAAATAATACCGCCGAGATGTTAGGTTGGGTTAGGTTAGGTTATATTACGTTATTGATGTATAGAAAGGTCCCACGGAGACGTAGAGGCCAACAAGCCAGGAATGTGGGCAAATATTATCGCCGAGAGGTTAGGTTGGGTTAGGTTAGGTTACATTACGTTATTGATATATAAAGGTCCCACGGAGACGGAGAAGCTAACTCGCCAGGAATGTTGTCAAATATTAGCGCCGAGATGATAGGTTGGGTTAGGTTACGTTATATTACGTTATTGATGTATATGAAGGTCAAACGGAGACGTAGAGGCCAACAAGCCAGGAATGTGGTCAAATATTACCGCCGAGATGTTATGTTGGGTTAGTTTAGGTTATATTACGTTATTGATGTATACAAAGGTCCCACGCAGACACAGAGGCCAACAAGACAGGAATGTGGTCAAATATTACCGCCGAGATATTAGGTTGGGTTAGGTTAGGTTATATGACGTTATTGATGTATATAAAGGTCCCACGGAGACGTAGATGCCAACTCGCCAGGAATGTTTTCACATATTACCGCCGAGATGTTAGGTTGGGTCAGGTTAGGTTATATTACGTTATTGATGTATATAAAGGTCCCACGGAGACATAGAGGCCAACAAGACAGGAATGTGGTCAAATATTAGCGCCGGTATGTTAGGTTGGGTTAGGTTAGGTTATATTACGTTATTGATGTATATAAATGTCCCACGGAGACGTAGATGCCAACTCGCCAGGAATGTCTTCAAGTGTTACCGACGAGATGATAGGTTGGGTTAGGTTACGTTATATTACGTTATTAATGTATATAAATGTCCCACGGAGACGTAGAGTCCAACAAGCCAGGAATGTGGTCAAATATTACCGCCGAGATGTATGATTGAGTTAGGTGATGTTATATTACGTTATTGATGTATATAAAGGTCCCACGGAGACGTAGAGGCCAACTCGCCAGGAATGTTGTCAAGTATTACCGCCGAGATGATAGGTTGGGTTAGGTTACGTTATATTACGTTATTGATGTATATGAAGGTCAAACGGAGACGTAGAGGCCAACTCGCCAGGAATGTTTTCAAATATTACCGCCGTGATGTTAGGTTGGGTTAGGTTAGGTTATATTACGTTATTGATGTATACAATGATCCCACGGAGACGTAGAGGTCAACTCGCTAGGTATGTTTTCTAATATTACCGCCGAGATGTTAGGTTGGGTTAGGTTAGGTTATATTAAGTTATTGATGTATATAAAGGTCTCACGGAGACGTAGAGGCCAACTCGCTAGGAATGTTGTCAAGTATTACCGACGAGATGATAGGTTGGGTTAGGTTACGTTATATTACGTTATTAATGTATATAAATGTCCCACGGAGACGTAGAGTCCAACAAGCCAGGAATGTGGTCAAATATTACCGCCGAGATGTATGATTGGGTTAGGTGATGTTATATTACGTTAGTGATGTATATAAAGGTCCCACGGAGACGTAGAGGCCAACTCGCCAGGAATGTTGTCAAGTATTACCGCCGAGATGATAGGTCGGGTTAGGTTACGTTATATTACGTTATTGATGTATATGAAGGTCAAACGGAGACGTAGAGGCCAACTCGCCAGGAATGTTTTCAAATGTTACCGCCGTGATGTTAGGTTGGGTTAGGTTAGGTTATATTACGTTATTGATGTATACAATGATCCCACGGAGACGTAGAGGTGAACTCGCTAGGTATGTTTTCTAATATTACCGCCGAGATGTTAGGTTGGGTTAGGTTAGGTTATATTAAGTTATTGATGTATATAAAGGACTCACGGAGACGTAGAGGCCAACTCGCTAGGAATGTTGTCAAGTATTACCGCCGAGATGTTAGGTTGGGTTAGGTTAGGCTATATTACGTTATTGATGTATATAAAGGTCCCACGGAGACGTAGAGTCCAACAAGAGAGGAATGTTGTCAAGTATTACCGCCGAGATGTTAGGTTGGGTTAGGTTAGGTTATATTTCGTTATTGATGTATATGAAGGTCCCACGGAGACGTAGACTCCAACTAGCCAGGTATGTTGTCAAATAATACCGCCGAGATGTTAGGTTGGGTTAGGTTAGGTTATATTACGTTATTGATGTATACAATGATCCCACGGAGACGTAGAGGTCAACTCGCTAGGTATGTTTTCTAATATTACCGCCGAGATGTTAGGTTCGGTTAGGTTAGGTTATATTAAGTTATTGATGTATATAAAGGTCTCACGGAGACGTAGAGGCCAACTCGCTAGGAATGTTGTCAAGTATTACCGCCGAGATGTTAGGTTGGGTTAGGTTAGGCTATATTACGTTATTGATGTATATAAAGGTCCCACGGAGACGTAGAGTCCAACAAGCCAGGAATGTTGTCAAGTATTACCGCCGAGATGTTAGGTTGGGTTAGGTTAGGTTATATTTCGTTATTGATGTATATGAATGTCCCACGGAGACGTAGACTCCAACTAGCCAGGTATGTTGTCAAATAATACCGCCGAGATGTTAGGTTGGGTTAGGTTAGGTTATATTACGTTATTGATGTATAGAAAGGTCCCACGGAGACGTAAAGGCCAACAAGCCAGGAATGTGGGCAAATATTATCGCCGAGAGGTTAGGTTGGGTTAGGTTAGGTTACATTACGTTATTGATATATAAAGGTCCCACGGAGACGGAGAAGCTAACTCGCCAGGAATGTTGTCAAATATTAGCGCCGATATGATAGGTTGGGTTAGGTTACGTTATATTACGTTATTGATGTATATGAAGGTCAAACGGAGACGTAGAGGCCAACAAGCCTGGAATGTGGTCAAATATTACCGCCGAGATGTTATGTTGGGTTAGGTTAGGTTATATTACGTTATTGATGTATACAAAGGTCCCACGCAGACACAGAGGCCAACAAGACAGGAATGTGGTCAAATATTACCACCGAGATATTAGGTTGGGTTAGGTTAGGTTATATGACGTTATTGATGTATATAAAGGTCCCACGGAGACGTAGATGCCAACTCGCCAGGAATGTTTTCACATATTACCGCCGAGATGTTAGGTTGGGTTAGGTTAGGTTATATTACGTTATTCATGTATATAAAGGTCCCACGGAGATGGAGAAGCCGACTCGCCAGGAATGTTGTTAAATATTACCGCTGAGATGTTAGGTTGGGTTAGGTTAGGTTATATTACGTTATTGATGTATATAAAGATCCCACGGAGACGTAGAGGCCAACTCGCCAGGAATGTTGTCAAGTATTACCGCCGAGATGTTAGGTTGGGTTAGGTTAGGTTATATTACGTGATTGATGTATATAAAGGTCCCACGGTGACGTAGATGCCAACTCGCCAGGAATGTTGTCAAATATTACCGCCGAGATGATAGGTTGGGTTAGGTTACGTTATATTACGTTATTGTTGTATATGAAGGTCAAACGGAGAGGTAGAGGCCAACTCGCCAGGAATGATGTCAAATATTACCGCCGAGATGTTAGGTTGGGTTAGGTTAGGTTATATTACGTTATTGATGTATACAATGATCCCACGGAGACGTAGAGGTCAACTCGCTAGGTATGTTTTCTAATATTACCGCCGAGATGTTAGGTTCGGTTAGGTTAGGTTATATTAAGTTATTGATGTATATAAAGGTCTCACGGAGACGTAGAGGCCAACTCGCTAGGAATGTTGTCAAGTATTACCGACGAGATGTTAGGTTGGGTTGGGTTAGGCTATATTACGTTATTGATGTATATAAAGGTCCCACGGAGACGTAGACTCCAACAAGCCAGGAATGTTGTCAAGTATTACCGCCGAGATGTTAGGTTGGGTTAGGTTAGGTTATATTTCGTTATTGATGTATATGAAGGGCCCACGGAGACGTAGACTCCAACTAGCCAGGTATGTTGTCAAATAATACCGCCGAGATGTTAGGTTGGGTTAGGTTAGGTTATATTACGTCATTGATGTATAGAAAGGTCCCACGGAGACGTAGAGGCCAACAAGCCAGGAATGTGGGCAAATATTATCGCCGAGAGGTTAGGTTGGGTTAGGTTAGGTTACATTACGTTATTGATATATAAAGGTCCCACGGAGACGGAGAAGCTAACTCGCCAGGAATGTTGTCAAATATTAGCGCCGAGATGATAGGTTGGGTTAGGTTACGTTATATTACGTTATTGATGTATATGAAGGTCAAACGGAGACGTAGAGGCCAACAAGCCAGGAATGTGGTCAAATATTACCGCCGAGATGTTATGTTGGGTTAGTTTAGGTTATATTACGTTATTGATGTATACAAAGGTCCCACGCAGACACAGAGGCCAACAAGACAGGAATGTGGTCAAATATTACCGCCGAGATATTAGGTTGGGTTAGGTTAGGTTATATGACGTTATTGATGTATATAAAGGTCCCACGGAGACGTAGATGCCAACTCGCCAGGAATGTTTTCACATATTACCGCCGAGATGTTAGGTTGGGTCAGGTTAGGTTATATTACGTTATTGATGTATATAAAGGTTCCACGGAGACATAGAGGCCAACAAGACAGGAATGTGGTCAAATATTAGCGCCGGTATGTTAGGTTGGGTTAGGTTAGGTTATATTACGTTATTGATGTATATAAATGTCCCACGGAGACGTAGATGCCAACTCGCCAGGAATGTCTTCAAGTGTTACCGACGAGATGATAGGTTGGGTTAGGTTACGTTATATTACGTTATTAATGTATATAAATGTCCCACGGAGACGTAGAGTCCAACAAGCCAGGAATGTGGTCAAATATTACCGCCGAGATGTATGATTGGGTTAGGTGATGTTATATTACGTTATTGATGTATATAAAGGTCCCACGGAGACGTAGAGGCCAACTCGCCAGGAATGTTGTCAAGTATTACCGCCGAGATGATAGGTTGGGTTAGGTTACGTTATATTACGTTATTGATGTATATGAAGGTCAAACGGAGACGTAGAGGCCAACTCGCCAGGAATGTTTTCAAATATTACCGCCGTGATGTTAGGTTGGGTTAGGTTAGGTTATATTACGTTATTGATGTATACAATGATCCCACGGAGACGTAGAGGTCAACTCGCTAGGTATGTTTTCTAATATTACCGCCGAGATGTTAGGTTGGGTTAGGTTAGGTTATATTAAGTTATTGATGTATATAAAGGTCTCACGGAGACGTAGAGGCCAACTCGCTAGGAATGTTGTCAAGTATTACCGACGAGATGTTAGGTTGGGTTAGGTTAGGCTATATTACGTTATTGATGTATATAAAGGTCCCACGGAGACGTAGAGTCCAACAAGCCAGGAATGTTGTCAAGTATCACCGCCGAGATGTTAGGTTGGGTTAGGTTAGGTTATATTTCGTTATTGATGTATATGAAGGTCCCACGGAGACGTAGACTCCAACTAGCCAGGTATGTTGTCAAATAATACCGCCGAGATGTTAGGTTGGGTTAGGTTAGGTTATATTACGTTATTGATGTATAGAAAGGTCCCACGGAGACGTAGAGGCCAACAAGCCAGGAATGTGGGCAAATATTATCGCCGAGAGGTTAGGTTGGGTTAGGTTAGGTTACATTACGTTATTGATATATAAAGGTCCCACGGAGACGGAGAAGCTAACTCGCCAGGAATGTTGTCAAATATTAGCGCCGAGATGATAGGTTGGGTTAGGTTACGTTATATTACGTTATTGATGTATATGAAGGTCAAACGGAGACGTAGAGGCCAACAAGCCAGGAATGTGGTCAAATATTACCGCCGAGATGTTATGTTGGGTTAGTTTAGGTTATATTACGTTATTGATGTATACAAAGGTCCCACGCAGACACAGAGGCCAACAAGACAGGAATGTGGTCAAATATTACCGCCGAGATATTAGGTTGGGTTAGGTTAGGTTATATGACGTTATTGATGTATATAAAGGTCCCACGGAGACGTAGATGCCAACTCGCCAGGAATGTTTTCACATATTACCGCTGAGATGTTAGGTTGGGTTAGGTTAGGTTATATTACGTTATAGATGTATATAAAGATCCCACGGAGACGTAGAGGCCAACTCGCCAGGAATGTTGTCAAGTATTACCGCCGAGATGTTAGGTTGGGTCAGGTTAGGTTATATTACGTTATTGATGTATATAAAGGTCCCACGGAGACATAGAGGCCAACAAGACAGGAATGTGGTCAAATATTACCGCCGGTATGTTAGGTTGGGTTAGGTTAGGTTATATTACGTTATTGATGTATATAAATGTCCCACGGAGACGTAGATGCCAACTCGCCAGGAATGTCTTCAAGTGTTACCGACGAGATGATAGGTTGGGTTAGGTTACGTTATATTACGTTATTAATGTATATAAATGTCCCACAGAGACGTAGAGTCCAACAAGCCAGGAATGTGGTCAAATATTACCGCCGAGATGTATGATTGGGTTAGGTGATGTTATATTACGTTATTGATGTATATAAAGGTCCCACGGAGACGTAGAGGCCAACTCGCCAGGAATGTTGTCAAGTATTACCGCCGAGATGATAGGTCGGGTTAGGTTACGTTATATTACGTTATTGATGTATATGAAGGTCAAACGGAGACGTAGAGGCCAACTCGCCAGGAATGTTTTCAAATATTACCGCCGTGATGTTAGGTTGGGTTAGGTTAGGTTATATTACGTTATTGATGTATACAATGATCCCACGGAGACGTAGAGGTCAACTCGCTAGGTATGTTTTCTAATATTACCGCCGGGATGTTAGGTTCGGTTAGGTTAGGTTATATTAAGTTATTGATGTATATAAAGGTCTCACGGAGACGTAGAGGCCAACTCGCTAGGAATGTTGTCAAGTATTACCGACGAGATGTTAGGTTGGGTTAGGTTAGGCTATATTACGTTATTGATGTATATAAAGGTCCCACGGAGACGTAGAGTCCAACAAGCCAGGAATGTTGTCAAGTATTTCCGCCGAGATGTTAGGTTGGGTTAGGTTAGGTTATATTTCGTTATTGATGTATATGAAGGGCCCACGGAGACGTAGACTCCAACTAGCCAGGTATGTTGTCAAATAATACCGCCGAGATGTTAGGTTGGGTTAGGTTAGGTTATATTACGTTATTGATGTATATAAAGGTCCCACGGAGATGGAGAAGCCGACTCGCCAGGAATGTTGTTAAATATTACCGCTGAGCTGTTAGGTTGGGTTAGGTTAGGTTATATTACGTTATTGATGTATATAAAGAACCCACGGAGACGTAGAGGCCAACTCGCCAGGAATGTTGTCAAGTATTACCGCCGAGATGTTAGGTTGGGTTAGGTTAGGTTATATTACGTGATTGATGTATATAAAGGTCCCACGGTGACGTAGATGCCAACTCGCCAGGAATGTTGTCAAATATTACCGCCGAGATGATAGGTTGGGTTAGGTTACGTTATATTACGTTATTGTTGTATATGAAGGTCAAACGGAGAGGTAGAGGCCAACTCGACAGGAATGTTGTCAAATATTACCGCCGAGATGTTAGGTTGGGTTAGGTTAGGTTATATTACGTTATTGATGTACATAAAGGTCGCATGGAGACGTAGAGGCCAACTCGCCAGGAATGATGTCAAATATTACCGCCGAGATGTTAGGTTGGATTAGGTTAGGTTATATTACGTTATTGATGTATATAAAGGTCAAACGGAGACGTAGAGGCCAACTCGCCAGGAATGATGTCAAATATTACCGCCGAGATGTTAGGTTGGGTTAGGTTAGGTTATATTACGTTATTGATGTATACAATGATCCCACGGAGACGTAGAGGTCAACTCGCTAGGTATGTTTTCTAATATTACCGCCGAGATGTTAGGTTCGTTTAGGTTAGGTTATATTAAGTTATTGATGTATATAAAGGTCTCACGGAGACGTAGAGGCCAACTCGCTAGGAATGTTGTCAAGTATTACCGACGAGATGTTAGGTTGGGTTAGGTTAGGCTATATTACGTTATTGATGTATATAAAGGTCCCACGGAGACGTAGAGTCCAACAAGCCAGGAATGTTGTCAAGTATTTCCGCCGAGATGTTAGGTTGGGTTAGGTTAGGTTATATTTCGTTATTGATGTATATGAAGGGCCCACGGAGACGTAGACTCCAACTAGCCAGGTATGTTGTCAAATAATACCGCCGAGATGTTAGGTTGGGTTAGGTTAGGTTATATTACGTTATTGATGTATAGAAAGGTCCCACGGAGACGTAGAGGCCAACAAGCCAGGAATGTGGGCAAATATTATCGCCGAGAGGTTAGGTTGGGTTAGGTTAGGTTACATTACGTTATTGATATATAAAGGTCCCACGGAGACGGAGAAGCTAACTCGCCAGGAATGTTGTCAAATATTAGCGCCGAGATGATAGGTTGGGTTAGGTTACGTTATATTACGTTATTGATGTATATGAAGGTCAAACGGAGACGTAGAGGCCAACAAGCCAGGAATGTGGTCAAATATTACCGCCGAGATGTTATGTTGGGTTAGTTTAGGTTATATTACGTTATTGATGTATACAAAGGTCCCACGCAGACACAGAGGCCAACAAGACAGGAATGTGGTCAAATATTACCGCCGAGATATTAGGTTGGGTTAGGTTAGGTTATATGACGTTATTGATGTATATAAAGGTCCCACGGAGACGTAGATGCCAACTCGCCAGGAATGTTTTCACATATTACCGCCGAGATGTTAGGTTGGGTCAGGTTAGGTTATATTACGTTATTGATGTATATAAAGGTCCCACGGAGACATAGAGGCCAACAAGACAGGAATGTGGTCAAATATTACCGCCGGTATGTTAGGTTGGGTTAGGTTAGGTTATATTACGTTATTGATGTATATAAATGTCCCACGGAGACGTAGATGCCAACTCGCCAGGAATGTCTTCAAGTGTTACCGACGAGATGATAGGTTGGGTTAGGTTACGTTATATTACGTTATTAATGTATATAAATGTCCCACGGAGACGTAGAGTCCAACTAGCCAGGAATGTGGTCAAATATTACCGCCGAGATGTATGATTGGGTTAGGTGATGTTATATTACGTTATTGATGTATATAAAGGTCCCACGGAGACGTAGAGGCCAACTCGCCAGGAATGTTGTCAAGTATTACCGCCGAGATGATAGGTTGGGTTAGGTTACGTTATATTACGTTATTGATGTATATGAAGGTCAAACGGAGACGTAGAGGCCAACTCGCCAGGAATGTTTTCAAATATTACCGCCGTGATGTTAGGTTGGGTTAGGTTAGGTTATATTACGTTATTGATGTATACAATGATCCCACGGAGACGTAGAGGTCAACTCGCTAGGTATGTTTTCTAATATTACCGCCGAGATGTTAGGTTGGGTTAGGTTAGGTTATATTAAGTTATTGATGTATATAAAGGTCTCACGGAGACGTAGAGGCCAACTCGCTAGGAATGTTGTCAAGTATTACCGACGAGATGATAGGTTGGGTTAGGTTACGTTATATTACGTTATTAATGTATATAAATGTCCCACGGAGACGTAGAGTCCAACAAGCCAGGAATGTGGTCAAATATTACCGCCGAGATGTATGATTGGGTTAGGTGATGTTATATTACGTTAGTGATGTATATAAAGGTCCCACGGAGACGTAGAGGCCAACTCGCCAGGAATGTTGTCAAGTATTACCGCCGAGATGATAGGTCGGGTTAGGTTACGTTATATTACGTTATTGATGTATATGAAGGTCAAACGGAGACGTAGAGGCCAACTCGCCAGGAATGTTTTCAAATGTTACCGCCGTGATGTTAGGTTGGGTTAGGTTAGGTTATATTACGTTATTGATGTATACAATGATCCCACGGAGACGTAGAGGTGAACTCGCTAGGTATGTTTTCTAATATTACCGCCGAGATGTTAGGTTGGGTTAGGTTAGGTTATATTAAGTTATTGATGTATATAAAGGACTCACGGAGACGTAGAGGCCAACTCGCTAGGAATGTTGTCAAGTATTACCGCCGAGATGTTAGGTTGGGTTAGGTTAGGCTATATTACGTTATTGATGTATATAAAGGTCCCACGGAGACGTAGAGTCCAACAAGAGAGGAATGTTGTCAAGTATTACCGCCGAGATGTTAGGTTGGGTTAGGTTAGGTTATATTTCGTTATTGATGTATATGAAGGTCCCACGGAGACGTAGACTCCAACTAGCCAGGTATGTTGTCAAATAATACCGCCGAGATGTTAGGTTGGGTTAGGTTAGGTTATATTACGTTATTGATGTATACAATGATCCCACGGAGACGTAGAGGTCAACTCGCTAGGTATGTTTTCTAATATTACCGCCGAGATGTTAGGTTCGGTTAGGTTAGGTTATATTAAGTTATTGATGTATATAAAGGTCTCACGGAGACGTAGAGGCCAACTCGCTAGGAATGTTGTCAAGTATTACCGCCGAGATGTTAGGTTGGGTTAGGTTAGGCTATATTACGTTATTGATGTATATAAAGGTCCCACGGAGACGTAGAGTCCAACAAGCCAGGAATGTTGTCAAGTATTACCGCCGAGATGTTAGGTTGGGTTAGGTTAGGTTATATTTCGTTATTGATGTATATGAATGTCCCACGGAGACGTAGACTCCAACTAGCCAGGTATGTTGTCAAATAATACCGCCGAGATGTTAGGTTGGGTTAGGTTAGGTTATATTACGTTATTGATGTATAGAAAGGTCCCACGGAGACGTAAAGGCCAACAAGCCAGGAATGTGGGCAAATATTATCGCCGAGAGGTTAGGTTGGGTTAGGTTAGGTTACATTACGTTATTGATATATAAAGGTCCCACGGAGACGGAGAAGCTAACTCGCCAGGAATGTTGTCAAATATTAGCGCCGATATGATAGGTTGGGTTAGGTTACGTTATATTACGTTATTGATGTATATGAAGGTCAAACGGAGACGTAGAGGCCAACAAGCCTGGAATGTGGTCAAATATTACCGCCGAGATGTTATGTTGGGTTAGGTTAGGTTATATTACGTTATTGATGTATACAAAGGTCCCACGCAGACACAGAGGCCAACAAGACAGGAATGTGGTCAAATATTACCACCGAGATATTAGGTTGGGTTAGGTTAGGTTATATGACGTTATTGATGTATATAAAGGTCCCACGGAGACGTAGATGCCAACTCGCCAGGAATGTTTTCACATATTACCGCCGAGATGTTAGGTTGGGTTAGGTTAGGTTATATTACGTTATTCATGTATATAAAGGTCCCACGGAGATGGAGAAGCCGACTCGCCAGGAATGTTGTTAAATATTACCGCTGAGATGTTAGGTTGGGTTAGGTTAGGTTATATTACGTTATTGATGTATATAAAGATCCCACGGAGACGTAGAGGCCAACTCGCCAGGAATGTTGTCAAGTATTACCGCCGAGATGTTAGGTTGGGTTAGGTTAGGTTATATTACGTGATTGATGTATATAAAGGTCCCACGGTGACGTAGATGCCAACTCGCCAGGAATGTTGTCAAATATTACCGCCGAGATGATAGGTTGGGTTAGGTTACGTTATATTACGTTATTGTTGTATATGAAGGTCAAACGGAGAGGTAGAGGCCAACTCGCCAGGAATGATGTCAAATATTACCGCCGAGATGTTAGGTTGGGTTAGGTTAGGTTATATTACGTTATTGATGTATACAATGATCCCACGGAGACGTAGAGGTCAACTCGCTAGGTATGTTTTCTAATATTACCGCCGAGATGTTAGGTTCGGTTAGGTTAGGTTATATTAAGTTATTGATGTATATAAAGGTCTCACGGAGACGTAGAGGCCAACTCGCTAGGAATGTTGTCAAGTATTACCGACGAGATGTTAGGTTGGGTTGGGTTAGGCTATATTACGTTATTGATGTATATAAAGGTCCCACGGAGACGTAGACTCCAACAAGCCAGGAATGTTGTCAAGTATTACCGCCGAGATGTTAGGTTGGGTTAGGTTAGGTTATATTTCGTTATTGATGTATATGAAGGGCCCACGGAGACGTAGACTCCAACTAGCCAGGTATGTTGTCAAATAATACCGCCGAGATGTTAGGTTGGGTTAGGTTAGGTTATATTACGTCATTGATGTATAGAAAGGTCCCACGGAGACGTAGAGGCCAACAAGCCAGGAATGTGGGCAAATATTATCGCCGAGAGGTTAGGTTGGGTTAGGTTAGGTTACATTACGTTATTGATATATAAAGGTCCCACGGAGACGGAGAAGCTAACTCGCCAGGAATGTTGTCAAATATTAGCGCCGAGATGATAGGTTGGGTTAGGTTACGTTATATTACGTTATTGATGTATATGAAGGTCAAACGGAGACGTAGAGGCCAACAAGCCAGGAATGTGGTCAAATATTACCGCCGAGATGTTATGTTGGGTTAGTTTAGGTTATATTACGTTATTGATGTATACAAAGGTCCCACGCAGACACAGAGGCCAACAAGACAGGAATGTGGTCAAATATTACCGCCGAGATATTAGGTTGGGTTAGGTTAGGTTATATGACGTTATTGATGTATATAAAGGTCCCACGGAGACGTAGATGCCAACTCGCCAGGAATGTTTTCACATATTACCGCCGAGATGTTAGGTTGGGTCAGGTTAGGTTATATTACGTTATTGATGTATATAAAGGTTCCACGGAGACATAGAGGCCAACAAGACAGGAATGTGGTCAAATATTAGCGCCGGTATGTTAGGTTGGGTTAGGTTAGGTTATATTACGTTATTGATGTATATAAATGTCCCACGGAGACGTAGATGCCAACTCGCCAGGAATGTCTTCAAGTGTTACCGACGAGATGATAGGTTGGGTTAGGTTACGTTATATTACGTTATTAATGTATATAAATGTCCCACGGAGACGTAGAGTCCAACAAGCCAGGAATGTGGTCAAATATTACCGCCGAGATGTATGATTGGGTTAGGTGATGTTATATTACGTTATTGATGTATATAAAGGTCCCACGGAGACGTAGAGGCCAACTCGCCAGGAATGTTGTCAAGTATTACCGCCGAGATGATAGGTTGGGTTAGGTTACGTTATATTACGTTATTGATGTATATGAAGGTCAAACGGAGACGTAGAGGCCAACTCGCCAGGAATGTTTTCAAATATTACCGCCGTGATGTTAGGTTGGGTTAGGTTAGGTTATATTACGTTATTGATGTATACAATGATCCCACGGAGACGTAGAGGTCAACTCGCTAGGTATGTTTTCTAATATTACCGCCGAGATGTTAGGTTGGGTTAGGTTAGGTTATATTAAGTTATTGATGTATATAAAGGTCTCACGGAGACGTAGAGGCCAACTCGCTAGGAATGTTGTCAAGTATTACCGACGAGATGTTAGGTTGGGTTAGGTTAGGCTATATTACGTTATTGATGTATATAAAGGTCCCACGGAGACGTAGAGTCCAACAAGCCAGGAATGTTGTCAAGTATCACCGCCGAGATGTTAGGTTGGGTTAGGTTAGGTTATATTTCGTTATTGATGTATATGAAGGTCCCACGGAGACGTAGACTCCAACTAGCCAGGTATGTTGTCAAATAATACCGCCGAGATGTTAGGTTGGGTTAGGTTAGGTTATATTACGTTATTGATGTATAGAAAGGTCCCACGGAGACGTAGAGGCCAACAAGCCAGGAATGTGGGCAAATATTATCGCCGAGAGGTTAGGTTGGGTTAGGTTAGGTTACATTACGTTATTGATATATAAAGGTCCCACGGAGACGGAGAAGCTAACTCGCCAGGAATGTTGTCAAATATTAGCGCCGAGATGATAGGTTGGGTTAGGTTACGTTATATTACGTTATTGATGTATATGAAGGTCAAACGGAGACGTAGAGGCCAACAAGCCAGGAATGTGGTCAAATATTACCGCCGAGATGTTATGTTGGGTTAGTTTAGGTTATATTACGTTATTGATGTATACAAAGGTCCCACGCAGACACAGAGGCCAACAAGACAGGAATGTGGTCAAATATTACCGCCGAGATATTAGGTTGGGTTAGGTTAGGTTATATGACGTTATTGATGTATATAAAGGTCCCACGGAGACGTAGATGCCAACTCGCCAGGAATGTTTTCACATATTACCGCTGAGATGTTAGGTTGGGTTAGGTTAGGTTATATTACGTTATAGATGTATATAAAGATCCCACGGAGACGTAGAGGCCAACTCGCCAGGAATGTTGTCAAGTATTACCGCCGAGATGTTAGGTTGGGTCAGGTTAGGTTATATTACGTTATTGATGTATATAAAGGTCCCACGGAGACATAGAGGCCAACAAGACAGGAATGTGGTCAAATATTACCGCCGGTATGTTAGGTTGGGTTAGGTTAGGTTATATTACGTTATTGATGTATATAAATGTCCCACGGAGACGTAGATGCCAACTCGCCAGGAATGTCTTCAAGTGTTACCGACGAGATGATAGGTTGGGTTAGGTTACGTTATATTACGTTATTAATGTATATAAATGTCCCACAGAGACGTAGAGTCCAACAAGCCAGGAATGTGGTCAAATATTACCGCCGAGATGTATGATTGGGTTAGGTGATGTTATATTACGTTATTGATGTATATAAAGGTCCCACGGAGACGTAGAGGCCAACTCGCCAGGAATGTTGTCAAGTATTACCGCCGAGATGATAGGTCGGGTTAGGTTACGTTATATTACGTTATTGATGTATATGAAGGTCAAACGGAGACGTAGAGGCCAACTCGCCAGGAATGTTTTCAAATATTACCGCCGTGATGTTAGGTTGGGTTAGGTTAGGTTATATTACGTTATTGATGTATACAATGATCCCACGGAGACGTAGAGGTCAACTCGCTAGGTATGTTTTCTAATATTACCGCCGGGATGTTAGGTTCGGTTAGGTTAGGTTATATTAAGTTATTGATGTATATAAAGGTCTCACGGAGACGTAGAGGCCAACTCGCTAGGAATGTTGTCAAGTATTACCGACGAGATGTTAGGTTGGGTTAGGTTAGGCTATATTACGTTATTGATGTATATAAAGGTCCCACGGAGACGTAGAGTCCAACAAGCCAGGAATGTTGTCAAGTATTTCCGCCGAGATGTTAGGTTGGGTTAGGTTAGGTTATATTTCGTTATTGATGTATATGAAGGGCCCACGGAGACGTAGACTCCAACTAGCCAGGTATGTTGTCAAATAATACCGCCGAGATGTTAGGTTGGGTTAGGTTAGGTTATATTACGTTATTGATGTATATAAAGGTCCCACGGAGATGGAGAAGCCGACTCGCCAGGAATGTTGTTAAATATTACCGCTGAGCTGTTAGGTTGGGTTAGGTTAGGTTATATTACGTTATTGATGTATATAAAGAACCCACGGAGACGTAGAGGCCAACTCGCCAGGAATGTTGTCAAGTATTACCGCCGAGATGTTAGGTTGGGTTAGGTTAGGTTATATTACGTGATTGATGTATATAAAGGTCCCACGGTGACGTAGATGCCAACTCGCCAGGAATGTTGTCAAATATTACCGCCGAGATGATAGGTTGGGTTAGGTTACGTTATATTACGTTATTGTTGTATATGAAGGTCAAACGGAGAGGTAGAGGCCAACTCGACAGGAATGTTGTCAAATATTACCGCCGAGATGTTAGGTTGGGTTAGGTTAGGTTATATTACGTTATTGATGTACATAAAGGTCGCATGGAGACGTAGAGGCCAACTCGCCAGGAATGATGTCAAATATTACCGCCGAGATGTTAGGTTGGATTAGGTTAGGTTATATTACGTTATTGATGTATATAAAGGTCAAACGGAGACGTAGAGGCCAACTCGCCAGGAATGATGTCAAATATTACCGCCGAGATGTTAGGTTGGGTTAGGTTAGGTTATATTACGTTATTGATGTATACAATGATCCCACGGAGACGTAGAGGTCAACTCGCTAGGTATGTTTTCTAATATTACCGCCGAGATGTTAGGTTCGTTTAGGTTAGGTTATATTAAGTTATTGATGTATATAAAGGTCTCACGGAGACGTAGAGGCCAACTCGCTAGGAATGTTGTCAAGTATTACCGACGAGATGTTAGGTTGGGTTAGGTTAGGCTATATTACGTTATTGATGTATATAAAGGTCCCACGGAGACGTAGAGTCCAACAAGCCAGGAATGTTGTCAAGTATTTCCGCCGAGATGTTAGGTTGGGTTAGGTTAGGTTATATTTCGTTATTGATGTATATGAAGGGCCCACGGAGACGTAGACTCCAACTAGCCAGGTATGTTGTCAAATAATACCGCCGAGATGTTAGGTTGGGTTAGGTTAGGTTATATTACGTTATTGATGTATAGAAAGGTCCCACGGAGACGTAGAGGCCAACAAGCCAGGAATGTGGGCAAATATTATCGCCGAGAGGTTAGGTTGGGTTAGGTTAGGTTACATTACGTTATTGATATATAAAGGTCCCACGGAGACGGAGAAGCTAACTCGCCAGGAATGTTGTCAAATATTAGCGCCGAGATGATAGGTTGGGTTAGGTTACGTTATATTACGTTATTGATGTATATGAAGGTCAAACGGAGACGTAGAGGCCAACAAGCCAGGAATGTGGTCAAATATTACCGCCGAGATGTTATGTTGGGTTAGTTTAGGTTATATTACGTTATTGATGTATACAAAGGTCCCACGCAGACACAGAGGCCAACAAGACAGGAATGTGGTCAAATATTACCGCCGAGATATTAGGTTGGGTTAGGTTAGGTTATATGACGTTATTGATGTATATAAAGGTCCCACGGAGACGTAGATGCCAACTCGCCAGGAATGTTTTCACATATTACCGCCGAGATGTTAGGTTGGGTCAGGTTAGGTTATATTACGTTATTGATGTATATAAAGGTCCCACGGAGACATAGAGGCCAACAAGACAGGAATGTGGTCAAATATTACCGCCGGTATGTTAGGTTGGGTTAGGTTAGGTTATATTACGTTATTGATGTATATAAATGTCCCACGGAGACGTAGATGCCAACTCGCCAGGAATGTCTTCAAGTGTTACCGACGAGATGATAGGTTGGGTTAGGTTACGTTATATTACGTTATTAATGTATATAAATGTCCCACGGAGACGTAGAGTCCAACTAGCCAGGAATGTGGTCAAATATTACCGCCGAGATGTATGATTGGGTTAGGTGATGTTATATTACGTTATTGATGTATATAAAGGTCCCACGGAGACGTAGAGGCCAACTCGCCAGGAATGTTGTCAAGTATTACCGCCGAGATGATAGGTTGGGTTAGGTTACGTTATATTACGTTATTGATGTATATGAAGGTCAAACGGAGACGTAGAGGCCAACTCGCCAGGAATGTTTTCAAATATTACCGCCGTGATGTTAGGTTGGGTTAGGTTAGGTTATATTACGTTATTGATGTATACAATGATCCCACGGAGACGTAGAGGTCAACTCGCTAGGTATGTTTTCTAATATTACCGCCGGGATGTTAGGTTGGGTTAGGTTATGTTATATTGGGTTATAGATGTATATAAAGATCCCACGGAGACGTAGAGGCCAACTCGCCAGGAATGTTGTCAAGTATTACCGCCGAGATGTTAGGTTGGGTTAGGCTAGGTTATATTACGTGATTGATGTATATAAAGGTCCCACGGAGACGTAGAGTCCAACAAGCCAGGAATGTTGTCAAATATTACCGCCGAGATGATAGGTTGGGTTAGGTTACGTTATATTTCGTTATTGATGTATATGAAGGTCCCACGGAGACGTAGACTCCAACTAGCCAGGTATGTTGTCAAATAATACCGCCGAGATGTTAGGTTGGGTTAGGTTAGGTTATATTACGTTATTGATGTATAGAAAGGTCCCACGGAGACGTAGAGGCCAACAAGCCAGGAATGTGGGCAAATATTATCGCCGAGAGGTTAGGTTGGGTTAGGTTAGGTTACATTACGTTATTGATATATAAAGGTCCCACGGAGACGGAGAAGCTAACTCGCCAGGAATGTTGTCAAATATTAGCGCCGAGATGTTAGGTTGGGTTAGGTTAGGTTATATTACGTTATTGATGTATACAATGATCCCACGGAGACGTAGAGGTCAACTCGCTAGGTATGTTTTCTAATATTACCGCCGAGATGTTAGGTTCGGTTAGGTTAGGTTATATTAAGTTATTGATGTATATAAAGGTCTCACGGAGACGTAGAGGCCAACTCGCTAGGAATGTTGTCAAGTATTACCGACGAGACGTTAGGTTGGGTTAGGTTAGGCTATATTACGTTATTGATGTATATAAAGGTCCCACGGAGACGTAGAGTCCAACAAGCCAGGAATGTTGTCAAGTATTACCGCCGAGATGTTAGGTTGGGTTAGGTTAGGTTATATTTCGTTATTGATGTATATGAAGGGCCCACGGAGACGTAGACTCCAACTAGCCAGGTATGTTGTCAAATAATACCGCCGAGATGTTAGGTTGGGTTAGGTTAGGTTATATTACGTTATTGATGTATAGAAAGGTCCCACGGAGACGTAGAGGCCAACAAGCCAGGAATGTGGGCAAATATTATCGCCGAGAGGTTAGGTTGGGTTAGGTTCGGTTACATTACGTTATTGATATATAAAGGTCCCACGGAGACGGAGAAGCTAACTCGCCAGGAATGTTGTCAAATATTAGCGCCGAGATGATAGGTTGGGTTAGGTTACGTTATATTACGTTATTGATGTATATGAAGGTCAAACGGAGACGTAGAGGCCAACAAGCCAGGAATGTGGTCAAATATTACCGCCGAGATGTTATGTTGGGTTAGTTTAGGTTATATTACGTTATTGATGTATACAAAGGTCCCACGCAGACACAGAGGCCAACAAGACAGGAATGTGGTCAAATATTACCGCCGAGATATTAGGTTGGGTTAGGTTAGGTTATATGACGTTATTGATGTATATAAAGGTCCCACGGAGACGTAGATGCCAACTCGCCAGGAATGTTTTCACATATTACCGCCGAGATGTTAGGTTGGGTCAGGTTAGGTTATATTACGTTATTGATGTATATAAAGGTCCCACGGAGACATAGAGGCCAACAAGACAGGAATGTGGTCAAATATTACCGCCGGTATGTTAGGTTGGGTTAGGTTAGGTTATATTACGTTATTGATGTATATAAATGTCCCACGGAGACGTAGATGCCAACTCGCCAGGAATGTCTTCAAGTGTTACCGACGAGATGATAGGTTGGGTTAGGTTACGTTATATTACGTTATTAATGTATATAAATGTCCCACGGAGACGTAGAGTCCAACAAGCCAGGAATGTGGTCAAACATTACCGCCGAGATGTATGATTGGGTTAGGTGATGTTATATTACGTTATTGATGTATATAAAGGTCCCACGGAGACGTAGAGGCCAACTCGCCAGGAATGTTGTCAAGTATTACCGCCGAGATGATAGGTTGGGTTAGGTTACGTTATATTACGTTATTGATGTATATGAAGGTCAAACGGAGACGTAGAGGCCAACTCGCCAGGAATGTTTTCAAATATTACCGCCGTGATGTTAGGTTGGGTTAGGTTACGTTATATTACGTTATTGATGTATACAATGATCCCACGGAGACGTAGAGGTCAACTCGCTAGGTATGTTTTCTAATATTACCGCCGGGATGTTAGGTTGGGTTAGGTTATGTTATATTACGTTATAGATGTATATAAAGGTCCCACGGAGACGTAGAGTCCAACAAGCCAGGAATGTGGTCAAATATTACCGCCGAGATGTTAGGTTGGGTTAGGTTAGGTTATATTACGTGATTGATGTATGTAAAGGTCCCACGGTGACGTAGATGCCAACTCACCAGGAATGTTTTCAAATATTACCGCCGGGATGTTAGGTTGGGTTAGGTTATGTTATATTGCGTTATAGATGTATATAAAGGTCCCACGGAGACGTAGAGTCCAACAAGCCAGGAATGTGGTCAAATATTACCGCCGAGATGTTAGGTTGGGTTAGGTTAGGTTATATTACGTTATTGATGTATATAAAGGTCTCACGGAGACGTAGAGGCCAACTCGCCAGGAATGTTGTCAAGTATTACCGCCGAGATGTTAGTTTGGGTTAGGTTAGGTTATATTACATTATTGATGTATATAAATGTCCCACGGAGTCATAGAGGCCAACAGGACAGGAATGTGGTCAAATATTACCGCCGAGGTGTTAGGTTGGGTTAGGTTAGGTTATATTACTTTATTGATGTATATCAAGATCCCACGGAGACGTAGAGGCCAAATCGCCAGGAATGTTGTCAAATGTTACCGCCGAGTAGATAGGTTAGGTTAGGTTAGGTTATATTTCGTTATTGATGTATATGAAGGTCCCACGGAGACGTAGACTCCAACTAGCCAGGTATGTTGTCAAATAATACCGCCGAGATGCTAGGTTGGGTTAGGTTAGGTTATATTACGTTATTGATGTATAGATAGGTCCCACGGAGAGGTAGAGGCCAACAAGCCAGGAATGTGGGCAAATATTATCGCCGAGATGTTAGGTTGGGTTAGGTTAGGTAACATTACGTTATAGATGCATATAAAGGTCCCACGGAGACGGAGAAGCCAACTCGCCAGGAATGTTGTCAAATATTACCGCCGAGATGTTAGGTTGGGTCAGGTTAGGTTATATTACGTTATTGATGTATATAAAGGTCCCACGGAGACATAGAGGCCAACAAGACAGGAATGTGGTCAAATATTACCGCCGAGATATTAGGTTGGGTTAGGTTAGGTTATATTACGTGATTGATGTATATAAAGGTCCCACGGAGACGTAGATGCCAACTCGCCAGGATTGTTTTCAAATATTACCGCCGAGATGTTAGGTTGGGTTAGGTTAGGTTATATTACGTGATTGATGTTTATAAAGGTCCCACGGAGACGTAGATGCCAACTCGCCAGGAATGTTTTCAAATATTACCGCCGAGATGTTAGGTTGGGTTAGGTTAGGTTATATTACGTTATTGATGTATATAAAGGTCCCACGGAGATGGAGAAGCCGACTCGCCAGGAATGTTGTTAAATATTACCGCTGAGATGTTAGGTTGGGTTAGGTTAGGTTATATTACGTTATTGATGTATATAAATGTCCCACGGAGACGTAGAGTCCAACAAGCCAGGAATGTGGTCAAATATTACCGCCGAGATGTATGATTGGGTTAGGTGATGTTATATTACGTTATTGATGTATATAAAGGTCCCACGGAGACGTAGAGGCCAACTCGCCAGGAATGTTGTCAAGTATTACCGCCGAGATGATAGGTTGGGTTAGGTTACGTTATATTACGTTATTGATGTATATGAAGGTCAAACGGAGACGTAGACTCCAACTAGCCAGGTATGTTGTCAAATAATACCGCCGAGATGTTAGGTTGGGTTAGGTTAGGTTATATTACGTTATTGATGTATACAATGATCCCACGGAGACGTAGAGGTGAACTCGCTAGGTACGTTTTCTACTATTACCGCCGGGATGTTAGGTTGGGTTAGGTTATGTTATATTGGGTTATAGATGTATATAAAGATCCCACGGAGACGTAGAGGCCAACTCGCCAGGAATGTTGTCAAGTATTACCGCCGAGATGTTAGGTTGGGTTAGGTTAGGTTATATTACGTGATTGATGTATATAAAGGTCCCACGGTGACGTAGATGCCAACTCGCCAGGAATGTCTTCAAGTGTTACCGACGAGATGATAGGTTGGGTTAGGTTACGTTATATTACGTTATTAATGTATATAAATGTCCCACGGAGACGTAGAGTCCAACAAGCCAGGAATGTGGTCAAATATTACCGCCGAGATGTATGATTGGGTTAGGTGATGTTATATTACGTTATTGATGTATATAAAGGTCCCACGGAGACGTAGAGGCCAACTCGCCAGGAATGTTGTCAAGTATTACCGCCGAGATGATAGGTTGGGTTAGGTTACGTTATATTACGTTATTGATGTATATGAAGGTCAAACGGAGACGTAGAGGCCAACTCGCCAGGAATGTTTTCAAATATTACCGCCGTGATGTTAGGTTGGGTTAGGTTAGGTTATATTACGTTATTGATGTATACAATGATCCCACGGAGACGTAGAGGTCAACTCGCTAGGTATGTTTTCTAATATTACCGCCGAGATGTTAGGTTGGGTTAGGTTAGGTTATATTAAGTTATTGATGTATATAAAGGTCTCACGGAGACGTAGAGGCCAACTCGCTAGGAATGTTGTCAAGTATTACCGACGAGATGTTAGGTTGGGTTAGGTTAGGCTATATTACGTTATTGACGTATATAAAGGTCCCACGGAGACGTAGAGTCCAACAAGCCAGGAATGTTGTCAAGTATTACCGCCGAGATGTTAGGTTGGGTTAGGTTAGGTTATATTTCGTTATTGATGTATATGAAGGTCCCACGGAGACGTAGACTCCAACTAGCCAGGTATGTTGTCAAATAATACCGCCGTGATGTTAGGTTGGGTTAGGTTAGGTTATATTACGTTATTGATGTATACAATGATCCCACGGAGACGTAGAGGTCAACTCGCTAGGTATGTTTTCTAATATTACCGCCGGGATGTTAGGTTGGATTAGGTTATGTTATATTACGTTATAGATGTATATAAAGGTCCCACGGAGACGTAGAGTCCAACAAGCCAGGAATGTGGTCAAATATTACCGCCGAGATGTTAGGTTGGGTTAGGTTAGGTTATATTACGTGACTGATGTATGTAAAGGTCCCACGGTGACGTAGATGCCAACTCGCCAGGAATGTTTTCAAATATTACCGCCGAGATGTTAGGATGGGTTAGGTTAGGTTATATTACGTTATAGATGTATATAAAGATCCCACGTAGACGTAGAGGCCAACTCGCCAGGAATGTTGTCAAGTATTACCGCCGAGATGTTAGGTTGGGTCAGGTTAGGTTATATTACGTTATTGATGTATATAAAGGTCCCACGGAGACATAGAGGCCAACAAGACAGGAATGTGGTCAAATATTACCGCCGGTATGTTAGGTTGGTTAGGTTAGGTTATATTACGTTATTGATGTATATAAATGTCCCACGGAGACGTAGATGCCAACTCGCCAGGAATGTCTTCAAGTATTACCGCCGAGATGATAGGTTGGGTTAGGTTACGTTATATTACGTTATTAATGTATATAAATGTCCCACGGAGACGTAGAGTCCAACAAGCCAGGAATGTGGTCAAATATTACCGCCGAGATGTATGATTGGGTTAGGTGATGTTATATTACGTTATTGATGTATATAAAGGTCCCACGGAGACGTAGAGGCCAACTCGCCAGGAATGTTGTCAAGTATTACCGCCGAGATGATAGGTCGGGTTAGGTTACGTTATATTACGTTATTGATGTATATGAAGGTCAAACGGAGACGTAGAGGCCAACTCGCCAGGAATGTTTTAAAATATTACCGCCGTGATGTTAGGTTGGGTTAGGTTAGGTTATATTACGTTATTGATGTATACAATGATCCCACGGAGACGTAGAGGTCAACTCGCTAGGTATGTTTTCTAATATTACCGCCGGGATGTTAGGTTGAGTTAGGTTATGTTATATTGCGTTATAGATGTATATAAAGGTCCCACGGAGACGTAGAGTCCAACAAGCCAGGAATGTGGTCAAATATTACCGCCGAGATGTTAGGTTGGGTTAGGTTAGGTTATATTACGTTATTGATGTATATAAAGGTCTCACGGAGACGTAGAGGCCAACTCGCCAGGAATGTTGTCAAGTATTACCGCCGAGATGTTAGTTTGCGTTAGGTTAGGTTATATTACATTATTGATGTATATAAATGTCCCACGGAGTCATAGAGGCCAACAGGACAGGAATGTGGTCAAATATTACCGCCGAGGTGTTAGGTTGGGTTAGGTTAGGTTATATTACGTTATTGATGTATATCAAGATCCCACGGAGACGTAGAGGCCAAATCGCCAGGAATGTTGTCAAATGTTACCGCCGAGTAGATAGGTTAGGTTAGGTTAGGTTATATTTCGTTATTGATGTATATGAAGGTCCCACGGAGACGTAGACTCCAACTAGCCAGGTATGTTGTCAAATAATACCGCCGAGATGCTAGGTTGGGTTAGGTTAGGTTATATTACGTTATTGATGTATAGAAAGGTCCCACGGAGAGGTAGAGGCCAACAAGCCAGGAATGTGGGCAAATATTATCGCCGAGATGTTAGGTTGGGTTAGGTTAGGTAACATTACGTTATAGATGCATATAAAGGTCCCACGGAGACGGAGAAGCCAACTCGCCAGGAATGTTGTCACATATTACCGCCGAGATGTTAGGTTGGGTCAGGTTAGGTTATATTACGTTATTGATGTATATAAAGGTCCCACGGAGACATAGAGGCCAACAAGACAGGAATGTGGTCAAATATTACCGCCGAGATATTAGGTTGGGTTAGGTTAGGTTATATTACGTGATTGATGTATATAAAGGTCCCACGGAGACGTAGAGGCCAACTCGCCAGGAATGTTGTCAAGTATTACCGCCGAGATGATAGGTCGGGTTAGGTTACGTTATATTACGTTATTGATGTATATGAAGGTCAAACGGAGACGTAGAGGCCAACTCGCCAGGAATGTTTTCAAATATTACCGCCGTGATGTTAGGTTGGGTTAGGTTAGGTTATATTACGTTATTGATGTATACAATGATCCCACGGAGACGTAGAGGTCAACTCGCTAGGTATGTTTTCTAATATTACCGCCGGGATGTTAGGTTGGGTTAGGTTATGTTATATTGCGTTATAGATGTATATAAAGGTCCCACGGAGACGTAGAGTCCAACAAGCCAGGAATGTGGTCAAATATTACCGCCGAGATGTTAGGTTGGGTTAGGTTAGGTTATATTACGTTATTGATGTATATAAAGGTCTCACGGAGACGTAGAGGCCAACTCGCCAGGAATGTTGTCAAGTATTACCGCCGAGATGTTAGTTTGCGTTAGGTTAGGTTATATTACATTATTGATGTATATAAATGTCCCACGGAGTCATAGAGGCCAACAGGACAGGAATGTGGTCAAATATTACCGCCGAGGTGTTAGGTTGGGTTAGGTTAGGTTATATTACGTTATTGATGTATATCAAGATCCCACGGAGACGTAGAGGCCAAATCGCCAGGAATGTTGTCAAATGTTACCGCCGAGTAGATAGGTTAGGTTAGGTTAGGTTATATTTCGTTATTGATGTATATGAAGGTCCCACGGAGACGTAGACTCCAACTAGCCAGGTATGTTGTCAAATAATACCGCCGAGATGCTAGGTTGGGTTAGGTTAGGTTATATTACGTTATTGATGTATAGAAAGGTCCCACGGAGAGGTAGAGGCCAACAAGCCAGGAATGTGGGCAAATATTATCGCCGAGATGTTAGGTTGGCTTAGGTTAGGTAACATTACGTTATAGATGCATATAAAGGTCCCACGGAGACGGAGAAGCCAACTCGCCAGGAATGTTGTCACATATTACCGCCGAGATGTTAGGTTGGGTCAGGTTAGGTTATATTACGTTATTGATGTATATAAAGGTCCCACGGAGACATAGAGGCCAACAAGACAGGAATGTGGTCAAATATTACCGCCGAGATATTAGGTTGGGTTAGGTTAGGTTATATTACGTGATTGATGTATATAAAGGTCCCACGGAGACGTAGATGCCAACTCGCCAGGATTGTTTTCAAATATTACCGCCGAGATGTTAGGTTGGGTTAGGTTAGGTTATATTACGTGATTGATGTTTATAAAGGTCCCACGGAGACGTAGATGCCAACTCGCCAGGAATGTTTTCAAATATTACCGCCGAGATGTTAGGTTGGGTTAGGTTAGGTTATATTACGTTATTGATGTATATAAAGGTCCCACGGAGATGGAGAAGCCGACTCGCCAGGAATGTTGTTAAATATTACCGCTGAGATGTTAGGTTGGGTTAGGTTAGGTTATATTACGTTATTGATGTATATAAATGTCCCACGGAGACGTAGAGTCCAACAAGCCAGGAATGTGGTCAAATATTACCGCCGATATGTATGATTGGGTTAGGTGATGTTATATTACGTTATTGATGTATATAAAGGTCCCACGGAGACGTAGAGGCCAACTCGCCAGGAATGTTGTCAAGTATTACCGCCGAGATGATAGGTTGGGTTAGGTTACGTTATATTACGTTATTGATGTATATGAAGGTCAAACGGAGACGTAGAGGCCAACTCGCCAGGAATGTTTTCAAATATTACCGCCGTGATGTTAGGTTGGGTTAGGTTAGGTTATATTACGTTATTGATGTATACAATGATCCCACGGAGACGTAGAGGTGAACTCGCTAGGTATGTTTTCTAATATTACCGCCGGGATGTTAGGTTGGGTTAGGTTATGTTATATTGCGTTATAGATGTATATAAAGGTCCCACGGAGACGTAGAGTCCAACAAGCCAGGAATGTGGTCAAATATTACCGCCGAGATGTTAGGTTGGGTTAGGTTAGGTTATATTACGTTATTGATGTATACAATGATCCCACGGAGACGTAGAGGTGAACTCGCTAGGTACGTTTTCTACTATTACCGCCGGGATGTTAGGTTGGGTTAGGTTATGTTATATTGGGTTATAGATGTATATAAAGATCCCACGGAGACGTAGAGGCCAACTCGCCAGGAATGTTGTCAAGTATTACCGCCGAGATGTTAGGTTGGGTTAGGTTAGGTTATATTACGTGATTGATGTATATAAAGGTCCCACGGTGACGTAGATGCCAACTCGCCAGGAATGTCTTCAAGTGTTACCGACGAGATGATAGGTTGGGTTAGGTTACGTTATATTACGTTATTAATGTATATAAATGTCCCACGGAGACGTAGAGTCCAACAAGCCAGGAATGTGGTCAAATATTACCGCCGAGATGTATGATTGGGTTAGGTGATGTTATATTACGTTATTGATGTATATAAAGGTCCCACGGAGACGTAGAGGCCAACTCGCCAGGAATGTTGTCAAGTATTACCGCCGAGATGATAGGTTGGGTTAGGTTACGTTATATTACGTTATTGATGTATATGAAGGTCAAACGGAGACGTAGAGGCCAACTCGCCAGGAATGTTTTCAAATATTACCGCCGTGATGTTAGGTTGGGTTAGGTTAGGTTATATTACGTTATTGATGTATACAATGATCCCACGGAGACGTAGAGGTCAACTCGCTAGGTATGTTTTCTAATATTACCGCCGAGATGTTAGGTTGGGTTAGGTTAGGTTATATTAAGTTATTGATGTATATAAAGGTCTCACGGAGACGTAGAGGCCAACTCGCTAGGAATGTTGTCAAGTATTACCGACGAGATGTTAGGTTGGGTTAGGTTAGGCTATATTACGTTATTGACGTATATAAAGGTCCCACGGAGACGTAGAGTCCAACAAGCCAGGAATGTTGTCAAGTATTACCGCCGAGATGTTAGGTTGGGTTAGGTTAGGTTATATTTCGTTATTGATGTATATGAAGGTCCCACGGAGACGTAGACTCCAACTAGCCAGGTATGTTGTCAAATAATACCGCCGTGATGTTAGGTTGGGTTAGGTTAGGTTATATTACGTTATTGATGTATACAATGATCCCACGGAGACGTAGAGGTCAACTCGCTAGGTATGTTTTCTAATATTACCGCCGGGATGTTAGGTTGGATTAGGTTATGTTATATTACGTTATAGATGTATATAAAGGTCCCACGGAGACGTAGAGTCCAACAAGCCAGGAATGTGGTCAAATATTACCGCCGAGATGTTAGGTTGGGTTAGGTTAGGTTATATTACGTGACTGATGTATGTAAAGGTCCCACGGTGACGTAGATGCCAACTCGCCAGGAATGTTTTCAAATATTACCGCCGAGATGTTAGGATGGGTTAGGTTAGGTTATATTACGTTATAGATGTATATAAAGATCCCACGTAGACGTAGAGGCCAACTCGCCAGGAATGTTGTCAAGTATTACCGCCGAGATGTTAGGTTGGGTCAGGTTAGGTTATATTACGTTATTGATGTATATAAAGGTCCCACGGAGACATAGAGGCCAACAAGACAGGAATGTGGTCAAATATTACCGCCGGTATGTTAGGTTGGTTAGGTTAGGTTATATTACGTTATTGATGTATATAAATGTCCCACGGAGACGTAGATGCCAACTCGCCAGGAATGTCTTCAAGTATTACCGCCGAGATGATAGGTTGGGTTAGGTTACGTTATATTACGTTATTAATGTATATAAATGTCCACGGAGACGTAGAGTCCAACAAGCCAGGAATGTGGTCAAATATTACCGCCGAGATGTATGATTGGGTTAGGTGATGTTATATTACGTTATTGATGTATATAAAGGTCCCACGGAGACGTAGAGGCCAACTCGCCAGGAATGTTGTCAAGTATTACCGCCGAGATGATAGGTCGGGTTAGGTTACGTTATATTACGTTATTGATGTATATGAAGGTCAAACGGAGACGTAGAGGCCAACTCGCCAGGAATGTTTTCAAATATTACCGCCGTGATGTTAGGTTGGGTTAGGTTAGGTTATATTACGTTATTGATGTATACAATGATCCCACGGAGACGTAGAGGTCAACTCGCTAGGTATGTTTTCTAATATTACCGCCGGGATGTTAGGTTGAGTTAGGTTATGTTATATTGCGTTATAGATGTATATAAAGGTCCCACGGAGACGTAGAGTCCAACAAGCCAGGAATGTGGTCAAATATTACCGCCGAGATGTTAGGTTGGGTTAGGTTAGGTTATATTACGTTATTGATGTATATAAAGGTCTCACGGAGACGTAGAGGCCAACTCGCCAGGAATGTTGTCAAGTATTACCGCCGAGATGTTAGTTTGCGTTAGGTTAGGTTATATTACATTATTGATGTATATAAATGTCCCACGGAGTCATAGAGGCCAACAGGACAGGAATGTGGTCAAATATTACCGCCGAGGTGTTAGGTTGGGTTAGGTTAGGTTATATTACGTTATTGATGTATATCAAGATCCCACGGAGACGTAGAGGCCAAATCGCCAGGAATGTTGTCAAATGTTACCGCCGAGTAGATAGGTTAGGTTAGGTTAGGTTATATTTCGTTATTGATGTATATGAAGGTCCCACGGAGACGTAGACTCCAACTAGCCAGGTATGTTGTCAAATAATACCGCCGAGATGCTAGGTTGGGTTAGGTTAGGTTATATTACGTTATTGATGTATAGAAAGGTCCCACGGAGAGGTAGAGGCCAACAAGCCAGGAATGTGGGCAAATATTATCGCCGAGATGTTAGGTTGGGTTAGGTTAGGTAACATTACGTTATAGATGCATATAAAGGTCCCACGGAGACGGAGAAGCCAACTCGCCAGGAATGTTGTCACATATTACCGCCGAGATGTTAGGTTGGGTCAGGTTAGGTTATATTACGTTATTGATGTATATAAAGGTCCCACGGAGACATAGAGGCCAACAAGACAGGAATGTGGTCAAATATTACCGCCGAGATATTAGGTTGGGTTAGGTTAGGTTATATTACGTGATTGATGTATATAAAGGTCCCACGGAGACGTAGAGGCCAACTCGCCAGGAATGTTGTCAAGTATTACCGCCGAGATGATAGGTCGGGTTAGGTTACGTTATATTACGTTATTGATGTATATGAAGGTCAAACGGAGACGTAGAGGCCAACTCGCCAGGAATGTTTTCAAATATTACCGCCGTGATGTTAGGTTGGGTTAGGTTAGGTTATATTACGTTATTGATGTATACAATGATCCCACGGAGACGTAGAGGTCAACTCGCTAGGTATGTTTTCTAATATTACCGCCGGGATGTTAGGTTGGGTTAGGTTATGTTATATTGCGTTATAGATGTATATAAAGGTCCCACGGAGACGTAGAGTCCAACAAGCCAGGAATGTGGTCAAATATTACCGCCGAGATGTTAGGTTGGGTTAGGTTAGGTTATATTACGTTATTGATGTATATAAAGGTCTCACGGAGACGTAGAGGCCAACTCGCCAGGAATGTTGTCAAGTATTACCGCCGAGATGTTAGTTTGCGTTAGGTTAGGTTATATTACATTATTGATGTATATAAATGTCCCACGGAGTCATAGAGGCCAACAGGACAGGAATGTGGTCAAATATTACCGCCGAGGTGTTAGGTTGGGTTAGGTTAGGTTATATTACGTTATTGATGTATATCAAGATCCCACGGAGACGTAGAGGCCAAATCGCCAGGAATGTTGTCAAATGTTACCGCCGAGTAGATAGGTTAGGTTAGGTTAGGTTATATTTCGTTATTGATGTATATGAAGGTCCCACGGAGACGTAGACTCCAACTAGCCAGGTATGTTGTCAAATAATACCGCCGAGATGCTAGGTTGGGTTAGGTTAGGTTATATTACGTTATTGATGTATAGAAAGGTCCCACGGAGAGGTAGAGGCCAACAAGCCAGGAATGTGGGCAAATATTATCGCCGAGATGTTAGGTTGGCTTAGGTTAGGTAACATTACGTTATAGATGCATATAAAGGTCCCACGGAGACGGAGAAGCCAACTCGCCAGGAATGTTGTCACATATTACCGCCGAGATGTTAGGTTGGGTCAGGTTAGGTTATATTACGTTATTGATGTATATAAAGGTCCCACGGAGACATAGAGGCCAACAAGACAGGAATGTGGTCAAATATTACCGCCGAGATATTAGGTTGGGTTAGGTTAGGTTATATTACGTGATTGATGTATATAAAGGTCCCACGGAGACGTAGATGCCAACTCGCCAGGATTGTTTTCAAATATTACCGCCGAGATGTTAGGTTGGGTTAGGTTAGGTTATATTACGTGATTGATGTTTATAAAGGTCCCACGGAGACGTAGATGCCAACTCGCCAGGAATGTTTTCAAATATTACCGCCGAGATGTTAGGTTGGGTTAGGTTAGGTTATATTACGTTATTGATGTATATAAAGGTCCCACGGAGATGGAGAAGCCGACTCGCCAGGAATGTTGTTAAATATTACCGCTGAGATGTTAGGTTGGGTTAGGTTAGGTTATATTACGTTATTGATGTATATAAATGTCCCACGGAGACGTAGAGTCCAACAAGCCAGGAATGTGGTCAAATATTACCGCCGATATGTATGATTGGGTTAGGTGATGTTATATTACGTTATTGATGTATATAAAGGTCCCACGGAGACGTAGAGGCCAACTCGCCAGGAATGTTGTCAAGTATTACCGCCGAGATGATAGGTTGGGTTAGGTTACGTTATATTACGTTATTGATGTATATGAAGGTCAAACGGAGACGTAGAGGCCAACTCGCCAGGAATGTTTTCAAATATTACCGCCGTGATGTTAGGTTGGGTTAGGTTAGGTTATATTACGTTATTGATGTATACAATGATCCCACGGAGACGTAGAGGTGAACTCGCTAGGTATGTTTTCTAATATTACCGCCGAGATGTTAGGTTGGGTTAGGTTAGGTTATATTAAGTTATTGATGTATATAAAGGTCTCACGGAGACGTAGAGGCCAACTCGCTAGGAATGTTGTCAAGTATTACCGCCGAGATGTTAGGTTGGGTTAGGTTAGGCTATATTACGTTATTGATGTATATAAAGGTCCCACGGAGACGTAGAGTCCAACAAGACAGGAATGTTGTCAAGTATTACCGCCGAGATGTTAGGTTGGGTTAGGTTAGGTTATATTTCGTTATTGATGTATATGAAGGTCCCACGGAGACGTAGACTCCAACTAGCCAGGTATGTTGTCAAATAATACCGCCGAGATGTTAGGTTGGGTTAGGTTAGGTTATATTACGTTATTGATGTATACAATGATCCCACGGAGACGTAGAGGTGAACTCGCTAGGTATGTTTTCTAATATTACCGCCGAGATGTTAGGTTGGGTTAGGTTAGGTTATATTAAGTTATTGATGTATATAAAGGTCTCACGGAGACGTAGAGGCCAACTCGCTAGGAATGTTGTCAAGTATTACCGCCGAGATGTTAGGTTGGGTTAGGTTAGGCTATATTACGTTATTGATGTATATAAAGGTCCCACGGAGACGTAGAGTCCAACAAGCCAGGAATGTTGTCAAGTATTACCGCCGAGATGTTAGGTTGGGTTAGGTTAGGTTATATTTCGTTATTGATGTATATGAAGGTCAAACGGAGACGTAGAGGCCAACAAGCCAGGAATGTGGTCAAATATTACCGCCGAGATGTTATGTTGGGTTAGGTTAGGTTATATTACGTTATTGATGTATACAAAGGTCCCACGCAGACACAGAGGCCAACAAGACAGGAATGTGGTCAAATATTACCACCGAGATATTAGGTTGGGTTAGGTTAGGTTATATGACGTTATTGATGTATATAAAGGTCCCACGGAGACGTAGATGCCAACTCGCCAGGAATGTTTTCACATATTACCGCCGAGATGTTAGGTTGGGTTAGGTTAGGTTATATCACGTTATTGATGTATATAAAGGTCCCACGGAGATGGAGAAGCCGACTCGCCAGGAATGTTGTTAAATATTACCGCTGAGATGTTAGGTTGGGTTAGGTTAGGTTATATTACGTTATTGATGTATATAAAGATCCCACGGAGACGTAGAGGCCAACTCGCCAGGTATGTTGTCAAATATTACCGCTGAGATGTTAGGTTGGGTTAGGTTAGGTTATATTACGTTATAGATGTATATAAAGATCCCACGGAGACGTAGAGGCCAACTCGCCAGGAATGTTGTTAAGTATTACCGCCGAGATGTTAGGTTGGGTTAGGTTAGGTTATATTACGTGATTGATGTATATAAAGGTCCCACGGTGACGTAGATGCCAACTCGCCAGGAATGTTTTCAAATATTACCGCCGAGATGTTAGGTTGGGTTAGGTTAGGATATATTACGTTATTGATGTATATAAATGTCCCACGGAGACGTAGATGCCAACTCGCCAGGAATGTTTTCAAATATTACCGCCGAGATGTTAGGATGGGTTAGGTTAGGTTATATTACGTTATATTGTATATAAATATCCCACGGAGACGTAGAGGCCAACTCGCCAGGAATGTTGTCAAGTATTACCGCCGAGATGATAGGTTGGGTTAGGTTACGTTATATTACGTTATTGATGTATATGAAGGTCAAACGGAGACGTAGAGGCCAACTCGCCAGGAATGTTTTCAAATATTACCGCCGTGATGTTAGGTTGGGTTAGGTTAGGTTATATTACGTTATTGATGTATACAATGATCCCACGGAGACGTAGAGGTGAACTCGCTAGGTATGTTTTCTAATATTACCGCCGAGATGTTAGGTTGGGTTAGGTTAGGTTATATTAAGTTATTGATGTATATAAAGGTCTCACGGAGACGTAGAGGCCAACTCGCTAGGAATGTTGTCAAGTATTACCGCCGAGATGTTAGGTTGGGTTAGGTTAGGCTATATTACGTTATTGATGTATATAAAGGTCCCACGGAGACGTAGAGGCCAACTCGCCAGGAATGTTGTCAAGTATTACCGCCGAGATGATAGGTTGGGTTAGGTTACGTTATATTACGTTATTGATGTATATGAAGGTCAAACGGAGACGTAGAGGCCAACTCGCCAGGAATGTTTTCAAATATTACCGCCGTGATGTTAGGTTGGGTTAGGTTAGGTTATATTACGTTATTGATGTATACAATGATCCCACGGAGACGTAGAGGTGAACTCGCTAGGTATGTTTTCTAATATTACCGCCGAGATGTTAGGTTGGGTTAGGTTAGGTTATATTAAGTTATTGATGTATATAAAGGTCTCACGGAGACGTAGAGGCCAACTCGCTAGGAATGTTGTCAAGTATTACCGCCGAGATGTTAGGTTGGGTTAGGTTAGGCTATATTACGTTATTGATGTATATAAAGGTCCCACGGAGACGTAGAGTCCAACAAGACAGGAATGTTGTCAAGTATTACCGCCGAGATGTTAGGTTGGGTTAGGTTAGGTTATATTTCGTTATTGATGTATATGAAGGTCCCACGGAGACGTAGACTCCAACTAGCCAGGTATGTTGTCAAATAATACCGCCGAGATGTTAGGTTGGGTTAGGTTAGGTTATATTACGTTATTGATGTATACAATGATCCCACGGAGACGTAGAGGTGAACTCGCTAGGTATGTTTTCTAATATTACCGCCGAGATGTTAGGTTGGGTTAGGTTAGGTTATATTAAGTTATTGATGTATATAAAGGTCTCACGGAGACGTAGAGGCCAACTCGCTAGGAATGTTGTCAAGTATTACCGCCGAGATGTTAGGTTGGGTTAGGTTAGGCTATATTACGTTATTGATGTATATAAAGGTCCCACGGAGACGTAGAGTCCAACAAGCCAGGAATGTTGTCAAGTATTACCGCCGAGATGTTAGGTTGGGTTAGGTTAGGTTATATTTCGTTATTGATGTATATGAAGGTCCCACGGAGACGTAGACTCCAATTAGCCAGGTATGTTGTCAAATAATACCGCCGAGATGTTAGGTTGGGTTAGGTTAGGTTATATTACGTTATTGATGTATAGAAAGGTCCCACGGAGACGTAAAGGCCAACAAGCCAGGAATGTGGGCAAATATTATCGCCGAGAGGTTAGGTTGGGTTAGGTTAGGTTACATTACGTTATTGATATATAAAGGTCCCACGGAGACGGAGAAGCTAACTCGCCAGGAATGTTGTCAAATATTAGCGCCGATATGATAGGTTGGGTTAGGTTACGTTATATTACGTTATTGATGTATATGAAGGTCAAACGGAGACGTAGAGGCCAACAAGCCAGGAATGTGGTCAAATATTACCGCCGAGATGTTATGTTGGGTTAGGTTAGGTTATATTACGTTATTGATGTATACAAAGGTCCCACGCAGACACAGAGGCCAACAAGACAGGAATGTGGTCAAATATTACCACCGAGATATTAGGTTGGGTTAGGTTAGGTTATATGACGTTATTGATGTATATAAAGGTCCCACGGAGACGTAGATGCCAACTCGCCAGGAATGTTTTCACATATTACCGCCGAGATGTTAGGTTGGGTTAGGTTAGGTTATATCACGTTATTGATGTATATAAAGGTCCCACGGAGATGGAGAAGCCGACTCGCCAGGAATGTTGTTAAATATTACCGCTGAGATGTTAGGTTGGGTTAGGTTAGGTTATATTACGTTATTGATGTATATAAAGATCCCACGGAGACGTAGAGGCCAACTCGCCAGGTATGTTGTCAAATATTACCGCTGAGATGTTAGGTTGGGTTAGGTTAGGTTATATTACGTTATAGATGTATATAAAGATCCCACGGAGACGTAGAGGCCAACTCGCCAGGAATGTTGTTAAGTATTACCGCCGAGATGTTAGGTTGGGTTAGGTTAGGTTATATTACGTGATTGATGTATATAAAGGTCCCACGGTGACGTAGATGCCAACTCGCCAGGAATGTTTTCAAATATTACCGCCGAGATGTTAGGTTGGGTTAGGTTAGGATATATTACGTTATTGATGTATATAAATGTCCCACGGAGACGTAGATGCCAACTCGCCAGGAATGTTTTCAAATATTACCGCCGAGATGTTAGGATGGGTTAGGTTAGGTTATATTACGTTATATTGTATATAAATATCCCACGGAGACGTAGAGGCCAACTCGCCAGGAATGTTGTCAAGTATTACCGCCGAGATGATAGGTTGGGTTAGGTTACGTTATATTACGTTATTGATGTATATGAAGGTCAAACGGAGACGTAGAGGCCAACTCGCCAGGAATGTTTTCAAATATTACCGCCGTGATGTTAGGTTGGGTTAGGTTAGGTTATATTACGTTATTGATGTATACAATGATCCCACGGAGACGTAGAGGTGAACTCGCTAGGTATGTTTTCTAATATTACCGCCGAGATGTTAGGTTGGGTTAGGTTAGGTTATATTAAGTTATTGATGTATATAAAGGTCTCACGGAGACGTAGAGGCCAACTCGCTAGGAATGTTGTCAAGTATTACCGCCGAGATGTTAGGTTGGGTTAGGTTAGGCTATATTACGTTATTGATGTATATAAAGGTCCCACGGAGACGTAGAGTCCAACAAGACAGGAATGTTGTCAAGTATTACCGCCGAGATGTTAGGTTGGGTTAGGTTAGGTTATATTTCGTTATTGATGTATATGAAGGTCCCACGGAGACGTAGACTCCAACTAGCCAGGTATGTTGTCAAATAATACCGCCGAGATGTTAGGTTGGGTTAGGTTAGGTTATATTACGTTATTGATGTATACAATGATCCCACGGAGACGTAGAGGTGAACTCGCTAGGTATGTTTTCTAATATTACCGCCGAGATGTTAGGTTGGGTTAGGTTAGGTTATATTAAGTTATTGATGTATATAAAGGTCTCACGGAGACGTAGAGGCCAACTCGCTAGGAATGTTGTCAAGTATTACCGCCGAGATGATAGGTTGGGTTAGGTTACGTTATATTACGTTATTAATGTATATAAATGTCCCACGGAGACGTAGAGTCCAACAAGCCAGGAATGTGGTCAAATATTACCGCCGAGATGTATGATTGGGTTAGGTGATGTTATATTACGTTATTGATGTATATAAAGGTCCCACGGAGACGTAGAAGCCAACTCGCCAGGAATGTTGTCAAGTATTACCGCCGAGATGATAGGTTTTGTTAGGTTACGTTATATTACGTTATTGATGTATATGAAGGTCAAACGGAGACGTAGAGGCCAACTCGCCAGGAATGTTTTCAAATATTACCGCCGTGATGTTAGGTTGGGTTAGGTTAGGTTATATTACGTTATTGATGTATACAATGATCCCACGGAGACGTAGAGGTCAACTCGCTAGGTATGTTTTCTAATATTACCGCCGAGATGTTAGGTTGGGTTAGGTTAGGTTATATTAAGTTATTGATGTATATAAAGGTCTCACGGAGACGTAGAGGCCAACTCGCTAGGAATGTTGTCAAGTATTACCGCCGAGATGTTAGGTTGGGTTAGGTTAGGCTATATTACGTTATTGATGTATATAAAGGTCCCACGGAGACGTAGAGTCCAATAAGCCAGGAATGTTGTCAAGTATTACCGCCGAGATGTTAGGTTGGGTTAGGTTAGGTTATATTTCGTTATTGATGTATATGAAGGTCCCACGGAGACGTAGACTCCAACTAGCCAGGTATGTTGTCAAATAATACCGGCGAGATGTTAGGTTGGGTTAGGTTAGGTTATATTACGTTATTGATGTATAGAAAGGTCCCACGGAGACGTAGAGGCCAACAAGCCAGGAATGTGGGCAAATATTATCGCCGAGAGGTTAGGTTGGGTTAGGTTAGGTTACATTACGTTATTGATATATAAAGGTCCCACGGAGACGGAGAAGCTAACTCGCCAGGAATGTTGTCAAATATTAGCGCCGAGATGATAGGTTGGGTTAGGTTACGTTATATTACGTTATTGATGTATATGAAGGTCAAACGGAGACGTAGAGGCCAACAAGCCAGGAATGTGGTCAAATATTACCGCCGAGATGTTATGTTGGGTTAGTTTAGGTTATATTACGTTATTGATGTATACAAAGGTCCCACGCAGACACAGAGGCCAACAAGACAGGAATGTGGTCAAACATTACCGCCGAGATATTAGGTTGGGTTAGGTTAGGTTATATGACGTTATTGATGTATATAAAGGTCCCACGGAGACGTAGATGCCAACTCGCCAGGAATGTTTTCACATATGACCGCTGAGATGTTAGGTTGGGTTAGGTTAGGTTATATTACGTTATAGATGTATATAAAGATCCCACGGAGACGTAGAGGCCAACTCGCCAGGAATGTTGTCAAGTATTACCGCCGAGATGTTAGGTTGGGTCAGGTTAGGTTATATTACGTTATTGATGTATATAAAGGTCCCACGGAGACATAGAGGCCAACAAGACAGGAATGTGGTCAAATATTACCGCCGGTATGTTAGGTTGGGTTAGGTTAGGTTATATTACGTTATTGATGTATATAAATGTCCCACGGAGACGTAGATGCCAACTCGCCAGGAATGTCTTCAAGTGTTACCGACGAGATGATAGGTTGGGTTAGGTTACGTTATATTACGTTATTAATGTATATAAATGTCCCACGGAGACGTAGAGTCCAACAAGCCAGGAATGTGGTCAAATATTACCGCCGAGATGTATGATTGGGTTAGGTGATGTTATATTACGTTATTGATGTATATAAAGGTCCCACGGAGACGTAGAGGCCAACTCGCCAGGAATGTTGTCAAGTATTACCGCCGAGATGATAGGTTGGGTTAGGTTACGTTATATTACGTTATTGATGTATATGAAGGTCAAACGGAGACGTAGAGGCCAACTCGCCAGGAATGTTTTCAAATATTACCGCCGTGATGTTAGGTTGGGTTAGGTTAGGTTATATTACGTTATTGATGTATACAATGATCCCACGGAGACGTAGAGGTCAACTCGCTAGGTATGTTTTCTAATATTACCGCCGGGATGTTAGTTTGGGTTAGGTTATGTTATATTACGTTATAGATGTATATAAAGGTCCCACGGAGACGTAGAGGCCAACAAGACAGGAATGTGGTCAAATATTACCGCCGGTATGTTAGGTTGGGTTAGGTTAGGTTATATTACGTTATTGATGTATATAAATGTCCCACGGAGACGTAGATGCCAACTCGCCAGGAATGTCTTCAAGTATTACCGCCGAGATGATAGGTTGGGTTAGGTTACGTTATATTACGTTATTAATGTATATAAATGTCCCACGGAGACGTAGAGTCCAACAAGCCAGGAATGTGGTCAAATATTACCGCCGAGATGTATGATTGGGTTAGGTGATGTTATATTACGTTATTGATGTATATAAAGGTCCCACGGAGACGTAGAGGCCAACTCGCCAGGAATGTTGTCAAGTATTACCGCCGAGATGTTAGTTTGGGTTAGGTTAGGTTATATTACATTATTGATGTATATAAATGTCCCACGGAGTCATAGAGGCCAACAGGACAGGAATGTGGTCAAATATTACCGCCGAGGTGTTAGGTTGGGTTAGGTTAGGTTATATTACGTTATTGATGTATATCAAGATCCCACGGAGACATAGAGGCCAACTCGCCAGGAATGTTGACAAATGTTACCGCCGAGATGATAGGTTAGGTTAGGTTAGGTTATATTTCGTTATTGATGTATATGAAGGTCCCACGGAGACGTAGACTCCAACTAGCCAGGTATGTTGTCAAATAATACCGCCGAGATGTTAGGTTGGGTTAGGTTAGGTTATATTACGTTATTGATGTATAGAAAGGTCCCACGGAGACGTAGAGGCCAACAAGCCAGGAATGTGGTCAAATATTACCACCGAGATATTAGGTTGGGTTAGGTTAGGTTATATGACGTTATTGATGTATATAAAGGTCCCACGGAGACGTAGATGCCAACTCGCCAGGAATGTTTTCACATATTACCGCCGAGATGTTAGGTTGGGTTAGGTTAGGTTATATTACGTTATTGATGTATATAAAGGTCCCACGGAGATGGAGAAGCCGACTCGCCAGGAATGTTGTTAAATATTACCGCTGAGATGTTAGGTTGGGTTAGGTTACGTTATATTACGTTATTAATGTATATAAATGTCCCACGGAGACGTAGAGTCCAACAAGCCAGGAATGTGGTCAAATATTACCGCCGAGATGTATGATTGGGTTAGGTGATGTTATATTACGTTATTGATGTATATAAAGGTCCCACGGAGACGTAGAGGCCAACTCGCCAGGAATGTTGTCAAGTATTACCGCCGAGATGTTAGTTTGGGTTAGGTTAGGTTATATTACATTATTGATGTATATAAATGTCCCACGGAGTCATAGAGGCCAACAGGACAGGAATGTGGTCAAATATTACCGCCGAGGTGTTAGGTTGGGTTAGGTTAGGTTATATTACGTTATTGATGTATATCAAGATCCCACGGAGACATAGAGGCCAACTCGCCAGGAATGTTGACAAATGTTACCGCCGAGATGATAGGTTAGGTTAGGTTAGGTTATATTTCGTTATTGATGTATATGAAGGTCCCACGGAGACGTAGACTCCAACTAGCCAGGTATGTTGTCAAATAATACCGCCGAGATGTTAGGTTGGGTTAGGTTAGGTTATATTACGTTATTGATGTATAGAAAGGTCCCACGGAGACGTAGAGGCCAACAAGCCAGGAATGTGGTCAAATATTACCACCGAGATATTAGGTTGGGTTAGGTTAGGTTATATGACGTTATTGATGTATATAAAGGTCCCACGGAGACGTAGATGCCAACTCGCCAGGAATGTTTTCACATATTACCGCCGAGATGTTAGGTTGGGTTAGGTTAGGTTATATTACGTTATTGATGTATATAAAGGTCCCACGGAGATGGAGAAGCCGACTCGCCAGGAATGTTGTTAAATATTACCGCTGAGATGTTAGGTTGGGTTAGGTTAGGTTATATTACGTTATTGATGTATATAAAGATCCCACGGAGACGTAGAGGCCAACTCGCCAGGTATGTTGTCAAATATTACCGCCGAGATGTTAGGTTGGGTTAGGTTAGGTTATATTACGTTATAGATGTATATAAAGATCCCACGGAGACGTAGAGGCCAACTCGCCAGGAATGTTGTCAAGTATTACCGCCGAGATGTTAGGTTGGGTTAGGTTAGGTTATATTACGTGATTGATGTATATAAAGGTCCCACGGTGACGTAGATGCCAACTCGCCAGGAATGTGGTCAAATATTACCACCGAGATATTAGGTTGGGTTAGGTTAGGTTATATGACGTTATTGATGTATATAAAGGTCCCACGGAGACGTAGATGCCAACTCGCCAGGAATGTTTTCACATATTACCGCCGAGATGTTAGGTTGGGTTAGGTTAGGTTATATTACGTTATTGATGTATATAAAGGTCCCACGGAGATGGAGAAGCCGACTCGCCAGGAATGTTGTTAAATATTACCGCTGAGATGTTAGGTTGGGTTAGGTTAGGTTATATTACGTTATTGATGTATATAAAGATCCCACGGAGACGTAGAGGCCAACTCGCCAGGTATGTTGTCAAATATTACCGCCGAGATGTTAGGTTGGGTTAGGTTAGGTTATATTACGTTATAGATGTATATAAAGATCCCACGGAGACGTAGAGGCCAACTCGCCAGGAATGTTGTCAAGTATTACCGCCGAGATGTTAGGTTGGGTTAGGTTAGGTTATATTACGTGATTGATGTATATAAAGGTCCCACGGTGACGTAGATGCCAACTCGCCAGGAATGTTTTCAAATATTACCGCCGAAATGTTAGGTTGGGTTAGGTTAGGATATATTACGTTATTGATGTATATAAAGGTCCCACGGAGACGTAGAGTCCAACAAGCCAGGAATGTTGTCAAGTATTACCGCCGAGATGTTAGGTTGGGTTAGGTTAGGTTATATTTCGTTATTGATGTATATGAAGGTCCCACGGAGACGTAGAGGCCAACAAGCCAGGAATGTGGGCAAATATTATCGCCGAGAGGTTAGGTTGGGTTAGGTTAGGTTACATTACGTTATTGATATATAAAGGTCCCACGGAGACGGAGAAGCTAACTCGCCAGGAATGTTGTCAAATATTAGCGCCGAGATGATAGGTTGGGTTAGGTTACGTTATATTACGTTATTGATGTATATGAAGGTCAAACGGAGACGTAGAGGCCAACAAGCCAGGAATGTGGTCAAATATTACCGCCGAGATGTTATGTTGGGTTAGTTTAGGTTATATTACGTTATTGATGTATACAAAGGTCCCACGCAGACACAGAGGCCAACAAGACAGGAATGTGGTCAAACATTACCGCCGAGATATTAGGTTGGGTTAGGTTAGGTTATATGACGTTATTGATGTATATAAAGGTCCCACGGAGACGTAGATGCCAACTCGCCAGGAATGTTTTCACATATTACCGCTGAGATGTTAGGTTGGGTTAGGTTAGGTTATATTACGTTATAGATGTATATAAAGATCCCACGGAGACGTAGAGGCCAACTCGCCAGGAATGTTGTCAAGTATTACCGCCGAGATGTTAGGTTGGGTCAGGTTAGGTTATATTACGTTATTGATGTATATAAAGGTCCCACGGAGACATAGAGGCCAACAAGACAGGAATGTGGTCAAATATTACCGCCGGTATGTTAGGTTGGGTTAGGTTAGGTTATATTACGTTATTGATGTATATAAATGTCCCACGGAGACGTAGATGCCAACTCGCCAGGAATGTCTTCAAGTGTTACCGACGAGATGATAGGTTGGGTTAGGTTACGTTATATTACGTTATTAATGTATATAAATGTCCCACGGAGACGTAGAGTCCAACAAGCCAGGAATGTGGTCAAATATTACCGCCGAGATGTATGATTGGGTTAGGTGATGTTATATTACGTTATTGATGTATATAAAGGTCCCACGGAGACGTAGAGGCCAACTCGCCAGGAATGTTGTCAAGTATTACCGCCGAGATGATAGGTTGGGTTAGGTTACGTTATATTACGTTATTGATGTATATGAAGGTCAAACGGAGACGTAGAGGCCAACTCGCCAGGAATGTTTTCAAATATTACCGCCGTGATGTTAGGTTGGGTTAGGTTAGGTTATATTACGTTATTGATGTATACAATGATCCCACGGAGACGTAGAGGTCAACTCGCTAGGTATGTTTTCTAATATTACCGCCGGGATGTTAGGTTGGGTTAGGTTATGTTATATTACGTTATAGATGTATATAAAGGTCCCACGGAGACGTAGAGGCCAACAAGACAGGAATGTGGTCAAATATTACCGCCGGTATGTTAGGTTGGGTTAGGTTAGGTTATATTACGTTATTGATGTATATAAATGTCCCACGGAGACGTAGATGCCAACTCGCCAGGAATGTTTTCAAATATTACCGCCGAGATGTTAGGATGGGTTAGGTTAGGTTATATTACGTTATAGATGTATATAAAGATCCCACGTAGACGTAGAGGCCAACTCGCCAGGAATGTTGTCAAGTATTACCGCCGAGATGTTAGGTTGGGTCAGGTTAGGTTATATTACGTTATTGATGTATATAAAGGTCCCACGGAGACATAGAGGCCAACAAGACAGGAATGTGGTCAAATATTACCGCCGGTATGTTAGGTTGGTTAGGTTAGGTTATATTACGTTATTGATGTATATAAATGTCCCACGGAGACGTAGATGCCAACTCGCCAGGAATGTCTTCAAGTATTACCGCCGAGATGATAGGTTGGGTTAGGTTACGTTATATTACGTTATTAATGTATATAAATGTCCCACGGAGACGTAGAGTCCAACAAGCCAGGAATGTGGTCAAATATTACCGCCGAGATGTATGATTGGGTTAGGTGATGTTATATTACGTTATTGATGTATATAAAGGTCCCACGGAGACGTAGAGGCCAACTCGCCAGGAATGTTGTCAAGTATTACCGCCGAGATGATAGGTCGGGTTAGGTTACGTTATATTACGTTATTGATGTATATGAAGGTCAAACGGAGACGTAGAGGCCAACTCGCCAGGAATGTTTTCAAATATTACCGCCGTGATGTTAGGTTGGGTTAGGTTAGGTTATATTACGTTATTGATGTATACAATGATCCCACGGAGACGTAGAGGTCAACTCGCTAGGTATGTTTTCTAATATTACCGCCGGGATGTTAGGTTGGGTTAGGTTATGTTATATTGCGTTATAGATGTATATAAAGGTCCCACGGAGACGTAGAGTCCAACAAGCCAGGAATGTGGTCAAATATTACCGCCGAGATGTTAGGTTGGGTTAGGTTAGGTTATATTACGTTATTGATGTATATAAAGGTCTCACGGAGACGTAGAGGCCAACTCGCCAGGAATGTTGTCAAGTATTACCGCCGAGATGTTAGTTTGCGTTAGGTTAGGTTATATTACATTATTGATGTATATAAATGTCCCACGGAGTCATAGAGGCCAACAGGACAGGAATGTGGTCAAATATTACCGCCGAGGTGTTAGGTTGGGTTAGGTTAGGTTATATTACGTTATTGATGTATATCAAGATCCCACGGAGACGTAGAGGCCAAATCGCCAGGAATGTTGTCAAATGTTACCGCCGAGTAGATAGGTTAGGTTAGGTTAGGTTATATTTCGTTATTGATGTATATGAAGGTCCCACGGAGACGTAGACTCCAACTAGCCAGGTATGTTGTCAAATAATACCGCCGAGATGCTAGGTTGGGTTAGGTTAGGTTATATTACGTTATTGATGTATAGAAAGGTCCCACGGAGAGGTAGAGGCCAACAAGCCAGGAATGTGGGCAAATATTATCGCCGAGATGTTAGGTTGGGTTAGGTTAGGTAACATTACGTTATAGATGCATATAAAGGTCCCACGGAGACGGAGAAGCCAACTCGCCAGGAATGTTGTCACATATTACCGCCGAGATGTTAGGTTGGGTCAGGTTAGGTTATATTACGTTATTGATGTATATAAAGGTCCCACGGAGACATAGAGGCCAACAAGACAGGAATGTGGTCAAATATTACCGCCGAGATATTAGGTTGGGTTAGGTTAGGTTATATTACGTGATTGATGTATATAAAGGTCCCACGGAGACGTAGATGCCAACTCGCCAGGATTGTTTTCAAATATTACCGCCGAGATGTTAGGTTGGGTTAGGTTAGGTTATATTACGTGATTGATGTTTATAAAGGTCCCACGGAGACGTAGATGCCAACTCGCCAGGAATGTTTTCAAATATTACCGCCGAGATGTTAGGTTGGGTTAGGTTAGGTTATATTACGTTATTGATGTATATAAAGGTCCCACGGAGATGGAGAAGCCGACTCGCCAGGAATGTTGTTAAATATTACCGCTGAGATGTTAGGTTGGGTTAGGTTAGGTTATATTACGTTATTGATGTATATAAATGTCCCACGGAGACGTAGAGTCCAACAAGCCAGGAATGTGGTCAAATATTACCGCCGAGATGTATGATTGGGTTAGGTGATGTTATATTACGTTATTGATGTATATAAAGGTCCCACGGAGACGTAGAGGCCAACTCGCCAGGAATGTTGTCAAGTATTACCGCCGAGATGATAGGTTGGGTTAGGTTACGTTATATTACGTTATTGATGTATATGAAGGTCAAACGGAGACGTAGAGGCCAACTCGCCAGGAATGTTTTCAAATATTACCGCCGTGATGTTAGGTTGGGTTAGGTTAGGTTATATTACGTTATTGATGTATACAATGATCCCACGGAGACGTAGAGGTGAACTCGCTAGGTATGTTTTCTAATATTACCGCCGAGATGTTAGGTTGGGTTAGGTTAGGTTATATTAAGTTATTGATGTATATAAAGGTCTCACGGAGACGTAGAGGCCAACTCGCTAGGAATGTTGTCAAGTATTACCGCCGAGATGTTAGGTTGGGTTAGGTTAGGCTATATTACGTTATTGATGTATATAAAGGTCCCACGGAGACGTAGAGTCCAACAAGACAGGAATGTTGTCAAGTATTACCGCCGAGATGTTAGGTTGGGTTAGGTTAGGTTATATTTCGTTATTGATGTATATGAAGGTCCCACGGAGACGTAGACTCCAACTAGCCAGGTATGTTGTCAAATAATACCGCCGAGATGTTAGGTTGGGTTAGGTTAGGTTATATTACGTTATTGATGTATACAATGATCCCACGGAGACGTAGAGGTGAACTCGCTAGGTATGTTTTCTAATATTACCGCCGAGATGTTAGGTTGGGTTAGGTTAGGTTATATTAAGTTATTGATGTATATAAAGGTCTCACGGAGACGTAGAGGCCAACTCGCTAGGAATGTTGTCAAGTATTACCGCCGAGATGTTAGGTTGGGTTAGGTTAGGCTATATTACGTTATTGATGTATATAAAGGTCCCACGGAGACGTAGAGTCCAACAAGCCAGGAATGTTGTCAAGTATTACCGCCGAGATGATAGGTTGGGTTAGGTTACGTTATATTACGTTATTGATGTATATGAAGGTCAAACGGAGACGTAGAGGCCAACTCGCCAGGAATGTTTTCAAATATTACCGCCGTGATGTTAGGTTGGGTTAGGTTAGGTTATATTACGTTATTGATGTATACAATGATCCCACGGAGACGTAGAGGTGAACTCGCTAGGTATGTTTTCTAATATTACCGCCGAGATGTTAGGTTGGGTTAGGTTAGGTTATATTAAGTTATTGATGTATATAAAGGTCTCACGGAGACGTAGAGGCCAACTCGCTAGGAATGTTGTCAAGTATTACCGCCGAGATGTTAGGTTGGGTTAGGTTAGGCTATATTACGTTATTGATGTATATAAAGGTCCCACGGAGACGTAGAGGCCAACTCGCCAGGAATGTTGTCAAGTATTACCGCCGAGATGATAGGTTGGGTTAGGTTACGTTATATTACGTTATTGATGTATATGAAGGTCAAACGGAGACGTAGAGGCCAACTCGCCAGGAATGTTTTCAAATATTACCGCCGTGATGTTAGGTTGGGTTAGGTTAGGTTATATTACGTTATTGATGTATACAATGATCCCACGGAGACGTAGAGGTGAACTCGCTAGGTATGTTTTCTAATATTACCGCCGAGATGTTAGGTTGGGTTAGGTTAGGTTATATTAAGTTATTGATGTATATAAAGGTCTCACGGAGACGTAGAGGCCAACTCGCTAGGAATGTTGTCAAGTATTACCGCCGAGATGTTAGGTTGGGTTAGGTTAGGCTATATTACGTTATTGATGTATACAATGATCCCACGGAGACGTAGAGGTGAACTCGCTAGGTATGTTTTCTAATATTACCGCCGAGATGTTAGGTTGGGTTAGGTTAGGTTATATTTCGTTATTGATGTATATGAAGGTCCCACGGAGACGTAGACTCCAATTAGCCAGGTATGTTGTCAAATAATACCGCCGAGATGTTAGGTTGGGTTAGGTTAGGTTATATTACGTTATTGATGTATAGAAAGGTCCCACGGAGACGTAAAGGCCAACAAGCCAGGAATGTGGGCAAATATTATCGCCGAGAGGTTAGGTTGGGTTAGGTTAGGTTACATTACGTTATTGATATATAAAGGTCCCACGGAGACGGAGAAGCTAACTCGCCAGGAATGTTGTCAAATATTAGCGCCGATATGATAGGTTGGGTTAGGTTACGTTATATTACGTTATTGATGTATATGAAGGTCAAACGGAGACGTAGAGGCCAACAAGCCAGGAATGTGGTCAAATATTACCGCCGAGATGTTATGTTGGGTTAGGTTAGGTTATATTACGTTATTGATGTATACAAAGGTCCCACGCAGACACAGAGGCCAACAAGACAGGAATGTGGTCAAATATTACCACCGAGATATTAGGTTGGGTTAGGTTAGGTTATATGACGTTATTGATGTATATAAAGGTCCCACGGAGACGTAGATGCCAACTCGCCAGGAATGTTTTCACATATTACCGCCGAGATGTTAGGTTGGGTTAGGTTAGGTTATATCACGTTATTGATGTATATAAAGGTCCCACGGAGATGGAGAAGCCGACTCGCCAGGAATGTTGTTAAATATTACCGCTGAGATGTTAGGTTGGGTTAGGTTAGGTTATATTACGTTATTGATGTATATAAAGATCCCACGGAGACGTAGAGGCCAACTCGCCAGGTATGTTGTCAAATATTACCGCTGAGATGTTAGGTTGGGTTAGGTTAGGTTATATTACGTTATAGATGTATATAAAGATCCCACGGAGACGTAGAGGCCAACTCGCCAGGAATGTTGTTAAGTATTACCGCCGAGATGTTAGGTTGGGTTAGGTTAGGTTATATTACGTGATTGATGTATATAAAGGTCCCACGGTGACGTAGATGCCAACTCGCCAGGAATGTTTTCAAATATTACCGCCGAGATGTTAGGTTGGGTTAGGTTAGGATATATTACGTTATTGATGTATATAAATGTCCCACGGAGACGTAGATGCCAACTCGCCAGGAATGTTTTCAAATATTACCGCCGAGATGTTAGGATGGGTTAGGTTAGGTTATATTACGTTATATTGTATATAAATATCCCACGGAGACGTAGAGGCCAACTCGCCAGGAATGTTGTCAAGTATTACCGCCGAGATGATAGGTTGGGTTAGGTTACGTTATATTACGTTATTGATGTATATGAAGGTCAAACGGAGACGTAGAGGCCAACTCGCCAGGAATGTTTTCAAATATTACCGCCGTGATGTTAGGTTGGGTTAGGTTAGGTTATATTACGTTATTGATGTATACAATGATCCCACGGAGACGTAGAGGTGAACTCGCTAGGTATGTTTTCTAATATTACCGCCGAGATGTTAGGTTGGGTTAGGTTAGGTTATATTAAGTTATTGATGTATATAAAGGTCTCACGGAGACGTAGAGGCCAACTCGCTAGGAATGTTGTCAAGTATTACCGCCGAGATGTTAGGTTGGGTTAGGTTAGGCTATATTACGTTATTGATGTATATAAAGGTCCCACGGAGACGTAGAGTCCAACAAGACAGGAATGTTGTCAAGTATTACCGCCGAGATGTTAGGTTGGGTTAGGTTAGGTTATATTTCGTTATTGATGTATATGAAGGTCCCACGGAGACGTAGACTCCAACTAGCCAGGTATGTTGTCAAATAATACCGCCGAGATGTTAGGTTGGGTTAGGTTAGGTTATATTACGTTATTGATGTATACAATGATCCCACGGAGACGTAGAGGTGAACTCGCTAGGTATGTTTTCTAATATTACCGCCGAGATGTTAGGTTGGGTTAGGTTAGGTTATATTAAGTTATTGATGTATATAAAGGTCTCACGGAGACGTAGAGGCCAACTCGCTAGGAATGTTGTCAAGTATTACCGCCGAGATGTTAGGTTGGGTTAGGTTAGGCTATATTACGTTATTGATGTATATAAAGGTCCCACGGAGACGTAGAGTCCAACAAGACAGGAATGTTGTCAAGTATTACCGCCGAGATGTTAGGTTGGGTTAGGTTAGGTTATATTTCGTTATTGATGTATATGAAGGTCCCACGGAGACGTAGACTCCAACTAGCCAGGTATGTTGTCAAATAATACCGCCGAGATGTTAGGTTGGGTTAGGTTAGGTTATATTACGTTATTGATGTATACAATGATCCCACGGAGACGTAGAGGTGAACTCGCTAGGTATGTTTTCTAATATTACCGCCGAGATGTTAGGTTGGGTTAGGTTAGGTTATATTAAGTTATTGATGTATATAAAGGTCTCACGGAGACGTAGAGGCCAACTCGCTAGGAATGTTGTCAAGTATTACCGCCGAGATGATAGGTTGGGTTAGGTTACGTTATATTACGTTATTAATGTATATAAATGTCCCACGGAGACGTAGAGTCCAACAAGCCAGGAATGTGGTCAAATATTACCGCCGAGATGTATGATTGGGTTAGGTGATGTTATATTACGTTATTGATGTATATAAAGGTCCCACGGAGACGTAGAGGCCAACTCGCCAGGAATGTTGTCAAGTATTACCGCCGAGATGATAGGTTTTGTTAGGTTACGTTATATTACGTTATTGATGTATATGAAGGTCAAACGGAGACGTAGAGGCCAACTCGCCAGGAATGTTTTCAAATATTACCGCCGTGATGTTAGGTTGGGTTAGGTTAGGTTATATTACGTTATTGATGTATACAATGATCCCACGGAGACGTAGAGGTCAACTCGCTAGGTATGTTTTCTAATATTACCGCCGAGATGTTAGGTTGGGTTAGGTTAGGTTATATTAAGTTATTGATGTATATAAAGGTCTCACGGAGACGTAGAGGCCAACTCGCTAGGAATGTTGTCAAGTATTACCGCCGAGATGTTAGGTTGGGTTAGGTTAGGCTATATTACGTTATTGATGTATATAAAGGTCCCACGGAGACGTAGAGTCCAATAAGCCAGGAATGTTGTCAAGTATTACCGCCGAGATGTTAGGTTGGGTTAGGTTAGGTTATATTTCGTTATTGATGTATATGAAGGTCCCACGGAGACGTAGACTCCAACTAGCCAGGTATGTTGTCAAATAATACCGGCGAGATGTTAGGTTGGGTTAGGTTAGGTTATATTACGTTATTGATGTATAGAAAGGTCCCACGGAGACGTAGAGGCCAACAAGCCAGGAATGTGGGCAAATATTATCGCCGAGAGGTTAGGTTGGGTTAGGTTAGGTTACATTACGTTATTGATATATAAAGGTCCCACGGAGACGGAGAAGCTAACTCGCCAGGAATGTTGTCAAATATTAGCGCCGAGATGATAGGTTGGGTTAGGTTACGTTATATTACGTTATTGATGTATATGAAGGTCAAACGGAGACGTAGAGGCCAACAAGCCAGGAATGTGGTCAAATATTACCGCCGAGATGTTATGTTGGGTTAGTTTAGGTTATATTACGTTATTGATGTATACAAAGGTCCCACGCAGACACAGAGGCCAACAAGACAGGAATGTGGTCAAACATTACCGCCGAGATATTAGGTTGGGTTAGGTTAGGTTATATGACGTTATTGATGTATATAAAGGTCCCACGGAGACGTAGATGCCAACTCGCCAGGAATGTTTTCACATATTACCGCTGAGATGTTAGGTTGGGTTAGGTTAGGTTATATTACGTTATAGATGTATATAAAGATCCCACGGAGACGTAGAGGCCAACTCGCCAGGAATGTTGTCAAGTATTACCGCCGAGATGTTAGGTTGGGTCAGGTTAGGTTATATTACGTTATTGATGTATATAAAGGTCCCACGGAGACATAGAGGCCAACAAGACAGGAATGTGGTCAAATATTACCGCCGGTATGTTAGGTTGGGTTAGGTTAGGTTATATTACGTTATTGATGTATATAAATGTCCCACGGAGACGTAGATGCCAACTCGCCAGGAATGTCTTCAAGTGTTACCGACGAGATGATAGGTTGGGTTAGGTTACGTTATATTACGTTATTAATGTATATAAATGTCCCACGGAGTCGTAGAGTCCAACAAGCCAGGAATGTGGTCAAATATTACCGCCGAGATGTATGATTGGGTTAGGTGATGTTATATTACGTTATTGATGTATATAAAGGTCCAACGGAGACGTAGAGGCCAACTCGCCAGGAATGTTGTCAAGTATTACCGCCGAGATGATAGGTTGGGTTAGGTTACGTTATATTACGTTATTGATGTATATGAAGGTCAAACGGAGACGTAGAGGCCAACTCGCCAGGAATGTTTTCAAATATTACCGCCGTGATGTTAGGTTGGGTTAGGTTAGGTTATATTACGTTATTGATGTATACAATGATCCCACGGAGACGTAGAGGTCAACTCGCTAGGTATGTTTTCTAATATTACCGCCGGGATGTTAGGTTGGGTTAGGTTATGTTATATTACGTTATAGATGTATATAAAGGTCCCACGGAGACGTAGAGGCCAACAAGACAGGAATGTGGTCAAATATTACCGCCGGTATGTTAGGTTGGGTTAGGTTAGGTTATATTACGTTATTGATGTATATAAATGTCCCACGGAGACGTAGATGCCAACTCGCCAGGAATGTCTTCAAGTATTACCGCCGAGATGATAGGTTGGGTTAGGTTACGTTATATTACGTTATTAATGTATATAAATGTCCCACGGAGACGTAGAGTCCAACAAGCCAGGAATGTGGTCAAATATTACCGCCGAGATGTATGATTGGGTTAGGTGATGTTATATTACGTTATTGATGTATATAAAGGTCCCACGGAGACGTAGAGGCCAACTCGCCAGGAATGTTGTCAAGTATTACCGCCGAGATGATAGGTTGGGTTAGGTTACGTTATATTACGTTATTGATGTATATGAAGGTCCCACGGAGACGTAGAGTCCAACAAGCCAGGAATGTGGTCAAATATTACCGCCGAGATGTTAGGTTGGGTTAGGTTAGGTTATATTACGTTATTGATGTATATAAAGGTCTCACGGAGACGTAGAGGCCAACTCGCCAGGAATGTTGTCAAGTATTACCGCCGAGATGTTAGTTTGGGTTAGGTTAGGTTATATTACATTATTGATGTATATAAATGTCCCACGGAGTCATAGAGGCCAACAGGACAGGAATGTGGTCAAATATTACCGCCGAGGTGTTAGGTTGGGTTAGGTTAGGTTATATTACGTTATTGATGTATATCAAGATCCCACGGAGACATAGAGGCCAACTCGCCAGGAATGTTGACAAATGTTACCGCCGAGATGATAGGTTAGGTTAGGTTAGGTTATATTTCGTTATTGATGTATATGAAGGTCCCACGGAGACGTAGACTCCAACTAGCCAGGTATGTTGTCAAATAATACCGCCGAGATGTTAGGTTGGGTTAGGTTAGGTTATATTACGTTATTGATGTATAGAAAGGTCCCACGGAGACGTAGAGGCCAACAAGCCAGGAATGTGGTCAAATATTACCACCGAGATATTAGGTTGGGTTAGGTTAGGTTATATGACGTTATTGATGTATATAAAGGTCCCACGGAGACGTAGATGCCAACTCGCCAGGAATGTTTTCACATATTACCGCCGAGATGTTAGGTTGGGTTAGGTTAGGTTATATTACGTTATTGATGTATATAAAGATCCCACGGAGACGTAGAGGCCAACTCGCCAGGTATGTTGTCAAATATTACCGCCGAGATGTTAGGTTGGGTTAGGTTAGGTTATATTACGTTATAGATGTATATAAAGATCCCACGGAGACGTAGAGGCCAACTCGTCAGGAATGTTGTCAAGTATTACCGCCGAGATGTTAGGTTGGGTTAGGTTAGGTTATATTACGTGATTGATGTATATAAAGGTCCCACGGTGACGTAGATGCCAACTCGCCAGGAATGTGGTCAAATATTACCACCGAGATATTAGGTTGGGTTAGGTTAGGTTATATGACGTTATTGATGTATATAAAGGTCCCACGGAGACGTAGATGCCAACTCGCCAGGAATGTTTTCACATATTACCGCCGAGATGTTAGGTTGGGTTAGGTTAGGTTATATTACGTTATTGATGTATATAAAGGTCCCACGGAGATGGAGAAGCCGACTCGCCAGGAATGTTGTTAAATATTACCGCTGAGATGTTAGGTTGGGTTAGGTTAGGTTATATTACGTTATTGATGTATATAAAGATCCCACGGAGACGTAGAGGCCAACTCGCCAGGTATGTTGTCAAATATTACCGCCGAGATGTTAGGTTGGGTTAGGTTAGGTTATATTACGTTATAGATGTATATAAAGATCCCACGGAGACGTAGAGGCCAACTCGCCAGGAATGTTGTCAAGTATTACCGCCGAGATGTTAGGTTGGGTTAGGTTAGGTTATATTACGTGATTGATGTATATAAAGGTCCCACGGTGACGTAGATGCCAACTCGCCAGGAATGTTTTCAAATATTACCGCCGAAATGTTAGGTTGGGTTAGGTTAGGATATATTACGTTATTGATGTATATAAAGGTCCCACGGAGACGTAGAGTCCAACAAGCCAGGAATGTTGTCAAGTATTACCGCCGAGATGTTAGGTTGGGTTAGGTTAGGTTATATTTCGTTATTGATGTATATGAAGGTCCCACGGAGACGTAGAGGCCAACAAGCCAGGAATGTGGGCAAATATTATCGCCGAGAGGTTAGGTTGGGTTAGGTTAGGTTACATTACGTTATTGATATATAAAGGTCCCACGGAGACGGAGAAGCTAACTCGCCAGGAATGTTGTCAAATATTAGCGCCGAGATGATAGGTTGGGTTAGGTTACGTTATATTACGTTATTGATGTATATGAAGGTCAAACGGAGACGTAGAGGCCAACAAGCCAGGAATGTGGTCAAATATTACCGCCGAGATGTTATGTTGGGTTAGTTTAGGTTATATTACGTTATTGATGTATACAAAGGTCCCACGCAGACACAGAGGCCAACAAGACAGGAATGTGGTCAAACATTACCGCCGAGATATTAGGTTGGGTTAGGTTAGGTTATATGACGTTATTGATGTATATAAAGGTCCCACGGAGACGTAGATGCCAACTCGCCAGGAATGTTTTCACATATTACCGCTGAGATGTTAGGTTGGGTTAGGTTAGGTTATATTACGTTATAGATGTATATAAAGATCCCACGGAGACGTAGAGGCCAACTCGCCAGGAATGTTGTCAAGTATTACCGCCGAGATGTTAGGTTGGGTCAGGTTAGGTTATATTACGTTATTGATGTATATAAAGGTCCCACGGAGACATAGAGGCCAACAAGACAGGAATGTGGTCAAATATTACCGCCGGTATGTTAGGTTGGGTTAGGTTAGGTTATATTACGTTATTGATGTATATAAATGTCCCACGGAGACGTAGATGCCAACTCGCCAGGAATGTCTTCAAGTGTTACCGACGAGATGATAGGTTGGGTTAGGTTACGTTATATTACGTTATTAATGTATATAAATGTCCCACGGAGTCGTAGAGTCCAACAAGCCAGGAATGTGGTCAAATATTACCGCCGAGATGTATGATTGGGTTAGGTGATGTTATATTACGTTATTGATGTATATAAAGGTCCCACGGAGACGTAGAGGCCAACTCGCCAGGAATGTTGTCAAGTATTACCGCCGAGATGATAGGTTGGGTTAGGTTACGTTATATTACGTTATTGATGTATATGAAGGTCAAACGGAGACGTAGAGGCCAACTCGCCAGGAATGTTTTCAAATATTACCGCCGTGATGTTAGGTTGGGTTAGGTTAGGTTATATTACGTTATTGATGTATACAATGATCCCACGGAGACGTAGAGGTCAACTCGCTAGGTATGTTTTCTAATATTACCGCCGGGATGTTAGGTTGGGTTAGGTTATGTTATATTACGTTATAGATGTATATAAAGGTCCCACGGAGACGTAGAGGCCAACAAGACAGGAATGTGGTCAAATATTACCGCCGGTATGTTAGGTTGGGTTAGGTTAGGTTATATTACGTTATTGATGTATATAAATGTCCCACGGAGACGTAGATGCCAACTCGCCAGGAATGTCTTCAAGTATTACCGCCGAGATGATAGGTTGGGTTAGGTTACGTTATATTACGTTATTAATGTATATAAATGTCCCACGGAGACGTAGAGTCCAACAAGCCAGGAATGTGGTCAAATATTACCGCCGAGATGTATGATTGGGTTAGGTGATGTTATATTACGTTATTGATGTATATAAAGGTCCCACGGAGACGTAGAGGCCAACTCGCCAGGAATGTTGTCAAGTATTACCGCCGAGATGATAGGTTGGGTTAGGTTACGTTATATTACGTTATTGATGTATATGAAGGTCCCACGGAGACGTAGAGTCCAACAAGCCAGGAATGTGGTCAAATATTACCGCCGAGATGTTAGGTTGGGTTAGGTTAGGTTATATTACGTTATTGATGTATATAAAGGTCTCACGGAGACGTAGAGGCCAACTCGCCAGGAATGTTGTCAAGTATTACCGCCGAGATGTTAGTTTGGGTTAGGTTAGGTTATATTACATTATTGATGTATATAAATGTCCCACGGAGTCATAGAGGCCAACAGGACAGGAATGTGGTCAAATATTACCGCCGAGGTGTTAGGTTGGGTTAGGTTAGGTTATATTACGTTATTGATGTATATCAAGATCCCACGGAGACATAGAGGCCAACTCGCCAGGAATGTTGACAAATGTTACCGCCGAGATGATAGGTTAGGTTAGGTTAGGTTATATTTCGTTATTGATGTATATGAAGGTCCCACGGAGACGTAGACTCCAACTAGCCAGGTATGTTGTCAAATAATACCGCCGAGATGTTAGGTTGGGTTAGGTTAGGTTATATTACGTTATTGATGTATAGAAAGGTCCCACGGAGACGTAGAGGCCAACAAGCCAGGAATGTGGTCAAATATTACCACCGAGATATTAGGTTGGGTTAGGTTAGGTTATATGACGTTATTGATGTATATAAAGGTCCCACGGAGACGTAGATGCCAACTCGCCAGGAATGTTTTCACATATTACCGCCGAGATGTTAGGTTGGGTTAGGTTAGGTTATATTACGTTATTGATGTATATAAAGATCCCACGGAGACGTAGAGGCCAACTCGCCAGGTATGTTGTCAAATATTACCGCCGAGATGTTAGGTTGGGTTAGGTTAGGTTATATTACGTTATAGATGTATATAAAGATCCCACGGAGACGTAGAGGCCAACTCGTCAGGAATGTTGTCAAGTATTACCGCCGAGATGTTAGGTTGGGTTAGGTTAGGTTATATTACGTGATTGATGTATATAAAGGTCCCACGGTGACGTAGATGCCAACTCGCCAGGAATGTGGTCAAATATTACCACCGAGATATTAGGTTGGGTTAGGTTAGGTTATATGACGTTATTGATGTATATAAAGGTCCCACGGAGACGTAGATGCCAACTCGCCAGGAATGTTTTCACATATTACCGCCGAGATGTTAGGTTGGGTTAGGTTAGGTTATATTACGTTATTGATGTATATAAAGGTCCCACGGAGATGGAGAAGCCGACTCGCCAGGAATGTTGTTAAATATTACCGCTGAGATGTTAGGTTGGGTTAGGTTAGGTTATATTACGTTATTGATGTATATAAAGATCCCACGGAGACGTAGAGGCCAACTCGCCAGGTATGTTGTCAAATATTACCGCCGAGATGTTAGGTTGGGTTAGGTTAGGTTATATTACGTTATAGATGTATATAAAGATCCCACGGAGACGTAGAGGCCAACTCGCCAGGAATGTTGTCAAGTATTACCGCCGAGATGTTAGGTTGGGTTAGGTTAGGTTATATTACGTGATTGATGTATATAAAGGTCCCACGGTGACGTAGATGCCAACTCGCCAGGAATGTTTTCAAATATTACCGCCGAAATGTTAGGTTGGGTTAGGTTAGGATATATTACGTTATTGATGTATATAAAGGTCCCACGGAGACGTAGAGTCCAACAAGCCAGGAATGTTGTCAAGTATTACCGCCGAGATGTTAGGTTGGGTTAGGTTAGGTTATATTTCGTTATTGATGTATATGAAGGTCCCACGGAGACGTAGAGGCCAACAAGCCAGGAATGTGGGCAAATATTATCGCCGAGAGGTTAGGTTGGGTTAGGTTAGGTTACATTACGTTATTGATATATAAAGGTCCCACGGAGACGGAGAAGCTAACTCGCCAGGAATGTTGTCAAATATTAGCGCCGAGATGATAGGTTGGGTTAGGTTACGTTATATTACGTTATTGATGTATATGAAGGTCAAACGGAGACGTAGAGGCCAACAAGCCAGGAATGTGGTCAAATATTACCGCCGAGATGTTATGTTGGGTTAGTTTAGGTTATATTACGTTATTGATGTATACAAAGGTCCCACGCAGACACAGAGGCCAACAAGACAGGAATGTGGTCAAACATTACCGCCGAGATATTAGGTTGGGTTAGGTTAGGTTATATGACGTTATTGATGTATATAAAGGTCCCACGGAGACGTAGATGCCAACTCGCCAGGAATGTTTTCACATATTACCGCTGAGATATTAGGTTGGGTTAGGTTAGGTTATATTACGTTATAGATGTATATAAAGATCCCACGGAGACGTAGAGGCCAACTCGCCAGGAATGTTGTCAAGTATTACCGCCGAGATGTTAGGTTGGGTCAGGTTAGGTTATATTACGTTATTGATGTATATAAAGGTCCCACGGAGACATAGAGGCCAACAAGACAGGAATGTGGTCAAATATTACCGCCGGTATGTTAGGTTGGGTTAGGTTAGGTTATATTACGTTATTGATGTATATAAATGTCCCACGGAGACGTAGATGCCAACTCGCCAGGAATGTCTTCAAGTGTTACCGACGAGATGATAGGTTGGGTTAGGTTACGTTATATTACGTTATTAATGTATATAAATGTCCCACGGAGACGTAGAGTCCAACAAGCCAGGAATGTGGTCAAATATTACCGCCGAGATGTATGATTGGGTTAGGTGATGTTATATTACGTTATTGATGTATATAAAGGTCCCACGGAGACGTAGAGGCCAACTCGCCAGGAATGTTGTCAAGTATTACCGCCGAGATGATAGGTTGGGTTAGGTTACGTTATATTACGTTATTGATGTATATGAAGGTCAAACGGAGACGTAGAGGCCAACTCGCCAGGAATGTTTTCAAATATTACCGCCGTGATGTTAGGTTGGGTTAGGTTAGGTTATATTACGTTATTGATGTATACAATGATCCCACGGAGACGTAGAGGTCAACTCGCTAGGTATGTTTTCTAATATTACCGCCGGGATGTTAGGTTGGGTTAGGTTATGTTATATTACGTTATAGATGTATATAAAGGTCCCACGGAGACGTAGAGGCCAACAAGACAGGAATGTGGTCAAATATTACCGCCGGTATGTTAGGTTGGGTTAGGTTAGGTTATATTACGTTATTGATGTATATAAATGTCCCACGGAGACGTAGATGCCAACTCGCCAGGAATGTCTTCAAGTATTACCGCCGAGATGATAGGTTGGGTTAGGTTACGTTATATTACGTTATTAATGTATATAAATGTCCCACGGAGACGTAGAGTCCAACAAGCCAGGAATGTGGTCAAATATTACCGCCGAGATGTATGATTGGGTTAGGTGATGTTATATTACGTTATTGATGTATATAAAGGTCCCACGGAGACGTAGAGGCCAACTCGCCAGGAATGTTGTCAAGTATTACCGCCGAGATGATAGGTTGGGTTAGGTTACGTTATATTACGTTATTGATGTATATGAAGGTCCCACGGAGACGTAGAGTCCAACAAGCCAGGAATGTGGTCAAATATTACCGCCGAGATGTTAGGTTGGGTTAGGTTAGGTTATATTACGTTATTGATGTATATAAAGGTCTCACGGAGACGTAGAGGCCAACTCGCCAGGAATGTTGTCAAGTATTACCGCCGAGATGTTAGTTTGGGTTAGGTTAGGTTATATTACATTATTGATGTATATAAATGTCCCACGGAGTCATAGAGGCCAACAGGACAGGAATGTGGTCAAATATTACCGCCGAGATGTTAGGTTGGGTTAGGTTAGGTTATATGACGTTATTGATGTATATAAAGGTCCCACGGAGACGTAGATGCCAACTCGCCAGGAATGTTTTCACATATTACCGCCGAGATGTTAGGTTGGGTTAGGTTAGGTTATATTACGTTATTGATGTATATAAAGGTCCCACGGAGATGGAGAAGCCGACTCGCCAGGAATGTTGTTAAATATTACCGCTGAGATGTTAGGTTGGGTTAGGTTAGGTTATATTACGTTATTGATGTATATAAAGATCCCACGGAGACGTAGAGGCCAACTCGCCAGGTATGTTGTCAAATATTACCGCCGAGATGTTAGGTTGGGTTAGGTTAGGTTATATTACGTTATAGATGTATATAAAGATCCCACGGAGACGTAGAGGCCAACTCGCCAGGAATGTTGTCAAGTATTACCGCCGAGATGTTAGGTTGGGTTAGGTTAGGTTATATTACGTGATTGATGTATATAAAGGTCCCACGGTGACGTAGATGCCAACTCGCCAGGAATGTTTTCAAATATTACCGCCGAAATGTTAGGTTGGGTTAGGTTAGGATATATTACGTTATTGATGTATATAAAGGTCCCACGGAGACGTAGAGTCCAACAAGCCAGGAATGTTGTCAAGTATTACCGCCGACATGTTAGGTTGGGTTAGGTTAGGTTATATTTCGTTATTGATGTATATGAAGGTCCCACGGAGACGTAGACTCCAACTAGCCAGGTATGTTGTCAAATAATACCGCCGAGATGTTAGGTTGGGTTAGGTTAGGTTATATTACGTTATTGATGTATAGAAAGGTCCCACGGAGACGTAGAGGCCAACAAGCCAGGAATGTGGTCAAATATTACCACCGAGATATTAGGTTGGGTTAGGTTAGGTTATATGACGTTATTGATGTATATAAAGGTCCCACGGAGACGTAGATGCCAACTCGCCAGGAATGTTTTCACATATTACCGCCGAGATGTTAGGTTGGGTTAGGTTAGGTTATATTACGTTATTGATGTATATAAAGGTCCCACGGAGATGGAGAAGCCGACTCGCCAGGAATGTTGTTAAATATTACCGCTGAGATGTTAGGTTGGGTTAGGTTAGGTTATATTACGTTATTGATGTATATAAAGATCCCACGGAGACGTAGAGGCCAAATCGCCAGGTATGTTGTCAAATATTACCGCCGAGATGTTAGGTTGGGTTAGGTTAGGTTATATTACGTTATAGATGAATATAAAGATCCCACGGAGACGTAGAGGCCAACTCGCCAGGAATGTTGTCAAGTATTACCGCCGAGATGTTAGGTTGGGTTAGGTTAGGTTATATTACGTGATTGATGTATATAAAGGTCCCACGGTGACGTAGATGCCAACTCGCCAGGAATGTTTTCAAATATTACCGCCGAAATGTTAGGTTGGGTTAGGTTAGGATATATTACGTTATTGATGTATATAAAGGTCCCACGGAGACGTAGAGTCCAACAAGCCAGGAATGTTGTCAAGTATTACCGCCGAGATGTTAGGTTGGGTTAGGTTAGGTTATATTACGTTATTGATGTATATAAAGATCCCACGGAGACGTAGAGGCCAACTCGCCAGGTATGTTGTCAAATATTACCGCCGAGATGTTAGGTTGGGTTAGGTTAGGTTATATTACGTTATAGATGTATATAAAGATCCCACGGAGACGTAGAGGCCAACTCGCCAGGAATGTTGTCAAGTATTACCGCCGAGATGTTAGGTTGGGTTAGGTTAGGTTATATTACGTGATTGATGTATATAAAGGTCCCACGGTGACGTAGATGCCAACTCGCCAGGAATGTTTTCAAATATTACCGCCGAGATGTTAGGTTGGGTTAGGTTAGGATATATTACGTTATTGATGTATATAAATGTCCCACGGAGACGTAGATGCCAACTCGACAGGAATGTTGTCAAGTATTACCGCCGAGATGTTAGGTTGGGTCAGGTTAGGTTATATTACGTTATTGATGTATATAAAGGTCCCACGGAGACATAGAGGCCAACAAGACAGGAATGTGGTCAAATATTACCGCCGGTATGTTAGGTTGGGTTAGGTTAGGTTATATTACGTTATTGATGTATATAAATGTCCCACGGAGACGTAGATGCCAACTCGCCAGGAATGTCTTCAAGTATTACCGCCGAGATGATAGGTTGGGTTAGGTTACGTTATATTACGTTATTAATGTATATAAATGTCCCACGGAGACGTAGAGTCCAACAAGCCAGGAATGTGGTCCAATATTACCGCCGAGATGTATGATTGGGTTAGGTGATGTTATATTACGTTATTGATGTATATAAAGGTCCCACGGAGACGTAGAGGCCAACTCGCCAGGAATGTTGTCAAGTATTACCGCCGAGATGATAGGTTGGGTTAGGTTACGTTATATTACGTTATTGATGTATATGAAGGTCAAACGGAGACGTAGAGGCCAACTCGCCAGGAATGTTTTCAAATATTACCGCCGTGATGTTAGGTTGGGTTAGGTTAGGTTATATTACGTTATTGATGTATACAATGATCCCACGGAGACGTAGAGGTCAACTCGCTAGGTATGTTTTCTAATATTACCGCCGGGATGTTAGGTTGGGTTAGGTTATGTTATATTACGTTATAGATGTATATAAAGGTCCCACGGAGACGTAGAGTCCAACAAGCCAGGAATGTGGTCAAATATTACCGCCGAGATGTTAGGTTGGGTTAGGTTAGGTTATATTACGTTATTCATGTATATAAAGGTCCCACGGAGATGGAGAAGCCGACTCGCCAGGAATGTTGTTAAATATTACCGCTGAGATGTTAGGTTGGGTTAGGTTAGGTTATATTACGTTATTGATGTATATAAAGATCCCACGGAGACGTAGAGGCCAACTCGCCAGGTATGTTGTCAAATATTACCGCCGAGATGTTAGGTTGGGTTAGGTTAGGTTATATTACGTTATAGATGTATATAAAGATCCCACGGAGACGTAGAGGCCAACTCGCCAGGAATGTTGTCAAGTATTACCGCCGAGATGTTAGGTTGGGTTAGGTTAGGTTATATTACGTGATTGATGTATATAAAGGTCCCACGGTGACGTAGATGCCAACTCGCCAGGAATGTTTTCAAATATTACCGCCGAGATGTTAGGTTGGGTTAGGTTAGGATATATTACGTTATTGATGTATATAAATGTCCCACGGAGACGTAGATGCCAACTCGCCAGGAATGTTTTCAAATATTACCGCCGAGATGTTAGGATGGGTTAGGTTAGGTTATATTACGTTATAGATGTATATAAAGATCCCACGGAGACGTAGAGGCCAACTCGCCAGGAATGTTGTCAAGTATTACCGCCGAGATGTTAGGTTGGGTCAGGTTAGGTTATATTACGTTATTGATGTATATAAAGGTCCCACGGAGACATAGAGGCCTCCAAGACAGGAATGTGTTCAAATATTACCGCCGGTATGTTAGGTTGGGTTAGGTTAGGTTATATTACGTTATTGATGTATATCAAGATCCCACGGAGACGTAGGGGCCAACTCGCCAGGAATGTTGACAAATGTTACCGCCGAGATGATAGGTTAGGTTAGGTTAGGTTATATTTCGTTATTGATGTATATGAAGGTCCCACGGAGACGTAGACTCCAACTAGCCAGGTATGTTGTCAAATAATACCGCCGAGATGTTAGGTTGGGTTAGGTTAGGTTATATTACGATATTGATGTATAGAAAGGTCCCACGGAGACGTAGAGGCCAACAAGCCAGGAATGTGGGCAAATATTATCGCCGAGAGGTTAGGTTGGGTTAGGTTAGGTTACATTACGTTATTGATATATAAAGGTCCCACGGAGACGAGGAAGCTAACTCGCCAGGAATGTTGTCAAATATTAGCGCCGATATGATAGGTTGGGTTAGGTTACGTTATATTACGTTATTGATGTATATGAAGGTCAAACGGAGACGTAGAGGCCAACAAGCCAGGAATGTGGTCAAATATTACCGCCGAAATGTTATCTTGGGTTAGGTTAGGTTATATTACGTTATTGATGTATACAAAGGTCCCACGCAGACACAGAGGCCAACAAGACAGGAATGTGGTCAAATATTACCGCCGAGATATTAGGTTGGGTTAGGTTAGGTTATATGACGTTATTGATGTATATAAAGGTCCCACGGAGACGTAGATGCCAACTCGCCAGGAATGTTTTCACATATTACCGCCGAGATGTTAGGTTGAGTTAGGTTAGGTTATATTACGTTATTGATGTATATAAAGGTCCCACGGAGATGGAGAAGCCGACTCGCCAGGAATGTTGTTAAATATTACCGCTGAGATGTTAGGTTGGGTTAGGTTAGGTTATATTACGTTATTGATGTATATAAAGATCCCACGGAGACGTAGAGGCCAACTCGCCAGGTATGTTGTCAAATATTACCGCCGAGATGTTAGGTTGGGTTAGGTTAGGTTATATTACGTTATAGATGTATATAAAGATCCCACGGAGACGTAGAGGCCAACTCGCCAGGAATGTTGTCAAGTATTACCGCCGAGATGTTAGGTTGGGTTAGGTTAGGTTATATTACGTGATTGATGTATATAAAGGTCCCACGGTGACGTAGATGCCAACTCGCCAGGAATGTTTTCAAATATTACCGCCGAGATGTTAGGTTGGGTTAGGTTAGGATATATTACGTTATTGATGTATATAAATGTCCCACGGAGACGTAGATGCCAACTCGCCAGGAATGTTTTCAAATATTACCGCCGAGATGTTAGGATGGGTTAGGTTATGTTATATTACGTTATAGATGTATATAAAGATCCCACGGAGACGTAGAGGCCAACTCGCCAGGAATGTTGTCAAGTATTACCGCCGAGATGTTAGGTTGGGTCAGGTTAGGTTATATTACGTTATTGATGTATATAAAGGTCCCACGGAGACATAGACGCCTCCAAGACAGGAATGTGTTCAAATATTACCGCCGGTATGTTAGGTTGGGTTAGGTTAGGTTATATTACGTTATTGATGTATATAAATGTCCCACGGAGACGTAGATGCCAACTCGCCAGGAATGTCTTCAAGTATTACCGCCGAGATGATAGGTTGGGTTAGGTTACGTTATATTACGTTATTGATGTATATGAAGGTCAAACGGAGACGTAGAGGCCAACTCGCCAGGAATGTTTTCAAATATTACCGCCGTGATGTTAGGTTGGGTTAGGTTATGTTATATTACGTTATTGATGTATACAATGATCCCACGGTGACGTAGAGGTCAACTCGCTAGGTATGTTTTCTAATATTACCGCCGGGATGTTAGGTTGGGTTAGGTTATGTTATATTACGTTATAGATGTATATAAAGGTCCCACGGAGACGTAGAGTCCAACAAGCCAGGAATGTGGTCCAATATTACCGCCGAGATGTATGATTGGGTTAGGTGATGTTATATTACGTTATTGATGTATATAAAGGTCCCACGGAGACGTAGAGGCCAACTCGCCAGGAATGTTGTCAAGTATTACCGCCGAGATGATAGGTTGGGTTAGGTTACGTTATATTACGTTATTGATGTATATGAAGGTCAAACGGAGACGTAGAGGCCAACTCGCCAGGAATGTTTTCAAATATTACCGCCGTGATGTTAGGTTGGGTTAGGTTAGGTTATATTACGTTATTGATGTATACAATGATCCCACGGAGACGTAGAGGTCAACTCGCTAGGTATGTTTTCTAATATTACCGCCGGGATGTTAGGTTGGGTTAGGTTATGTTATATTACGTTATAGATGTATATAAAGGTCCCACGGAGACGTAGAGTCCAACAAGCCAGGAATGTGGTCAAATATTACCGCCGAGATGTTAGGTTGGGTTAGGTTAGGTTATATTACGTTATTCATGTATATAAAGGTCCCACGGAGATGGAGAAGCCGACTCGCCAGGAATGTTGTTAAATATTACCGCTGAGATGTTAGGTTGGGTTAGGTTAGGTTATATTACGTTATTGATGTATATAAAGATCCCACGGAGACGTAGAGGCCAACTCGCCAGGTATGTTGTCAAATATTACCGCCGAGATGTTAGGTTGGGTTAGGTTAGGTTATATTACGTTATAGATGTATATAAAGATCCCACGGAGACGTAGAGGCCAACTCGCCAGGAATGTTGTCAAGTATTACCGCCGAGATGTTAGGTTGGGTTAGGTTAGGTTATATTACGTGATTGATGTATATAAAGGTCCCACGGTGACGTAGATGCCAACTCGCCAGGAATGTTTTCAAATATTACCGCCGAGATGTTAGGTTGGGTTAGGTTAGGATATATTACGTTATTGATGTATATAAATGTCCCACGGAGACGTAGATGCCAACTCGCCAGGAATGTTTTCAAATATTACCGCCGAGATGTTAGGATGGGTTAGGTTAGGTTATATTACGTTATAGATGTATATAAAGATCCCACGGAGACGTAGAGGCCAACTCGCCAGGAATGTTGTCAAGTATTACCGCCGAGATGTTAGGTTGGGTCAGGTTAGGTTATATTACGTTATTGATGTATATAAAGGTCCCACGGAGACATAGAGGCCTCCAAGACAGGAATGTGTTCAAATATTACCGCCGGTATGTTAGGTTGGGTTAGGTTAGGTTATATTACGTTATTGATGTATATCAAGATCCCACGGAGACGTAGGGGCCAACTCGCCAGGAATGTTGACAAATGTTACCGCCGAGATGATAGGTTAGGTTAGGTTAGGTTATATTTCGTTATTGATGTATATGAAGGTCCCACGGAGACGTAGACTCCAACTAGCCAGGTATGTTGTCAAATAATACCGCCGAGATGTTAGGTTGGGTTAGGTTAGGTTATATTACGATATTGATGTATAGAAAGGTCCCACGGAGACGTAGAGGCCAACAAGCCAGGAATGTGGGCAAATATTATCGCCGAGAGGTTAGGTTGGGTTAGGTTAGGTTACATTACGTTATTGATATATAAAGGTCCCACGGAGACGAGGAAGCTAACTCGCCAGGAATGTTGTCAAATATTAGCGCCGATATGATAGGTTGGGTTAGGTTACGTTATATTACGTTATTGATGTATATGAAGGTCAAACGGAGACGTAGAGGCCAACAAGCCAGGAATGTGGTCAAATATTACCGCCGAAATGTTATCTTGGGTTAGGTTAGGTTATATTACGTTATTGATGTATACAAAGGTCCCACGCAGACACAGAGGCCAACAAGACAGGAATGTGGTCAAATATTACCGCCGAGATATTAGGTTGGGTTAGGTTAGGTTATATGACGTTATTGATGTATATAAAGGTCCCACGGAGACGTAGATGCCAACTCGCCAGGAATGTTTTCACATATTACCGCCGAGATGTTAGGTTGAGTTAGGTTAGGTTATATTACGTTATTGATGTATATAAAGGTCCCACGGAGATGGAGAAGCCGACTCGCCAGGAATGTTGTTAAATATTACCGCTGAGATGTTAGGTTGGGTTAGGTTAGGTTATATTACGTTATTGATGTATATAAAGATCCCACGGAGACGTAGAGGCCAACTCGCCAGGTATGTTGTCAAATATTACCGCCGAGATGTTAGGTGGGGTTAGGTTAGGTTATATTACGTTATAGATGTATATAAAGATCCCACGGAGACGTAGAGGCCAACTCGCCAGGAATGTTGTCAAGTATTACCGCCGAGATGTTAGGTTGGGTTAGGTTAGGTTATATTACGTGATTGATGTATATAAAGGTCCCACGGTGACGTAGATGCCAACTCGCCAGGAATGTTTTCAAATATTACCGCCGAGATGTTAGGTTGGGTTAGGTTAGGATATATTACGTTATTGATGTATATAAATGTCCCACGGAGACGTAGATGCCAACTCGCCAGGAATGTTTTCAAATATTACCGCCGAGATGTTAGGATGGGTTAGGTTATGTTATATTACGTTATAGATGTATATAAAGATCCCACGGAGACGTAGAGGCCAACTCGCCAGGAATGTTGTCAAGTATTACCGCCGAGATGTTAGGTTGGGTCAGGTTAGGTTATATTACGTTATTGATGTATATAAAGGTCCCACGGAGACATAGACGCCTCCAAGACAGGAATGTGTTCAAATATTACCGCCGGTATGTTAGGTTGGGTTAGGTTAGGTTATATTACGTTATTGATGTATATAAATGTCCCACGGAGACGTAGATGCCAACTCGCCAGGAATGTCTTCAAGTATTACCGCCGAGATGATAGGTTGGGTTAGGTTACGTTATATTACGTTATTGATGTATATGAAGGTCAAACGGAGACGTAGAGGCCAACTCGCCAGGAATGTTTTCAAATATTACCGCCGTGATGTTAGGTTGGGTTAGGTTAGGTTATATTACGTTATTGATGTATACAATGATCCCACGGAGACGTAGAGGTCAACTCGCTAGGTATGTTTTCTAATATTACCGCCGGGATGTTAGGTTGGGTTAGGTTATGTTATATTACGTTATAGATGTATATAAAGGTCCCACGGAGACGTAGAGTCCAACAAGCCAGGAATGTGGTCAAATATTACCGCCGAGATGTATGATTGGGTTAGGTGATGTTATATTACGTTATTGATGTATATAAAGGTCCCACGGAGACGTAGAGGCCAACTCGCCAGGAATGTTGTCAAGTATTACCGCCGAGATGATAGGTTGGGTTAGGTTACGTTATATTACGTTATTGATGTATATGAAGGTCCCACGGAGACGTAGAGTCCAACAAGCCAGGAATGTGGTCAAATATTACCGCCGAGATGTTAGGTTGGGTTAGGTTAGGTTATATTACGTTATTGATGTATATAAAGGTCTCACGGAGACGTAGAGGCCAACTCGCCAGGAATGTTGTCAAGTATTACCGCCGAGATGTTAGTTTGGGTTAGGTTAGGTTATATTACATTATTGATGTATATAAATGTCCCACGGAGTCATAGAGGCCAACAGGACAGGAATGTGGTCAAATATTACCGCCGAGGTGTTAGGTTGGGTTAGGTTAGGTTATATTACGTTATTGATGTATATCAAGATCCCACGGAGACATAGAGGCCAACTCGCCAGGAATGTTGACAAATGTTACCGCCGAGATGATAGGTTAGGTTAGGTTAGGTTATATTTCGTTATTGATGTATATGAAGGTCCCACGGAGACGTAGACTCCAACTAGCCAGGTATGTTGTCAAATAATACCGCCGAGATGTTAGGTTGGGTTAGGTTAGGTTATATTACGTTATTGATGTATAGAAAGGTCCCACGGAGACGTAGAGGCCAACAAGCCAGGAATGTGGTCAAATATTACCACCGAGATATTAGGTTGGGTTAGGTTAGGTTATATGACGTTATTGATGTATATAAAGGTCCCACGGAGACGTAGATGCCAACTCGCCAGGAATGTTTTCACATATTACCGCCGAGATGTTAGGTTGGGTTAGGTTAGGTTATATTACGTTATTGATGTATATAAAGGTCCCACGGAGATGGAGAAGCCGACTCGCCAGGAATGTTGTTAAATATTACCGCTGAGATGTTAGGTTGGGTTAGGTTAGGTTATATTACGTTATTGATGTATATAAAGATCCCACGGAGACGTAAAGGCCAACTCGCCAGGTATGTTGTCAAATATTACCGCCGAGATGTTAGGTTGGGTTAGGTTAGGTTATATTACGTTATAGATGTATATAAAGATCCCACGGAGACGTAGAGGCCAACTCGCCAGGAATGTTGTCAAGTATTACCGCCGAGATGTTAGGTTGGGTTAGGTTAGGTTATATTACGTGATTGATGTATATAAAAGTCCCACGGTGACGTAGATGCCAACTAGCCAGGTATGTTGTCAAATAATACCGCCGAGATGTTAGGTTGGGTTAGGTTAGGTTATATTACGTTATTGATGTATAGAAAGGTCCCACGGAGACGTAGAGGCCAACAAGCCAGGAATGTGGTCAAATATTACCACCGAGATATTAGGTTGGGTTAGGTTAGGTTATATGACGTTATTGATGTATATAAAGGTCCCACGGAGACGTAGATGCCAACTCGCCAGGAATGTTTTCACATATTACCGCCGAGATGTTAGGTTGGGTTAGGTTAGGTTATATTACGTTATTGATGTATATAAAGGTCCCACGGAGATGGAGAAGCCGACTCGCCAGGAATGTTGTTAAATATTACCGCTGAGATGTTAGGTTGGGTTAGGTTAGGTTATATTACGTTATTGATGTATATAAAGATCCCACGGAGACGTAGAGGCCAACTCGCCAGGTATGTTGTCAAATATTACCGCCGAGATGTTAGGTTGGGTTAGGTTAGGTTATATTACGTTATAGATGTATATAAAGATCCCACGGAGACGTAGAGGCCAACTCGCCAGGAATGTTGTCAAGTATTACCGCCGAGATGTTAGGTTGGGTTAGGTTAGGTTATATTACGTGATTGATGTATATAAAGGTCCCACGGTGACGTAGATGCCAACTCGCCAGGAATGTTTTCAAATATTACCGCCGAAATGTTAGGTTGGGTTAGGTTAGGATATATTACGTTATTGATGTATATAAAGGTCCCACGGAGACGTAGAGTCCAACAAGCCAGGAATGTTGTCAAGTATTACCGCCGAGATGTTAGGTTGGGTTAGGTTAGGTTATATTACGTTATTGATGTATATAAAGATCCCACGGAGACGTAGAGGCCAACTCGCCAGGTATGTTGTCAAATATTACCGCCGAGATGTTAGGTTGGGTTAGGTTAGGTTATATTACGTTATAGATGTATATAAAGATCCCACGGAGACGTAGAGGCCAACTCGCCAGGAATGTTGTCAAGTATTACCGCCGAGATGTTAGGTTGGGTTAGGTTAGGTTATATTACGTGATTGATGTATATAAAGGTCCCACGGTGACGTAGATGCCAACTCGCCAGGAATGTTTTCAAATATTACCGCCGAGATGTTAGGTTGGGTTAGGTTAGGATATATTACGTTATTGATGTATATAAATGTCCCACGGAGACGTAGATGCCAACTCGCCAGGAATGTTGTCAAGTATTACCGCCGAGATGTTAGGTTGGGTCAGGTTAGGTTATATTACGTTATTGATGTATATAAAGGTCCCACGGAGACATAGAGGCCAACAAGACAGGAATGTGGTCAAATATTACCGCCGGTATGTTAGGTTGGGTTAGGTTAGGTTATATTACGTTATTGATGTATATAAATGTCCCACGGAGACGTAGATGCCAACTCGCCAGGAATGTCTTCAAGTATTACCGCCGAGATGATAGGTTGGGTTAGGTTACGTTATATTACGTTATTAATGTATATAAATGTCCCACGGAGACGTAGAGTCCAACAAGCCAGGAATGTGGTCAAATATTACCGCCGAGATGTATGATTGGGTTAGGTGATGTTATATTACGTTATTGATGTATATAAAGGTCCCACGGAGACGTAGAGGCCAACTCGCCAGGAATGTTGTCAAGTATTACCGCCGAGATGATAGGTTGGGTTAGGTTACGTTATATTACGTTATTGATGTATATGAAGGTCAAACGGAGACGTAGAGGCCAACTCGCCAGGAATGTTTTCAAATATTACCGCCGTGATGTTAGTTTGGGTTAGGTTAGGTTATATTACGTTATTGATGTATACAATGATCCCACGGAGACGTAGAGGTCAACTCGCTAGGTATGTTTTCTAATATTACCGCCGGGATGTTAGGTTGGGTTAGGTTATGTTATATTACGTTATAGATGTATATAAAGGTCGCACGGAGACGTAGAGTCCAACAAGCCAGGAATGTGGTCAAATATTACCGCCGAGATGTTAGGTTGGGTTAGGTTAGGTTATATTACGTTATTCATGTATATAAAGGTCCCACGGAGATGGAGAAGCCGACTCGCCAGGAATGTTGTTAAATATTACCGCTGAGATGTTAGGTTGGGTTAGGTTAGGTTATATTACGTTATTGATGTATATAAAGATCCCACGGAGACGTAGAGGCCAACTCGCCAGGTATGTTGTCAAATATTACCGCCGAGATGTTAGGTTGGGTTAGGTTAGGTTATATTACGTTATAGATGTATATAAAGATCCCACGGAGACGTAGAGGCCAACTCGCCAGGAATGTTGTCAAGTATTACCGCCGAGATGTTAGGTTGGGTTAGGTTAGGTTATATTACGTGATAGATGTATATAAAGGTCCCACGGTGACGTAGATGCCAACTCGCCAGGAATGTTTTCAAATATTACCGCCGAGATGTTAGGTTGGGTTAGGTTAGGATATATTACGTTATTGATGTATATAAATGTCCCACGGAGACGTAGATGCCAACTCGCCAGGAATGTTTTCAAATATTACCGCCGAGATGTTAGGATGGGTTAGGTTAGGTTATATTACGTTACAGATGTATATAAAGATCCCACGGAGACGTAGAGGCCAACTCGCCAGGAATGTTGTCAAGTATTACCGCCGAGATGTTAGGTTGGGTCAGGTTAGGTTATATTACGTTATTGATGTATATAAAGGTCCCACGGAGACATAGAGGCCTCCAAGACAGGAATGTGTTCAAATATTACCGCCGGTATGTTAGGTTGGGTTAGGTTAGGTTATATTACGTTATTGATGTATATCAAGATCCCACGGAGACGTAGGGGCCAACTCGCCAGGAATGTTGACAAATGTTACCGCCGAGATGATAGGTTAGGTTAGGTTAGGTTATATTTCGTTATTGATGTATATGAAGGTCCCACGGAGACGTAGACTCCAACTAGCCAGGTATGTTGTCAAATAATACCGCCGAGATGTTAGGTTGGGTTAGGTTAGGTTATATTACGTTATTGATGTATAGAAAGGTCCCACGGAGACGTAGAGGCCAACAAGCCAGGAATGTGGTCAAATATTACCACCGAGATATTAGGTTGGGTTAGGTTAGGTTATATGACGTTATTGATGTATATAAAGGTCCCACGGAGACGTAGATGCCAACTCGCCAGGAATGTTTTCACATATTACCGCCGAGATGTTAGGTTGGGTTAGGTTAGGTTATATTACGTTATTGATGTATATAAAGGTCCCACGGAGATGGAGAAGCCGACTCGCCAGGAATGTTGTTAAATATTACCGCTGAGATGTTAGGTTGGGTTAGGTTAGGTTATATTACGTTATTGATGTATATAAAGATCCCACGGAGACGTAAAGGCCAACTCGCCAGGTATGTTGTCAAATATTACCGCCGAGATGTTAGGTTGGGTTAGGTTAGGTTATATTACGTTATAGATGTATATAAAGATCCCACGGAGACGTAGAGGCCAACTCGCCAGGAATGTTGTCAAGTATTACCGCCGAGATGTTAGGTTGGGTTAGGTTAGGTTATATTACGTGATTGATGTATATAAAGGTCCCACGGTGACGTAGATGCCAACTCGCCAGGAATGTTTTCAAATATTACCGCCGAAATGTTAGGTTGGGTTAGGTTAGGATATATTACGTTATTGATGTATATAAAGGTCCCACGGAGACGTAGAGTCCAACAAGCCAGGAATGTTGTCAAGTATTACCGCCGAGATGTTAGGTTGGGTTAGGTTAGGTTATATTTCGTTATTGATGTATATGAAGGTCCCACGGAGACGTAGACTCCAACTAGCCAGGTATGTTGTCAAATAATACCGCCGAGATGTTAGGTTGGGTTAGGTTAGGTTATATTACGTTATTGATGTATAGAAAGGTCCCACGGAGACGTAGAGGCCAACAAGCCAGGAATGTGGTCAAATATTACCACCGAGATATTAGGTTGGGTTAGGTTAGGTTATATGACGTTATTGATGTATATAAAGGTCCCACGGAGACGTAGATGCCAACTCGCCAGGAATGTTTTCACATATTACCGCCGAGATGTTAGGTTGGGTTAGGTTAGGTTATATTACGTTATTGATGTATATAAAGGTCCCACGGAGATGGAGAAGCCGACTCGCCAGGAATGTTGTTAAATATTACCGCTGAGATGTTAGGTTGGGTTAGGTTAGGTTATATTACGTTATTGATGTATATAAAGATCCCACGGAGACGTAGAGGCCAACTCGCCAGGTATGTTGTCAAATATTACCGCCGAGATGTTAGGTTGGGTTAGGTTAGGTTATATTACGTTATAGATGTATATAAAGATCCCACGGAGACGTAGAGGCCAACTCGCCAGGTATGTTGTCAAATATTACCGCCGAGATGTTAGGTTGGGTTAGGTTAGGTTATATTACGTTATAGATGTATATAAAGATCCCACGGAGACGTAGAGGCCAACTCGCCAGGAATGTTGTCAAGTATTACCGCCGAGATGTTAGGTTGGGTTAGGTTAGGTTATATTACGTGATTGATGTATATAAAGGTCCCACGGTGACGTAGATGCCAACTCGCCAGGAATGTTTTCAAATATTACCGCCGAGATGTTAGGTTGGGTTAGGTTAGGATATATTACGTTATTGATGTATATAAATGTCCCACGGAGACGTAGATGCCAACTCGCCAGGAATGTTTTCAAATATTACCGCCGAGATGTTAGGATGGGTTAGGTTATGTTATATTACGTTATAGATGTATATAAAGATCCCACGGAGACGTAGAGGCCAACTCGCCAGGAATGTTGTCAAGTATTACCGCCGAGATGTTAGGTTGGGTCAGGTTAGGTTATATTACGTTATTGATGTATATAAACGTCCCACGGAGACATAGACGCCTCCAAGACAGGAATGTGTTCAAATATTACCGCCGGTATGTTAGGTTGGGTTAGGTTAGGTTATATTACGTTATTGATGTATATAAATGTCCCACGGAGACGTAGATGCCAACTCGCCAGGAATGTCTTCAAGTATTACCGCCGAGATGATAGGTTGGGTTAGGTTACGTTATATTACGTTATTGATGTATATGAAGGTCAAACGGAGACGTAGAGGCCAACTCGCCAGGAATGTTTTCAAATATTACCGCCGTGATGTTAGGTTGGGTTAGGTTAGGTTATATTACGTTATTGATGTATACAATGATCCCACGGAGACGTAGAGGTCAACTCGCTAGGTATGTTTTCTAATATTACCGCCGGGATGTTAGGTTGGGTTAGGTTATGTTATATTACGTTATAGATGTATATAAAGGTCCCACGGAGACGTAGAGTCCAACAAGCCAGGAATGTGGTCAAATATTACCGCCGAGATGTTAGGTTGGGTTAGGTTAGGTTATATTCCGTTATTCATGTATATAAAGGTCTCACGGAGACGTAGAGGCCAACTCCCCAGGAATGTTGTCAAGTATTACCGCCGAGATGTTAGTTTGGGTTAGGTTAGGTTATATTACATTATTGATGTATATAAATGTCCCACGGAGTCATAGAGGCCAACAGGACAGGAATGTGGTCAAATATTACCGCCGAGGTGTTAGGTTGGGTTAGGTTAGGTTATATTACGTGATTGATGTATATAAAGGTCCCACGGTGACGTAGATGCCAACTCGCCAGGAATGTTTTCAAATATTACCGCCGAAATGTTAGGTTGGGTTAGGTTAGGATATATTACGTTATTGATGTATATAAAGGTCCCACGGAGACGTAGAGTCCAACAAGCCAGGAATGTTGTCAAGTATTACCGCCGAGATGTTAGGTTGGGTTAGGTTAGGTTATATTTCGTTATTGATGTATATGAAGGTCCCACGGAGACGTAGACTCCAACTAGCCAGGTATGTTGTCAAATAATACCGCCGAGATGTTAGGTTGGGTTAGGTTAGGTTATATTACGTTATTGATGTATAGAAAGGTCCCACGGAGACGTAGAGGCCAACAAGCCAGGAATGTGGTCAAATATTACCACCGAGATATTAGGTTGGGTTAGGTTAGGTTATATGACGTTATTGATGTATATAAAGGTCCCACGGAGACGTAGATGCCAACTCGCCAGGAATGTTTTCACATATTACCGCCGAGATGTTAGGTTGGGTTAGGTTAGGTTATATTACGTTATTGATGTATATAAAGGTCCCACGGAGATGGAGAAGCCGACTCGCCAGGAATGTTGTTAAATATTACCGCTGAGATGTTAGGTTGGGTTAGGTTAGGTTATATTACGTTATTGATGTATATAAAGATCCCACGGAGACGTAGAGGCCAACTCGCCAGGTATGTTGTCAAATATTACCGCCGAGATGTTAGGTTGGGTTAGGTTAGGTTATATTACGTTATAGATGTATATAAAGATCCCACGGAGACGTAGAGGCCAACTCGCCAGGAATGTTGTCAAGTATTACCGCCGAGATGTTAGGTTGGGTTAGGTTAGGTTATATTACGTGATTGATGTATATAAAGGTCCCACGGTGACGTAGATGCCAACTCGCCAGGAATGTTTTCAAATATTACCGCCGAAATGTTAGGTTGGGTTAGGTTAGGATATATTACGTTATTGATGTATATAAAGGTCCCACGGAGACGTAGAGTCCAACAAGCCAGGAATGTTGTCAAGTATTACCGCCGAGATGTTAGGTTGGGTTAGGTTAGGTTATATTACGTTATTGATGTATATAAAGATCCCACGGAGACGTAGAGGCCAACTCGCCAGGTATGTTGTCAAATATTACCGCCGAGATGTTAGGTTGGGTTAGGTTAGGTTATATTACGTTATAGATGTATATAAAGATCCCACGGAGACGTAGAGGCCAACTCGCCAGGAATGTTGTCAAGTATTACCGCCGAGATGTTAGGTTGGGTTAGGTTAGGTTATATTACGTGATTGATGTATATAAAGGTCCCACGGTGTCGTAGATGCCAACTCGCCAGGAATGTTTTCAAATATTACCGCCGAGATGTTAGGTTGGGTTAGGTTAGGATATATTACGTTATTGATGTATATAAATGTCCCACGGAGACGTAGATGCCAACTCGCCAGGAATGTTGTCAAGTATTACCGCCGAGATGTTAGGTTGGGTCAGGTTAGGTTATATTACGTTATTGATGTATATAAAGGTCCCACGGAGACATAGAGGCCAACAAGACAGGAATGTGGTCAAATATTACCGCCGGTATGTTAGGTTGGGTTAGGTTAGGTTATATTACGTTATTGATGTATATAAATGTCCCACGGAGACGTAGATGCCAACTCGCCAGGAATGTCTTCAAGTATTACCGCCGAGATGATAGGTTGGGTTAGGTTACGTTATATTACGTTATTAATGTATATAAATGTCCCACGGAGACGTAGAGTCCAACAAGCCAGGAATGTGGTCAAATATTACCGCCGAGATGTATGATTGGGTTAGGTGATGTTATATTACGTTATTGATGTATATAAAGGTCCCACGGAGACGTAGAGGCCAACTCGCCAGGAATGTTGTCAAGTATTACCGCCGAGATGATAGGTTGGGTTAGGTTACGTTATATTACGTTATTGATGTATATGAAGGTCAAACGGAGACGTAGAGGCCAACTCGCCAGGAATGTTTTCAAATATTACCGCCGTGATGTTAGGTTGGGTTAGGTTAGGTTATATTACGTTATTGATGTATACAATGATCCCACGGAGACGTAGAGGTCAACTCGCTAGGTATGTTTTCTAATATTACCGCCGGGATGTTAGGTTGGGTTAGGTTATGTTATATTACGTTATAGATGTATATAAAGGTCGCACGGAGACGTAGAGTCCAACAAGCCAGGAATGTGGTCAAATATTACCGCCGAGATGTTAGGTTGGGTTAGGTTAGGTTATATTACGTTATTCATGTATATAAAGGTCCCACGGAGATGGAGAAGCCGACTCGCCAGGAATGTTGTTAAATATTACCGCTGAGATGTTAGGTTGGGTTAGGTTAGGTTATATTACGTTATTGATGTATATAAAGATCCCACGGAGACGTAGAGGCCAACTCGCCAGGTATGTTGTCAAATATTACCGCCGAGATGTTAGGTTGGGTTAGGTTAGGTTATATTACGTTATAGATGTATATAAAGATCCCACGGAGACGTAGAGGCCAACTCGCCAGGAATGTTGTCAAGTATTACCGCCGAGATGTTAGGTTGGGTTAGGTTAGGTTATATTACGTGATAGATGTATATAAAGGTCCCACGGTGACGTAGATGCCAACTCGCCAGGAATGTTTTCAAATATTACCCCCGAGATGTTAGGTTGGGTTAGGTTAGGATATATTACGTTATTGATGTATATAAATGTCCCACGGAGACGTAGATGCCAACTCGCCAGGAATGTTTTCAAATATTACCGCCGAGATGTTAGGATGGGTTAGGTTAGGTTATATTACGTTATAGATGTATATAAAGATCCCACGGAGACGTAGAGGCCAACTCGCCAGGAATGTTGTCAAGTATTACCGCCGAGATGTTAGGTTGGGTCAGGTTAGGTTATATTACGTTATTGATGTATATAAAGGTCCCACGGAGACATAGAGGCCTCCAAGACAGGAATGTGTTCAAATATTACCGCCGGTATGTTAGGTTGGGTTAGGTTAGGTTATATTACGTTATTGATGTATATCAAGATCCCACGGAGACGTAGGGGCCAACTCGCCAGGAATGTTGACAAATGTTACCGCCGAGATGATAGGTTAGGTTAGGTTAGGTTATATTTCGTTATTGATGTATATGAAGGTCCCACGGAGACGTAGACTCCAACTAGCCAGGTATGTTGTCAAATAATACCGCCGAGATGTTAGGTTGGGTTAGGTTAGGTTATATTACGTTATTGATGTATAGAAAGGTCCCACGGAGACGTAGAGGCCAACAAGCCAGGAATGTGGGCAAATATTATCGCCGAGAGGTTAGGTTGGGTTAGGTTAGGTTACATTACGTTATTGATATATAAAGGTCCCACGGAGACGAGGAAGCTAACTCGCCAGGAATGTTGTCAAATATTAGCGCCGATATGATAGGTTGGGTTAGGTTACGTTATATTACGTTATTGATGTATATGAAGGTCAAACGGAGACGTAGAGGCCAACAAGCCAGGAATGTGGTCAAATATTACCGCCGAGATGTTATCTTGGGTTAGGTTAGGTTATATTACGTTATTGATGTATACAAAGGTCCCACGCAGACACAGAGGCCAACAAGACAGGAATGTGGTCAAATATTACCGCCGAGATATTAGGTTGGGTTAGGTTAGGTTATATGACGTTATTGATGTATATAAAGGTCCCACGGAGACGTAGATGCCAACTCGCCAGGAATGTTTTCACATATTACCGCCGAGATGTTAGGTTGAGTTAGGTTAGGTTATATTACGTTATTGATGTATATAAAGGTCCCACGGAGATGGAGAAGCCGACTCGCCAGGAATGTTGTTAAATATTACCGCTGAGATGTTAGGTTGGGTTAGGTTAGGTTATATTACGTTATTGATGTATATAAAGATCCCACGGAGACGTAGAGGCCAACTCGCCAGGTATGTTGTCAAATATTACCGCCGAGATGTTAGGTTGGGTTAGGTTAGGTTATATTACGTTATAGATGTATATAAAGATCCCACGGAGACGTAGAGGCCAACTCGCCAGGAATGTTGTCAAGTATTACCGCCGAGATGTTAGGTTGGGTTAGGTTAGGTTATATTACGTGATTGATGTATATAAAGGTCCCACGGTGACGTAGATGCCAACTCGCCAGGAATGTTTTCAAATATTACCGCCGAGATGTTAGGTTGGGTTAGGTTAGGATATATTACGTTATTGATGTATATAAATGTCCCACGGAGACGTAGATGCCAACTCGCCAGGAATGTTTTCAAATATTACCGCCGAGATGTTAGGATGGGTTAGGTTATGTTATATTACGTTATAGATGTATATAAAGATCCCACGGAGACGTAGAGGCCAACTCGCCAGGAATGTTGTCAAGTATTACCGCCGAGATGTTAGGTTGGGTCAGGTTAGGTTATATTACGTTATTGATGTATATAAAGGTCCCACGGAGACATAGACGCCTCCAAGACAGGAATGTGTTCAAATATTACCGCCGGTATGTTAGGTTGGGTTAGGTTAGGTTATATTACGTTATTGATGTATATAAATGTCCCACGGAGACGTAGATGCCAACTCGCCAGGAATGTCTTCAAGTATTACCGCCGAGATGATAGGTTGGGTTAGGTTACGTTATATTACGTTATTGATGTATATGAAGGTCAAACGGAGACGTAGAGGCCAACTCGCCAGGAATGTTTTCAAATATTACCGCCGTGATGTTAGGTTGGGTTAGGTTAGGTTATATTACGTTATTGATGTATACAATGATCCCACGGAGACGTAGAGGTCAACTCGCTAGGTATGTTTTCTAATATTACCGCCGGGATGTTAGGTTGGGTTAGGTTATGTTATATTACGTTATAGATGTATATAAAGGTCCCACGGAGACGTAGAGTCCAACAAGCCAGGAATGTGGTCAAATATTACCGCCGAGATGTTAGGTTGGGTTAGGTTAGGTTATATTCCGTTATTCATGTATATAAAGGTCTCACGGAGACGTAGAGGCCAACTCCCCAGGAATGTTGTCAAGTATTACCGCCGAGATGTTAGTTTGGGTTAGGTTAGGTTATATTACATTATTGATGTATATAAATGTCCCACGGAGTCATAGAGGCCAACAGGACAGGAATGTGGTCAAATATTACCGCCGAGGTGTTAGGTTGGGTTAGGTTAGGTTATATTACGTTATTGATGTATATCAAGATCCCACGGAGACGTAGAGGCCAACTCGCCAGGAATGTTGACAAATGTTACCGCCGAGATGATAGGTTAGGTTAGCTTAGGTTATATTTCGTTATTGATGTATATGAAGGTCCCACGGAGACGTAGACTCCAACTAGCCAGGTATGTTGTCAAATAATACCGCCGAGATGTTAGGTTGGGTTAGGTTAGGTTATATTACGTTATTGATGTATAGAAAGGTCCCACGGAGACGTAGAGGCCAACAAGCCAGGAATGTGGGCAAATATTATCGCCGAGAGGTTAGGTTGGGTTAGGTTAGGTTACATTACGTTATTGATATATAAAGGTCCCACGGAGACGGAGAAGCTAACTCGCCAGGAATGTTGTCAAATATTAGCGCCGATATGATAGGTTGGGTTAGGTTACGTTATATTACGTTATTGATGTATATGAAGGTCAAACGGAGACGTAGAGGCCAACAAGCCAGGAATGTGGTCAAATATTACCGCCGAGATGTTATCTTGGGTTAGGTTAGGTTATATTACGTTATTGATGTATACAAAGGTCCCACGCAGACACAGAGGCCAACAAGACAGGAATGTGGTCAAATATTACCGCCGAGATATTAGGTTGGGTTAGGTTAGGTTATATGACGTTATTGATGTATATAAAGGTCCCACGGAGACGTAGATGCCAACTCGCCAGGAATGTTTTCACATATTACCGCCGAGATGTTAGGTTGGGTTAGGTTAGGTTATATTACGTTATTGATGTATATAAAGGTCCCACGGAGATGGAGAAGCCGACTCGCCAGGAATGTTGTTAAATATTACCGCTGAGATGTTAGGTTGGGTTAGGTTAGGTTATATTACGTTATTGATGTATATAAAGATCCCACGGAGACGTAGAGGCCAACTCGCCAGGTATGTTGTCAAATATTACCGCCGAGATGTTAGGTTGGGTTAGGTTAGGTTATATTACGTTATAGATGTATATAAAGGTCCCACGGATACGTAGAGGCCAACTCGCCAGGAATGTTGTCAAGTATTACCGCCGAGATGTTAGGTTGGGTTAGGTTAGGTTATATTACCTGATTGATGTATATAAAGGTCCCACGGTGACGTAGATGCCAACTCGCCAGGAATGTTTTCAAATATTACCGCCGAGATGTTAGGTTGGGTTAGGTTAGGATATATTACGTTATTGATGTATATAAATGTCCCACGAGACGTAGATGCCAACTCGCCAGGAATGTTTTCAAATATTACCGCCGAGATGTTAGGATGGGTTAGGTTAGGTTATATTACGTTATAGATGTATATAAAGATCCCACGGAGACGTAGAGGCCAACTCGCCAGGAATGTTGTCAAGTATTACCGCCGAGATGTTAGGTTGGGTCAGGTTAGGTTATATTACGTTATTGATGTATATAAAGGTCCCACGGAGACATAGAGGCCTCCAAGACAGGAATGTGTTCAAATATTACCGCCGGTATGTTAGGTTGGGTTAGGTTAGGTTATATTACGTTATTGATGTACATCAAGATCCCACGGAGACGTAGGGGCCAACTCGCCAGGAATGTTGACAAATGTTACCGCCGAGATGATAGGTTAGGTTAGGTTAGGTTATATTTCGTTATTGATGTATATGAAGGTCCCACGGAGACGTAGACTCCAACTAGCCAGGTATGTTGTCAAATAATACCGCCGAGATGTTAGGTTGGGTTAGGTTAGGTTATATTACGTTATTGATGTATAGAAAGGTCCCACGGAGACGTAGAGGCCAACAAGCCAGGAATGTGGGCAAATATTATCGCCGAGAGGTTAGGTTGGGTTAGGTTAGGTTACATTACGTTATTGATATATAAAGGTCCCACGGAGACGAGGAAGCTAACTCGCCAGGAATGTTGTCAAATATTAGCGCCGATATGATAGGTTGGGTTAGGTTACGTTATATTACGTTATTGATGTATATGAAGGTCAAGCGGAGACGTAGAGGCCAACAAGCCAGGAATGTGGACAAATATTACCGCCGAGATGTTATCTTGGGTTAGGTTAGGTTATATTACGTTATTGATGTATACAAAGGTCCCACGCAGACACAGAGGCCAACAAGACAGGAATGTGGTCAAATATTACCGCCGAGATATTAGGTTGGGTTAGGTTAGGTTATATGACGTTATTGATGTATATAAAGGTCCCACGGAGACGTAGATGCCAACTCGCCAGGAATGTTTTCACATATTACCGCCGAGATGTTAGGTTGAGTTAGGTTAGGTTATATTACGTTATTGATGTATATAAAGGTCCCACGGAGATGGAGAAGCCGACTCGCCAGGAATGTTGTTAAATATTACCGCTGAGATGTTAGGTTGGGTTAGGTTAGGTTATATTACGTTATTGATGTATATAAAGATCCCACGGAGACGTAGAGGCCAACTCGCCAGGTATGTTGTCAAATATTACCGCCGAGATGTTAGGTTGGGTTAGGTTAGGTTATATTACGTTATAGATGTATATAAAGATCCCACGGAGACGTAGAGGCCAACTCGCCAGGAATGTTGTCAAGTATTACCGCCGAGATGTTAGGTTGGGTTAGGTTAGGTTATATTACGTGATTGATGTATATAAAGGTCCCACGGTGACGTAGATGCCAACTCGCCAGGAATGTTTTCAAATATTACCGCCGAGATGTTAGGTTGGGTTAGGTTAGGATATATTACGTTATTGATGTATATAAATGTCCCACGGAGACGTAGATGCCAACTCGCCAGGAATGTTTTCAAATATTACCGCCGAGATGTTAGGATGGGTTAGGTTATGTTATATTACGTTATAGATGTATATAAAGATCCCACGGAGACGTAGAGGCCAACTCGCCAGGAATGTTGTCAAGTATTACCGCCGAGATGTTAGGTTGGGTCAGGTTAGGTTATATTACGTTATTGATGTATATAAAGGTCCCACGGAGACATAGACGCCTCCAAGACAGGAATGTGTTCAAATATTACCGCCGGTATGTTAGGTTGGGTTAGGTTAGGTTATATTACGTTATTGATGTATATAAATGTCCCACGGAGACGTAGATGCCAACTCGCCAGGAATGTCTTCAAGTATTACCGCCGAGATGATAGGTTGGGTTAGGTTACGTTATATTACGTTATTGATGTATATGAAGGTCAAACGGAGACGTAGAGGCCAACTCGCCAGGAATGTTTTCAAATATTACCGCCGTGATGTTAGGTTGGGTTAGGTTAGGTTATATTACGTTATTGATGTATACAATGATCCCACGGAGACGTAGAGGTCAACTCGCTAGGTATGTTTTCTAATATTACCGCCGGGATGTTAGGTTGGGTTAGGTTATGTTATATTACGTTATAGATGTATATAAAGGTCCCACGGAGACGTAGAGTCCAACAAGCCAGGAATGTGGTCAAATATTACCGCCGAGATGTTAGGTTGGGTTAGGTTAGGTTATATTCCGTTATTCATGTATATAAAGGTCTCACGGAGACGTAGAGGCCAACTCCCCAGGAATGTTGTCAAGTATTACCGCCGAGATGTTAGTTTGGGTTAGGTTAGGTTATATTACATTATTGATGTATATAAATGTCCCACGGAGTCATAGAGGCCAACAGGACAGGAATGTGGTCAAATATTACCGCCGAGGTGTTAGGTTGGGTTAGGTTAGGTTATATTACGTTATTGATGTATATCAAGATCCCACGGAGACGTAGAGGCCAACTCGCCAGGAATGTTGACAAATGTTACCGCCGAGATGATAGGTTAGGTTAGCTTAGGTTATATTTCGTTATTGATGTATATGAAGGTCCCACGGAGACGTAGACTCCAACTAGCCAGGTATGTTGTCAAATAATACCGCCGAGATGTTAGGTTGGGTTAGGTTAGGTTATATTACGTTATTGATGTATAGAAAGGTCCCACGGAGACGTAGAGGCCAACAAGCCAGGAATGTGGGCAAATATTATCGCCGAGAGGTTAGGTTGGGTTAGGTTAGGTTACATTACGTTATTGATATATAAAGGTCCCACGGAGACGGAGAAGCTAACTCGCCAGGAATGTTGTCAAATATTAGCGCCGATATGATAGGTTGGGTTAGGTTACGTTATATTACGTTATTGATGTATATGAAGGTCAAACGGAGACGTAGAGGCCAACAAGCCAGGAATGTGGTCAAATATTACCGCCGAGATGTTATCTTGGGTTAGGTTAGGTTATATTACGTTATTGATGTATACAAAGGTCCCACGCAGACACAGAGGCCAACAAGACAGGAATGTGGTCAAATATTACCGCCGAGATATTAGGTTGGGTTAGGTTAGGTTATATGACGTTATTGATGTATATAAAGGTCCCACGGAGACGTAGATGCCAACTCGCCAGGAATGTTTTCACATATTACCGCCGAGATGTTAGGTTGGGTTAGGTTAGGTTATATTAAGTTATTGATGTATATAAAGGTCTCACGGAGACGTAGAGGCCAACTCGCTAGGAATGTTGTCAAGTATTACCGCCGAGATGTTAGGTTGGGTTAGGTTAGGCTATATTACGTTATTGATGTATATAAAGGTCCCACGGAGACGTAGAGTCCAACAAGCCAGGAATGTTGTCAAGTATTACCGCCGAGATGTTAGGTTGGGTTAGGTTAGGTTATATTACGTTATAGATGTATATAAAGGTACCACGGAGACGTAGAGGCCAACTCGCCAGGAATGATGTCAAATGTTACCGCCGAGATGTTAGGTTGGGTTAGATTAGGTTATATTACGTTATTGATGTATATAAATGTCCCACGGAGACGTAGATGCCAACTCGCCAGGAATGTTTTCAAATATTACCGCCGTGATGTTAGGTTGGGTTAGGTTAGGTTATATTACGTTATAGATGTATATAAAGGTCCCACGGAGACGTAGCGTCCAACAAGCCAGCAATGTGGTCAAATATTACCGCCGAGGTGTAAGATTGGGTTAGGTTAGGTTATATTACGTTATAGATGTATATAAAGATCCCACGGAGACGTAGAGTCCAACAAGCCAGGAATGTGGTCAAATATTACCGCCAAGATGTATGATTGGGTTAGGTGATGTTATATTACGTTATTGATGTATATAAAGGTCCCACGGAGACGTAGAGGCCAACTCGCCAGGAATGTTGTCAAGTATTACCGCCGAGATGATAGGTTGGGTTAGGTTACGTTATATTACGTTATTGATGTATATGAAGGTCAAACGGAGACGTAGAGGCCAACTCGCCAGGAATGTTTTCAAATATTACCGCCGTGATGTTAGGTTGGGTTAGGTTAGGTTATATTACGTTATTGATGTATACAATGATCCCACGGAGACGTAGAGGTCAACTCGCTAGGTATGTTTTCTAATATTACCGCCGAGATGTTAGGTTGGGTTAGGTTAGGTTATATTAAGTTATTGATGTATATAAAGGTCTCACGGAGACGTAGAGGCCAACTCGCTAGGAATGTTGTCAAGTATTACCGCCGAGATGTTAGGTTGGGTTAGGTTAGGCTATATTACGTTATTGATGTATATAAAGGTCCCACGGAGACGTAGAGTCCAACAAGCCAGGAATGTTGTCAAGTATTACCGCCGAGATGTTAGGTTGGCTTAGGTTAGGTTATATTACGTTATAGATGTATATAAAGGTACCACGGAGACGTAGAGGCCAACTCGCCAGGAATGATGTAAAATGTTACCGCCGAGATGTTAGGTTGGGTTAGATTAGGTTATATTACGTTATTGATGTATATAAATGTCCCACGGAGACGTAGATGCCAACTCGCCAGGAATGTTTTCAAATATTACCGCCGAGATGTTAGGTTGGGTTAGGTTAGGTTATATTACGTTATAGATGTATATAAAGGTCCCACGGAGACGTAGCGTCCAACAAGCCAGCAATGTGGTCAAATATTACCGCCGAGGTGTAAGATTGGGTTAGGTTAGGTTATATTACGTTATAGATGTATATAAAGATCCCACGGAGACGTAGAGGCCAACTCGCCAGGAATGTTGTCAAGTATTACCGCCGAGATGTTAGGTTGGGTCAGGTTAGGTTATATTACGTTATTGATGTATATAAATGTCCCACGGAGACATAGAGGCCTCCAAGACAGGAATGTGTTCAAATATTACCGCCGGTATGTTAGGTCGGGTTAGGTTAGGTTATATTACGTTATTGATGTATATAAATGTCCCACGGAGACGTAGATGCCAACTCGCCAGGAATGTCTTCAAGTATTAGCGCCGAGATGATAGGTTGGGTTAGGTTACGTTATATTACGTTATTGATGTATATGAAGGTCAAACGGAGACGTAGAGGCCAACTCGCCAGGAATGTTTTCAAATATTACCGCCGTGATGTTAGGTTGGGTTAGGTTAGGTTATATTACGTTATTGATGTATACAATGATCCCACGGAGACGTAGAGGTCAACTCGCTAGGTATGTTTTCTGATATTACCGCCGGGATGTTAGGTTGGGTTAGGTTATGTTATATTACGTTATAGATGTATATAAAGGTCCCACGGAGACGTAGAGTCCAACAAGCCAGGAATGTGGTCAAATATTACCGCCGAGATGTTAGGTTGGGTTAGGTTAGGTTATATTACGTTATTCATGTATATAAAGGTCTCACGGAGACGTAGAGGCCAACTCCCCAGGAATGTTGTCAAGTATTACCGCCGAGATGTTAGTTTGGGTTAGGTTAGGTTATATTACATTATTGATGTATATAAATGTCCCACGGAGTCATAGAGGCCAACAGGACAGGAATGTGGTCAAATATTACCGCCGAGGTGTTAGGTTGGGTTAGGTTAGGTTATATTACGTTATTGATGTATATCAAGATCCCACGGAGACGTAGAGGCCAACTCGCCAGGAATGTTGACAAATGTTACCGCCGAGATGATAGGTTAGGTTAGGTTAGGTTATATTTCGTTATTGATGTATATGAAGGTCCCACGGAGACGTAGACTCCAACTAGCCAGGTATGTTGTCAAATAATACCGCCGAGATGTTAGGTTGGGTTAGGTTAGGTTATATTACGTTATTGATGTATAGAAAGGTCCCACGGAGACGTAGAGGCCAACAAGCCAGGAATGTGGGCAAATATTATCGCCGAGAGGTTAGGTTGGGTTAGGTTAGGTTACATTACGTTATTGATATATAAAGGTCCCACGGAGACGGAGAAGCTAACTCGCCAGGAATGTTGTCAAATATTAGCGCCGAGATGATAGGTTGGGTTAGGTTACGTTATATTACGTTATTGATGTATATGAAGGTCAAACGGAGACGTAGAGGCCAACAAGCCAGGAATGTGGTCAAATATTACCGCCGAGATATTAGGTTGGGTTAGGTTAGGTTATATGACGTTATTGATGTATATAAAGGTCCCACGGAGACGTAGATGCCAACTCGCCAGGAATGTTTTCACATATTACCGCCGAGATGTTAGGTTGGGTTAGGTTAGGTTATATTAAGTTATTGATGTATATAAAGGTCTCACGGAGACGTAGAGGCCAACTCGCTAGGAATGTTGTCAAGTATTACCGCCGAGATGTTAGGTTGGGTTAGGTTAGGCTATATTACGTTATTGATGTATATAAAGGTCCCACGGAGACGTAGAGTCCAACAAGCCAGGAATGTTGTCAAGTATTACCGCCGAGATGTTAGGTTGGGTTAGGTTAGGTTATATTACGTTATAGATGTATATAAAGGTACCACGGAGACGTAGAGGCCAACTCGCCAGGAATGATGTCAAATGTTACCGCCGAGATGTTAGGTTGGGTTAGATTAGGTTATATTACGTTATTGATGTATATAAATGTCCCACGGAGACGTAGATGCCAACTCGCCAGGAATGTTTTCAAATATTACCGCCGAGATGTTAGGTTGGGTTAGGTTAGGTTATATTACGTTATAGATGTATATAAAGGTCCCACGGAGACGTAGCGTCCAACAAGCCAGCAATGTGGTCAAATATTACCGCCGAGGTGTAAGATTGGGTTAGGTTAGGTTATATTACGTTATAGATGTATATAAAGATCCCACGGAGACGTAGAGTCCAACAAGCCAGGAATGTGGTCAAATATTACCGCCAAGATGTATGATTGGGTTAGGTGATGTTATATTACGTTATTGATGTATATAAAGGTCCCACGGAGACGTAGAGGCCAACTCGCCAGGAATGTTGTCAAGTATTACCGCCGAGATGATAGGTTGGGTTAGGTTACGTTATATTACGTTATTGATGTATATGAAGGTCAAACGGAGACGTAGAGGCCAACTCGCCAGGAATGTTTTCAAATATTACCGCCGTGATGTTAGGTTGGGTTAGGTTAGGTTATATTACGTTATTGATGTATACAATGATCCCACGGAGACGTAGAGGTCAACTCGCTAGGTATGTTTTCTAATATTACCGCCGAGATGTTAGGTTGGGTTAGGTTAGGTTATATTAAGTTATTGATGTATATAAAGGTCTCACGGAGACGTAGAGGCCAACTCGCTAGGAATGTTGTCAAGTATTACCGCCGAGATGTTAGGTTGGGTTAGGTTAGGCTATATTACGTTATTGATGTATATAAAGGTCCCACGGAGACGTAGAGTCCAACAAGCCAGGAATGTTGTCAAGTATTACCGCCGAGATGTTAGGTTGGGTTAGGTTAGGTTATATTACGTTATAGATGTATATAAAGGTACCACGGAGACGTAGAGGCCAACTCGCCAGGAATGATGTAAAATGTTACCGCCGAGATGTTAGGTTGGGTTAGATTAGGTTATATTACGTTATTGATGTATATAAATGTCCCACGGAGACGTAGATGCCAACTCGCCAGGAATGTTTTCAAATATTACCGCCGAGATGTTAGGTTGGGTTAGGTTAGGTTATATTACGTTATAGATGTATATAAAGGTCCCACGGAGACGTAGCGTCCAACAAGCCAGGAATGTGGTCAAATATTACCGCCGAGATGTAAAATTGGGTTAGGTGATGTTATATTACGTTATTGATGTATATAAACATCCCACGGAGACGTAGAGGCCAACTCGCCATGTATGTTGTCAAACATTACAGCCGAGATGTTAGGTTGGGTTAGGTTAGGTTATATTACGTTATTGATGTATAGAAAGGTCCCACGGAGACGTAGAGGCCAACAAGCCAGGAATGTGGGCAAATATTATCGCCGAGAGGTTAGGTTGGGTTAGGTTAGGTTACATTACGTTATTGATGTATATAAATGTCCCACGGAGACGTAGATGCCAACTCGCCAGGAATGTTATCAAATATTACCGCCGAGATGTTATGTTGGGTTAGGTTAGGTTATATTACGTTATTGATGTATACAAAGGTCCCACGCAGACACAGAGGCCAACAAGACAGGAATGTGGTCAAATATTACCGCCGAGATATTAGGTTGGGTTAGGTTAGGTTATATGACGTTATTGATGTATATAAATGTCCCACGGAGACGTAGATGCCAACTTGCCAGGAATGTTTTCACATATTACCGCCGAGATGTTAGGTTGGGTTAGGTTACGTTATATTACGTTATTGATGTATATAAAGGTCCCACGGAAATGGAGAAGCCGACTCGCCAGGAATGTTGTTAAATATTACCGCTGAAATGTTAGGATGGGTTAGGTTAGGTTATATTACGCTATAGATGTATATAAAGATCCCACGGAGACGTAGAGGCCAACTCGCCAGGAATGTTGTCAAGTATTACCGCCGAGATGTTAGTTTGGGTTAGGTTAGGTTATATTACATTATTGATGTATATAAATGTCCCACGGAGTCATAGAGGCCAACAGGACAGGAATGTGGTCAAATATTACCGCCGAGGTGTTAGGTTGGGTTAGGTTAGGTTATATTACGTTATTGATGTATATCAAGATCCCACGGAGACGTAGAGGCCAACTCGCCAGGAATGTTGACAAATGTTACCGCCGAGATGATAGGTTAGGTTAGGTTAGGTTATATTTCGTTATTGATGTATATGAAGGTCCCACGGAGACGTAGACTCCAACTAGCCAGGTATGTTGTCAAATAATACCGCCGAGATGTTAGGTTGGGTTAGGTTAGGTTATATTACGTTATTGATGTATAGAAAGGTCCCACGGAGACGTAGAGGCCAACAAGCCAGGAATGTGGGCAAATATTATCGCCGAGAGGTTAGGTTGGGTTAGGTTAGGTTACATTACGTTATTGATATATAAAGGTCCCACGGAGACGGAGAAGCTAACTCGCCAGGAATGTTGTCAAATATTAGCGCCGAGATGATAGGTTGGGTTAGGTTACGTTATATTACGTTATTGATGTATATGAAGGTCAAACGGAGACGTAGAGGCCAACAAGCCAGGAATGTGGTCAAATATTACCGCCGAGATGTTATGTTGGGTTAGGTTAGGTTATATTACGTTATTGATGTATACAAAGGTCCCACGCAGACACAGAGGCCAACAAGACAGGAATGTGGTCAAATATTACCGCCGAGATATTAGGTTGGGTTAGGTTAGGTTATATGACGTTATTGATGTATATAAATGTCCCACGGAGACGTAGATGCCAACTCGCCAGGAATGTTTTCACATATTACCGCCGAGATGTTAGGTTGGGTTAGGTTACGTTATATTACGTTATTGATGTATATAAAGGTCCCACCGAGATGGAGAAGCCGACTCGCCAGGAATGTTGTTAAATATTACCGCTGAGATGTTAGGATGGGTTAGGTTAGGTTATATTACGCTATAGATGTATATAAAGATCCCACGGAGACGTAGAGGCCAACTCGCCAGGAATGTTGTCAAGTATTACCGCCGAGATGTTAGGTTGGGTCAGGTTAGGTTATATTACGTGATTGATGTATGTAAAGGTCCCACGGTGACGTAGATGCCAACTCGCCAGGAATGTTTTCAAATATTACCGCCGAGATGTTGGGTTGGGTTAGGTTAGGATATATTACGTTATTGATGTATATAAAGGTCCCACGGAGACGTAGAGGCCAACTCGCCAGGAATGTTGTCAAGTATTACCGCCGAGATGTTAGGTTGGGTTAGGTTAGGTTATATTACGTTATAGATGTATATAAAGGTACCACGGAGACGTAGAGGCCAACTCGCCAGGAATGATGTCAAATGTTACCGTCGAGATGTTAGGTTGGGTTAGGTTAGGTTATATTACGTTATTGATGTATATAAATGTCCCACGGAGACGTAGATGCCAACTCGCCAGGAATGTTTTCAAATATTACCGCCGAGCTGTTAGGTTGGGTTAGGTTACGTTATATTACGTTATTGATGTATATGAAGGTCAAACGGAGACGTAGAGGCCAACTCGCCAGGAATGTTTTCAAATATTACCGGCGAGATGTTAGGTTGGGTCAGGTTAGGTTATATTACGTTATAGATGTATATAAAGGTCCCACGGAGACGTAGCGTCCAACAAGCCAGGAATGTGGTCAAATATTACCGCCGAGATGTAAAATTGGGTTAGGTGATGTTATATTACGTTATTGATGTATATAAACATCCCACGGAGACGTAGAGGCCAACTCGCCATGTATGTTGTCAAACATTACAGCCGAGATGTTAGGTTGGGTTAGGTTAGGTTATATTACGTTATTGATGTATAGAAAGGTCCCACGGAGACGTAGAGGCCAACAAGCCAGGAATGTGGGCAAATATTATCGCCGAGAGGTTAGGTTGGGTTAGGTTAGGTTACATTACGTTATTGATGTATATAAATGTCCCACGGAGACGTAGATGCCAACTCGCCAGGAATGTTATCAAATATTACCGCCGAGATGTTATGTTGGGTTAGGTCAGGTTATATTACGTTATTGATGTATACAAAGGTCCCACGCAGACACAGAGGCCAACAAGACAGGAATGTGGTCAAATATTACCGCCGAGATATTAGGTTGGGTTAGGTTAGGTTATATGACGTTATTGATGTATATAAATGTCCCACGGAGACGTAGATGCCAACTTGCCAGGAATGTTTTCACATATTACCGCCGAGATGTTAGGTTGGGTTAGGTTACGTTATATTACGTTATTGATGTATATAAAGGTCCCACGGAAATGGAGAAGCCGACTCGCCAGGAATGTTGTTAAATATTACCGCTGAAATGTTAGGATGGGTTAGGTTAGGTTATATTACGCTATAGATGTATATAAAGATCCCACGGAGACGTAGAGGCCAACTCGCCAGGAATGTTGTCAAGTATTACCGCCGAGATGTTAGTTTGGGTTAGGTTAGGTTATATTACATTATTGATGTATATAAATGTCCCACGGAGTCATAGAGGCCAACAGGACAGGAATGTGGTCAAATATTACCGCCGAGGTGTTAGGTTGGGTTAGGTTAGGTTATATTACGTTATTGATGTATATCAAGATCCCACGGAGACGTAGAGGCCAACTCGCCAGGAATGTTGACAAATGTTACCGCCGAGATGATAGGTTAGGTTAGGTTAGGTTATATTTCGTTATTGATGTATATGAAGGTCCCACGGAGACGTAGACTCCAACTAGCCAGGTATGTTGTCAAATAATACCGCCGAGATGTTAGGTTGGGTTAGGTTAGGTTATATTACGTTATTGATGTATAGAAAGGTCCCACGGAGACGTAGAGGCCAACAAGCCAGGAATGTTGTCAAGTATTACCGCCGAGATGTTAGGTTGGGTTAGGTTAGGTTATATTACGTTATAGATGTATATAAAGGTACCACGGAGACGTAGAGGCCAACTCGCCAGGAATGATGTCAAATGTTACCGTCGAGATGTTAGGTTGGGTTAGGTTAGGTTATATTACGTTATTGATGTATATAAATGTCCCACGGAGACGTAGATGCCAACTCGCCAGGAATGTTTTCAAATATTACCGCCGAGCTGTTAGGTTGGGTTAGGTTACGTTATATTACGTTATTGATGTATATGAAGGTCAAACGGAGACGTAGAGGCCAACTCGCCAGGAATGTTTTCAAATATTACCGGCGAGATGTTAGGTTGGGTCAGGTTAGGTTATATTACGTTATAGATGTATATAAAGGTCCCACGGAGACGTAGCGTCCAACAAGCCAGGAATGTGGTCAAATATTACCGCCGAGATGTAAAATTGGGTTAGGTGATGTTATATTACGTTATTGATGTATATAAACATCCCACGGAGACGTAGAGGCCAACTCGCCATGTATGTTGTCAAACATTACAGCCGAGATGTTAGGTTGGGTTAGGTTAGGTTATATTACGTTATTGATGTATAGAAAGGTCCCACGGAGACGTAGAGGCCAACAAGCCAGGAATGTGGGCAAATATTATCGCCGAGAGGTTAGGTTGGGTTAGGTTAGGTTACATTACGTTATTGATGTATATAAATGTCCCACGGAGACGTAGATGCCAACTCGCCAGGAATGTTATCAAATATTACCGCCGAGATGTTATGTTGGGTTAGGTTAGGTTATATTACGTTATTGATGTATACAAAGGTCCCACGCAGACACAGAGGCCAACAAGACAGGAATGTGGTCAAATATTACCGCCGAGATATTAGGTTGGGTTAGGTTAGGTTATATGACGTTATTGATGTATATAAATGTCCCACGGAGACGTAGATGCCAACTTGCCAGGAATGTTTTCACATATTACCGCCGAGATGTAAAATTGGGTTAGGTGATGTTATATTACGTTATTGATGTATATAAACATCCCACGGAGACGTAGAGGCCAACTCGCCATGTATGTTGTCAAACATTACAGCCGAGATGTTAGGTTGGGTTAGGTTAGGTTATATTACGTTATTGATGTATAGAAAGGTCCCACGGAGACGTAGAGGCCAACAAGCCAGGAATGTGGGCAAATATTATCGCCGAGAGGTTAGGTTGGGTTAGGTTAGGTTACATTACGTTATTGATGTATATAAAGGTACCACGGAGACGTAGAGGCCAACTCGCCAGGAATGATGTCAAATGTTACCGCCGAGATGTTAGGTTGGGTTAGGTTAGGTTATATTACGTTATTGATGTATATAAATGTCCCACGGAGACGTAGATGCCAACTCGCCAGGAATGTTTTCAAATATTACCGCCGAGCTGTTAGGTTGGGTTAGGTTACGTTATATTACGTTATTGATGTATATGAAGGTCAAACGGAGACGTAGAGGCCAACTCGCCAGGAATGTTTTCAAATATTACCGGCGAGATGTTAGGTTGGGTCAGGTTAGGTTATATTACGTTATAGATGTATATAAAGGTCCCACGGAGACGTAGCGTCCAACAAGCCAGGAATGTGGTCAAATATTACCGCCGAGATGTATGATTGGGTTAGGTGATGTTATATTACGTTATTGATGTATATAAAGGTCCCACGGAGACGTAGAGGCCAACTCGCCAGGAATGTTGTCAAGTATTACCGCCGAGATGATAGGTTGGGTTAGGTTACGTTATATTACGTTATTGATGTATATGAAGGTCAAACGGAGACGTAGAGGCCAACTCGCCAGGAATGTTTTCAAATATTACCGCCGTGATGTTAGGTTGGGTTAGGTTAGGTTATATTACGTTATTGATGTATACAATGATCCCACGGAGACGTAGAGGTCAACTCGCTAGGTATGTTTTCTAATATTACCGCCGAGATGTTAGGTTGGGTTAGGTTAGGTTATATTAAGTTATTGATGTATATAAAGGTCTCACGGAGACGTAGAGGCCAACTCGCTAGGAATGTTGTCAAGTATTACCGCCGAGATGTTAGGTTGGGTTAGGTTAGGCTATATTACGTTATTGATGTATATAAAGGTCCCACGGAGACGTAGAGTCCAACAAGCCAGGAATGTTGTCAAGTATTACCGCCGAGATGTTAGGTTGGGTTAGGTTAGGTTATATTACGTTATAGATGTATATAAAGGTACCACGGAGACGTAGAGGCCAACTCGCCAGGAATGATGTAAAATGTTACCGCCGAGATGTTAGGTTGGGTTAGATTAGGTTATATTACGTTATTGATGTATATAAATGTCCCACGGAGACGTAGATGCCAACTCGCAAGGAATGTTTTCAAATATTACCGCCGAGATGTTAGGTTGGGTTAGGTTAGGTTATATTACGTTATAGATGTATATAAAGGTCCAACGGAGACGTAGCGTCCAACAAGCCAGCAATGTGGTCAAATATTACCGCCGAGGTGTAAGATTGGGTTAGGTTAGGTTATATTACGTTATAGATGTATATAAAGATCCCACGGAGACGTAGAGGCCAACTCGCCAGGAATGTTGTCAAGTATTACCGCCGAGATGTTAGGTTGGGTCAGGTTAGGTTATATTACGTTATTGATGTATATAAATGTCCCACGGAGACATAGAGGCCTCCAAGACAGGAATGTGTTCAAATATTACCGCCGGTATGTTAGGTTGGGTTAGGTTAGGTTATATTACGTTATTGATGTATATAAATGTCCCACGGAGACGTAGATGCCAACTCGCCAGGAATGTCTTCAAGTATTAGCGCCGAGATGATAGGTTGGGTTAGGTTACGTTATATTACGTTATTGATGTATATGAAGGTCAAACGGAGACGTAGAGGCCAACTCGCCAGGAATGTTTTCAAATATTACCGCCGTGATGTTAGGTTGGGTTAGGTTAGGTTATATTACGTTATTGATGTATACAATGATCCCACGGAGACGTAGAGGTCAACTCGCTAGGTATGTTTTCTAATATTACCGCCGGGATGTTAGGTTGGGTTAGGTTATGTTATATTACGTTATAGATGTATATAAAGGTCCCACGGAGACGTAGAGTCCAACAAGCCAGGAATGTGGTCAAATATTACCGCCGAGATGTTAGGTTGGGTTAGGTTAGGTTATATTACGTTATTCATGTATATAAAGGTCTCACGGAGACGTAGAGGCCAACTCCCCAGGAATGTTGTCAAGTATTACCGCCGAGATGTTAGTTTGGGTTAGGTTAGGTTATATTACATTATTGATGTATATAAATGTCCCACGGAGTCATAGAGGCCAACAGGACAGGAATGTGGTCAAATATTACCGCCGAGGTGTTAGGTTGGGTTAGGTTAGGTTATATTACGTTATTGATGTATATCAAGATCCCACGGAGACGTAGAGGCCAACTCGCCAGGAATGTTGACAAATGTTACCGCCGAGATGATAGGTTAGGTTAGGTTAGGTTATATTTCGTTATTGATGTATATGAAGGTCCCACGGAGACGTAGACTCCAACTAGCCAGGTATGTTGTCAAATAATACCGCCGAGATGTTAGGTTGGGTTAGGTTAGGTTATATTACGTTATTGATGTATAGAAAGGTCCCACGGAGACGTAGAGGCCAACAAGCCAGGAATGTGGGCAAATATTATCGCCGAGAGGTTAGGTTGGGTTAGGTTAGGTTACATTACGTTATTGATATATAAAGGTCCCACGGAGACGGAGAAGCTAACTCGCCAGGAATGTTGTCAAATATTAGCGCCGAGATGATAGGTTGGGTTAGGTTACGTTATATTACGTTATTGATGTATATGAAGGTCAAGCGGAGACGTAGAGGCCAACAAGCCAGGAATGTGGTCAAATATTACCGCCGAGATGTTATGTTGGGTTAGGTTAGGTTATATTACGTTATTGATGTATACAAAGGTCCCACGCAGACACAGAGGCCAACAAGACAGGAATGTGGTCAAATATTACCGCCGAGATATTAGGTTGGGTTAGGTTAGGTTATATGACGTTATTGATGTATATAAATGTCCCACGGAGACGTAGATGCCAACTCGCCAGGAATGTTTTCACATATTACCGCCGAGATGTTAGGTTGGGTTAGGTTACGTTATATTACGTTATTGATGTATATAAAGGTCCCACCGAGATGGAGAAGCCGACTCGCCAGGAATGTTGTTAAATATTACCGCTGAGATGTTAGGATGGGTTAGGTTAGGTTATATTACGCTATAGATGTATATAAAGATCCCACGGAGACGTAGAGGCCAACTCGCCAGGAATGTTGTCAAGTATTACCGCCGAGATGTTAGGTTGGGTCAGGTTAGGTTATATTACGTGATTGATGTATGTAAAGGTCCCACGGTGACGTAGATGCCAACTCGCCAGGAATGTTTTCAAATATTACCGCCGAGATGTTGGGTTGGGTTAGGTTAGGATATATTACGTTATTGATGTATATAAAGGTCCCACGGAGACGTAGAGGCCAACTCGCCAGGAATGTTGTCAAGTATTACCGCCGAGATGTTAGGTTGGGTTAGGTTAGGTTATATTACGTTATTGATGTATACAAAGGTCCCACGCAGACACAGAGGCCAACAAGACAGGAATGTGGTCAAATATTACCGCCGAGATATTAGGTTGGGTTAGGTTAGGTTATATGACGTTATTGATGTATATAAATGTCCCACGGAGACGTAGATGCCAACTCGCCAGGAATGTTTTCAAATATTACCGCCGAGCTGTTAGGTTGGGTTAGGTTACGTTATATTACGTTATTGATGTATATGAAGGTCAAACGGAGACGTAGAGGCCAACTCGCCAGGAATGTTTTCAAATATTACCGGCGAGATGTTAGGTTGGGTCAGGTTAGGTTATATTACGTTATAGATGTATATAAAGGTCCCACGGAGACGTAGCGTCCAACAAGCCAGGAATGTGGTCAAATATTACCGCCGAGATGTATGATTGGGTTAGGTGATGTTATATTACGTTATTGATGTATATAAAGGTCCCACGGAGACGTAGAGGCCAACTCGCCAGGAATGTTGTCAAGTATTACCGCCGAGATGATAGGTTGGGTTAGGTTACGTTATATTACGTTATTGATGTATATGAAGGTCAAACGGAGACGTAGAGGCCAACTCGCCAGGAATGTTTTCAAATATTACCGCCGTGATGTTAGGTTGGGTTAGGTTAGGTTATATTACGTTATTGATGTATACAATGATCCCACGGAGACGTAGAGGTCAACTCGCTAGGTATGTTTTCTAATATTACCGCCGAGATGTTAGGTTGGGTTAGGTTAGGTTATATTAAGTTATTGATGTATATAAAGGTCTCACGGAGACGTAGAGGCCAACTCGCTAGGAATGTTGTCAAGTATTACCGCCGAGATGTTAGGTTGGGTTAGGTTAGGCTATATTACGTTATTGATGTATATAAAGGTCCCACGGAGACGTAGAGTCCAACAAGCCAGGAATGTTGTCAAGTATTACCGCCGAGATGTTAGGTTGGGTTAGGTTAGGTTATATTACGTTATAGATGTATATAAAGGTACCACGGAGACGTAGAGGCCAACTCGCCAGGAATGATGTAAAATGTTACCGCCGAGATGTTAGGTTGGGTTAGATTAGGTTATATTACGTTATTGATGTATATAAATGTCCCACGGAGACGTAGATGCCAACTCGCAAGGAATGTTTTCAAATATTACCGCCGAGATGTTAGGTTGGGTTAGGTTAGGTTATATTACGTTATAGATGTATATAAAGGTCCAACGGAGACGTAGCGTCCAACAAGCCAGCAATGTGGTCAAATATTACCGCCGAGGTGTAAGATTGGGTTAGGTTAGGTTATATTACGTTATAGATGTATATAAAGATCCCACGGAGACGTAGAGGCCAACTCGCCAGGAATGTTGTCAAGTATTACCGCCGAGATGTTAGGTTGGGTCAGGTTAGGTTATATTACGTTATTGATGTATATAAATGTCCCACGGAGACATAGAGGCCTCCAAGACAGGAATGTGTTCAAATATTACCGCCGGTATGTTAGGTTGGGTTAGGTTAGGTTATATTACGTTATTGATGTATATAAATGTCCCACGGAGACGTAGATGCCAACTCGCCAGGAATGTCTTCAAGTATTAGCGCCGAGATGATAGGTTGGGTTAGGTTACGTTATATTACGTTATTGATGTATATGAAGGTCAAACGGAGACGTAGAGGCCAACTCGCCAGGAATGTTTTCAAATATTACCGCCGTGATGTTAGGTTGGGTTAGGTTAGGTTATATTACGTTATTGATGTATACAATGATCCCACGGAGACGTAGAGGTCAACTCGCTAGGTATGTTTTCTAATATTACCGCCGGGATGTTAGGTTGGGTTAGGTTATGTTATATTACGTTATAGATGTATATAAAGGTCCCACGGAGACGTAGAGTCCAACAAGCCAGGAATGTGGTCAAATATTACCGCCGAGATGTTAGGTTGGGTTAGGTTAGGTTATATTACGTTATTCATGTATATAAAGGTCTCACGGAGACGTAGAGGCCAACTCCCCAGGAATGTTGTCAAGTATTACCGCCGAGATGTTAGTTTGGGTTAGGTTAGGTTATATTACATTATTGATGTATATAAATGTCCCACGGAGTCATAGAGGCCAACAGGACAGGAATGTGGTCAAATATTACCGCCGAGGTGTTAGGTTGGGTTAGGTTAGGTTATATTACGTTATTGATGTATATCAAGATCCCACGGAGACGTAGAGGCCAACTCGCCAGGAATGTTGACAAATGTTACCGCCGAGATGATAGGTTAGGTTAGGTTAGGTTATATTTCGTTATTGATGTATATGAAGGTCCCACGGAGACGTAGACTCCAACTAGCCAGGTATGTTGTCAAATAATACCGCCGAGATGTTAGGTTGGGTTAGGTTAGGTTATATTACGTTATTGATGTATAGAAAGGTCCCACGGAGACGTAGAGGCCAACAAGCCAGGAATGTGGGCAAATATTATCGCCGAGAGGTTAGGTTGGGTTAGGTTAGGTTACATTACGTTATTGATATATAAAGGTCCCACGGAGACGGAGAAGCTAACTCGCCAGGAATGTTGTCAAATATTAGCGCCGAGATGATAGGTTGGGTTAGGTTACGTTATATTACGTTATTGATGTATATGAAGGTCAAACGGAGACGTAGAGGCCAACAAGCCAGGAATGTGGTCAAATATTACCGCCGAGATGTTATGTTGGGTTAGGTTAGGTTATATTACGTTATTGATGTATACAAAGGTCCCACGCAGACACAGAGGCCAACAAGACAGGAATGTGGTCAAATATTACCGCCGAGATATTAGGTTGGGTTAGGTTAGGTTATATGACGTTATTGATGTATATAAATGTCCCACGGAGACGTAGATGCCAACTCGCCAGGAATGTTTTCACATATTACCGCCGAGATGTTAGGTTGGGTTAGGTTACGTTATATTACGTTATTGATGTATATAAAGGTCCCACCGAGATGGAGAAGCCGACTCGCCAGGAATGTTGTTAAATATTACCGCTGAGATGTTAGGATGGGTTAGGTTAGGTTATATTACGCTATAGATGTATATAAAGATCCCACGGAGACGTAGAGGCCAACTCGCCAGGAATGTTGTCAAGTATTACCGCCGAGATGTTAGGTTGGGTCAGGTTAGGTTATATTACGTGATTGATGTATGTAAAGGTCCCACGGTGACGTAGATGCCAACTCGCCAGGAATGTTTTCAAATATTACCGCCGAGATGTTGGGTTGGGTTAGGTTAGGATATATTACGTTATTGATGTATATAAAGGTCCCACGGAGACGTAGAGGCCAACTCGCCAGGAATGTTGTCAAGTATTACCGCCGAGATGTTAGGTTGGGTTAGGTTAGGTTATATTACGTTATAGATGTATATAAAGGTACCACGGAGACGTAGAGGCCAACTCGCCAGGAATGATGTCAAATGTTACCGTCGAGATGTTAGGTTGGGTTAGGTTAGGTTATATTACGTTATTGATGTATATAAATGTCCCACGGAGACGTAAATGCCAACTCGCCAGGAATGTTTTCAAATATTACCGCCGAGCTGTTAGGTTGGGTTAGGTTACGTTATATTACGTTATTGATGTATATGAAGGTCAAACGGAGACGTAGAGGCCAACTCGCCATGTATGTTGTCAAGTATTACCGCCGAGATGTTAGGTTGGGTTTGGTTAGGTTATATTCCGTTATAGATGCATATAAAGGTCCCACGGAGACGTAGAGGCCAAATCGCCAGGTATGTTTTCAAATATTACCAGCGAGATGTTAGATTGGGTTAGGTTAGGTTATATTACGTTATTGAAGTATATAACGGTCCCACGGAGACGTAGAGGCCAACTCGCCATGTATGTTGTCAAACATTACAGCCGAGATGTTAGGTTGGGTTAGGTTAGGTTATATTACGTTATTGATGTATAGAAAGGTCCCACGGAGACGTAGAGGCCAACAAGCCAGGAATGTGGGCAAATATTATCGCCGAGAGGTTAGGTTGGGTTAGGTTAGGTTACATTACGTTATTGATGTATATAAATGTCCCACGGAGACGTAGATGCCAACTCGCCAGGAATGTTATCAAATATTACCGCCGAGATGTTATGTTGGGTTAGGTTAGGTTATATTACGTTATTGATGTATACAAAGGTCCCACGCAGACACAGAGGCCAACAAGACAGGAATGTGGTCAAATATTACCGCCGAGATATTAGGTTGGGTTAGGTTAGGTTATATGACGTTATTGATGTATATAAATGTCCCACGGAGACGTAGATGCCAACTTGCCAGGAATGTTTTCACATATTACCGCCGAGATGTTAGGTTGGGTTAGGTTACGTTATATTACGTTATTGATGTATATAAAGGTCCCACGGAGATGGAGAAGCCGACTCGCCAGGAATGTTGTTAAATATTACCGCTGAAATGTTAGGATGGGTTAGGTTAGGTTATATTACGCTATAGATGTATATAAAGATCCCACGGAGACGTAGAGGCCAACTCGCCAGGAATGTTGTCAAGTATTACCGCCGAGATGTTAGGTTGGGTTAGGTTAGGTTATATTACGTTATAGATGTATATAAAGGTACCACGGAGACGTAGAGGCCAACTCGCCAGGAATGATGTCAAATGTTACCGCCGAGATGTTAGGTTGGGTTAGGTTAGGTTATATTACGTTATTGATGTATATAAATGTCCCACGGAGACGTAGATGCCAACTCGCCAGGAATGTTTTCAAATATTACCGCCGAGCTGTTAGGTTGGGTTAGGTTACGTTATATTACGTTATTGATGTATATGAAGGTCAAACGGAGACGTAGAGGCCAACTCGCCAGGAATGTTTTCAAATATTACCGGCGAGATGTTAGGTTGGGTCAGGTTAGGTTATATTACGTTATAGATGTATATAAAGGTCCCACGGAGACGTAGCGTCCAACAAGCCAGGAATGTGGTCAAATATTACCGCCGAGATGTAAAATTGGGTTAGGTGATGTTATATTACGTTATTGATGTATATAAACATCCCACGGAGACGTGGAGGCCAACTCGCCATGTATGTTGTCAAACATTACAGCCGAGATGTTAGGTTGGGTTAGGTTAGGTTATATTACGTTATTGATGTATAGAAAGGTCCCACGGAGACGTAGAGGCCAACAAGCCAGGAATGTGGGCAAATATTATCGCCGAGAGGTTAGGTTGGGTTAGGTTAGGTTACATTACGTTATTGATGTATATAAATGTCCCACGGAGACGTAGATGCCAACTCGCCAGGAATGTTATCAAATATTACCGCCGAGATGTTATGTTGGGTTAGGTTAGGTTATATTACGTTATTGATGTATACAAAGGTCCCACGCAGACACAGAGGCCAACAAGACAGGAATGTGGTCAAATATTACCGCCGAGATATTAGGTTGGGTTAGGTTAGGTTATATGACGTTATTGATGTATATAAATGTCCCACGGAGACGTAGATGCCAACTTGCCAGGAATGTTTTCACATATTACCGCCGAGATGTTAGGTTGGGTTAGGTTACGTTATATTACGTTATTGATGTATATAAAGGTTAGGTTAGGTTAGGTCAACAAGCCAGGAATGTGGGCAAATATTATCGCCGAGAGGTTAGGTTGGGTTAGGTTAGGTTACATTACGTTATTGATGTATATAAATGTCCCACGGAGACGTAGATGCCAACTCGCCAGGAATGTTTTCAAATATTACCGCCGAGCTGTTATGTTGGGTTAGGTTAGGTTATATTACGTTATTGATGTATACAAAGGTCCCACGCAGACACAGAGGCCAACAAGACAGGAATGTGGTCAAATATTACCGCCGAGATATTAGGTTGGGTTAGGTTAGGTTATATTACGTTATTGATGTATACAATGATCCCACGGAGACGTAGAGGTCAACTCGCTAGGTATGTTTTGTAATATTACCGCCGAGATGTTAGGTTGGGTTAGGTTAGGTTATATTAAGTTATTGATGTATATAAAGGTCTCACGGAGACGTAGAGGCCAACTCGCTAGGAATGTTGTCAAGTATTACCGCCGAGATGTTAGGTTGGGTTAGGTTAGGCTATATTACGTTATTGATGTATATAAAGGTCCCACGGAGACGTAGAGTCCAACAAGCCAGGAATGTTGTAAAGTATTACCGCCGAGATGTTAGGTTGGGTTAGGTTAGGTTATATTACGTTATAGATGTATATAAAGGTACCACGGAGACGTAGAGGCCAACTCGCCAGGAATGATGTCAAATGTTACCGCCGAGATGTTAGGTTGGGTTAGATTAGGTTATATTACGTTATTGATGTATATAAATGTCCCACGGAGACGTAGATGCCAACTCGCCAGGAATGTTTTCAAATATTACCGCCGAGATGTTAGGTTGGGTTAGGTTAGGTTATATTACGTTATAGATGTATATAAAGGTCCCACGGAGACGTAGCGTCCAACAAGCCAGCAATGTGGTCAAATATTACCGCCGAGGTGTAAGATTGGGTTAGGTTAGGTTATATTACGTTATAGATGTATATAAAGATCCCACGGAGACGTAGAGGCCAACTCGCCAGGAATGTTGTCAAGTATTACCGCCGAGATGTTAGGTTGGGTTAGGTTAGGTTATATTACGTTATAGATGTATATAAAGGTACCACGGAGACGTAGAGGCCAACTCGCCAGGAATGATGTCAAATGTTACCGCCGAGATGTTAGGTTGGGTTAGGTTAGGTTATATTACGTTATTGATGTATATAAATGTCCCACGGAGACGTAGATGCCAACTCGCCAGGAATGTTTTCAAATATTACCGCCGAGCTGTTAGGTTGGGTTAGGTTACGTTATATTACGTTATTGATGTATATGAAGGTCAAACGGAGACGTGGAGGCCAACTCGCCAGGAATGTTTTCAAATATTACCGGCGAGATGTTAGGTTGGGTCAGGTTAGGTTATATTACGTTATAGATGTATATAAAGGTCCCACGGAGACGTAGCGTCCAACAAGCCAGGAATGCGGTCAAATATTACCGCCGAGATGTAAAATTGGGTTAGGTGATGTTATATTACGTTATTGATGTATATAAAGATCCCACGGAGACGTAGAGGCCAACTCGCCATGTATGTTGTCAAACATTACAGCCGAGATGTTAGGTTGGGTTAGGTTAGGTTATATTACGTTATTGATGTATAGAAAGGTCCCACGGAGACGTAGAGGCCAACAAGACAGGAATGTGGGCAAATATTATCGCCGAGAGGTTAGGTTGGGTTAGGTTAGGTAACATTACGTTATTGATATATAAAGGTCCCACGGAGACGGAGAAGCTAACTCGCCAGGAATGTTGTCAAATATTAGCGCCGAGATGATAGGTTGGGTTAGGTTACGTTATATTACGTTATTGATGTATATGAAGGTCAAACGGAGACGTAGAGGCCAACAAGCCAGGAATGTGGTCAAATATTACCGCCGAGATGTTATGTTGGGTTAGGTTAGGTTATATTACGTTATTGATGTATACAAAGGTCCCACGCAGACACAGAGGCCAACAAGACAGGAATGTGGTCAAATATTACCGCCGAGATATTAGGTTGGGTTAGGTTAGGTTATATGACGTTATTGATGTATATAAATGTCCCACGGAGACGTAGATGCCAACTCGCCAGGAATGTTTTCACATATTACCGCCGAGATGTTAGGTTGGGTTAGGTTACGTTATATTACGTTATTGATGTATATAAAGGTCCCACCGAGATGGAGAAGCCGACTCGCCAGGAATGTTGTTAAATATTACCGCTGAGATGTTAGGATGGGTTAGGTTAGGTTATATTACGCTATAGATGTATATAAAGATCCCACGGAGACGTAGAGGCCAACTCGCCAGGAATGTTGTCAAGTATTACCGCCGAGATGTTAGGTTGGGTCAGGTTAGGTTATATTACGTGATTGATGTATGTAAAGGTCCCACGGTGACGTAGATGCCAACTCGCCAGGAATGTTTTCAAATATTACCGCCGAGATGTTGGGTTGGGTTAGGTTAGGATATATTACGTTATTGATGTATATAAAGGTCCCACGGAGACGTAGAGGCCAACTCGCCAGGAATGTTGTCAAGTATTACCGCCGAGATGTTAGGTTGGGTTAGGTTAGGTTATATTACGTTATAGATGTATATAAAGGTACCACGGAGACGTAGAGGCCAACTCGCCAGGAATGATGTCAAATGTTACCGCCGAGATGTTAGGTTGGGTCAGGTTAGGTTATATTACGTTATTGATGTATATAAATGTCCCACGGAGACGTAGATGCCAACTCGCCAGGAATGTTTTCAAATATTACCGCCGAGCTGTTAGGTTGGGTTAGGTTACGTTATATTACGTTATTGATGTATATGAAGGTCAAACGGAGACGTAGAGGCCAACTCGCCAGGAATGTTTTCAAATATTACCGGCGAGATGTTAGGTTGGGTCAGGTTAGGTTATATTACGTTATAGATGTATATAAAGGTCCCACGGAGACGTAGCGTCCAACAAGCCAGGAATGTGGTCAAATATTACCGCCGAGATGTAAAATTGGGTTGGGTGATGTTATATTACGTTATTGATGTATATAAACATCCCACGGAGACGTAGAGGCCAACTCGCCATGTATGTTGTCAAACATTACAGCCGAGATGTTAGGTTGGGTTAGGTTAGGTTATATTACGTTATTGATGTATAGAAAGGTCCCACGGAGACGTAGAGGCCAACAAGCCAGGAATGTGGGCAAATATTATCGCCGAGAGGTTAGGTTGGGTTAGGTTAGGTTACATTACGTTATTGATGTATATAAATGTCCCACGGAGACGTAGATGCCAACTCGCCAGGAATGTTATCAAATATTACCGCCGAGATGTTATGTTGGGTTAGGTTAGGTTATATTACGTTATTGATGTATACAAAGGTCCCACGCAGACACAGAGGCCAACAAGACAGGAATGTGGTCAAATATTACCGCCGAGATATTAGGTTGGGTTAGGTTAGGTTATATTACGTTATTGATGTATACAATGATCCCACGGAGACGTAGATGTCAACTCGCTAGGTATGTGTTGTAATATTACCGCCGAGATGTTAGGTTGGGTTAGGTTAGGTTATATTAAGTTATTGATGTATATAAAGGTCTCACGGAGACGTAGAGGCCAACTCGCTAGGAATGTTGTCAAGTATTACCGCCGAGATGTTAGGTTGGGTTAGGTTAGGCTATATTACGTTATTGATGTATATAAAGGTCCCACGGAGACGTAGAGTCCAACAAGCCAGGAATGTTGTCAAGTATTACCGCCGAGATGTTAGGTTGGGTTAGGTTAGGTTATATTACGTTATAGATGTATATAAAGGTACCACGGAGACGTAGAGGCCAACTAGCCAGGAATGATGTCAAATGTTACCGCCGAGATGTTAGGTTGGGTTAGATTAGGTTATATTACGTTATTGATGTATATAAATGTCCCACGGAGACGTAGATGCCAACTCGCCAGGAATGTTTTCAAATATTACCGCCGAGATGTTAGGTTGGGTTAGGTTAGGTTATATTACGTTATAGATGTATATAAAGGTCCCACGGAGACGTAGCGTCCAACAAGCCAGCAATGTGGTCAAATATTACCGCCGAGGTGTAAGATTGGGTTAGGTTAGGTTATATTACGTTATAGATGTATATAAAGATCCCACGGAGACGTAGAGGCCAACTCGCCAGGAATGTTGTCAAGTATTACCGCCGAGATGTTAGGTTGGGTTAGGTTAGGTTATATTACGTTATAGATGTATATAAAGGTACCACGGAGACGTAGAGGCCAACTCGCCAGGAATGATGTCAAATGTTACCGCCGAGATGTTAGGTTGGGTTAGGTTAGGTTATATTACGTTATTGATGTATATAAATGTCCCACGGAGACGTAGATGCCAACTCGCCAGGAATGTTTTCAAATATTACCGCCGAGCTGTTAGGTTGGGTTAGGTTACGTTATATTACGTTATTGATGTATATGAAGGTCAAACGGAGACGTAGAGGCCAACTCGCCAGGAATGTTTTCAAATATTACCGGCGAGATGTTAGGTTGGGTCAGGTTAGGTTATATTACGTTATAGATGTATATAAAGGTCCCACGGAGACGTAGCGTCCAACAAGCCAGGAATGTGGTCAAATATTACCGCCGAGATGTAAAATTGGGTTGGGTGATGTTATATTACGTTATTGATGTATATAAACATCCCACGGAGACGTAGAGGCCAACTCGCCATGTATGTTGTCAAACATTACAGCCGAGATGTTAGGTTGGGTTAGGTTAGGTTATATTACGTTATTGATGTATAGAAAGGTCCCACGGAGACGTAGAGGCCAACAAGCCAGGAATGTGGGCAAATATTATCGCCGAGAGGTTAGGTTGGGTTAGGTTAGGTTACATTACGTTATTGATGTATATAAATGTCCCACGGAGACGTAGATGCCAACTCGCCAGGAATGTTATCAAATATTACCGCCGAGATGTTATGTTGGGTTAGGTTAGGTTATATTACGTTATTGATGTATACAAAGGTCCCACGCAGACACAGAGGCCAACAAGACAGGAATGTGGTCAAATATTACCGCCGAGATATTAGGTTGGGTTAGGTTAGGTTATATTACGTTATTGATGTATACAATGATCCCACGGAGACGTAGAGGTCAACTCGCTAGGTATGTTTTGTAATATTACTGCCGAGATGTTAGGTTGGGTTAGGTTAGGTTATATTAAGTTATTGATGTATATAAAGGTCTCACGGAGACGTAGAGGCCAACTCGCTAGGAATGTTGTCAAGTATTACCGCCGAGATGTTAGGTTGGGTTAGGTTAGGCTATATTACGTTATTGATGTATATAAAGGTCCCACGGAGACGTAGAGTCCAACAAGCCAGGAATGTTGTCAAGTATTACCGCCGAGATGTTAGGTTGGGTTAGGTTAGGTTATATTACGTTATAGATGTATATAAAGGTACCACGGAGACGTAGAGGCCAACTAGCCAGGAATGATGTCAAATGTTACCGCCGAGATGTTAGGTTGGGTTAGATTAGGTTATATTACGTTATTGATGTATATAAATGTCCCACGGAGACGTAGATGCCAACTCGCCAGGAATGTTTTCAAATATTACCGCCGAGATGTTAGGTTGGGTTAGGTTAGGTTATATTACGTTATAGATGTATATAAAGGTCCCACGGAGACGTAGCGTCCAACAAGCCAGCAATGTGGTCAAATATTACCGCCGAGGTGTAAGATTGGGTTAGGTTAGGTTATATTACGTTATAGATGTATATAAAGATCCCACGGAGACGTAGAGGCCAACTCGCCAGGAATGTTGTCAAGTATTACCGCCGAGATGTTAGGTTGGGTTAGGTTAGGTTATATTACGTTATAGATGTATATAAAGGTACCACGGAGACGTAGAGGCCAACTCGCCAGGAATGATGTCAAATGTTACCGCCGAGATGTTAGGTTGGGTTAGGTTAGGTTATATTACGTTATTGATGTATATAAATGTCCCACGGAGACGTAGATGCCAACTCGCCAGGAATGTTTTCAAATATTACCGCCGAGCTGTTAGGTTGGGTTAGGTTACGTTATATTACGTTATTGATGTATATGAAGGTCAAACGGAGACGTAGAGGCCAACTCGCCAGGAATGTTTTCAAATATTACCGGCGAGATGTTAGGTTGGGTCAGGTTAGGTTATATTACGTTATAGATGTATATAAAGGTCCCACGGAGACGTAGCGTCCAACAAGCCAGGAATGCGGTCAAATATTACCGCCGAGAGGTTAGGTTGGGTTAGGTTAGGTTACATTACGTTATTGATATATAAAGGTCCCACGGAGACGGAGAAGCTAACTCGCCAGGAATGTTGTCAAATATTAGCGCCGAGATATTAGGTTGGGTTAGGTTAGGTTATATGACGTTATTGATGTATATAAATGTCCCACGGAGACGTAGATGCCAACTCGCCAGGAATGTTTTCACATATTACCGCCGAGATGTTAGGTTGGGTTAGGTTACGTTATATTACGTTATTGATGTATATAAAGGTCCCACCGAGATGGAGAAGCCGACTCGCCAGGAATGTTGTTAAGTATTACCGCTGAGATATTAGGTTGGGTTAGGTTAGGTTATATGACGTTATTGATGTATATAAATGTCCCACGGAGACGTAGATGCCAACTCGCCAGGAATGTTTTCACATATTACCGCCGAGATGTTAGGTTGGGTTAGGTTACGTTATATTACGTTATTGATGTATATAAAGGTCCCACCGAGATGGAGAAGCCGACTCGCCAGGAATGTTGTTAAATATTACCGCTGAGATGTTAGGATGGGTTAGGTTAGGTTATATTACGCTATAGATGTATATAAAGATCCCACGGAGACGTACAGGCCAACTCGCCAGGAATGTTGTCAAGTATTACCGCCGAGATGTTAGGTTGGGTCAGGTTAGGTTATATTACGTGATTGATGTATGTAAAGGTCCCACGGTGACGTAGATGCCAACTCGCCAGGAATGTTTTCAAATATTACCGCCGAGATGTTGGGTTGGGTTAGGTTAGGATATATTACGTTATTGATGTATATAAAGGTCCCACGGAGACGTAACGGCCAACTCGCCAGGAATGTTGTCAAGTATTACCGCCGAGATGTTAGGTTGGGTTAGGTTAGGTTATATTACGTTATAGATGTATATAAAGGTACCACGGAGACGTAGAGGCCAACTCGCCAGGAATGATGTCAAATGTTACCGCCGAGATGTTAGGTTGGGTTAGGTTAGGTTATATTACGTTATTGATGTATATAAATGTCCCACGGAGACGTAGATGCCAACTCGCCAGGAATGTTTTCAAATATTACCGCCGAGCTGTTAGGTTGGGTTAGGTTACGTTATATTACGTTATTGATGTATATGAAGGTCAAACGGAGACGTAGAGGCCAACTCGCCAGGAATGTTTTCAAATATTACCGGCGAGATGTTAGGTTGGGTCAGGTTAGGTTATATTACGTTATAGATGTATATAAAGGTCCCACGGAGACGTAGCGTCCAACAAGCCAGGAATGTGGTCAAATATTACCGCCGAGATGTAAAGTTGGGTTAGGTGATGTTATATTACGTTATTGATGTATATAAACATCCCACGGAGACGTAGAGGCCAACTCGCCATGTATGTTGTCAAACATTACAGCCGAGATGTTAGGTTGGGTTAGGTTAGGTTATATTACGTTATTGATGTATAGAAAGGTCCCACGGAGACGTAGAGGCCAACAAGCCAGGAATGTGGGCAAATATTATCGCCGAGAGGTTAGGTTGGGTTAGGTTAGGTTACATTACGTTATTGATGTATATAAATGTCCCACGGAGACGTAGATGCCAACTCGCCAGGAATGTTATCAAATATTACCGCCGAGATGTTATGTTGGGTTAGGTTAGGTTATATTACGTTATTGATGTATACAAAGGTCCCACGCAGACACAGAGGCCAACAAGACAGGAATGTGGTCAAATATTACCGCCGAGATATTAGGTTGGGTTAGGTTAGGTTATATGACGTTATTGATGTATATAAATGTCCCACGGAGACGTAGATGCCAACTTGCCCGGAATGTTTTCACATATTACCGCCGAGATGTTAGGTTGGGTTAGGTTACGTTATATTACGTTATTGATGTATATAAAGGTCCCACGGAGATGGAGAAGCCGACTCGCCAGGAATGTTGTTAAATATTACCGCTGAAATGTTAGGATGGGTTAGGTTAGGTTATATTACGTGATTGATGTATGTAAAGGTCCCACGGTGACGTAGATGCCAACTCGCCAGGAATGTTTTCAAATATTACCGCCGAGATGTTGGGTTGGGTTAGGTTAGGATATATTACGTTATTGATGTATATAAAGGTCCCACGGAGACGTAGAGGCCAACTCGCCAGGAATGTTGTCAAGTATTACCGCCGAGATGTTAGGTTGGGTTAGGTTAGGTTATATTACGTTATAGATGTATATAAAGCTACCACGGAGACGTAGATGCCAACTCGCCAGGAATGTTTTCAAATATTACCGCCGAGATGTTAGGTTGGGTTAGGTTAGGATATATTACGTTATTGATGTATATAAATGTCCCACGGAGACGTAGATGCCAACTCGCCAGGAATGTTTTCAAATATTACCGCCGAGATGTTAGGATGGGTTAGGTTAGGTTATATTACGTTATAGATGTATATAAAGATCCCACGGAGACGTAGAGGCCAACTCGCCAGGAATGTTGTCAAGTATTACCGCCGAGATGTTAGGTTGGGTCAGGTTAGGTTATATTACGTTATTGATGTATATAAAGGTCCCACGGAGACATAGATGCCTCCAAGACAGGAATGTGGTCAAATATTACCGCCGGTATGTTAGGTTGGGTTAGGTTAAGTTATATTACGTTATTGATGTATATAAATGTCCCACGGAGACGTAGATGCCAACTCGCCAGGAATGTCTTCAAGTATTACCGCCGAGATGATAGGTTGGGTTAGGTTACGTTATATTACGTTATTAATGTATATAAATTTCCCACGGAGACGTAGAGTCCAACAAGCCAGGAATGTGGTCAAATATTACCGCCGAGATGTATGATTGGGTTAGGTGATGTTATATTACGTTATTGATGTATATAAAGGTCCCACGGAGACGTAGAGGCCAACTCGCCAGGAATGTTGTCAAGTATTACCGCCGAGATGATAGGTTGGGTTAGGTTACGTTATATTACGTTATTGATGTATATAAAGGTCCCACGGAGATGGAGAAGCCGACTCGCCAGGAATGTTGTTAAATATTACCGCTGAAATGTTAGGATGGGTTAGGTTAGGTTATATTACGTGATTGATGTATGTAAAGGTCCCACGGTGACGTAGATGCCAACTCGCCAGGAATGTTTTCAAATATTACCGCCGAGATGTTGGGTTGGGTTAGGTTAGGATATATTACGTTATTGATGTATATAAAGGTCCCACGGAGACGTAGAGGCCAACTCGCCAGGAATGTTGTCAAGTATTACCGCCGAGATGTTAGGTTGGGTTAGGTTAGGTTATATTACGTTATAGATGTATATAAAGCTACCACGGAGACGTAGATGCCAACTCGCCAGGAATGTTTTCAAATATTACCGCCGAGATGTTAGGTTGGGTTAGGTTAGGATATATTACGTTATTGATGTATATAAATGTCCCACGGAGACGTAGATGCCAACTCGCCAGGAATGTTTTCAAATATTACCGCCGAGATGTTAGGATGGGTTAGGTTAGGTTATATTACGTTATAGATGTATATAAAGATCCCACGGAGACGTAGAGGCCAACTCGCCAGGAATGTTGTCAAGTATTACCGCCGAGATGTTAGGTTGGGTCAGGTTAGGTTATATTACGTTATTGATGTATATAAAGGTCCCACGGAGACATAGATGCCTCCAAGACAGGAATGTGGTCAAATATTACCGCCGGTATGTTAGGTTGGGTTAGGTTAAGTTATATTACGTTATTGATGTATATAAATGTCCCACGGAGACGTAGATGCCAACTCGCCAGGAATGTCTTCAAGTATTACCGCCGAGATGATAGGTTGGGTTAGGTTACGTTATATTACGTTATTAATGTATATAAATTTCCCACGGAGACGTAGAGTCCAACAAGCCAGGAATGTGGTCAAATATTACCGCCGAGATGTATGATTGGGTTAGGTGATGTTATATTACGTTATTGATGTATATAAAGGTCCCACGGAGACGTAGAGGCCAACTCGCCAGGAATGTTGTCAAGTATTACCGCCGAGATGATAGGTTGGGTTAGGTTACGTTATATTACGTTATTGATGTATATGAAGGTCAAACGGAGACGTAGAGGCCAACTCGCCAGAAATGTTTTCAAATATTACCGCCGTGATGTTAGGTTGTGTTAGGTTAGGTTATATTACGTTATTGATGTATACAATGATCCCACGGAGACGTAGAGGTCAACTCGCTAGGTATGTTTTCTAATATTACCGCCGAGATGTTAGGTTGGGTTAGGTTAGGTTATATTAAGTTATTGATGTATATAAAGGTCTCACGGAGACGTAGAGGCCAACTCGCTAGGAATGTTGTCAAGTATTACCGCCGAGATGTTAGGTTGGGTTAGGTTAGGCTATATTACGTTATTGATGTATATAAAGGTCCCACGGAGACGTAGAGTCCAACAAGCCAGGAATGTTGTCAAGTATTACCGCCGAGACGTTAGGTTGGGTTAGGTTAGGTTATATTACGTTATTGATGTATATGAAGGTCCCACGGAGACGTAGACTCCAACTCGCCAGGAATGTTGTCAAATATTAGCGCCGAGATGTTAGGATGGGTTAGGTTAGGTTATATGACGTTATTGATGTATATAAAGGTCCCACGGAGACGTAGATGCCAACTCGCGAGGAATGTTGTTAAATATTACCGCTGAGATGTCAGGTTGGGTTAGGTTAGGTTATATTACGTTATTGATGTACATAAAGGTCCCACGGAGACATAGAGGCCAACAAGACAGAAGTGTGGTCAAATATTACCGCCGAGATGTTAGGTTGGCTTAGGTTAGGTTATATTACGTTATTGATGTATATCAAGATACCACGGAGACGTAGATGCCAACTCGCCAGGAATGTTGTCAAATGTTACCGCCGAGATGATAGGTTAGGTTAGGTTAGGTTATATTTCGTTATTGATGTATATGAAGGTCCCACGGGGACGTAGACGCCAACTAGCCAGGTATGTTGTCAAATATTACCGCCGAGATGTTAGGTTGGGTTAGGTTAGGTTATATTACGTTATTGATGTATATGAAGGTCCCACGGAGACGGAGAAGCCAACTCGCCAGGTATGTTGTCAAATATTACCGCCGAGATGTTAGGTTGGGTTAGGTTAGGTTATATTACGTTATTGATGTATATAAAGGTCCCACGGAGACGGAGAAGCCAACTCGCCAGGAATGTTTTCAAATATTACCGCCGAGATGTTAGGTTGGGTTAGGTTAGGTTATATTACGTTATTGATGTATAGAAAGGTCCCACGCAGACATAGAGGCCAACAAGACAGGAATGTGGTCATATATTACCGCCGAGATGTTAGGTTGGGTTAGGTTAGGTTATATTACGTTATTGATGTATATAAATGTCCCACGGAGACGTAGAGGCCAACAAGCCAGGAATGTTGTCATATATTACCGCCGAGGTGTTAGGTTGGGTTAGGTTAGGTTATATTACGTTATTGATGTATATAAAGATTCCACGGAGACGTAGAGGCCAACTCGCCAGGAGTGTTTTCAAATATTACCGCCGAGATGTTAGGTTGGGTTAGGTTAGGTTATATTACGTTATTGATGTATATAAAGATTCCACGGAGACGTAGAGGCCAACTCGCCATGAGTGTTTTCAAATATTACCGCCGAGATGTTAGGTTGGGTTAGGTTAGGTTATATTACGTTATGGATGTATATGAAGGTCCCACGGAGACGTAGAGTTCAACTCGCCAGGAATGTTGTCAAATATTAGCGCCGAGATGATAGGATGGGTTAGGTTAGGTTATATGACGTTATTGATGTATATAAAGGTCCCACGGAGACGTAGATGCCAACTCGCGAGGAATGTTGTTAAATATTACCGCCGAGATGATAGGTTAGGTTAGGTTAGGTTATATTTCGTTATTGATGTATATGAAGGTCCCACGGGGACGTAGACGCCAACTAGCCAGGTATGTTGTCAAATATTACCGCCGAGATGTTAGGTTGGGTTAGGTTAGGTTATATTACGTTATTGATGTATATGAAGGTCCCACGGAGACGGAGAAGCCAACTCGCCAGGTATGTTGTCAAATATTACCGCCGAGATGTTAGGTTGGGTTAGGTTAGGTTATATTACGTTATTGATGTATATAAAGGTCCCACGGAGACGGAGAAGCCAACTCGCCAGGAATGTTTTCAAATATTACCGCCAAGATGTTAGGTTGGGTTAGGTTAGGTTATATTACGTTATTGATGTATAGAAAGGTCCCACGCAGACATAGAGGCCAACAAGACAGGAATGTGGTCATATATTACCGCCGAGATGTTAGGTTGGGTTAGGTTAGGTTATATTACGTTATTGATGTATATAAGTGTCCCACGGAGACGTAGAGGCCAACAAGCCAGGAATGTTGTCATATATTACCGCCGAGGTGTTAGGTTGGGTTAGGTTAGGTTATATTACGTTATTGATGTATATAAAGATTCCACGGAGACGTAGAGGCCAACTCGCCAGGAGTGTTTTCAAATATTACCGCCGAGATGTTAGGTTGGGTTAGGTTAGGTTATATTACGTTATTGATGTATATAAAGATTCCACGGAGACGTAGAGGCTAACTCGCCGTGAGTGTTTTCAAATATTACCGCCGAGATATTAGGTTGGGTTAGGTTAGGTTATATTTCGTTATTGATGTATATGAAGGTCCCACGGGGACGTAGACGCCAACTAGCCAGGTATGTTGTCAAATATTACCGCCGAGATGTTAGGTTGGGTTAGGTTAGGTTATATTACGTTATTGATGTATATGAAGGTCCCACAGAGACGGAGAAGCCAACTCGCCAGGTATGTTGTCAAATATTACCGCCGAGATGTTAGGTTGGGTTAGGTTAGGTTATATTACGTTATTGATGTGTATAACGGTCCCACGGAGACGTAGAGAATAACAAGAGAGGAATGTGGTCAAACATTACCGCCGAGATGTTAGGTTGGGTTAGGTTAGGTTATATTACGTTATTGATGTATATAAATGTCCCACGGAGACGTAGAGGCCAAAAAGCCAGGAATGTTGTCATATATTACCGCCGAGGTGTTAGGTTGGGTTAGGTTAGGTTATATTACGTTATTGATGTATATAAAGGTTCCACGGAGACGTAGAGGCCAACTCGCCAGAAGTGTTTTCAAATATTACCGCCGAGATGTTAGGTTGGGTTAGGTTAGGTTATATTACGTTATTGATGTATATAAATGTCCCACGGAGACGTAGAGGCCAACAAGCCAGGAATGTTGTCAAATATTACCGCCGAGATGTTAGGTTGGGTTAGGTTAGGTTATATGACGTTATTGATGTATATAAAGGTCCCACGGAGACGTAGATGCCAACTCGCCAGGAATGTTGTTAAATATTACCGCTGAGATGTCAGGTTGGGTTAGGTTAGGTTATATTACGTTATTGATGTACATAAAGGTCCCACGGAGACATAGAGGCCAACAAGACAGAAGTGTGGTCAAATATTACCGCCGAGATGTTAGGTTGGCTTAGGTTAGGTTATATTACGTTATTGATGTATATCAAGATCCCACGGAGACGTAGATGCCAACTCGCCAGGAATGTTGTCAAATGTTACCGCCGAGATGATAGGTTAGGTTAGGTTAGGTTATATTTCGTTATTGATGTATATGAAGGTCCCACGGGGACGTAGACGCCAACTAGCCAGGTATGTTGTCAAATATTACCGCCGAGATGTTAGGTTGGGTTAGGTTAGGTTATATTACGTTATTGATGTATATGAAGGTCCCACGGAGACGGAGAAGCCAACTCGCCAGGTATGTTGTCAAATATTACCGCCGAGATGTTAGGTTGGGTTAGGTTAGGTTATATTACGTTATTGATGTATATAAAGGTCCCACGGAGACGGAGAAGCCAACTCGCCAGGAATGTTTTCAAATATTACCGCCGAGATGTTAGGTTGGGTTAGGTTAGGTTATATTACGTTATTGATGTATAGAAAGGTCCCACGCAGACATAGAGGCCAACAAGACAGGAATGTGGTCATATATTACCGCCGAGATGTTAGGTTGGGTTAGGTTAGGTTATATTACGTTATTGATGTATATAAATGTCCCACGGAGACGTAGAGGCCAACAAGCCAGGAATGTTGTCATATATTACCGCCGAGGTGTTAGGTTGGGTTAGGTTAGGTTATATTACGTTATTGATGTATATAAAGATTCCACGGAGACGTAGAGGCCAACTCGCCAGGAGTGTTTTCAAATATTACCGCCGAGATGTTAGGTTGGGTTAGGTTAGGTTATATTACGTTATTGATGTATATAAAGATTCCACGGAGACGTAGAGGCTAACTCGCCGTGAGTGTTTTCAAATATTACCGCCGAGATATTAGGTTGGGTTAGGTTAGGTTATATTTCGTTATTGATGTATATGAAGGTCCCACGGGGACGTAGACGCCAACTAGCCAGGTATGTTGTTAAATATTACCGCTGAGATGTCAGGTTGGGTTAGGTTAGGTTATATTACGTTATTGATGTACATAAAGGTCCCACGGAGACATAGAGGCCAACAAGACAGAAGTGTGGTCAAATATTACCGCCGAGATGTTAGGTTGGCTTAGGTTAGGTTATATTACGTTATTGATGTATATCAAGATCCCACGGAGACGTAGATGCCAACTCGCCAGGAATGTTGTCAAATATTACCGCCGAGATGTTAGGTTGGGTTAGGTTAGGTTATATTACGTTATTGATGTGTATAACGGTCCCACGGAGACGTAGAGAATAACAAGAGAGGAATGTGGTCAAACATTACCGCCGAGATGTTAGGTTGGGTTAGGTTAGGTTATATTACGTTATTGATGTATATAAATGTCCCACGGAGACGTAGAGGCCAAAAAGCCAGGAATGTTGTCATATATTACCGCCGAGGTGTTAGGTTGGGTTAGGTTAGGTTATATTACGTTATTGATGTATATAAAGATTCCACGGAGACGTAGAGGCCAACTCGCCAGGAGTGTTTTCAAATATTACCGCCGAGATGTTAGGTTGGGTTAGGTTAGGTTATATTACGTTATTGATGTATATAAATGTCCCACGGAGACGTAGAGGCCAACAAGCCAGGAATGTTGTCAAATATTACCGCCGAGATGTTAGGTTGGGTTAGGTTAGGTTATATGACGTTATTGATGTATATAAAGGTCCCACGGAGACGTAGATGCCAACTCGCCAGGAATGTTGTTAAATATTACCGCTGAGATGTCAGGTTGGGTTAGGTTAGGTTATATTACGTTATTGATGTACATAAAGGTCCCACGGAGACATAGAGGCCAACAAGACAGAAGTGTGGTCAAATATTACCGCCGAGATGTTAGGTTGGCTTAGGTTAGGTTATATTACGTTATTGATGTATATCAAGATCCCACGCAGACATAGAGGCCAACAAGACAGGAATGTGGTCATATATTACCGCCGAGATGTTAGGTTGGGTTAGGTTAGGTTATATTACGTTATTGATGTATATAAATGTCCCACGGAGACGTAGAGGCCAACAAGCCAGTAATGTTGTCATATATTACCGCCGAGGTGTTAGGTTGGGTTAGGTTAGGTTATATTACGTTATTGATGTATATAAAGATTCCACGGAGACGTAGAGGCCAACTCGCCAGGAGTGTTTTCAAATATTACCGCCGAGATGTTAGGTTGGGTTAGGTTAGGTTATATTACGTTATTGATGTATATAAAGATTCCACGGAGACGTAGAGGCCAACTCGCCATGAGTGTTTTCAAATATTACCGCCGAGATATTAGGTTGGGTTAGGTTAGGTTATATTTCGTTATTGATGTATATGAAGGTCCCACGGGGACGTAGACGCCAACTAGCCAGGTATGTTGTCAAATATTACCGCCGAGATGTTAGGTTGGGTTAGGTTAGGTTATATTACGTTATTGATGTATATGAAGGTCCCACAGAGACGGAGAAGCCAACTCGCCAGGTATGTTGTCAAATATTACCGCCGAGATGTTAGGTTGGGTTAGGTTAGGTTATATTACGTTATTGATGTGTATAACGGTCCCACGGAGACGTAGAGAATAACAAGACAGGAATGTGGTCAAACATTACCGCCGAGATGTTAGGTTGGGTTAGGTTAGGTTATATTACGTTATTGATGTATATAAATGTCCCACGGAGACGTAGAGGCCAAAAAGCCAGGAATGTTGTCATATATTACCGCCGAGGTGTTAGGTTGGGTTAGGTTAGGTTATATTACGTTATTGATGTATATAAAGATTCCACGGAGACGTAGAGGCCAACTCGCCAGGAGTGTTTTCAAATATTACCGCCGAGATGTTAGGTTGGGTTAGGTTAGGTTATATTACGTTATTGATGTATATAAATGTCCCACGGAGACGTAGAGGCCAACAAGCCAGGAATGTTGTCAAATATTACCGCCGAGATGTTAGGTTGGGTTAGGTTAGGTTATATGACGTTATTGATGTATATAAAGGTCCCACGGAGACGTAGAGGCCAACTCGCCAGGAGTGTTTTCAAATATTACCGCCGACATGTTAGGTTGGGTTAGGTTAGGTTATATTACGTTATTGATGTATATAAAGATTCCACGGAGACGTAGAGGCCAACTCGCCATGAGTGTTTTCAAATATTACCGCCGAGATGTTAGGTTGGGTTAGGTTAGGTTATATTACGTTATTGATGTATATGAAGGTCCCACGGAGACGTAGAGTTCAACTCGCCAGGAATGTTGTCAAATATTAGCGCCGAGATGATAGGATGGGTTAGGTTAGGTTATATGACGTTATTGATGTATATAAAGGTCCCACGGAGACGTAGATGCCAACTCGCGAGGAATGTTGTTAAATATTACCGCTGAGATGTCAGGTTGGGTTAGGTTAGGTTATATTACGTTATTGATGTACATAAAGGTCCCACGGAGACATAGAGGCCAACAAGACAGAAGTGTGGTCAAATATTACCGCCGAGATGTTAGGTTGGCTTAGGTTAGGTTATATTACGTTATTGATGTATATCAAGATACCACGGAGACGTAGATGCCAACTCGCCAGGAATGTTGTCAAATGTTACCGCCGAGATGATAGGTTAGGTTAGGTTAGGTTATATTTCGTTATTGATGTATATGAAGGTCCCACGGGGACGTAGACGCCAACTAGCCAGGTATGTTGTCAAATATTACCGCCGAGATGTTAGGTTGGGTTAGGTTAGGTTATATTACGTTATTGATGTATATGAAGGTCCCACGGAGACGGAGAAGCCAACTCGCCAGGTATGTTGTCAAATATTACCGCCGAGATGTTAGGTTGGGTTAGGTTAGGTTATATTACGTTATTGATGTATATAAAGGTCCCACGGAGACGGAGAAGCCAACTCGCCAGGAATGTTTTCAAATATTACCGCCGAGATGTTAGGTTGGGTTAGGTTAGGTTATATTACGTTATTGATGTGTATAACGGTCCCACGGAGACGTAGAGAATAACAAGACAGGAATGTGGTCAAACATTACCGCCGAGATGTTAGGTTGGGTTAGGTTAGGTTATATTACGTTATTGATGTATATAAATGTCCCACGGAGACGTAGAGGCCAAAAAGCCAGGAATGTTGTCATATATTACCGCCGAGGTGTTAGGTTGGGTTAGGTTAGGTTATATTACGTTATTGATGTATATAAAGATTCCACGGAGACGTAGAGGCCAACTCGCCAGGAGTGTTTTCAAATATTACCGCCGAGATGTTAGGTTGGGTTAGGTTAGGTTATATTACGTTATTGATGTATATAAAGATTCCACGGAGACGTAGAGGCCAACTCGCCATGAGTGTTTTCAAATATTACCGCCGAGATATTAGGTTGGGTTAGGTTAGGTTATATTTCGTTATTGATGTATATGAAGGTCCCACGGGGACGTAGACGCCAACTAGCCAGGTATGTTGTCAAATATTACCGCCGAGATGTTAGGTTGGGTTAGGTTAGGTTATATTACGTTATTGATGTATATGAAGGTCCCACAGAGACGGAGAAGCCAACTCGCCAGGTATGTTGTCAAATATTACCGCCGAGATGTTAGGTTGGGTTAGGTTAGGTTATATTACGTTATTGATGTGTATAACGGTCCCACGGAGACGTAGAGAATAACAAGACAGGAATGTGGTCAAACATTACCGCCGAGATGTTAGGTTGGGTTAGGTTAGGTTATATTACGTTATTGATGTATATAAATGTCCCACGGAGACGTAGAGGCCAAAAAGCCAGGAATGTTGTCATATATTACCGCCGAGGTGTTAGGTTGGGTTAGGTTAGGTTATATTACGTTATTGATGTATATAAAGATTCCACGGAGACGTAGAGGCCAACTCGCCAGGAGTGTTTTCAAATATTACCGCCGAGATGTTAGGTTGGGTTAGGTTAGGTTATATTACGTTATTGATGTATATAAATGTCCCACGGAGACGTAGAGGCCAACAAGCCAGGAATGTTGTCAAATATTACCGCCGAGATGTTAGGTTGGGTTAGGTTAGGTTATATGACGTTATTGATGTACATAAAGGTCGCACGGAGACGTAGATGCCAACTCGCCAGGAATGTTGTTAAATATTACCGCTGAGATGTCAGGTTGGGTTAGGTTAGGTTATATTACGTTATTGATGTACATAAAGGTCCCACGGAGACGTAGAGGCCAACTCGCCAGGAATGTTGTCAAATATTACCGCCGAGATGTTAGGTTGGGTTAGGTTAGGTTATATTACGTTATTGATGTATATAAAGGTCCCACGGGGACGTAGATGCCAACTCGCCAGGTATGTTTTCAAATGTTACCGCCGAGATGTTAGGTTGGGTTAGGTTAGATTATATTACGTTATTGATGTATATAAAGGTCCCACGGAGACGTAGAGGCCAACTCGCCAGGAGTGTTTTCAAATATTACCGCCGACATGTTAGGTTGGGTTAGGTTAGGTTATATTACGTTATTGATGTATATAAAGATTCCACGGAGACGTAGAGGCCAACTCGCCATGAGTGTTTTCAAATATTACCGCCGAGATGTTAGGTTGGGTTAGGTTAGGTTATATTACGTTATTGATGTATATGAAGGTCCCACGGAGACGTAGAGTTCAACTCGCCAGGAATGTTGTCAAATATTAGCGCCGAGATGATAGGATGGGTTAGGTTAGGTTATATGACGTTATTGATGTATATAAAGGTCCCACGGAGACGTAGATGCCAACTCGCGAGGAATGTTGTTAAATATTACCGCTGAGATGTCAGGTTGGGTTAGGTTAGGTTATATTACGTTATTGATGTACATAAAGGTCCCACGGAGACATAGAGGCCAACAAGACAGAAGTGTGGTCAAATATTACCGCCGAGATGTTAGGTTGGCTTAGGTTAGGTTATATTACGTTATTGATGTATATCAAGATACCACGGAGACGTAGATGCCAACTCGCCAGGAATGTTGTCAAATGTTACCGCCGAGATGATAGGTTAGGTTAGGTTAGGTTATATTTCGTTATTGATGTATATGAAGGTCCCACGGGGACGTAGACGCCAACTAGCCAGGTATGTTGTCAAATATTACCGCCGAGATGTTAGGTTGGGTTAGGTTAGGTTATATTACGTTATTGATGTATATGAAGGTCCCACGGAGACGGAGAAGCCAACTCGCCAGGTATGTTGTCAAATATTACCGCCGAGATGTTAGGTTGGGTTAGGTTAGGTTATATTACGTTATTGATGTATATAAAGGTCCCACGGAGACGGAGAAGCCAACTCGCCAGGAATGTTTTCAAATATTACCGCCGAGATGTTAGGTTGGGTTAGGTTAGGTTATATTACGTTATTGATGTATAGAAAGGTCCCACGCAGACATAGAGGCCAACAAGACAGGAATGTGGTCATATATTACCGCCGAGATGTTAGGTTGGGTTAGGTTAGGTTATATTACGTTATTGATGTATATAAATGTCCCACGGAGACGTAGAGGCCAACAAGCCAGGAATGTTGTCATATATTACCGCCGAGGTGTTAGGTTGGGTTAGGTTAGGTTATATTACGTTATTGATGTATAAAAAGGTCCCACGCAGACATAGAGGCCAACAAGACAGGAATGTGGTTATATATTACCGCCGAGATGTTAGGTTGGGTTAGGTTAGGTTATATTACGTTATTGATGTATATAAAGGTCCACGGAGACGTAGATGCCAACTCGCCAGGAATGTTTTCAAATATTACCGCCGAGATGTTAGGTTGGGTTAGGTTAGGTTATATTACGTTATTGACGTATATAAAGGTCCCACGGAGACGTAGATGCCAACTCGCCAGGAATGTTTTCAAATATTACCGCCGAGATGTTAGGTTGGGTTAGGTTAGATTATATTACGTTATTGATGTATATAAAGGTCCCACGGAGACGTAGAGGCCAACTCGCCATGAGTGTTTTCAAATATTACCGCCGAGATATTAGGTTGGGTTAGGTTAGGTTATATTTCGTTATTGATGTATATGAAGGTCCCACGGGGACGTAGACGCCAACTAGCCAGGTATGTTGTCAAATATTACCGCCGAGATGTTAGGTTGGGTTAGGTTAGGTTATATTACGTTATTGATGTATATGAAGGTCCCACAGAGACGGAGAAGCCAACTCGCCAGGTATGTTGTCAAATATTACCGCCGAGATGTTAGGTTGGGTTAGGTTAGGTTATATTACGTTATTGATGCGTATAACGGTCCCACGGAGACGTAGAGAATAACAAGACAGGAATGTGGTCAAACATTACCGCCGATATGTTAGGTTGGGTTAGGTTAGGTTATATTACGTTATTGATGTATATAAATGTCCCACGGAGACGTAGAGGCCAAAAAGCCAGGAATGTTGTCATATATTACCGCCGAGGTGTTAGGTTGGGTTAGGTTAGGTTATATTACGTTATTGATGTATATAAAGGTCCCACGGGGACGTAGATGCCAACTCGCCAGGTATGTTTTCAAATGTTACCGCCGAGATGTTAGGTTGGGTTAGGTTAGATTATATTACGTTATTGATGTATATAAAGGTCCCACGGAGACGTAGAGGCCAACTCGCCAGGAGTGTTTTCAAATATTACCGCCGACATGTTAGGTTGGGTTAGGTTAGGTTATATTACGTTATTGATGTATATAAAGATTCCACGGAGACGTAGAGGCCAACTCGCCATGAGTGTTTTCAAATATTACCGCCGAGATGTTAGGTTGGGTTAGGTTAGGTTATATTACGTTATTGATGTATATGAAGGTCCCACGGAGACGTAGAGTTCAACTCGCCAGGAATGTTGTCAAATATTAGCGCCGAGATGATAGGATGGGTTAGGTTAGGTTATATGACGTTATTGATGTATATAAAGGTCCCACGGAGACGTAGATGCCAACTCGCGAGGAATGTTGTTAAATATTACCGCTGAGATGTCAGGTTGGGTTAGGTTAGGTTATATTACGTTATTGATGTACATAAAGGTCCCACGGAGACATAGAGGCCAACAAGACAGAAGTGTGGTCAAATATTACCGCCGAGATGTTAGGTTGGCTTAGGTTAGGTTATATTACGTTATTGATGTATATCAAGATACCACGGAGACGTAGATGCCAACTCGCCAGGAATGTTGTCAAATGTTACCGCCGAGATGATAGGTTAGGTTAGGTTAGGTTATATTTCGTTATTGATGTATATGAAGGTCCCACGGGGACGTAGACGCCAACTAGCCAGGTATGTTGTCAAATATTACCGCCGAGATGTTAGGTTGGGTTAGGTTAGGTTATATTACGTTATTGATGTATATGAAGGTCCCACGGAGACGGAGAAGCCAACTCGCCAGGTATGTTGTCAAATATTACCGCCGAGATGTTAGGTTGGGTTAGGTTAGGTTATATTACGTTATTGATGTATATAAATGTCCCACGGAGACGTAGAGGCCAACAAGCCAGGAATGTTGTCATATATTACCGCCGAGGTGTTAGGTTGGGTTAGGTTAGGTTATATTACGTTATTGATGTATATAAAGATTCCACGGAGACGTAGAGGCCAACTCGCCAGGAGTGTTTTCAAATATTACCGCCGAGATGTTAGGTTGGGTTAGGTTAGGTTATATTACGTTATTGATGTATATAAAGATTCCACGGAGACGTAGAGGCCAACTCGCCATGAGTGTTTTCAAATATTACCGCCGAGATATTAGGTTGGGTTAGGTTAGGTTATATTTCGTTATTGATGTATATGAAGGTCCCACGGGGACGTAGACGCCAACTAGCCAGGTATGTTGTCAAATATTACCGCCGAGATGTTAGGTTGGGTTAGGTTAGGTTATATTACGTTATTGATGTATATGAAGGTCCCACAGAGACGGAGAAGCCAACTCGCCAGGTATGTTGTCAAATATTACCGCCGAGATGTTAGGTTGGGTTAGGTTAGGTTATATTACGTTATTGATGTGTATAACGGTCCCACGGAGACGTAGAGAATAACAAGACAGGAATGTGGTCAAACATTACCGCCGAGATGTTAGGTTGGGTTAGGTTAGGTTATATTACGTTATTGATGTATATAAATGTCCCACGGAGACGTAGAGGCCAAAAAGCCAGGAATGTTGTCATATATTACCGCCGAGGTGTTAGGTTGGGTTAGGTTAGGTTATATTACGTTATTGATGTATATAAAGATTCCACGGAGACGTAGAGGCCAACTCGCCAGGAGTGTTTTCAAATATTACCGCCGAGATGTTAGGTTGGGTTAGGTTAGGTTATATTACGTTATTGATGTATATAAATGTCCCACGGAGACGTAGAGGCCAACAAGCCAGGAATGTTGTCAAATATTACCGCCGAGATGTTAGGTTGGGTTAGGTTAGGTTATATGACGTTATTGATGTATATAAAGGTCCCACGGAGACGTAGATGCCAACTCGCCAGGAATGTTGTTAAATATTACCGCTGAGATGTCAGGTTGGGTTAGGTTAGGTTATATTACGTTATTGATGTACATAAAGGTCCCACGGAGACATAGAGGCCAACAAGACAGAAGTGTGGTCAAATATTACCGCCGAGATGTTAGGTTGGCTTAGGTTAGGTTATATTACGTTATTGATGTATATCAAGATCCCACGGAGACGTAGATGCCAACTCGCCAGGAATGTTGTCAAATGTTACCGCCGAGATGATAGGTTAGGTTAGGTTAGGTTATATTTCGTTATTGATGTATATGAAGGTCCCACGGGGACGTAGACGCCAACTAGCCAGGTATGTTGTCAAATATTACCGCCGAGATGTTAGGTTGGGTTAGGTTAGGTTATATTACGTTATTGATGTATATGAAGGTCCCACGGAGACGGAGAAGCCAACTCGCCAGGTATGTTGTCAAATATTACCGCCGAGATGTTAGGTTGGGTTAGGTTAGGTTATATTACGTTATTGATGTGTATAACGGTCCCACGGAGACGTAGAGAATAACAAGACAGGAATGTGGTCAAACATTACCGCCGAGATGTTAGGTTGGGTTAGGTTAGGTTATATTACGTTATTGATGTATATAAATGTCCCACGGAGACGTAGAGGCCAAAAAGCCAGGAATGTTGTCATATATTACCGCCGAGGTGTTAGGTTGGGTTAGGTTAGGTTATATTACGTTATTGATGTATATAAAGATTCCACGGAGACGTAGAGGCCAACTCGCCAGGAGTGTTTTCAAATATTACCGCCGAGATGTTAGGTTGGGTTAGGTTAGGTTATATTACGTTATTGATGTATATAAATGTCCCACGGAGACGTAGAGGCCAACAAGCCAGGAATGTTGTCAAATATTACCGCCGAGATGTTAGGTTGGGTTAGGTTAGGTTATATTACGTTATTGACGTATATAAAGGTCCCACGGAGACGTAGAGGCCAACTCGCCGGGAATGTTGTCAAATATTACCGCCGAGATGTTAGGTTGGGTTAGGTTAGGTTATATTACGTTATTGATGTATATAAAGGTCCCACGGGGACGTAGATGCCAACTCGCCAGGAATGTTTTCAAATGTTACCGCCGAGATGTTAGGTTGGGTTAGGTTAGATTATATTACGTTATTGATGTATATAAAGGTCCCACGGAGACGTAGAGGCCAACTCGCCAGGAGTGTTTTCAAATATTACCGCCGAGATGTTAGGTTGGGTTAGGTTAGGTTATATTACGTTATTGATGTATATAAAGATTCCACGGAGACGTAGAGGCCAACTCGCCATGAGTGTTTTCAAATATTACCGCCGAGATGTTAGGTTGGGTTAGGTTAGGTTATATTACGTTATTGATGTATATGAAGGTCCCACGGAGACGTAGAGTTCAACTCGCCAGGAATGTTGTCAAATATTAGCGCCGAGATGATAGGATGGGTTAGGTTAGGTTATATGACGTTATTGATGTATATAAAGGTCCCACGGAGACGTAGATGCCAACTCGCCAGGAATGTTGTTAAATATTACCGCTGAGATGTCAGGTTGGGTTAGGTTAGGTTATATTACGTTATTGATGTACATAAAGGTCCCACGGAGACATAGAGGCCAACAAGACAGAAGTGTGGTCAAATATTACCGCCGAGATGTTAGGTTGGCTTAGGTTAGGTTATATTACGTTATTGATGTATATCAAGATCCCACGGAGACGTAGATGCCAACTCGCCAGGAATGTTGTCAAATGTTACCGCCGAGATGATAGGTTAGGTTAGGTTAGGTTATATTTCGTTATTGATGTATATGAAGGTCCCACGGGGACGTAGACGCCAACTAGCCAGGTATGTTGTCAAATATTACCGCCGAGATGTTAGGTTGGGTTAGGTTAGGTTATATTACGTTATTGATGTATATGAAGGTCCCACGGAGACGGAGAAGCCAACTCGCCAGGTATGTTGTCAAATATTACCGCCGAGATGTTAGGTTGGGTTAGGTTAGGTTATATTACGTTATTGATGTATATAAAGGTCCCACGGAGACGGAGAAGCCAACTCGCCAGGAATGTTTTCAAATATTACCGCCGAGATGTTAGGTTGGGTTAGGTTAGGTTATATTACGTTATTGATGTATAGAAAGGTCCCACGCAGACATAGAGGCCAACAAGACAGGAATGTGGTCATATATTACCGCCGAGATGTTAGGTTGGGTTAGGTTAGGTTATATTACGTTATTGATGTATATAAATGTCCCACGGAGACGTAGAGGCCAACAAGCCAGGAATGTTGTCATATATTACCGCCGAGGTGTTAGGTTGGGTTAGGTTAGGTTATATTACGTTATTGATGTATATAAAGATTCCACGGAGACGTAGAGGCCAACTCGCCAGGAGTGTTTTCAAATATTACCGCCGAGATGTTAGGGTGGGTTAGGTTAGGTTATATTACGTTATTGATGTATATAAAGATTCCACGGAGACGTAGAGGCCAACTCGCCATGAGTGTTTTCAAATATTACCGCCGAGATATTAGGTTGGGTTAGGTTAGGTTATATTTCGTTATTGATGTATATGAAGGTCCCACGGGGACGTAGACGCCAACTAGCCAGGTATGTTGTCAAATATTACCGCCGAGATGTTAGGTTGGGTTAGGTTAGGTTATATTACGTTATTGATGTATATGAAGGTCCCACAGAGACGGAGAAGCCAACTCGCCAGGTATGTTGTCAAATATTACCGCCGAGATGTTAGGTTGGGTTAGGTTAGGTTATATTACGTTATTGATGTGTATAACGGTCCCACGGAGACGTAGAGAATAACAAGACAGCAATGTGGTCAAACATTACCGCCGAGATGTTAGGTTGGGTTAGGTTAGGTTATATTACGTTATTGATGTATATAAATGTCCCACGGAGACGTAGAGGCCAAAAAGCCAGGAATGTTGTCATATATTACCGCCGAGGTGTTAGGTTGGGTTAGGTTAGGTTATATTACGTTATTGATGTATATAAAGATTCCACGGAGACGTAGAGGCCAACTCGCCAGGAGTGTTTTCAAATATTACCGCCGAGATGTTAGGTTGGATTAGGTTAGGTTATATTACGTTATTGATGTATATAAATGTCCCACGGAGACGTAGAGGCCAACAAGCCAGGAATGTTGTCAAATATTACCGCCGAGATGTTAGGTTGGGTTAGGTTAGGTTATATGACGTTATTGATGTATATAAAGGTCCCACGGAGACGTAGATGCCAACTCGCCAGGAATGTTGTTAAATATTACCGCTGAGATGTCAGGTTGGGTTAGGTTAGGTTATATTACGTTATTGATGTACATAAAGGTCCCACGGAGACATAGAGGCCAACAAGACAGAAGTGTGGTCAAATATTACCGCCGAGATGTTAGGTTGGCTTAGGTTAGGTTATATTACGTTATTGATGTATATCAAGATCCCACGGAGACGTAGATGCCAACTCGCCAGGAATGTTGTCAAATGTTACCGCTGAGATGATAGGTTAGGTTAGGTTAGGTTATATTTCGTTATTGATGTATATGAAGGTCCCACGGGGACGTAGACGCCAACTAGCCAGGTATGTTGTCAAATATTACCGCCGAGATGTTAGGTTGGGTTAGGTTAGGTTATATTACGTTATTGATGTATATGAAGGTCCCACGGGGACGTAGACGCCAACTAGCCAGGTATGTTGTCAAATATTACCGCCGAGATGTTAGGTTGGGTTAGGTTAGGTTATATTACGTTATTGATGTATATGAAGGTCCCACAGAGACGGAGAAGCCAACTCGCCAGGTATGTTGTCAAATATTACCGCCGAGATGTTAGGTTGGGTTAGGTTAGGTTATATTACGTTATTGATGTGTATAACGGTCCCACGGAGACGTAGAGAATAACAAGACAGGAATGTGGTCAAACATTACCGCCGAGATGTTAGGTTGGGTTAGGTTAGGTTATATTACGTTATTGATGTATATAAATGTCCCACGGAGACGTAGAGGCCAAAAAGCCAGGAATGTTGTCATATATTACCGCCGAGGTGTTAGGTTGGGTTAGGTTAGGTTATATTACGTTATTGATGTATATAAAGATTCCACGGAGACGTAGAGGCCAACTCGCCAGGAGTGTTTTCAAATATTACCGCCGAGATGTTAGGTTGGGTTAGGTTAGGTTATATTACGTTATTGACGTATATAAAGGTCCCACGGAGACGTAGAGGCCAACTCGCCAGGAATGTTGTCAAATATTACCGCCGAGATGTTAGGTTGGGTTAGGTTAGGTTATATTACGTTATTGATGTATATAAAGGTCCCACGGGGACGTAGATGCCAACTCGCCAGGAATGTTTTCAAATGTTACCGCCGAGATGTTAGGTTGGGTTAGGTTAGATTATATTACGTTATTGATGTATATAAAGGTCCCACGGAGACGTAGAGGCCAACTCGCCAGGAGTGTTTTCAAATATTACCGCCGAGATGTTAGGTTGGGTTAGGTTAGGTTATATTACGTTATTGATGTATATAAAGGTCCCACGGAGACGTAGAGGCCAACTCGCCATGAGTGTTTTCAAATATTACCGCCGAGATGTTAGGTTGGGTTAGGTTAGGTTATATTACGTTATTGATGTATATAAATGTCCCACGGAGACGTAGAGGCCAACAAGCCAGGAATGTTGTCATATATTACCGCCGAGGTGTTAGGTTGGGTTAGGTTAGGTTATATTACGTTATTGATGTATATAAAGATTCCACGGAGACGTAGAGGCCAACTCGCCAGGAGTGTTTTCAAATATTACCGCCGAGATGTTAGGTTGGGTTAGGTTAGGTTATATTACGTTATTGATGTATATAAAGATTCCACGGAGACGTAGAGGCCAACTCGGCATGAGTGTTTTCAAATATTACCGCCGAGATATTAGGTTGGGTTAGGTTAGGTTATATTTCGTTATTGATGTATATGAAGGTCCCACGGGGACGTAGACGCCAACTAGCCAGGTATGTTGTTAAATATTACCGCCGAGATGTTAGGTTGGGTTAGGTTAGGTTATATTACGTTATTGATGTATATGAAGGTCCCACAGAGACGGAGAAGCCAACTCGCCAGGTATGTTGTCAAATATTACCGCCGAGATGTTAGGTTGGGTTAGGTTAGGTTATATTACGTTATTGACGTATATAAAGGTCCCACGGAGACGTAGAGGCCAACTCGCCAGGAATGTTGTCAAATATTACCGCCGAGATGTTAGGTTGGGTTAGGTTAGGTTATATTACGTTATTGATGTATATAAAGGTCCCACGGGGACGTAGATGCCAACTTGCCAGGAATGTTTTCAAATATTACCGCCGAGATGATAGGTTGGGTTAGGTTAGATTATATTACGTTATTGATGTATATAAAGGTCCCACGGAGACGTAGAGGCCAACTCGCCAGGAATGTTGTCAAGTATTACCGCCGAGATGTTAGGTTGGGTTAGGTTAGGTTAAATTACGTGATTGATGTATATAAAGGTCCACGGAGACGTAGATGCCAACTCGCCAGGAATGTTTTCAAATATTACCGCCGAGATGTTAGGTTGGGTTAGGTTAGTTTATATTACGTTATTGACGTATATAAAGGTCCCACGGAGACGTAGAGGCCAACTCGCCAGGAATGTTGCCAAATATTACCGCCGAGATGTTAGGTTGGGTTAGGTTAGGTTAAATTACGTGATTGATGTATATAAAGGTCCACGGAGACGTAGATGCCAACTCGCCAGGAATGTTTTCAAATATTACCGCCGGGATGTTAGGTTGGGTTAGGTTAGGTTATATTACGTTATTGACGTATATAAAGGTCCCACGGAGACGTAGAGGCCAACTCGCCAGGAATGTTGCCAAATATTACCGCCGAGATGTTAGGTTGGGTTAGGTTAGGTTATATTACGTTATTTATGTATATAAAGATTCCACGGAGACGTAGAGGCCAACTCGCCAGGAGTGTTTTCAAATATTACCGCCGAAATGTTAGGTTGGGTTAGGTTAGGTTATATTACGTTATTGATGTATATAAAGGATCCACGGAGACGTAGAGGCCAACTCGCCATGAGTGTTTTCAAATATTACCGCCGAGATGTTAGGTTGGGTTAGGTTAGGTTATATTACGTTATTGATGTATATGAAGGTCCCACGGAGACGTAGATGCCAACTCGCCAGGAATGTTTTCAAATATTACCGCCGAGATGTTAGGTTGCGTTAGGTTAGGTTATATTACGTTATTGATGTATATAAAGGTCCCACGGAGACGTAGATGCCAACTCGCCAGGAATGTTTTCAAATATTACCGCCGAGATGTTAGGTTGCGTTAGGTTAGGTTATATTACGTTATTGATGTATATAAAGGTCCCACGGAGATGCAGAAGCCAACTCGCCAGGAATGTTGTTAAATATTACCGCTGAGATGTTAGGTTGGGTTAGGTTAGGTTATATTACGTTATTGATGTATATAAAGATCCCACGGAGACGTAGAAGCCAACTCGCCAGGTATGTTGTCAAATATTACCGCCGAGATGTTAGGATGGGTTAGGTTATGTTATATTACGTTATTGATGTATAAAAAGGTCCCACGCAGACATAGAGGCCAACAAGACAGGAATGTGGTCATATATTACCGCCGAGGTGTTAGGTTGGGTTAGGTTAGGTTATATTACGTTATTGATGTATATGAAGGTCCCACAGAGACGGAGAAGCCAACTCGCCAGGTATGTTGTCAAATATTACCGCCGAGATGTTAGGTTGGGTTAGGTTAGGTTATATTACGTTATTGACGTATATAAAGGTCCCACGGAGACGTAGAGGCCAACTCGCCAGGAATGTTGTCAAATATTACCGCCGAGATGTTAGGTTGGGTTAGGTTAGGTTATATTACGTTATTGATGTATATAAAGGTCCCACGGGGACGTAGATGCCAACTTGCCAGGAATGTTTTCAAATATTACCGCCGAGATGATAGGTTGGGTTAGGTTAGATTATATTACGTTATTGATGTATATAAAGGTCCCACGGAGACGTAGAGGCCAACTCGCCAGGAATGTTGTCAAGTATTACCGCCGAGATGTTAGGTTGGGTTAGGTTAGGTTAAATTACGTGATTGATGTATATAAAGGTCCACGGAGACGTAGATGCCAACTCGCCAGGAATGTTTTCAAATATTACCGCCGAGATGTTAGGTTGGGTTAGGTTAGGTTATATTACGTTATTGACGTATATAAAGGTCCCACGGAGACGTAGAGGCCAACTCGCCAGGAATGTTGCCAAATATTACCGCCGAGATGTTAGGTTGGGTTAGGTTAGGTTAAATTACGTGATTGATGTATATAAAGGTCCACGGAGACGTAGATGCCAACTCGCCAGGAATGTTTTCAAATATTACCGCCGGGATGTTAGGTTGGGTTAGGTTAGGTTATATTACGTTATTGACGTATATAAAGGTCCCACGGAGACGTAGAGGCCAACTCGCCAGGAATGTTGCCAAATATTACCGCCGAGATGTTAGGTTGGGTTAGGTTAGGTTATATTACGTTATTTATGTATATAAAGATTCCACGGAGACGTAGAGGCCAACTCGCCAGGAGTGTTTTCAAATATTACCGCCGAGATGTTAGGTTGGGTTAGGTTAGGTTATATTACGTTATTGATGTATATAAGGGTCCACGGAGACGTAGATGCCAACTCGCCAGGAATGTTTTCAAATATTACCGCCGAGATGTTAGGTTGGGTTAGGTTAGGTTATATTACGTTATTGACGTATATAAAGGTCCCACGGAGACGTAGAGGCCAACTCGCCAGGAATGTTGTCAAATATTACCGCCGAGATGTTAGGTTGGGTTAGGTTAGGTTATATTACGTTATTGATGTATATAAAGGTCCCACGGAGACGTAGATGCCAACTCGCCAGGAATGTTTTCAAATATTACCGCCGAGATGTTAGGTTGGGTTAGGTTAGGTTATATTACGTTATTGATGTATATAAAGGTCCCACGGAGACGTAGAGTTCAACTCGCCAGGAATGTTGTCAAATATGAGCGCCGAAATGTTAGGTTGGGTTAGGTTAGGTTATATTACCTTATTGATGTATATAAAGGTCCCACGGAGACGTAGAGTTCAACTCGCCAGGAATGCTGTAAAATATTAGCGCCGAGATGATAGGTTGGGTTAGGTTACGTTATAATACGTTATTGATGTATATGAAGGTCAAACGGAGACGTAGAGGCCAACAAGCCAGGAATGTGGTCAAATATTACCGCCGAGATGTTATGTTGGGTTAGGTTAGGTTATATTACGTTATTGATGTATATAAAGATTCCACGGAGACGTAGAGGCCAACTCGCCATGAGTGTTTTCAAATATTACCGCCGAGATGTTAGGTTGGGTTAGGTTAGGTTATATTACGTTATTGATGTATATGAAGGTCCCACGGAGACGTAGAGTTGAACTCGCCAGGAATGTTGTCAAATATTAGCGCCGAGATGATAGGATGGGTTAGGTTAGGTTATATGACGTTTCCCCGTCTGGGTGCGGGTCAGAATACACCCAGGGTATACCCTGCCTGTCGTAAGAGGCGACTAAAAGGGTTAGATTAGGTTAGGAATCCTTCTGGGATTTTTGTTTTTTTTTCTGTTCATCTTTTTTTTGGTGAGTTGGGTTAGGCTGCAGAATTTACAATTATTAATTTAGGTTATGTTAGATAATTATTTTAGAATTTATGGTAGAATATGGATGTTACTCTAAAGCAGTATAATAGAATATAATTGCTGACTGTTCCCGGCGGGTCATCGGGAGTGGCATGGACGCCCACGGTGCAGGTAATGGATATGGTGGATGGGCCTGCTGTTTTCCCCGCCGTGACGCGTCCCTGCCTGTATAATTTATACCGAGATGTCCCCGTCGCGAGCAGCCTGGAACCGACCGCTACGGCACCTTGGCTAGGTAGTGGTGGTTGGGCACGGGGTGTCGGAGCCCCGTGTCGGGTTGACGAGCGAGCGCCCCTCGTCCGTGCGTTCCGGAGGGGTAAAGAGTAGCCGTGGGCTCTCGGAGTTCCGAGGGGAATTTATATAATTCGGGTGTACCCGCTACGGTCGCTGCCCGCTCCTTCCACCACGATGCGTCGGCAAAAATATTACATGATGATGATGAGTAAAATGCAAGGGGAATTAAATAAAGAAATGCAATTAAGTATAGCGCAATCTCTATCATACGTCGAGCAGGATAACTTAGATGTAGAAGAAATCGGAGTTGCATCAAAGAAAGAACACCTTAATATATACCAAAATACAATACAGAATAATGAAGAGAATAAATCTACAATGATCAGAGATCTCATTTCTGACATAGAAAAGAAAAATCTCGAAATTTATCGCTTTACGAAAGATCTTACAGCTAATATTAGACATGTTAAAAGAACGGACATGATGCTTTTGCTAGAGAAAATAAAAAGTATCTCCGATGAATTAAGAACTCTTAAAGAAGAATATAAACAATACATCGAGGATAACCCAGTGCGCGATTTACCTAAAGATATATGCGAAAAGGATACCCAAACCTCACCCATATATAAAAAACCAACTATAATTGAAGACATTAGAAGCTTCAAAAGGAAGGAAATTTCACCACTTACGGAACAAAATTATGTTAAAAAAACTAGACGTACACCACTCAGACATGATACTGAAGTAAATAACAGCTCCTTTAATTCGCCGATTAATCCTCTTCCTCCCCATTCAACGGAAAATGAATGGATCACTATCCATAGAAATAGACCAACGAAACGAGCGGACGGACAAACTTACGCGGATATGGCCAAAAAGACCCCGAAGAAACCAGTATTTCCAAACAAAATGCGAAGAAACGAGGCCGTAATAATAAAAGTAAGTGTAAATAAAACCTACGAGGAAACGTATAAAGAAGTAGTGACTAAGGCCAGAAACGAATTAAGAGACCTGGAAAAAGTACGTAAAACTAGAAGCGGTGACATCATCATGGAATTTGTTAAAAAAGAAGGTATCACGGAGACAATTAATAAACTAAGAGAACAGCTGAGCTCTGATTTCGACACGCGTCATTTACAAACCAAACTAGCCATAGAAATAAAAGATATCGATCCCATTTTAACCAAAGACGAATTAAAACAAGATATGCAAAACGCGTTAAATACTAAAAAAGACGAAGATGTACTTGTTAAAATGTTAAAACCAACCATAAATGGCAATCAGGTTGCCATTGTTGAACTAACGCAATTTGCAGCCAACGAGCTAAAAAAAATAGATAAACTAAAACTAGGCTTAACTAGGTGTAGTTTTAGATACCTTCCCAGAGTTATGCGCTGCTTTAGGTGCCACCACTTTGGACATCTTAGCAGCGTATGCAAAGCGGAAATTGCGGGTACTGAACTCTGTAGGAGATGTGGCCATGGTGATCATAATATATCCATGTGCCTGGCCCCTGAACCTAGATGTATTGTGTGTGCTAAGGAAGGAATAATAGGTAATAAAATAAGACACGTTACAGGTGCTTACAATTGTCCAATTTATAAGAAATATTTAGCGGAGGCTAGAGCGTTAAATTCATAAAAATTTTACAAATTAATCTAAACAGGTGCAAAATTGCACAAGATATTATGCAACAAACAGCTGTTGTATTAGGCATTGATGTAGTAATAATATCAGAACCGTATAAAATGGAACCTTATTGGATTCCAGATTCTTCAGGAGATGCAGCAATTTGGGTCACTGGTAATAATGACACATGTTATACATATGGTACCGAGTTTTCAGCTCCCGGTATAGCAGCTGCAAAAATTAAAAATACTTACATAGTTAGCGTATATATCTCACCAAACATAGAATATTCATTATTTTTAAGTAGATTAGATAATGTGAAAGCAGCAATTAATAAAAGTAAAAAATACAATGTTAAATATATTTTCGCTGCTGGCGACTACAATGCCAGAGCGATTGAATGGGGTGATAATAAAACAAATGCAAGAGGAAAAGGCATATTACAATTCGCGATACAAAACAATCTAACGGTGATTGATACAATAGGCGATTATACTTTTTCGAAAAATAATAAATATTCAAAAATTGATATTGCTCTCGCAAACGACGCATTAATGGCTCACATAACAGCATCAAAAACATTAGATTGGTATTCTGCCTCTGACCATTTGTATGTAATTCATGAATTAGTTAAAAATAATAATCATGCTGCAAAACCGGTCTTTCTTCCCTACGATGAAAAGAAGATTAATTGGAATGATTTTGAAGAAAAATATGAAGACATAATCACAACAAGTAATCTTAGAGATGTAACGCCGAATCCCTCATGGATATTAAAATTTAATAATGCAATTTTAGATACAATAAAACAAACTATTCCAATTAAAAAACCATACATAGGAAATAAAAGAGCTAAATATTGGTGGAATGACAAAATTAAAAATCTAATTAAAATTACAAACAAATCTAGAAGGAAGTTAACAAAAATTAATAAAAATCGAGACCAAACTAACTATTATAGAGCACAACAGGTATATAAATTAAACAGAAAAAACCTTAAAATAGAAATACAAAGAAGCAAAGAATTAAAAACTAGCGAACTACTCGAATCAATCGATTCTGATCCATGGGGACAACCTTACAAGGCTGTAATGAGGAGACTGAAAGGTAATTACACAGGTGGTACAATAGATTCCGGTCAGACCGCACGAATTGTGGCAGACTTATTTATTACTACCAACTCAGAAGAGGATACAACCGCAACAAATATTCTAGAAAATTTAATAGAAGGACAAGAAGTTGAATTGGTTAGTAGCGAAGAATTGCATACAATATCAGAAACAGTAAAGTTTAACAAAGCTCCTGGTGCAGACGGGGTCCCGTTGATCATATCAAAATGGCTGATAATGAATAAGGTTGAAGACATGAAGAAGCTATTCAACACTACATTGCGATATGGATATATTCCATACGAATGGAAACAGGCGAGATTAGTTCTCATTAAGAAACCGGGCAAAAAGGGGATTAAAAGTAGCGAGTTTCGACCTCTGTGCATTTTGGGTGGGTTATCTAAAATCTGGGAAACGATAATAAAAAGCCGACTAGAAAAAATAGAGGCTATATCTAATCTTCATTCGAGACAATATGGCTTCAGAAAATATAGAAGTACGCTGGACGCCTTATATGCTCTCTTTGAACAATCAAAAGAAATAATAAATAACAAACATTGGTGCGCGTTCATGACATTAGATGTTAAAAATGCTTTTAATACCTTGAGATGGAACCACATCATAAAGGTTCTCGAAACTAAATCTATACCTCCTTACTTACTACAATCAATTAAAAATTACTTACAAGATAGAAGTGTTAAATTTCCCACAGTTGCTGAATATAATGAAATTAAGGTTTACGGCGGAATTCCACAAGGAACATTGTTAGGTCCTCTATTTTGGAACCTAACATATGATAAAGTTCTGCATGCAATTGAGAGCCCTAACGTTAAAATAATAGGATATGCTGACGATACCGGGATAATTTTCGATGCAAAAAACGTTGTTATTCTTAGAGATTTAATTCAAAAAACCTGGACGCGAGCAAAAAATGCCTTAGGTAGTTTAAATTTATCTTTAGCATCGGAGAAAACAGAACTAATAATTATGAACCGCAAGAGAGGTCATCGTGAATATAATTTTAATCTAGAAGGTATGCATATAATAAAAAATGTACCTTTCCTTAAATATTTAGGAGTTTTGGTGGGCGGCACATCTAAATTTCATCCGCACATTTCAGAGAAAATAATAAAAGCAAACAAAGCAATGCTAGCTTTGAATTGGTTATTGCCAAACTTGAAAGGACCCAAGTATAAAACTAGAAAATTGTATTACAGCATATGGGAATCCATAATATTATATGGAGCTCCTATATGGTGTACCTGTTTAAACTATAAGTATTTAACAAGAAGTTTAACCAGCGCACAAAGTCCGATTGTGCATAAAACTATAGCAGCATATAGGACTGTATCTAAAGACGCAGCTTGTGTCCTTTCCAGAATTGCGCCGATAGACTTAAAAATCATGGAAAGAGCTAGAATTTATAACAAAAAAAGAAAATTAATATACGACGAACTTCTCCTAAAGAAAATAAGTATTATAGAATTTAAAAAGCGAGTTTTAGAAATCAAGAAAGAGGAGGAAAAAATAACAATAACAATATGGCAACAACGTTGGAATAGTATTACCCACTCCCAATGGACTAAATTATTAATTCCGGATCTAAGAAATTGGTTAAAAAAAAGCGATAATTGCAAACTTGATTTCTATACTACACAATTATTAACAGGCCACGGCTCGTTTGCTAGCTATCTGAAAAAGATTGGTAAAGTTAAAATACCTAGATGTACGTTCTGTTCAGGAATTGAGGATAACGCATTGCACACATTAATAATTTGCCCAGCATGGGATCTACAAAGAAAAAAGTTAGAAACTTCTATTAGAAATAAAGTTGAAATTCATAGCTTAATTAAAAACGTTACTGTAAATAAAGAAACTTGGAAAGCATTCAGACTGTATGCATACGAGGTTATAAACGCTAAAATAACACGAGAAAGAGAATCTGAATCAAATATGATGTTACCATATAAGGGTAACGGCGACGTCGATAATACGCTACCGTTAACACTTCCGCCCCCAAAACTAGTTGTGAGACTCACCCGATACTCGGAGCACTCGCGTCTTAGTACAAACTCGACTGTCGATGCAGAAGCACCGTGACTAGAACAACAACAATTTAAACTTTAACAATAATTTTTAACATAACGTGACTTTATAAACATTTTAATAACAAATAACAATTAACACTTTATAAATTTAACTTAAAAATATTATATTTTATATTAAATGAGTTGCGTTGTGACTAATGATTGTGTATACACAGAGGTGATATTGGCGGTCATCTCTTAGGGGCTCCGATATGGAAAATTGCTGGTTTTCCACAGTTGTGAATTATTGTCTATTTATTAAAAAAGGAAAACTCACATAACAGCTGTACAATATTCTATAGAGGTACGATATTAAATAATAATATCGTAATAGGCAGTGGAAGATGACAGCAAATAACGTTACAAAAATAATAAGAAACAATAATGGAGCGCTCGCACAATTGGTCATCCTGGGGTTGAGTGGCCAGGACGGGGGTGCTGACGTCATGGCTTTTGCTAGTTCCAGCTCCCCTGAAGCGAGGATGGTGGTGGGAAAAAAAAAAGAAAAAAAAAAAAAAAAAAAAAAAAAAAGGTTATATGACGTTATTGATGTATATAAAGGTCCCACGGAGACGTAGATGCCAACTCGCCAGGAATGTTTTCAAATATTACCGCCGAGATGTTAGGTTGCGTTAGGTTAGGTTATATTACGTTATTGATGTATATAAAGGTCCCACGGAGATGCAGAAGCCAACTCGCCAGGAATGTTGTGAAATATTACCGCTGAGATGTTAGGTTGGGTTAGGTTAGGTTATATTACGTTATTGATGTATATAAAGATCCCACGGAGACGTAGAGGCCAACTCGCCAGGTATGTTGTCAAATATTACCGCCGAGATGTTAGGATGGGTTAGGTTAGGTTATATTACGTTATTGATATATAAAAAGGTCCCACGCAGACATAGAGGCCAACAAGACAGGAATGTGGTCATATATTACCGCCGAGATGTTAGGTTGGGTTAGGTTAGGTTATATTACGTTATTGATGTATATAAGGGTCCACGGAGACGTAGATGCCAACTCGCCAGGAATGTTTTCAAATATTACCGCCGAGATGTTAGGTTGGGTTAGGTTAGGTTATATTACGTTATTGACGTATATAAAGGTCCCACGGAGACGTAGAGGCCAACTCGCCAGGAATGTTGTCAAATATTACCGCCGAGATGTTAGGTTGGGTTAGGTTAGGTTATATTACGTTATTGATGTATATAAAGGTCCCACGGAGACGTAGATGCCAACTCGCCAGGAATGTTTTCAAATATTACCGCCGAGATGTTAGGTTGGGTTAGGTTAGGTTATATTACGTTATTGATGTATATAAAGGTCCCACGGAGACGTAGAGTTCAACTCGCCAGGAATGTTGTCAAATATGAGCGCCGAAATGTTAGGTTGGGTTAGGTTAGGTTATATTACCTTATTGATGTATATAAAGGTCCCACGGAGACGTAGAGTTCAACTCGCCAGGAATGCTGTAAAATATTAGCGCCGAGATGATAGGTTGGGTTAGGTTACGTTATAATACGTTATTGATGTATATGAAGGTCAAACGGAGACGTAGAGGCCAACAAGCCAGGAATGTGGTCAAATATTACCGCCGAGATGTTATGTTGGGTTAGGTTAGGTTATATTACGTTATTGATGTATACAAAGGTCCCACGCAGACACAGAGGCCAACAAGACAGGAATGTGGTCAAATATTACCGCCGAGATGTTAGGTTGGGTTATATTAGGTTATATGACGTTATTGATGTATATAATGGTCCCACGCAGACATAGAAGCCAACTCGCCAGGAATGTTGTTAAATATTACCGCTGAGATGTTAGGTTGGGTTAGGTTAGGTTATATTACGCTATTGATGTATATAAACATCGCACGGAGACGTAGAGGCCAACTCGCCAGGTATGTTGTCAAATATTACCGCCGAGATGTTAGGTTGGGTTAGGTTAGGTTATATTACGTTATAGATGTATATAATGGTCCCACGGAGACGTAGAGGCCAACTCGCCAGGAATGTTGTCAAATATTACCGCCGAGATGTTAGGTTGGGTTAGGTTAGGTTATATTACGTTATTGATGTATATAAAGGTCCCACGGAGACGTAGAGTTCAACTCGCCAGGAATGTTGTGAAATATTAGCGCCGAGATGATAGGATGGGTTAGGTTACGTTATATTACGTTATTGATGTATATGAAGGTCAAACGGAGACGTAGAGGCCAACAAGCCAGGAATGTGGTCAAATATTACCGCCGAGATGTTAGGTTGGGTTAGGTTAGGTTATATTACGTTATTGATGTATATAAATGTCCCACGGAGACGTAGAGGCCAACTCGCCAGGAATGTTGTCAAATATGAGCGCCGAAATGTTAGGTTGGGTTAGGTTGGGTTATATTACGTTATTGATGTATATGAAGGTCCCACGGAGACGTAGAGGCCAACTTGCCAGGAGTGTTTTCAAATATTACCGCCGAAATGTTAGGTTGGGTTAGGTTAGGTTATATTACGTTATTGATGTATATAAAGATTCCACGGAGACGTAGAGGCCAACTCGCCATGAGTGTTTTCAAATATTACCGCCGAGATGTTAGGTTGGGTTAGGTTAGGTTATATTACGTTATTGATGTATATGAAGGTCCCACGGAGACGTAGAGTTGAACTCGCCAGGAATGTTGTCAAATATTAGCGCCGAGATGATAGGATGGGTTAGGTTAGGTTATATGACGTTATTGATGTATATAAAGGTCCCACGGAGACGTAGATGCCAACTCGCCAGGAATGTTTTCAAATATTACCGCCGAGATGTTAGGTTGCGTTAGGTTAGGTTATATTACGTTATTGATGTATATAAAGGTCCCACGGAGATGCAGAAGCCAACTCGCCAGGAATGTTGTGAAATATTACCGCTGAGATGTTAGGTTGGGTTAGGTTAGGTTATATTACGTTATTGATGTATATAAAGATCCCACGGAGACGTAGAGGCCAACTCGCCAGGTATGTTGTCAAATATTACCGCCGAGATGTTAGGATGGGTTAGGTTAGGTTATATTACGTTATTGATATATAAAAAGGTCCCACGCAGACATAGAGGCCAACAAGACAGGAATGTGGTCATATATTACCGCCGAGATGTTAGGTTGGGTTAGGTTAGGTTATATTACGTTATTGATGTATATAAAGGTCCACGGAGACGTAGATGCCAACTCGCCAGGAATGTTTTTAAATATTACCGCCGAGATGTTAGGTTGGGTTAGGTTAGGTTATATTACGTTATTGACGTATATAAAGGTCCCACGGAGACTTAGAGGCCAACTCGCCAGGAATGTTGTCAAATATTACCGCCGAGATGTTAGGTTGGGTTAGGTTAGGTTATATTACGTTATTGATGTATATAAAGGTCCCACGGAGACGTAGATGCCAACTCGCCAGGAATGTTTTCAAATATTACCGCCGAGATGTTAGGTTGGGTTAGGTTAGGTTATATTACGTTATTGATGTATATAAAGGTCCCACGGATACGTAGAGTTCAACTCGCCAGGAATGTTGTCAAATATGAGCGCCGAAATGTTAGGTTGGGTTAGGTTAGGTTATATTACCTTATTGATGTATATAAAGGTCCCACGGAGACGTAGAGTTCAACTCGCCAGGAATGCTGTAAAATATCAGCGCCGAGATGATAGGTTGGGTTAGGTTACGTTATAATACGTTATTGATGTATATGAAGGTCAAACGGAGACGTAGAGGCCAACAAGCCAGGAATGTGGTCAAATATTACCGCCGAGATGTTATGTTGGGTTAGGTTAGGTTATATTACGTTATTGATGTATACAAAGGTCCCACGCAGACACAGAGGCCAACAAGACAGGAATGTGGTCAAATATTACCGCCGAGATGTTAGGTTGGGTTATGTTAGGTTATATGACGTTATTGATGTATATAATGGTCCCACGCAGACATAGAAGCCAACTCGCCAGGAATGTTGTTAAATATTACCGCTGAGATGTTAGGTTGGGTTAGGTTAGGTTATATTACGCTATTGATGTATATAAACATCGCACGGAGACGTAGAGGCCAACTCGCCAGGTATGTTGTCAAATATTACCGCCGAGATGTTAGGTTGGGTTAGGTTAGGTTATATTACGTTATAGATGTATATAATGGTCCCACGGAGACGTAGAGGCCAACTCGCCAGGAATGTTGTCAAATATTACCGCCGAGATGTTAGGTTGGGTTAGGTTAGGTTATATTACGTTATTGATGTATATAAAGGTCCCACGGAGACGTAGAGTTCAACTCGCCAGGAATGTTGTGAAATATTAGCGCCGAGATGATAGGATGGGTTAGGTTACGTTATATTACGTTATTGATGTATATGAAGGTCAAACGGAGACGTAGAGGCCAACAAGCCAGGAATGTGGTCAAATATTACCGCCGAGATGTTAGGTTGGGTTAGGTTAGGTTATATTACGTTATTGATGTATATAAATGTCCCACGGAGACGTAGAGGCCAACAAGCCAGGAATGTTGTCATATATTACCGCCCAGGTGTTAGGTTGGTTAGGTTAGGTTATATTACGTTATTGATGTATATAAAGATTCCACGGAGACGTAGAGGCCAACTCGCCAGGAATGTTCTCAAATATTACCGCCGAGATGTTAGGTTGGGTTAGGTTAGGTTATATTACGTTATTGATGTATATAAAGGTCCCACGGAGACGTAAAGTTCAACTCGCCAGGAATGTTGTGAAATATTAGCGCCGAGATGATAGGATGGGTTAGGTTACGTTATATTACGTTATTGATGTATATGAAGGTCAAACGGAGACGTAGAGGCCAACAAGCCAGGAATGTGGTCAAATATTACCGCCGAGACGTTAGGTTGGGTTAGGTTAGGTTATATTACGTTATTGATGTATATAAAGGTCCCACGGAGACGTAGATGCCAACTCGCCAGGAATGTTGTTAAATATTACCGCTGAGATGTCAGGTTGGGTTAGGTTAGGTTACATTACGTTATTGATGTACATAAAGGTCCCACGGAGACATAGAGGCCAACAAGACAGAAGTGTGGTCAAATATTACCGCCGAGATGTTAGGTTGGCTTAGGTTAGGTTATATTACGTTATTGATGTATATCAAGATCCCACGGAGACGTAGATGCCAACTCGCCAGGAATGTTGTCAAATGTTACCGCCGAGATGATAGGTTAGGTTAGGTTAGGTTATATTTCGTTATTGATGTATATGAAGGTCCCACGGGGACGTAGACGCCAACTAGCCAGGTATGTTGTCAAATATTACCGCCGAGATGTCAGGTTGGGTTAGGTTAGGTTATATTACGTTATTGATGTATATGAAGGTCCCACGGAGACGGAGAAGTCAACTCGCCAGGTATGTTTTCAAATATTACCGCCGAGATGTTAGGTTGGGTTAGGTTAGGTTATATTACGTTATTGATGTATATAAAGGTCCCACGGAGACGGAGAAGCCAACTCGCCAGGAATGTTTTCAAATATTACCGCCGAGATGTTAGGTTGTGTTAGGTTAGGTTATATTACGTTATTGATGTATAAAAAAGTCCCACGCAGACATAGAGGCCAACAAGACAGGAATGTGGTCATATATTACCGCCGAGATGTTAGGTTGGGTTAGGTTAGGTTATATTACGTTATTGATGTATATAAAGATCCACGGAGACGTAGATGCCAACTCGCCAGGAATGTTTTCAAATATTACCGCCGAGATGTTAGGTTGGGTTAGGTTAGGTTATATTACGTTATTGACGTATATAAAGGTCCCACGGAGACGTAGAGGCCAACTCGCCAGGAATGTTGCCAAATATTACGGCCGAGATGTTAGGTTGGGTTAGGTTAGGTTATATTACGTTATTGATGTATATAAAGGTCCCACGGAGACGGAGAAGCCAACTCGTCAGGAATGTTGTCAAATATTGCCGCCGAAATGTTAGGTTAGGTTAGGTTAGGTTATATTACGTTATTGACGTATATAAAGGTCCCACGGAGACGTAGAGGCCAACTCGCCAGGAATGTTGTCAAATATTACCGCCGAGATGTTAGGTTGGGTTAGGTTAGGTTATATTACGTTATTGATGTATATAAAGGTCCCACGGAGACGTAGATGCCAACTCGCCAGGAATGTTTTCAAATATTACCGCCGAGATGTTAGGTTGAGTTAGGTTAGGTTATATTACGTTATTGATGTATATAAAGGTCCCACGGAGACGTAGAGTTCAACTCGCCAGGAATGTTGTCAAATATGAGCGCCGAGATGTTAGGTTGGGTTAGGTTAGGTTATATTGCGTTATTGATGTATATGAAGGTCAAACGGAGACGTGGAGGCCAAAAAGCCAGGAATGTGGTCAAATATTACCGCCGAGAAGTTATGTTGGGTTAGGTTAGGTTATATTACGTTATTGATGTATACAAAGGTCCCACGCGGACACAGAGGCCAACAAGACAGGAATGTGGTCAAATATTACCGCCGAGATGTTAGGTTGGGTTAGGTTGGGTTATATTACGTTATTGATGTATATAAGGTCCCACGGAGACGTAGATGCCAACTCGCCAGGAATGTTTTCAAATATTACCGCCGAGATGTTAGGTTGGGTTAGGTTAGGTTATATTACGTTATTTATGTATATAAAGGTCCCACGGAGACGTAGAGTTCAACTCGCCAGGAATGTTGTCAAATATGAGCGCCGAGATGTTAGGTTGGGTTAGGTTAGGTTATATTGCGTTATTGATGTATATGAAGGTCAAACGGAGACGTGGAGGCCAAAAAGCCAGGAATGTGGTCAAATATTACCGCCGAGAAGTTATGTTGGGTTAGGTTAGGTTATATTACGTTATTGATGTATACAAAGGTCCCACGCAGACACAGAGGCCAACAAGACAGGAATGTGGTCAAATATTACCGCCGAGATGTTAGGTTGGGTTAGGTTAGGTTATATTACGTTATTGATGTATATAAAGGTCCCACGGAGACGGAGAAGCCAACTCGTCAGGAATGTTGTCAAATATTGCCGCCGAAATGTTAGGTTAGGTTAGGTTAGGTTATATTACGTTATTGACGTATATAAAGGTCCCACGGAGACGTAGAGGCCAACTCGCCAGGAATGTTGTCAAATATTACCGCCGAGATGTTAGGTTGGGTGAGGTTAGGTTATATTACGTTATTGATGTATATAAAGGTCCCACGGAGACGTAGATGCCAACTCGCCAGGAATGTTTTCAAATATTACCGCCGAGATGTTAGGTTGGGTTAGGTTAGGTTATATTACGTTATTTATGTATATAAAGGTCCCACGGAGACGTAGAGTTCAACTCGCCAGGAATGTTGTCAAATATGAGCGCCGAGATGTTAGGTTGGGTTAGGTTAGGTTATATTGCGTTATTGATGTATATGAAGGTCAAACGGAGACGTGGAGGCCAAAAAGCCAGGAATGTGGTCAAATATTACCGCCGAGAAGTTATGTTGGGTTAGGTTAGGTTATATTACGTTATTGATGTATACAAAGGTCCCACGCAGACACAGAGGCCAACAAGACAGGAATGTGGTCAAATATTACCGCCGAGATGTTAGGTTGGGTTAGGTTGGGTTATATTACGTTATTGATGTATATGAAGGTCCCACGGAGACGTAGAGGCCAACTCTCCAGGAATGTTGTCAAATATTACCGCCGAGATGTTAGGTTGGGTTAGGTTAGGTTATATTACCTTATTGATGTATATAAAGGTCCCACGGAGACGGAGAAGCCAACTCGCCAGGAATGTTGTTAAATATTACCGCTGAGATGTTAGGTTGGGTTAGGTTAGGTTATATTACGTTATTGATGTATATAAAGATCCCACGGAGACGTAGAGGCCAACTCGCCAGGTATGTTGTCAAATATTACCGCCGAGATGTTAGGATGGGTTAGGTTAGGTTATATTACGTTATTGATGTATAAAAAGGTCCCACGCAGACATAGAGGCCAACAAGACAGGAATGTGGTCATATATTACCGCCGAGATGTTAGGTTGGGTTAGGTTAGGTTATATTACGTTATTGATGTATATAAAGGTCCACGGAGACGTAGATGCCAACTCGCCAGGAATGTTTTCAAATATTACCGCCGAGATGTTAGGTTGGGTTAGGTTAGGTTATATTACGTTATTGACGTATATAAAGGTCCCACGGAGACGTAGATGCCAACTCGCCAGGAATGTTTTCAAATATTACCGCCGAGATGTTAGGTTGGGTTAGGTTAGATTATATTACGGTATTGATGTATATAAAGGTCCCACGGAGACGTAGAGTTCAACTCGCCAGGAATGTTGTCAAATATGAGCGACGAGATGTTAGGTTGGGTTAGGTTAGGTTATATTGCGTTATTGATGTATATGAAGGTCAAACGGAGACGTGGAGGCCAAAAAGCCGGGAATGTGGTCAAATATTACCGCCGAGATGATAAGTTGGGTTAGGTTAGGTTATATTACGTTATTGATGTATATGAAGGTCAAACGGAGACGTAGAGGTCAACTCGCCAGGAATGTTGTCAAATATTACCGCCGAGATGTTAGGTTGTGTTAGGTTAGGTTATATTACGTTATTGATGTATATGAAGGTCCCACGGAGACGTAGACGCCAACTCGCCAGGAATGTTTTCAAATATTACCGCCGAGATGTTAGGTTGCGTTAGGTTAGGTTATATTACGTTATTGATGTATATAATGGTCCCACGGAGATGGAGAAGCCAACTCGCCAGGAATGTTGTTAAATATTACCGCTGAGATGTTAGGTTGGGTTAGGTTAGGTTATATTACGTTATTGATGTATATGAAGGTCCCACGGAGACGTAGAGTTCAACTCGCCAGGAATGTTGTCAAATATTAGCGCCGAGATGATAGGATGGGTTAGGTTAGGTTATATGACGTTATTGATGTATATAAAGGTCCCACGGAGACGTAGATGCCAACTCGCCAGGAATGTTTTCAAATATTACCGCCGAGATGTTAGGTTGCGTTAGGTTAGGTTATATTACGTTATTGATGTATATAATGGTCCCACGGAGATGGAGAAGCCAACTCGCCAGGAATGTTGTTAAATATTACCGCTGAGATGTTAGGTTGGGTTAGGTTAGGTTATATTACGTTCTTGATGTATAAAAAAGTCCCACGCACACATAGAGGCCAACAAGACAGGAATGTGGTCAAATATTACCGCCGAGATGTTAGGTTGGGTTAGGTTAGGTTATATTACGTTATTGATGTATATAAATGTCACACGGAGACGTAGAGGCCAACTCGCCAGGAGTGTTTTCAAATATTACCGCCGAGATGTTAGGTTGGGTTAGGTTAGGTTATATTACGTTATTGAGGTATATGAAGGTCCCACGGAGACGTAGAGTTCAACTCGCCAGGAATGTTGTCAAATATTAGCGCCGAGATGATAAGATGGGTTAGGTTAGGTTAAATGACGTTATTGATGTATATAAAGGTCCCACGGAGACGTAGATGCCAACTCGCCATGAATGTTTTCAAATATTACCGCCGAGATGTTAGGATGGGTTAGGTTAGGTTATATTACGTTATTGATGTATAAAAAGGTCCCACGCAGACATAGAGGCCAACAAGACAGGAATGTGGTCATATATTACCGCCGAGATGTTAGGTTGGGTTAGGTTAGGTTATATTACGTTATTGATGTGTATAAAGGTCCACGGAGACGGAGAAGCCAACTCGCCAGGAATGTTGTCAAATATTGCCGCCGAAATGTTAGGTTGGGTTAGGTTAGGTTATATTACGTTATTGACGTATATAAAGGTCCCGCGGAGACGTAGAGGCCAACTCGCCAGGAATGTTGCCAAATATTACCGCCGAGATGTTAGGTTGGGTTAGGTTAGGTTATATTACGTTATTGATGTATATAAAGGTCCCACGGAGACGGAGAAGCCAACTCGCCAGGAATGTTGTCAAATATTGCCGCCGAAATGTTAGGTTGGGTTAGGTTAGGTTATATTACGTTATTGACGTATATAAAGGTCCCGCGGAGACGTAGAGGCCAACTCGCCAGGAATGTTGTCAAATATTACCGCCGAGATGTTAGGTTGGGTTAGGTTAGGTTATATTACGTTATTGATGTATATGAAGGTCCCACGGAGACGTAGATGCCAACTCGCCAGGAATGTTTTCAAATATTACCGCCGAGATGTTAGGTTGGGTTAGGTTAGGTTATATTACGTTATTTATGTACATAAAGGTCCCACGGAGACGTAGAGTTCAACTCGCCAGGAATGTTGTCAAATATGAGCGCCGAGATGTTAGGTTGGGTTAGGTTAGTTTATATTGCGTTATTGATGTATATGAAGGTCAAACGGAGACGTGGAGGCCAAAAAGCCAGGAATGTGGTCAAATATTACCGCCGAGATGATAAGTTGGGTTAGGTTAGGTTATATTACGTTATTGACGTATATAAAGGTCCCGCGGAGACGTAGAGGCCAACTCGCCAGGAATGTTGTCAAATATTACCGCCGAGATGTTAGGTTGGGTTAGGTTAGGTTATATTACGTTATTGATGTATATAAAGGTCCCACGGAGACGGAGAAGCCAACTCGCCAGGAATGTTTTCAAATATTACCGCCGAGATGTTAGGTTGTGTTAGGTTAGGTTATATTACGTTATTGATGTATAAAAAAGTCCCACGCAGACATAGAGGCCAACAAGACAGGAATGTGGTCATATATTACCGCCGAGATGTTAGGTTGGGTTAGGTTAGGTTATATTACGTTATTGATGTATATAAAGATCCACGGAGACGTAGATGCCAACTCGCCAGGAATGTTTTCAAATATTACCGCCGAGATGTTAGGTTGGGTTAGGTTAGGTTATATTACGTTATTGACGTATATAAAGGTCCCACGGAGACGTAGAGGCCAACTCGCCAGGAATGTTGCCAAATATTACCGCCGAGATGTTAGGTTGGGTTAGGTTAGGTTATATTACGTTATTGATGTATATAAAGGTCCCACGGAGACGGAGAAGCCAACTCGTCAGGAATGTTGTCAAATATTGCCGCCGAAATGTTAGGTTGGGTTAGGTTAGGTTATATTACGTTATTGACGTATATAAAGGTCCCACGGAGACGTAGAGGCCAACTCGCCAGGAATGTTGTCAAATATGAGCGCCGAGATGTTAGGTTGGGTTAGGTTAGGTTATATTGCGTTATTGATGTATATGAAGGTCAAACGGAGACGTGGAGGCCAAAAAGCCAGGAATGTGGTCAAATATTACCGCCGAGATGTTATGTTGGGTTAGGTTAGGTTATATTACGTTATTGATGTATACAAAGGTCCCACGCAGGCACAGAGGCCAACAAGACAGGAATGTGGTCAAATATTACCGCCGAGATGTTAGGTTGGGTTAGGTTGGGTTATAATACGTTATTGATGTATATGAAGGTCCCACGGAGACGTAGAGGCCAACTCTCCAGGAATGTTGTCAAATATTACCGCCGAGATGTTAGGTTGGGTTAGGTTAGGTTATATTACCTTATTGATGTATATAAAGGTCCCACGGAGACGGAGAAGCCAACTCGCCAGGAATGTTGTTAAATATTACCGCTGAGATGTTATGTTGGGTTAGGTTAGGTTATATTACGTTATTGATGTATATAAAGATCCCACGGAGACGTAGAGGCCAACTCGCCAGGTATGTTGTCAAATATTACGGCCGAGATGTTAGGATGGGTTAGGTTAGGTTATATTACGTTATTGATGTATAAAAAGGTCCCACGCAGACATAGAGGCCAACAAGACAGGAATGTGGTTATATATTACCGCCGAGATGTTAGGTTGGGTTAGGTTAGGTTATATTACGTTATTGATGTATATAAAGGTCCACGGAGACGTAGATGCCAACTCGCCAGGAATGTTTTCAAATATTACCGCCGAGATGTTAGGTTGGGTTAGGTTAGGTTATATTACGTTATTGACGTATATAAAGGTCCCACGGAGACGTAGATGCCAACTCGCCAGGAATGTTTTCAAATATTACCGCCGAGATGTTAGGTTGGGTTAGGTTGGGTTATATTACGTTATTGATGTATATGAAGGTCCCACGGAGACGTAGAGGCCAACTCGCCAGGAATGTTGTCAAATATTACCGCCGAGATGTTAGGTTGGGTTAGGTTAGGTTATATTACGTTATACATGTATATAAAGGTCCCACGGAGGCGTAGAGGCCAACTCGCCAGGAATGTTGTCAAGTATTACCGCCGAGATGTTAGGTTGGGTTAGGTTAGGTTAAATTACGTGATTGATGTATATAAAGGTCCCACGGAGACGTAGATGCCAACTCGCCAGGAATGTTTTCAAATATTACCGCCGAGATGTTAGGTTGGGTTAGGTTAGGTTATATTACGTTATTGATGTGTATAACGGTCCCACGGAGACGTAGAGAATAACAAGACAGGAATGTGGTCAAATATTACCGCCGAGATGTTAGGTTGGGTTAGGTTAGGTTATATTACGTTATTGATGTATATAAATGTCCCACGGAGACGTAGAGGCCAACTCGCCAGGAGTGTTTTCAAATATTACCGCCGAGATGTTAGGTTGGGTTAGGTTAGGTTATATTACGTTATTGATGTATATGAAGGTCCCACGGAGACGTAGAGGCCAACTCTCCAGGAATGTTGTCAAATATTACCGCCGAGATGTTAGGTTGGGTTAGGTTAGGTTATATTACCTTATTGATGTATATAAAGGTCCCACGGAGACGGAGAAGCCAACTCGCCAGGAATGTTGTTAAATATTACCGCTGAGATGTTAGGTTGGGTTAGGTTAGGTTATATTACGTTATTGATGTATATAAAGATCCCACGGAGACGTAGAGGCCAACTCGCCAGGTATGTTGTCAAATATTACCGCCGAGATGTTAGGATGGGTTAGGTTAGGTTATATTACGTTATTGATGTATAAAAAGGTCCCACGCAGACATAGAGGCCAACAAGACAGGAATGTGGTCATATATTACCGCCGAGATGTTAGGTTGGGTTAGGTTAGGTTATATTACGTTATTGATGTATATAAAGGTCCACGGAGACGTAGATGCCAACTCGCCAGGAATGTTTTCAAATATTACCGCCGAGATGTTAGGTTGGGTTAGGTTAGGTTATATTACGTTATTGACGTATATAAAGGTCCCACGGAGACGTAGATGCCAACTCGCCAGGAATGTTTTCAAATATTACCGCCGAGATGTTAGGTTGGGTTAGGTTAGATTATATTACGGTATTGATGTATATAAAGGTCCCACGGAGACGTAGAGTTCAACACGCCAGGAATGTTGTCAAATATGAGCGACGAGATGTTAGGTTGGGTTAGGTTAGGTTATATTGCGTTATTGATGTATATGAAGGTCAAACGGAGACGTGGAGGCCAAAAAGCCGGGAATGTGGTCAAATATTACCGCCGAGATGATAAGTTGGGTTAGGTTAGGTTATATTACGTTATTGATGTATATGAAGGTCCCACGGAGACGTAGACGCCAACTAGCCAGGTATGTTGTCAAATATTACCGCCGAGATGTTAGGTTGGGTTAGGTTGGGTTATATTACGTTATTGATGTATATGAAGGTCCCACGGAGACGTAGAGGCCAACTCTCCAGGAATGTTGTCAAATATTACCGCCGAGATGTTAGGTTGGGTTAGGTTAGGTTATATTACCTTATTGATGTATATAAAGGTCCCACGGAGACGGAGAAGCCAACTCGCCAGGAATGTTGTTAAATATTACCGCTGAGATGTTATGTTGGGTTAGGTTAGGTTATATTACGTTATTGATGTATATAAAGATCCCACGGAGACGTAGAGGCCAACTCGCCAGGTATGTTGTCAAATATTACGGCCGAGATGTTAGGATGGGTTAGGTTAGGTTATATTACGTTATTGATGTATAAAAAGGTCCCACGCAGACATAGAGGCCAACAAGACAGGAATGTGGTTATATATTACCGCCGAGATGTTAGGTTGGGTTAGGTTAGGTTATATTACGTTATTGATGTATATAAAGGTCCACGGAGACGTAGATGCCAACTCGCCAGGAATGTTTTCAAATATTACCGCCGAGATGTTAGGTTGGGTTAGGTTAGGTTATATTACGTTATTGACGTATATAAAGGTCCCACGGAGACGTAGATGCCAACTCGCCAGGAATGTTTTCAAATATTACCGCCGAGATGTTAGGTTGGGTTAGGTTGGGTTATATTACGTTATTGATGTATATGAAGGTCCCACGGAGACGTAGAGGCCAACTCGCCAGGAATGTTGTCAAATATTACCGCCGAGATGTTAGGTTGGGTTAGGTTAGGTTATATTACGTTATACATGTATATAAAGGTCCCACGGAGGCGTAGAGGCCAACTCGCCAGGAATGTTGTCAAGTATTACCGCCGAGATGTTAGGTTGGGTTAGGTTAGGTTAAATTACGTGATTGATGTATATAAAGGTCCCACGGAGACGTAGATGCCAACTCGCCAGGAATGTTTTCAAATATTACCGCCGAGATGTTAGGTTGGGTTAGGTTAGGTTATATTACGTTATTGATGTGTATAACGGTCCCACGGAGACGTAGAGAATAACAAGACAGGAATGTGGTCAAATATTACCGCCGAGATGTTAGGTTGGGTTAGGTTAGGTTATATTACGTTATTGATGTATATAAATGTCCCACGGAGACGTAGAGGCCAACTCGCCAGGAGTGTTTTCAAATATTACCGCCGAGATGTTAGTTTGGGTTAGGTTAGGTTATATTACGTTATTGATGTATATGAAGGTCCCACGGAGACGTAGAGGCCAACTCTCCAGGAATGTTGTCAAATATTACCGCCGAGATGTTAGGTTGGGTTAGGTTAGGTTATATTACCTTATTGATGTATATAAAGGTCCCACGGAGACGGAGAAGCCAACTCGCCAGGAATGTTGTTAAATATTACCGCTGAGATGTTAGGTTGGGTTAGGTTAGGTTATATTACGTTATTGATGTATATAAAGATCCCACGGAGACGTAGAGGCCAACTCGCCAGGTATGTTGTCAAATATTACCGCCGAGATGTTAGGATGGGTTAGGTTAGGTTATATTACGTTATTGATGTATAAAAAGGTCCCACGCAGACATAGAGGCCAACAAGACAGGAATGTGGTCATATATTACCGCCGAGATGTTAGGTTGGGTTAGGTTAGGTTATATTACGTTATTGATGTATATAAAGGTCCACGGAGACGTAGATGCCAACTCGCCAGGAATGTTTTCAAATATTACCGCCGAGATGTTAGGTTGGGTTAGGTTAGGTTATATTACGTTATTGACGTATATAAAGGTCCCACGGAGACGTAGATGCCAACTCGCCAGGAATGTTTTCAAATATTACCGCCGAGATGTTAGGTTGGGTTAGGTTAGATTATATTACGGTATTGATGTATATAAAGGTCCCACGGAGACGTAGAGTTCAACACGCCAGGAATGTTGTCAAATATGAGCGACGAGATGTTAGGTTGGGTTAGGTTAGGTTATATTGCGTTATTGATGTATATGAAGGTCAAACGGAGACGTGGAGGCCAAAAAGCCGGGAATGTGGTCAAATATTACCGCCGAGATGATAAGTTGGGTTAGGTTAGGTTATATTACGTTATTGATGTATATGAAGGTCCCACGGAGACGTAGACGCCAACTAGCCAGGTATGTTGTCAAATATTACCGCCGAGATGTTAGGTTGTGTTAGGTTAGGTTATATTACGTTATTGATGTATATGAAGGTCCCACGGAGACGTAGACGCCAACTAGCCAGGTATGTTGTCAAATATTACCGCCGAGATGTTAGGTTGGGTTAGGTTGGGTTATATTAAGTTATTGATGTATATGAAGGTCCCACGGAGACGTAGAGGCCAACTCGCCAGGAATGTTGTCAAATATTACCGCCGAGATGTTAGGTTGGGTTAGGTTAGGTTATATTACGTTATACATGTATATAAAGGTCCCACGGAGGCGTAGAGGCCAACTCGCCAGGAATGTTGTCAAGTATTACCGCCGAGATGTTAGGTTGGGTTAGGTTAGGTTAAATTACGTGATTGATGTATATAAAGGTCCCACGGAGACGTAGATGCCAACTCGCCAGGAATGTTTTCAAATATTACCGCCGAGATGTTAGGTTGGGTTAGGTTAGGTTATATTACGTTATTGATGTGTATAACGGTCCCACGGAGACGTAGAGAATAACAAGACAGGAATGTGGTCAAATATTACCGCCGAGATGTTAGGTTGGGTTAGGTTAGGTTATATTACGTTATTGATGTATATAAATGTCCCACGGAGACGTAGAGGCCAACTCGCCAGGAGTGTTTTCAAATATTACCGCCGAGATGTTAGGTTGGGTTAGGTTAGGTTATATTACGTTATTGATGTATATGAAGGTCCCACGGAGACGTAGAGGCCAACTCTCCAGGAATGTTGTCAAATATTACCGCCGAGATGTTAGGATGGGTTAGGTTAGGTTATATTACGTTATCGATGTATAAAAAGGTCCCACGCAGACATAGAGGCCAACAAGACAGGAATGTGGTCATATATTACCGCCGAGATGTTAGGTTGGGTTAGGTTAGGTTATATTACGTTATTGATGTATATAAAGGTCCACGGAGACGTAGATGCCAACTCGCCAGGAATGTTTTCAAATATTACCGCCGAGATGTTAGGTTGGGTTAGGTTAGGTTATATTACGTTATTGACGTATATAAAGGTCCCACGGAGACGTAGATGCCAACTCGCCAGGAATGTTTTCAAATATTACCGCCGAGATGTTAGGTTGGGTTAGGTTAGATTATATTACGGTATTGATGTATATAAAGGTCCCACGGAGACGTAGAGTTCAACACGCCAGGAATGTTGTCAAATATGAGCGACGAGATGTTAGGTTGGGTTAGGTTAGGTTATATTGCGTTATTGATGTATATGAAGGTCAAACGGAGACGTGGAGGCCAAAAAGCCGGGAATGTGGTCAAATATTACCGCCGAGATGATAAGTTGGGTTAGGTTAGGTTATATTACGTTATTGATGTATATGAAGGTCAAACGGAGACGTAGAGGTCAACTCGCCAGGAATGTTGTCAAATATTACCGCCGAGATGTTAGGTTCTGTTAGGTTAGGTTATATTACGTTATTGATGTATATGAAGGTCCCACGGAGACGTAGACGCCAACTCGCCAGGAATGTTTTCAAATATTACCGCCGAGATGTTAGGTTGCGTTAGGTTAGGTTATATTACGTTATTGATGTATATAATGGTCCCACGGAGATGGAGAAGCCAACTCGCCAGGAATGTTGTTAAATATTACCGCTGAGATGTTAGGTTGGGTTAGGTTAGGTTATATTACGTTATTGATGTATATGAAGGTCCCACGGAGACGTAGAGTTCAACTCGCCAGGAATGTTGTCAAATATTAGCGCCGAGATGATAGGATGGGTTAGGTTAGGTTATATGACGTTATTGATGTATATAAAGGTCCCACGGAGACGTAGATGCCAACTCGCCAGGAATGTTTTCAAATATTACCGCCGAGATGTTAGGTTGCGTTAGGTTAGGTTATATTACGTTATTGATGTATATAATGGTCCCACGGAGATGGAGAAGCCAACTCGCCAGGAATGTTGTTAAATATTACCGCTGAGATGTTAGGTTGGGTTAGGTTAGGTTATATTACGTTCTTGATGTATAAAAAAGTCCCACGCACACATAGAGGCCAACAAGACAGGAATGTGGTCATATATTACCGCCGAGATGTTAGGTTGGGTTAGGTTAGGTTATATTACGTTATTGATGTGTATAAAGGTCCACGGAGACGGAGAAGCCAACTCGCCAGGAATGTTGTCAAATATTGCCGCCGAAATGTTAGGTTGGGTTAGGTTAGGTTATATTACGTTATTGACGTATATAAAGGTCCCGCGGAGACGTAGAGGCCAACTCGCCAGGAATGTTGCCAAATATTACCGCCGAGATGTTAGGTTGGGTTAGGTTAGGTTATATTACGTTATTGATGTATATAAAGGTCCCACGGAGACGGAGAAGCCAACTCGCCAGGAATGTTGTCAAATATTGCCGCCGAAATGTTAGGTTGGGTTAGGTTAGGTTAAATTACGTGATTGATGTATATAAAGGTCCCACGGAGACGTAGATGCCAACTCGCCAGGAATGTTTTCAAATATTACCGCCGAGATGTTAGGTTGGGTTAGGTTAGGTTATATTACGTTATTGATGTGTATAACGGTCCCACGGAGACGTAGAGAATAACAAGACAGGAATGTGGTCAAATATTACCGCCGAGATGTTAGGTTGGGTTAGGTTAGGTTATATTACGTTATTGATGTATATAAATGTCCCACGGAGACGTAGAGGCCAACTCGCCAGGAGTGTTTTCAAATATTACCGCCGAGATGTTAGTTTGGGTTAGGTTAGGTTATATTACGTTATTGATGTATATGAAGGTCCCACGGAGACGTAGAGGCCAACTCTCCAGGAATGTTGTCAAATATTACCGCCGAGATGTTAGGTTGGGTTAGGTTAGGTTATATTACCTTATTGATGTATATAAAGGTCCCACGGAGACGGAGAAGCCAACTCGCCAGGAATGTTGTTAAATATTACCGCTGAGATGTTAGGTTGGGTTAGGTTAGGTTATATTACGTTATTGATGTATATAAAGATCCCACGGAGACGTAGAGGCCAACTCGCCAGGTATGTTGTCAAATATTACCGCCGAGATGTTAGGATGGGTTAGGTTAGGTTATATTACGTTATTGATGTATAAAAAGGTCCCACGCAGACATAGAGGCCAACAAGACAGGAATGTGGTCATATATTACCGCCGAGATGTTAGGTTGGGTTAGGTTAGGTTATATTACGTTATTGATGTATATAAAGGTCCACGGAGACGTAGATGCCAACTCGCCAGGAATGTTTTCAAATATTACCGCCGAGATGTTAGGTTGGGTTAGGTTAGGTTATATTACGTTATTGACGTATATAAAGGTCCCACGGAGACGTAGATGCCAACTCGCCAGGAATGTTTTCAAATATTACCGCCGAGATGTTAGGTTGGGTTAGGTTAGATTATATTACGGTATTGATGTATATAAAGGTCCCACGGAGACGTAGAGTTCAACACGCCAGGAATGTTGTCAAATATGAGCGACGAGATGTTAGGTTGGGTTAGGTTAGGTTATATTGCGTTATTGATGTATATGAAGGTCAAACGGAGACGTGGAGGCCAAAAAGCCGGGAATGTGGTCAAATATTACCGCCGAGATGATAAGTTGGGTTAGGTTAGGTTATATTACGTTATTGATGTATATGAAGGTCCCACGGAGACGTAGACGCCAACTAGCCAGGTATGTTGTCAAATATTACCGCCGAGATGTTAGGTTGTGTTAGGTTAGGTTATATTACGTTATTGATGTATATGAAGGTCCCACGGAGACGTAGACGCCAACTAGCCAGGTATGTTGTCAAATATTACCGCCGAGATGTTAGGTTGGGTTAGGTTGGGTTATATTACGTTATTGATGTATATGAAGGTCCCACGGAGACGTAGAGGCCAACTCGCCAGGAATGTTGTCAAATATTACCGCCGAGATGTTAGGTTGGGTTAGGTTAGGTTATATTACGTTATACATGTATATAAAGGTCCCACGGAGGCGTAGAGGCCAACTCGCCAGGAATGTTGTCAAGTATTACCGCCGAGATGTTAGGTTGGGTTAGGTTAGGTTAAATTACGTGATTGATGTATATAAAGGTCCCACGGAGACGTAGATGCCAACTCGCCAGGAATGTTTTCAAATATTACCGCCGAGATGTTAGGTTGGGTTAGGTTAGGTTATATTACGTTATTGATGTGTATAACGGTCCCACGGAGACGTAGAGAATAACAAGACAGGAATGTGGTCAAATATTACCGCCGAGATGTTAGGTTGGGTTAGGTTAGGTTATATTACGTTATTGATGTATATAAATGTCCCACGGAGACGTAGAGGCCAACTCGCCAGGAGTGTTTTCAAATATTACCGCCGAGATGTTAGGTTGGGTTAGGTTAGGTTATATTACGTTATTGATGTATATGAAGGTCCCACGGAGACGTAGAGGCCAACTCTCCAGGAATGTTGTCAAATATTACCGCCGAGATGTTAGGATGGGTTAGGTTAGGTTATATTACGTTATCGATGTATAAAAAGGTCCCACGCAGACATAGAGGCCAACAAGACAGGAATGTGGTCATATATTACCGCCGAGATGTTAGGTTGGGTTAGGTTAGGTTATATTACGTTATTGATGTATATAAAGGTCCACGGAGACGTAGATGCCAACTCGCCAGGAATGTTTTCAAATATTACCGCCGAGATGTTAGGTTGGGTTAGGTTAGGTTATATTACGTTATTGACGTATATAAAGGTCCCACGGAGACGTAGATGCCAACTCGCCAGGAATGTTTTCAAATATTACCGCCGAGATGTTAGGTTGGGTTAGGTTAGATTATATTACGGTATTGATGTATATAAAGGTCCCACGGAGACGTAGAGTTCAACACGCCAGGAATGTTGTCAAATATGAGCGACGAGATGTTAGGTTGGGTTAGGTTAGGTTATATTGCGTTATTGATGTATATGAAGGTCAAACGGAGACGTGGAGGCCAAAAAGCCGGGAATGTGGTCAAATATTACCGCCGAGATGATAAGTTGGGTTAGGTTAGGTTATATTACGTTATTGATGTATATGAAGGTCAAACGGAGACGTAGAGGTCAACTCGCCAGGAATGTTGTCAAATATTACCGCCGAGATGTTAGGTTCTGTTAGGTTAGGTTATATTACGTTATTGATGTATATGAAGGTCCCACGGAGACGTAGACGCCAACTCGCCAGGAATGTTTTCAAATATTACCGCCGAGATGTTAGGTTGCGTTAGGTTAGGTTATATTACGTTATTGATGTATATAATGGTCCCACGGAGATGGAGAAGCCAACTCGCCAGGAATGTTGTTAAATATTACCGCTGAGATGTTAGGTTGGGTTAGGTTAGGTTATATTACGTTATTGATGTATATGAAGGTCCCACGGAGACGTAGAGTTCAACTCGCCAGGAATGTTGTCAAATATTAGCGCCGAGATGATAGGATGGGTTAGGTTAGGTTATATGACGTTATTGATGTATATAAAGGTCCCACGGAGACGTAGATGCCAACTCGCCAGGAATGTTTTCAAATATTACCGCCGAGATGTTAGGTTGCGTTAGGTTAGGTTATATTACGTTATTGATGTATATAATGGTCCCACGGAGATGGAGAAGCCAACTCGCCAGGAATGTTGTTAAATATTACCGCTGAGATGTTAGGTTGGGTTAGGTTAGGTTATATTACGTTCTTGATGTATAAAAAAGTCCCACGCACACATAGAGGCCAACAAGACAGGAATGTGGTCATATATTACCGCCGAGATGTTAGGTTGGGTTAGGTTAGGTTATATTACGTTATTGATGTGTATAAAGGTCCACGGAGACGGAGAAGCCAACTCGCCAGGAATGTTGTCAAATATTGCCGCCGAAATGTTAGGTTGGGTTAGGTTAGGTTATATTACGTTATTGACGTATATAAAGGTCCCGCGGAGACGTAGAGGCCAACTCGCCAGGAATGTTGCCAAATATTACCGCCGAGATGTTAGGTTGGGTTAGGTTAGGTTATATTACGTTATTGATGTATATAAAGGTCCCACGGAGACGGAGAAGCCAACTCGCCAGGAATGTTGTCAAATATTGCCGCCGAAATGTTAGGTTGGGTTAGGTTAGGTTATATTACGTTATTGACGTATATAAAGGTCCCGCGGAGACGTAGAGGCCAACTCGCCAGGAATGTTGTCAAATATTACCGCCGAGATGTTAGGTTGGGTTAGGTTAGGTTATATTACGTTATTGATGTATATGAAGGTCCCACGGAGACGTAGATGCCAACTCGCCAGGAATGTTTTCAAATATTACCGCCGAGATGTTAGGTTGGGTTAGGTTAGGTTATATTACGTTATTTATGTACATAAAGGTCCCACGGAGACGTAGAGTTCAACTCGCCAGGAATGTTGTCAAATATGAGCGCCGAGATGTTAGGTTGGGTTAGGTTAGTTTATATTGCGTTATTGATGTATATGAAGGTCAAACGGAGACGTGGAGGCCAAAAAGCCAGGAATGTGGTCATATATTACCGCCGAGATGTTAGCTTGGGTTAGGTTAGGTTATATTACGTTATTGATGTGTATAAAGGTCCACGGAGACGGAGAAGCCAACTCGCCAGGAATGTTGTCAAATATTGCCGCCGAAATGTTAGGTTGGGTTAGGTTAGGTTATATTACGTTATTGACGTATATAAAGGTCCCGCGGAGACGTAGAGGCCAACTCGCCAGGAATGTTGCCAAATATTACCGCCGAGATGTTAGGTTGGGTTAGGTTAGGTTATATTACGTTATTGATGTATATAAAGGTCCCACGGAGACGGAGAAGCCAACTCGCCAGGAATGTTGTCAAATATTGCCGCCGAAATGTTAGGTTGGGTTAGGTTAGGTTATATTACGTTATTGACGTATATAAAGGTCCCGCGGAGACGTAGAGGCCAACTCGCCAGGAATGTTGTCAAATATTACCGCCGAGATGTTAGGTTGGGTTAGGTTAGGTTATATTACGTTATTGATGTATATGAAGGTCCCACGGAGACGTAGATGCCAACTCGCCAGGAATGTTTTCAAATATTACCGCCGAGATGTTAGGTTGGGTTAGGTTAGGTTATATTACGTTATTTATGTACATAAAGGTCCCACGGAGACGTAGAGTTCAACTCGCCAGGAATGTTGTCAAATATGAGCGCCGAGATGTTAGGTTGGGTTAGGTTAGTTTATATTGCGTTATTGATGTATATGAAGGTCAAACGGAGACGTGGAGGCCAAAAAGCCAGGAATGTGGTCAAATATTACCGCCGAGATGATAAGTTGGGTTAGGTTAGGTTATATTACGTTATTGATGTATATGAAGGTCAAACGGAGACGTAGAGGTCAACTCGCCAGGAATGTTGTCAAATATTACCGCCGAGATGTTAGGTTGTGTTAGGTTAGGTTATATTACGTTATTGATGTATATGAAGGTCCCACGGAGACGTAGAGTTCAACTCGCCAGGAATGTTGTCAAATATTAGCGCCGAGATGATAGGATGGGTTAGGTTAGGTTATATGACGTTATTGATGTATATAAAGGTCCCACGGAGACGTAGATGCCAACTCGCCAGGAATGTTTTCAAATATTACCGCCGAGATGTTAGGTTGCGTTAGGTTAGGTTATATTACGTTATTGATGTATATAAAGGTCCCACGGAGATGGAGAAGCCAACTCGCCAGGAATGTTGTTAAATATTACCGCTGAGATGTTAGGTTGGGTTAGGTTAGGTTATATTACGTTATTGATGTATAAAAAAGTCCCACGCAGACATAGAGGCCAACAAAACAGGAATGTGGTCATATATTACCGCCGAGATGTTAGGTTGGGTTAGGTTAGGTTATATTACGTTATTGATGTATATAAAGATCCACGGAGACGTAGATGCCAACTCGCCAGGAATGTTTTCAAATATTACCGCCGAGATGTTAGGTTGGGTTATGTTAGGTTATATTACGTTATTGACGTATATAAAGGTCCCACGGAGACGTAGAGGCCAACTCGCCAGGAATGTTGCCAAATATTACCGCCGAGATGTTAGGTTGGGTTAGGTTAGGTTATATTACGTTATTGATGTATATAAAGGTCCCACGGAGACGGAGAAGCCAACTCGTCAGGAATGTTGTCAAATATTGCCGCCGAAATGTTAGGTTGGGTTAGGTTAGGTTATATTACGTTATTGACGTATATAAAGGTCCCACTGAGACGTAGAGGCCAACTCGCCAGGAATGTTGTCAAATATTACCGCCGAGATGTTAGGTTGGGTTAGGTTAGGTTATATTACGTTATTGATGTATATAAAGGTCCCACGGAGACGTAGATGCCAACTCGCCAGGAATGTTTTCAAATATTACCGCCGAGATGTTAGGTTGGGTTAGGTTAGGTTATATTACGTTATACATGTATATAAAGGTCCCACGGAGGCGTAGAGGCCAACTCGCCAGGAATGTTGTCAAGTATTACCGCCGAGATGTTAGGTTGGGTTAGGTTAGGTTAAATTACGTGATTGATGTATATAAAGGTCCCACGGAGACGTAGATGCCAACTCGCCAGGAATGTTTTCAAATATTACCGCCGAGATGTTAGGTTGGGTTAGGTTAGGTTATATTACGTTATTGATGTGTATAACGGTCCCACGGAGACGTAGAGAATAACAAGACAGGAATGTGGTCAAATATTACCGCCGAGATGTTAGGTTGGGTTAGGTTAGGTTATATTACGTTATTGATGTATATAAATGTCCCACGGAGACGTAGAGGCCAACTCGCCAGGAGTGTTTTCAAATATTACCGCCGAGATGTTAGGTTGGGTTAGGTTAGGTTATATTACGTTATTGATGTATATGAAGGTCCCACGGAGACGTAGAGGCCAACTCTCCAGGAATGTTGTCAAATATTACCGCCGAGATGTTAGGATGGGTTAGGTTAGGTTATATTACGTTATCGATGTATAAAAAGGTCCCACGCAGACATAGAGGCCAACAAGACAGGAATGTGGTCATATATTACCGCCGAGATGTTAGGTTGGGTTAGGTTAGGTTATATTACGTTATTGATGTATATAAAGGTCCACGGAGACGTAGATGCCAACTCGCCAGGAATGTTTTCAAATATTACCGCCGAGATGTTAGGTTGGGTTAGGTTAGGTTATATTACGTTATTGACGTATATAAAGGTCCCACGGAGACGTAGATGCCAACTCGCCAGGAATGTTTTCAAATATTACCGCCGAGATGTTAGGTTGGGTTAGGTTAGATTATATTACGGTATTGATGTATATAAAGGTCCCACGGAGACGTAGAGTTCAACACGCCAGGAATGTTGTCAAATATGAGCGACGAGATGTTAGGTTGGGTTAGGTTAGGTTATATTGCGTTATTGATGTATATGAAGGTCAAACGGAGACGTGGAGGCCAAAAAGCCGGGAATGTGGTCAAATATTACCGCCGAGATGATAAGTTGGGTTAGGTTAGGTTATATTACGTTATTGATGTATATGAAGGTCAAACGGAGACGTAGAGGTCAACTCGCCAGGAATGTTGTCAAATATTACCGCCGAGATGTTAGGTTCTGTTAGGTTAGGTTATATTACGTTATTGATGTATATGAAGGTCCCACGGAGACGTAGACGCCAACTCGCCAGGAATGTTTTCAAATATTACCGCCGAGATGTTAGGTTGCGTTAGGTTAGGTTATATTACGTTATTGATGTATATAATGGTCCCACGGAGATGGAGAAGCCAACTCGCCAGGAATGTTGTTAAATATTACCGCTGAGATGTTAGGTTGGGTTAGGTTAGGTTATATTACGTTATTGATGTATATGAAGGTCCCACGGAGACGTAGAGTTCAACTCGCCAGGAATGTTGTCAAATATTAGCGCCGAGATGATAGGATGGGTTAGGTTAGGTTATATGACGTTATTGATGTATATAAAGGTCCCACGGAGACGTAGATGCCAACTCGCCAGGAATGTTTTCAAATATTACCGCCGAGATGTTAGGTTGCGTTAGGTTAGGTTATATTACGTTATTGATGTATATAATGGTCCCACGGAGATGGAGAAGCCAACTCGCCAGGAATGTTGTTAAATATTACCGCTGAGATGTTAGGTTGGGTTAGGTTAGGTTATATTACGTTCTTGATGTATAAAAAAGTCCCACGCACACATAGAGGCCAACAAGACAGGAATGTGGTCATATATTACCGCCGAGATGTTAGGTTGGGTTAGGTTAGGTTATATTACGTTATTGATGTGTATAAAGGTCCACGGAGACGGAGAAGCCAACTCGCCAGGAATGTTGTCAAATATTGCCGCCGAAATGTTAGGTTGGGTTAGGTTAGGTTATATTACGTTATTGACGTATATAAAGGTCCCGCGGAGACGTAGAGGCCAACTCGCCAGGAATGTTGCCAAATATTACCGCCGAGATGTTAGGTTGGGTTAGGTTAGGTTATATTACGTTATTGATGTATATAAAGGTCCCACGGAGACGGAGAAGCCAACTCGCCAGGAATGTTGTCAAATATTGCCGCCGAAATGTTAGGTTGGGTTAGGTTAGGTTATATTACGTTATTGACGTATATAAAGGTCCCGCGGAGACGTAGAGGCCAACTCGCCAGGAATGTTGTCAAATATTACCGCCGAGATGTTAGGTTGGGTTAGGTTAGGTTATATTACGTTATTGATGTATATGAAGGTCCCACGGAGACGTAGATGCCAACTCGCCAGGAATGTTTTCAAATATTACCGCCGAGATGTTAGGTTGGGTTAGGTTAGGTTATATTACGTTATTTATGTACATAAAGGTCCCACGGAGACGTAGAGTTCAACTCGCCAGGAATGTTGTCAAATATGAGCGCCGAGATGTTAGGTTGGGTTAGGTTAGTTTATATTGCGTTATTGATGTATATGAAGGTCAAACGGAGACGTGGAGGCCAAAAAGCCAGGAATGTGGTCATATATTACCGCCGAGATGTTAGCTTGGGTTAGGTTAGGTTATATTACGTTATTGATGTGTATAAAGGTCCACGGAGACGGAGAAGCCAACTCGCCAGGAATGTTGTCAAATATTGCCGCCGAAATGTTAGGTTGGGTTAGGTTAGGTTATATTACGTTATTGACGTATATAAAGGTCCCGCGGAGACGTAGAGGCCAACTCGCCAGGAATGTTGCCAAATATTACCGCCGAGATGTTAGGTTGGGTTAGGTTAGGTTATATTACGTTATTGATGTATATAAAGGTCCCACGGAGACGGAGAAGCCAACTCGCCAGGAATGTTGTCAAATATTGCCGCCGAAATGTTAGGTTGGGTTAGGTTAGGTTATATTACGTTATTGACGTATATAAAGGTCCCGCGGAGACGTAGAGGCCAACTCGCCAGGAATGTTGTCAAATATTACCGCCGAGATGTTAGGTTGGGTTAGGTTAGGTTATATTACGTTATTGATGTATATGAAGGTCCCACGGAGACGTAGATGCCAACTCGCCAGGAATGTTTTCAAATATTACCGCCGAGATGTTAGGTTGGGTTAGGTTAGGTTATATTACGTTATTTATGTACATAAAGGTCCCACGGAGACGTAGAGTTCAACTCGCCAGGAATGTTGTCAAATATGAGCGCCGAGATGTTAGGTTGGGTTAGGTTAGTTTATATTGCGTTATTGATGTATATGAAGGTCAAACGGAGACGTGGAGGCCAAAAAGCCAGGAATGTGGTCAAATATTACCGCCGAGATGATAAGTTGGGTTAGGTTAGGTTATATTACGTTATTGATGTATATGAAGGTCAAACGGAGACGTAGAGGTCAACTCGCCAGGAATGTTGTCAAATATTACCGCCGAGATGTTAGGTTGTGTTAGGTTAGGTTATATTACGTTATTGATGTATATGAAGGTCCCACGGAGACGTAGAGTTCAACTCGCCAGGAATGTTGTCAAATATTAGCGCCGAGATGATAGGATGGGTTAGGTTAGGTTATATGACGTTATTGATGTATATAAAGGTCCCACGGAGACGTAGATGCCAACTCGCCAGGAATGTTTTCAAATATTACCGCCGAGATGTTAGGTTGCGTTAGGTTAGGTTATATTACGTTATTGATGTATATAAAGGTCCCACGGAGATGGAGAAGCCAACTCGCCAGGAATGTTGTTAAATATTACCGCTGAGATGTTAGGTTGGGTTAGGTTAGGTTATATTACGTTATTGATGTATAAAAAAGTCCCACGCAGACATAGAGGCCAACAAAACAGGAATGTGGTCATATATTACCGCCGAGATGTTAGGTTGGGTTAGGTTAGGTTATATTACGTTATTGATGTATATAAAGATCCACGGAGACGTAGATGCCAACTCGCCAGGAATGTTTTCAAATATTACCGCCGAGATGTTAGGTTGGGTTATGTTAGGTTATATTACGTTATTGACGTATATAAAGGTCCCACGGAGACGTAGAGGCCAACTCGCCAGGAATGTTGCCAAATATTACCGCCGAGATGTTAGGTTGGGTTAGGTTAGGTTATATTACGTTATTGATGTATATAAAGGTCCCACGGAGACGGAGAAGCCAACTCGTCAGGAATGTTGTCAAATATTGCCGCCGAAATGTTAGGTTGGGTTAGGTTAGGTTATATTACGTTATTGACGTATATAAAGGTCCCACTGAGACGTAGAGGCCAACTCGCCAGGAATGTTGTCAAATATTACCGCCGAGATGTTAGGTTGGGTTAGGTTAGGTTATATTACGTTATTGATGTATATAAAGGTCCCACGGAGACGTAGATGCCAACTCGCCAGGAATGTTTTCAAATATTACCGCCGAGATGTTAGGTTGGGTTAGGTTAGGTTATATTACGTTATTGATGTATATAAAGGTCCCACGGAGACGGAGAAGCCAACTCGCCAGGAATGTTTTCAAATATTACCGCCGAGATGTTAGGTTGTGTTAGGTTAGGTTATATTACGTTATTGATGTATAAAAAAGTCCCACGCAGACATAGAGGCCAACAAGACAGGAATGTGGTCATATATTACCGCCGAGATGTTAGGTTGGGTTAGGTTAGGTTATATTACGTTATTGATGTATATAAAGATCCACGGAGACGTAGATGCCAACTCGCCAGGAATGTTTTCAAATATTACCGCCGAGATGTTAGGTTGGGTTAGGTTAGGTTATATTACGTTATTGACGTATATAAAGGTCCCACGGAGACGTAGAGGCCAACTCGCCAGGAATGTTGCCAAATATTACCGCCGAGATGTTAGGTTGGGTTAGGTTAGGTTATATTACGTTATTGATGTATATAAAGGTCCCACGGAGACGGAGAAGCCAACTCGTCAGGAATGTTGTCAAATATTGCCGCCGAAATGTTAGGTTGGGTTAGGTTAGGTTATATTACGTTATTGACGTTTATAAAGGTCCCACGGAGACGTAGAGGCCAACTCGCCAGGAATGTTGTCAAATATTACCGCCGAGATGTTAGGTTGGGTTAGGTTAGGTTATATTACGTTATTGATGTATATAAAGGTCCCACGGAGACGTAGATGCCAACTCGCCAGGAATGTTTTCAAATATTACCGCCGAGATGTTAGGTTGGGTTAGGTTAGGTTATATTACGTTATTTATGTATATAAAGGTCCCACGGAGACGTAGAGTTCAACTCGCCAGGAATGTTGTCAAATATGAGCGCCGAGATGTTAGGTTGGGTTAGGTTAGGTTATATTGCGTTATTGATGTATATGAAGGTCAAACGGAGACGTGGAGGCCAAAAAGCCAGGAATGTGGTCAAATATTACCGCCGAGATGTTATGTTGGGTTAGGTTAGGTTATATTACGTTATTGATGTATACAAAGGTCCCACGCAGGCACAGAGGCCAACAAGACAGGAATGTGGTCAAATATTACCGCCGAGATGTTAGGTTGGGTTAGGTTGGGTTATATTACGTTATTGATGTATATGAAGGTCCCACGGAGACGTAGAGGCCAACTCTCCAGGAATGTTGTCAAATATTACCGCCGAGATGTTAGGTTGGGTTAGGTTAGGTTATATTACCTTATTGATGTATATAAAGGTCCCACGGAGACGGAGAAGCCAACTCGCCAGGAATGTTGTTAAATATTACCGCTGAGATGTTATGTTGGGTTAGGTTAGGTTATATTACGTTATTGATGTATATAAAGATCCCACGGAGACGTAGAGGCCAACTCGCCAGGTATGTTGTCAAATATTACCGCCGAGATGTTAGGATGGGTTAGGTTAGGTTATATTACGTTATTGATGTATAAAAAGGTCCCACGCAGACATAGAGGCCAACAAGACAGGAATGTGGTTATATATTACCGCCGAGATGTTAGGTTGGGTTAGGTTAGGTTATATTACGTTATTGATGTATATAAAGGTCCACGGAGACGTAGATGCCAACTCGCCAGGAATGTTTTCAAATATTACCGCCGAGATGTTAGGTTGGGTTAGGTTAGGTTATATTACGTTATTGACGTATATAAAGGTCCCACGGAGACGTAGATGCCAACTCGCCAGGAATGTTTTCAAATATTACCGCCGAGATGTTAGGTTGGGTTAGGTTGGGTTATATTACGTTATTGATGTATATGAAGGTCCCACGGAGACGTAGAGGCCAACTCGCCAGGAATGTTGTCAAATATTACCGCCGAGATGTTAGGTTGGGTTAGGTTAGGTTATATTACGTTATACATGTATATAAAGGTCCCACGGAGGCGTAGAGGCCAACTCGCCAGGAATGTTGTCAAGTATTACCGCCGAGATGTTAGGTTGGGTTAGGTTAGGTTAAATTACGTGATTGATGTATATAAAGGTCCCACGGAGACGTAGATGCCAACTCGCCAGGAATGTTTTCAAATATTACCGCCGAGATGTTAGGTTGGGTTAGGTTAGGTTATATTACGTTATTGATGTGTATAACGGTCCCACGGAGACGTAGAGAATAACAAGACAGGAATGTGGTCAAATATTACCGCCGAGATGTTAGGTTGGGTTAGGTTAGGTTATATTACGTTATTGATGTATATAAATGTCCCACGGAGACGTAGAGGCCAACTCGCCAGGAGTGTTTTCAAATATTACCGCCGAGATGTTAGGTTGGGTTAGGTTAGGTTATATTACGTTATTGATGTATATGAAGGTCCCACGGAGACGTAGAGGCCAACTCTCCAGGAATGTTGTCAAATATTACCGCCGAGATGTTAGGTTGGGTTAGGTTAGGTTATATTACCTTATTGATGTATATAAAGGTCCCACGGAGACGGAGAAGCCAACTCGCCAGGAATGTTGTTAAATATTACCGCTGAGATGTTAGGTTGGGTTAGGTTAGGTTATATTACGTTATTGATGTATATAAAGATCCCACGGAGACGTAGAGGCCAACTCGCCAGGTATGTTGTCAAATATTACCGCCGAGATGTTAGGATGGGTTAGGTTAGGTTATATTACGTTATTGATGTATAAAAAGGTCCCACGCAGACATAGAGGCCAACAAGACAGGAATGTGGTCATATATTACCGCCGAGATGTTAGGTTGGGTTAGGTTAGGTTATATTACGTTATTGATGTATATAAAGGTCCACGGAGACGTAGATGCCAACTCGCCAGGAATGTTTTCAAATATTACCGCCGAGATGTTAGGTTGGGTTAGGTTAGGTTATATTACGTTATTGACGTATATAAAGGTCCCACGGAGACGTAGATGCCAACTCGCCAGGAATGTTTTCAAATATTACCGCCGAGATGTTAGGTTGGGTTAGGTTAGATTATATTACGGTATTGATGTATATAAAGGTCCCACGGAGACGTAGAGTACAACACGCCAGGAATGTTGTCAAATATGAGCGACGAGATGTTAGGTTGGGTTAGGTTAGGTTATATTGCGTTATTGATGTATATGAAGGTCAAACGGAGACGTGGAGGCCAAAAAGCCGGGAATGTGGTCAAATATTACCGCCGAGATGATAAGTTGGGTTAGGTTAGGTTATATTACGTTATTGATGTATATGAAGGTCAAACGGAGACGTAGAGGTCAACTCGCCAGGAATGTTGTCAAATATTACCGCCGAGATGTTAGGTTCTGTTAGGTTAGGTTATATTACGTTATTGATGTATATGAAGGTCCCACGGAGACGTAGACGCCAACTCGCCAGGAATGTTTTCAAATATTACCGCCGAGATGTTAGGTTGCGCTAGGTTAGGTTATATTACGTTATTGATGTATATAATGGTCCCACGGAGATGGAGAAGCCAACTCGCCAGGAATGTTGTTAAATATTACCGCTGAGATGTTAGGTTGGGTTAGGTTAGGTTATATTACGTTATTGATGTATATGAAGGTCCCACGGAGACGTAGAGTTCAACTCGCCAGGAATGTTGTCAAATATTAGCGCCGAGATGATAGGATGGGTTAGGTTAGGTTATATGACGTTATTGATGTATATAAAGGTCCCACGGAGACGTAGATGCCAACTCGCCAGGAATGTTTTCAAATATTACCGCCGAGATGTTAGGTTGCGTTAGGTTAGGTTATATTACGTTATTGATGTATATAATGGTCCCACGGAGATGGAGAAGCCAACTCGCCAGGAATGTTGTTAAATATTACCGCTGAGATGTTAGGTTGGGTTAGGTTAGGTTATATTACGTTCTTGATGTATAAAAAAGTCCCACGCACACATAGAGGCCAACAAGACAGGAATGTGGTCATATATTACCGCCGAGATGTTAGGTTGGGTTAGGTTAGGTTATATTACGTTATTGATGTGTATAAAGGTCCACGGAGACGGAGAAGCCAACTCGCCAGGAATGTTGTCAAATATTGCCGCCGAAATGTTAGGTTGGGTTAGGTTAGGTTATATTACGTTATTGACGTATATAAAGGTCCCGCGGAGACGTAGAGGCCAACTCGCCAGGAATGTTGCCAAATATTACCGCCGAGATGTTAGGTTGGGTTAGGTTAGGTTATATTACGTTATTGATGTATATAAAGGTCCCACGGAGACGGAGAAGCCAACTCGCCAGGAATGTTGTCAAATATTGCCGCCGAAATGTTAGGTTGGGTTAGGTTAGGTTATGTTACGTTATTGACGTATATAAAGGTCCCGCGGAGACGTAGAGGCCAACTCGCCAGGAATGTTGTCAAATATTACCGCCGAGATGTTAGGTTGGGTTAGGTTAGGTTATATTACGTTATTGATGTATATGAAGGTCCCACGGAGACGTAGATGCCAACTCGCCAGGAATGTTTTCAAATATTACCGCCGAGATGTTAGGTTGGGTTAGGTTAGGTTATATTACGTTATTTATGTACATAAAGGTCCCACGGAGACGTAGAGTTCAACTCGCCAGGAATGTTGTCAAATATGAGCGCCGAGATGTTAGGTTGGGTTAGGTTAGTTTATATTGCGTTATTGATGTATATGAAGGTCAAACGGAGACGTGGAGGCCAAAAAGCCAGGAATGTGGTCATATATTACCGCCGAGATGTTAGCTTGGGTTAGGTTAGGTTATATTACGTTATTGATGTGTATAAAGGTCCACGGAGACGGAGAAGCCAACTCGCCAGGAATGTTGTCAAATATTGCCGCCGAAATGTTAGGTTGGGTTAGGTTAGGTTATATTACGTTATTGACGTATATAAAGGTCCCGCGGAGACGTAGAGGCCAACTCGCCAGGAATGTTGCCAAATATTACCGCCGAGATGTTAGGTTGGGTTAGGTTAGGTTATATTACGTTATTGATGTATATAAAGGTCCCACGGAGACGGAGAAGCCAACTCGCCAGGAATGTTGTCAAATATTGCCGCCGAAATGTTAGGTTGGGTTAGGTTAGGTTATATTACGTTATTGACGTATATAAAGGTCCCGCGGAGACGTAGAGGCCAACTCGCCAGGAATGTTGTCAAATATTACCGCCGAGATGTTAGGTTGGGTTAGGTTAGGTTATATTACGTTATTGATGTATATGAAGGTCCCACGGAGACGTAGATGCCAACTCGCCAGGAATGTTTTCAAATATTACCGCCGAGATGTTAGGTTGGGTTAGGTTAGGTTATATTACGTTATTTATGTACATAAAGGTCCCACGGAGACGTAGAGTTCAACTCGCCAGGAATGTTGTCAAATATGAGCGCCGAGATGTTAGGTTGGGTTAGGTTAGTTTATATTGCGTTATTGATGTATATGAAGGTCAAACGGAGACGTGGAGGCCAAAAAGCCAGGAATGTGGTCAAATATTACCGCCGAGATGATAAGTTGGGTTAGGTTAGGTTATATTACGTTATTGATGTATATGAAGGTCAAACGGAGACGTAGAGGTCAACTCGCCAGGAATGTTGTCAAATATTACCGCCGAGATGTTAGGTTGTGTTAGGTTAGGTTATATTACGTTATTGATGTATATGAAGGTCCCACGGAGACGTAGAGTTCAACTCGCCAGGAATGTTGTCAAATATTAGCGCCGAGATGATAGGATGGGTTAGGTTAGGTTATATGACGTTATTGATGTATATAAAGGTCCCTCGGAGACGTAGATGCCAACTCGCCAGGAATGTTTTCAAATATTACCGCCGAGATGTTAGGTTGCGTTAGGTTAGGTTATATTACGTTATTGATGTATATAAAGGTCCCACGGAGATGGAGAAGCCAACTCGCCAGGAATGTTGTTAAATATTACCGCTGAGATGTTAGGTTGGGTTAGGTTAGGTTATATTACGTTATTGATGTATAAAAAAGTCCCACGCAGACATAGAGGCCAACAAAACAGGAATGTGGTCATATATTACCGCCGAGATGTTAGGTTGGGTTAGGTTAGGTTATATTACGTTATTGATGTATATAAAGATCCACGGAGACGTAGATGCCAACTCGCCAGGAATGTTTTCAAATATTACCGCCGAGATGTTAGGTTGGGTTATGTTAGGTTATATTACGTTATTGACGTATATAAAGGTCCCACGGAGACGTAGAGGCCAACTCGCCAGGAATGTTGCCAAATATTACCGCCGAGATGTTAGGTTGGGTTAGGTTAGGTTATATTACGTTATTGATGTATATAAAGGTCCCACGGAGACGGAGAAGCCAACTCGTCAGGAATGTTGTCAAATATTGCCGCCGAAATGTTAGGTTGGGTTAGGTTAGGTTATATTACGTTATTGACGTATATAAAGGTCCCACTGAGACGTAGAGGCCAACTCGCCAGGAATGTTGTCAAATATTACCGCCGAGATGTTAGGTTGGGTTAGGTTAGGTTATATTACGTTATTGATGTATATAAAGGTCCCACGGAGACGTAGATGCCAACTCGCCAGGAATGTTTTCAAATATTACCGCCGAGATGTTAGGTTGGGTTAGGTTAGGTTATATTACGTTATTGATGTATATAAAGGTCCCACGGAGACGGAGAAGCCAACTCGCCAGGAATGTTTTCAAATATTACCGCCGAGATGTTAGGTTGTGTTAGGTTAGGTTATATTACGTTATTGATGTATAAAAAAGTCCCACGCAGACATAGAGGCCAACAAGACAGGAATGTGGTCATATATTACCGCCGAGATGTTAGGTTGGGTTAGGTTAGGTTATATTACGTTATTGATGTATATAAAGATCCACGGAGACGTAGATGCCAACTCGCCAGGAATGTTTTCAAATATTACCGCCGAGATGTTAGGTTGGGTTAGGTTAGGTTATATTACGTTATTGACGTATATAAAGGTCCCACGGAGACGTAGAGGCCAACTCGCCAGGAATGTTGCCAAATATTACCGCCGAGATGTTAGGTTGGGTTAGGTTAGGTTATATTACGTTATTGATGTATATAAAGGTCCCACGGAGACGGAGAAGCCAACTCGTCAGGAATGTTGTCAAATATTGCCGCCGAAATGTTAGGTTGGGTTAGGTTAGGTTATATTACGTTATTGACGTTTATAAAGGTCCCACGGAGACGTAGAGGCCAACTCGCCAGGAATGTTGTCAAATATTACCGCCGAGATGTTAGGTTGGGTTAGGTTAGGTTATATTACGTTATTGATGTATATAAAGGTCCCACGGAGACGTAGATGCCAACTCGCCAGGAATGTTTTCAAATATTACCGCCGAGATGTTAGGTTGGGTTAGGTTAGGTTATATTACGTTATTTATGTATATAAAGGTCCCACGGAGACGTAGAGTTCAACTCGCCAGGAATGTTGTCAAATATGAGCGCCGAGATGTTAGGTTGGGTTAGGTTAGGTTATATTGCGTTATTGATGTATATGAAGGTCAAACGGAGACGTGGAGGCCAAAAAGCCAGGAATGTGGTCAAATATTACCGCCGAGACGTTATGTTGGGTTAGGTTAGGTTATATTACGTTATTGATGTATACAAAGGTCCCACGCAGGCACAGAGGCCAACAAGACAGGAATGTGGTCAAATATTACCGCCGAGATGTTAGGTTGGGTTAGGTTGGGTTATATTACGTTATTGATGTATATGAAGGTCCCACGGAGACGTAGAGGCCAACTCTCCAGGAATGTTGTCAAATATTACCGCCGAGATGTTAGGTTGGGTTAGGTTAGGTTATATTACCTTATTGATGTATATAAAGGTCCCACGGAGACGGAGAAGCCAACTCGCCAGGAATGTTGTTAAATATTACCGCTGAGATGTTATGTTGGGTTAGGTTAGGTTATATTACGTTATTGATGTATATAAAGATCCCACGGAGACGTAGAGGCCAACTCGCCAGGTATGTTGTCAAATATTACCGCCGAGATGTTAGGATGGGTTAGGTTAGGTTATATTACGTTATTGATGTATAAAAAGGTCCCACGCAGACATAGAGGCCAACAAGACAGGAATGTGGTTATATATTACCGCCGAGATGTTAGGTTGGGTTAGGTTAGGTTATATTACGTTATTGATGTATATAAAGGTCCACGGAGACGTAGATGCCAACTCGCCAGGAATGTTTTCAAATATTACCGCCGAGATGTTAGGTTGGGTTAGGTTAGGTTATATTACGTTATTGACGTATATAAAGGTCCCACGGAGACGTAGATGCCAACTCGCCAGGAATGTTTTCAAATATTACCGCCGAGATGTTAGGTTGGGTTAGGTTGGGTTATATTACGTTATTGATGTATATGAAGGTCCCACGGAGACGTAGAGGCCAACTCGCCAGGAATGTTGTCAAATATTACCGCCGAGATGTTAGGTTGGGTTAGGTTAGGTTATATTACGTTATACATGTATATAAAGGTCCCACGGAGGCGTAGAGGCCAACTCGCCAGGAATGTTGTCAAGTATTACCGCCGAGATGTTAGGTTGGGTTAGGTTAGGTTAAATTACGTGATTGATGTATATAAAGGTCCCACGGAGACGTAGATGCCAACTCGCCAGGAATGTTTTCAAATATTACCGCCGAGATGTTAGGTTGGGTTAGGTTAGGTTATATTACGTTATTGATGTGTATAACGGTCCCACGGAGACGTAGAGAATAACAAGACAGGAATGTGGTCAAATATTACCGCCGAGATGTTAGGTTGGGTTAGGTTAGGTTATATTACGTTATTGATGTATATAAATGTCCCACGGAGACGTAGAGGCCAACTCGCCAGGAGTGTTTTCAAATATTACCGCCGAGATGTTAGGTTGGGTTAGGTTAGGTTATATTACGTTATTGATGTATATGAAGGTCCCACGGAGACGTAGAGGCCAACTCTCCAGGAATGTTGTCAAATATTACCGCCGAGATGTTAGGTTGGGTTAGGTTAGGTTATATTACCTTATTGATGTATATAAAGGTCCCACGGAGACGGAGAAGCCAACTCGCCAGGAATGTTGTTAAATATTACCGCTGAGATGTTAGGTTGGGTTAGGTTAGGTTATATTACGTTATTGATGTATATAAAGATCCCACGGAGACGTAGAGGCCAACTCGCCAGGTATGTTGTCAAATATTACCGCCGAGATGTTAGGATGGGTTAGGTTAGGTTATATTACGTTATTGATGTATAAAAAGGTCCCACGCAGACATAGAGGCCAACAAGACAGGAATGTGGTCATATATTACCGCCGAGATGTTAGGTTGGGTTAGGTTAGGTTATATTACGTTATTGATGTATATAAAGGTCCACGGAGACGTAGATGCCAACTCGCCAGGAATGTTTTCAAATATTACCGCCGAGATGTTAGGTTGGGTTAGGTTAGGTTATATTACGTTATTGACGTATATAAAGGTCCCACGGAGACGTAGATGCCAACTCGCCAGGAATGTTTTCAAATATTACCGCCGAGATGTTAGGTTGGGTTAGGTTAGATTATATTACGGTATTGATGTATATAAAGGTCCCACGGAGACGTAGAGTACAACACGCCAGGAATGTTGTCAAATATGAGCGACGAGATGTTAGGTTGGGTTAGGTTAGGTTATATTGCGTTATTGATGTATATGAAGGTCAAACGGAGACGTGGAGGCCAAAAAGCCGGGAATGTGGTCAAATATTACCGCCGAGATGATAAGTTGGGTTAGGTTAGGTTATATTACGTTATTGATGTATATGAAGGTCCCACGGAGACGTAGACGCCAACTAGCCAGGTATGTTGTCAAATATTACCGCCGAGATGTTAGGTTGTGTTAGGTTAGGTTATATTACGTTATTGATGTATATGAAGGTCCCACGGAGACGTAGACGCCAACTAGCCAGGTATGTTGTCAAATATTACCGCCGAGATGTTAGGTTGGGTTAGGTTGGGTTATATTACGTTATTGATGTATATGAAGGTCCCACGGAGACGTAGAGGCCAACTCGCCAGGAATGTTGTCAAATATTACCGCCGAGATGTTAGGTTGGGTTAGGTTAGGTTATATTACGTTATACATGTATATAAAGGTCCCACGGAGGCGTAGAGGCCAACTCGCCAGGAATGTTGTCAAGTATTACCGCCGAGATGTTAGGTTGGGTTAGGTTAGGTTAAATTACGTGATTGATGTATATAAAGGTCCCACGGAGACGTAGATGCCAACTAGCCAGGAATGTTTTCAAATATTACCGCCGAGATGTTAGGTTGGGTTAGGTTAGGTTATATTACGTTATTGATGTGTATAACGGTCCCACGGAGACGTAGAGAATAACAAGACAGGAATGTGGTCAAATATTACCGCCGAGATGTTAGGTTGGGTTAGGTTAGGTTATATTACGTTATTGATGTATATAAATGTCCCACGGAGACGTAGAGGCCAACTCGCCAGGAGTGTTTTCAAATATTACCGCCGAGATGTTAGGTTGGGTTAGGTTAGGTTATATTACGTTATTGATGTATATGAAGGTCCCACGGAGACGTAGAGGCCAACTCTCCAGGAATGTTGTCAAATATTACCGCCGAGATGATAGGATGGGTTAGGTTAGGTTATATCACGTTATTGATGTATATAGAGGTCCCACGGAGACGTAGATGCCAACTCGCCAGGAATGTTTTCAAATATTACCGCCGAGATGTTAGGTTGCGTTAGGTTAGGTTATATTACGTTATTGATGTATATAATGGTCCCACGGAGATGGAGAAGCCAACTCGCCAGGAATGTTGTTAAATATTACCGCTGAGATGTTAGGTTGGGTTAGGTTAGGTTATATTACGTTCTTGATGTATGAAAAAGTCCCACGCACACATAGAGGCCAACAAGACAGGAATGTGGTCATATATTACCGCCGAGATGTTAGGTTGGGTTAGGTTAGGTTATATTACGTTATTGATGTGTATAAAGGTCCACGGAGACGGAGAAGCCAACTCGCCAGGAATGTTGTCAAATATTGCCGCCGAAATGTTAGGTTGGGTTAGGTTAGGTTATATTACGTTATTGACGTATATAAAGGTCCCGCGGAGACGTAGAGGCCAACTCGCCAGGAATGTTGCCAAATATTACCGCCGAGATGTTAGGTTGGGTTAGGTTAGGTTATATTACGTTATTGATGTATATAAAGGTCCCACGGAGACGGAGAAGCCAACTCGCCAGGAATGTTGTCAAATATTGCCGCCGAAATGTTAGGTTGGGTTAGGTTAGGTTATATTACGTTATTGACGTATATAAAGGTCCCGCGGAGACGTAGAGGCCAACTCGCCAGGAATGTTGTCAAATATTACCGCCGAGATGTTAGGTTGGGTTAGGTTAGGTTATATTACGTTATTGATGTATATGAAGGTCCCACGGAGACGTAGAGGCCAACTCTCCAGGAATGTTGTCAAATATTACCGCCGAGATGTTAGGATGGGTTAGGTTAGGTTATATTACGTTATCGATGTATAAAAAGGTCCCACGCAGACATAGAGGCCAACAAGACAGGAATGTGGTCATATATTACCGCCGAGATGTTAGGTTGGGTTAGGTTAGGTTATATTACGTTATTGATGTATATAAAGGTCCACGGAGACGTAGATGCCAACTCGCCAGGAATGTTTTCAAATATTACCGCCGAGATGTTAGGTTGGGTTAGGTTAGGTTATATTACGTTATTGACGTATATAAAGGTCCCACGGAGACGTAGATGCCAACTCGCCAGGAATGTTTTCAAATATTACCGCCGAGATGTTAGGTTGGGTTAGGTTAGATTATATTACGGTATTGATGTATATAAAGGTCCCACGGAGACGTAGAGTTCAACACGCCAGGAATGTTGTCAAATATGAGCGACGAGATGTTAGGTTGGGTTAGGTTAGGTTATATTGCGTTATTGATGTATATGAAGGTCAAACGGAGACGTGGAGGCCAAAAAGCCGGGAATGTGGTCAAATATTACCGCCGAGATGATAAGTTGGGTTAGGTTAGGTTATATTACGTTATTGATGTATATGAAGGTCAAACGGAGACGTAGAGGTCAACTCGCCAGGAATGTTGTCAAATATTACCGCCGAGATGTTAGGTTCTGTTAGGTTAGGTTATATTACGTTATTGATGTATATGAAGGTCCCACGGAGACGTAGACGCCAACTCGCCAGGAATGTTTTCAAATATTACCGCCGAGATGTTAGGTTGCGTTAGGTTAGGTTATATTACGTTATTGATGTATATAATGGTCCCACGGAGATGGAGAAGCCAACTCGCCAGGAATGTTGTTAAATATTACCGCTGAGATGTTAGGTTGGGTTAGGTTAGGTTATATTACGTTATTGATGTATATGAAGGTCCCACGGAGACGTAGAGTTCAACTCGCCAGGAATGTTGTCAAATATTAGCGCCGAGATGACAGGATGGGTTAGGTTAGGTTATATGACGTTATTGATGTATATAAAGGTCCCACGGAGACGTAGATGCCAACTCGCCAGGAATGTTTTCAAATATTACCGCCGAGATGTTAGGTTGCGTTAGGTTAGGTTATATTACGTTATTGATGTATATAATGGTCCCACGGAGATGGAGAAGCCAACTCGCCAGGAATGTTGTTAAATATTACCGCTGAGATGTTAGGTTGGGTTAGGTTAGGTTATATTACGTTCTTGATGTATAAAAAAGTCCCACGCACACATAGAGGCCAACAAGACAGGAATGTGGTCATATATTACCGCCGAGATGTTAGGTTGGGTTAGGTTAGGTTATATTACGTTATTGATGTGTATAAAGGTCCACGGAGACGGAGAAGCCAACTCGCCAGGAATGTTGTCAAATATTGCCGCCGAAATGTTAGGTTGGGTTAGGTTAGGTTATATTACGTTATTGACGTATATAAAGGTCCCGCGGAGACGTAGAGGCCAACTCGCCAGGAATGTTGCCAAATATTACCGCCGAGATGTTAGGTTGGGTTAGGTTAGGTTATATTACGTTATTGATGTATATAAAGGTCCCACGGAGACGGAGAAGCCAACTCGCCAGGAATGTTGTCAAATATTGCCGCCGAAATGTTAGGTTGGGTTAGGTTAGGTTATATTACGTTATTGACGTATATAAAGGTCCCGCGGAGACGTAGAGGCCAACTCGCCAGGAATGTTGTCAAATATTACCGCCGAGATGTTAGGTTGGGTTAGGTTAGGTTATATTACGTTATTGATGTATATGAAGGTCCCACGGAGACGTAGATGCCAACTCGCCAGGAATGTTTTCAAATATTACCGCCGAGATGTTAGGTTGGGTTAGGTTAGGTTATATTACGTTATTTATGTACATAAAGGTCCCACGGAGACGTAGAGTTCAACTCGCCAGGAATGTTGTCAAATATGAGCGCCGAGATGTTAGGTTGGGTTAGGTTAGTTTATATTGCGTTATTGATGTATATGAAGGTCAAACGGAGACGTGGAGGCCAAAAAGCCAGGAATGTGGTCATATATTACCGCCGAGATGTTAGCTTGGGTTAGGTTAGGTTATATTACGTTATTGATGTGTATAAAGGTCCACGGAGACGGAGAAGCCAACTCGCCAGGAATGTTGTCAAATATTGCCGCCGAAATGTTAGGTTGGGTTAGGTTAGGTTATATTACGTTATTGACGTATATAAAGGTCCCGCGGAGACGTAGAGGCCAACTCGCCAGGAATGTTGCCAAATATTACCGCCGAGATGTTAGGTTGGGTTAGGTTAGGTTATATTACGTTATTGATGTATATAAAGGTCCCACGGAGACGGAGAAGCCAACTCGCCAGGAATGTTGTCAAATATTGCCGCCGAAATGTTAGGTTGGGTTAGGTTAGGTTATATTACGTTATTGACGTATATAAAGGTCCCGCGGAGACGTAGAGGCCAACTCGCCAGGAATGTTGTCAAATATTACCGCCGAGATGTTAGGTTGGGTTAGGTTAGGTTATATTACGTTATTGATGTATATGAAGGTCCCACGGAGACGTAGATGCCAACTCGCCAGGAATGTTTTCAAATATTACCGCCGAGATGTTAGGTTGGGTTAGGTTAGGTTATATTACGTTATTTATGTACATAAAGGTCCCACGGAGACGTAGAGTTCAACTCGCCAGGAATGTTGTCAAATATGAGCGCCGAGATGTTAGGTTGGGTTAGGTTAGTTTATATTGCGTTATTGATGTATATGAAGGTCAAACGGAGACGTGGAGGCCAAAAAGCCAGGAATGTGGTCAAATATTACCGCCGAGATGATAAGTTGGGTTAGGTTAGGTTATATTACGTTATTGATGTATATGAAGGTCAAACGGAGACGTAGAGGTCAACTCGCCAGGAATGTTGTCAAATATTACCGCCGAGATGTTAGGTTGTGTTAGGTTAGGTTATATTACGTTATTGATGTATATGAAGGTCCCACGGAGACGTAGAGTTCAACTCGCCAGGAATGTTGTCAAATATTAGCGCCGAGATGATAGGATGGGTTAGGTTAGGTTATATGACGTTATTGATGTATATAACGGTCCCACGGAGACGTAGAGAATAACAAGACAGGAATGTGGTCAAATATTACCGCCGAGATGTTAGGTTGGGTTAGGTTAGGTTATATTACGTTATTGATGTATATAAATGTCCCACGGAGACGTAGAGGCCAACTCGCCAGGAGTGTTTTCAAATATTACCGCCGAGATGTTAGGTTGGGTTAGGTTAGGTTATATTACGTTATTGATGTATATGAAGGTCCCACGGAGACGTAGAGGCCAACTCTCCAGGAATGTTGTCAAATATTACCGCCGAGATGTTAGGTTGGGTTAGGTTAGGTTATATTACCTTATTGATGTATATAAAGGTCCCACGGAGACGGAGAAGCCAACTCGCCAGGAATGTTGTTAAATATTACCGCTGAGATGTTAGGTTGGGTTAGGTTAGGTTATATTACGTTATTGATGTATATAAAGATCCCACGGAGACGTAGAGGCCAACTCGCCAGGTATGTTGTCAAATATTACCGCCGAGATGTTAGGATGGGTTAGGTTAGGTTATATTACGTTATTGATGTATAAAAAGGTCCCACGCAGACATAGAGGCCAACAAGACAGGAATGTGGTCATATATTACCGCCGAGATGTTAGGTTGGGTTAGGTTAGGTTATATTACGTTATTGATGTATATAAAGGTCCACGGAGACGTAGATGCCAACTCGCCAGGAATGTTTTCAAATATTACCGCCGAGATGTTAGGTTGGGTTAGGTTAGGTTATATTACGTTATTGACGTATATAAAGGTCCCACGGAGACGTAGATGCCAACTCGCCAGGAATGTTTTCAAATATTACCGCCGAGATGTTAGGTTGGGTTAGGTTAGATTATATTACGGTATTGATGTATATAAAGGTCCCACGGAGACGTAGAGTACAACACGCCAGGAATGTTGTCAAATATGAGCGACGAGATGTTAGGTTGGGTTAGGTTAGGTTATATTGCGTTATTGATGTATATGAAGGTCAAACGGAGACGTGGAGGCCAAAAAGCCGGGAATGTGGTCAAATATTACCGCCGAGATGATAAGTTGGGTTAGGTTAGGTTATATTACGTTATTGATGTATATGAAGGTCCCACGGAGACGTAGACGCCAACTAGCCAGGTATGTTGTCAAATATTACCGCCGAGATGTTAGGTTGTGTTAGGTTAGGTTATATTACGTTATTGATGTATATGAAGGTCCCACGGAGACGTAGACGCCAACTAGCCAGGTATGTTGTCAAATATTACCGCCGAGATGTTAGGTTGGGTTAGGTTGGGTTATATTACGTTATTGATGTATATGAAGGTCCCACGGAGACGTAGAGGCCAACTCGCCAGGAATGTTGTCAAATATTACCGCCGAGATGTTAGGTTGGGTTAGGTTAGGTTATATTACGTTATACATGTATATAAAGGTCCCACGGAGGCGTAGAGGCCAACTCGCCAGGAATGTTGTCAAGTATTACCGCCGAGATGTTAGGTTGGGTTAGGTTAGGTTAAATTACGTGATTGATGTATATAAAGGTCCCACGGAGACGTAGATGCCAACTAGCCAGGAATGTTTTCAAATATTACCGCCGAGATGTTAGGTTGGGTTAGGTTAGGTTATATTACGTTATTGATGTGTATAACGGTCCCACGGAGACGTAGAGAATAACAAGACAGGAATGTGGTCAAATATTACCGCCGAGATGTTAGGTTGGGTTAGGTTAGGTTATATTACGTTATTGATGTATATAAATGTCCCACGGAGACGTAGAGGCCAACTCGCCAGGAGTGTTTTCAAATATTACCGCCGAGATGTTAGGTTGGGTTAGGTTAGGTTATATTACGTTATTGATGTATATGAAGGTCCCACGGAGACGTAGAGGCCAACTCTCCAGGAATGTTGTCAAATATTACCGCCGAGATGATAGGATGGGTTAGGTTAGGTTATATGACGTTATTGATGTATATAGAGGTCCCACGGAGACGTAGATGCCAACTCGCCAGGAATGTTTTCAAATATTACCGCCGAGATGTTAGGTTGCGTTAGGTTAGGTTATATTACGTTATTGATGTATATAATGGTCCCACGGAGATGGAGAAGCCAACTCGCCAGGAATGTTGTTAAATATTACCGCTGAGATGTTAGGTTGGGTTAGGTTAGGTTATATTACGTTCTTGATGTATGAAAAAGTCCCACGCACACATAGAGGCCAACAAGACAGGAATGTGGTCATATATTACCGCCGAGATGTTAGGTTGGGTTAGGTTAGGTTATATTACGTTATTGATGTGTATAAAGGTCCACGGAGACGGAGAAGCCAACTCGCCAGGAATGTTGTCAAATATTGCCGCCGAAATGTTAGGTTGGGTTAGGTTAGGTTATATTACGTTATTGACGTATATAAAGGTCCCGCGGAGACGTAGAGGCCAACTCGCCAGGAATGTTGCCAAATATTACCGCCGAGATGTTAGGTTGGGTTAGGTTAGGTTATATTACGTTATTGATGTATATAAAGGTCCCACGGAGACGGAGAAGCCAACTCGCCAGGAATGTTGTCAAATATTGCCGCCGAAATGTTAGGTTGGGTTAGGTTAGGTTATATTACGTTATTGACGTATATAAAGGTCCCGCGGAGACGTAGAGGCCAACTCGCCAGGAATGTTGTCAAATATTACCGCCGAGATGTTAGGTTGGGTTAGGTTAGGTTATATTACGTTATTGATGTATATGAAGGTCCCACGGAGACGTAGAGGCCAACTCTCCAGGAATGTTGTCAAATATTACCGCCGAGATGTTAGGATGGGTTAGGTTAGGTTATATTACGTTATCGATGTATAAAAAGGTCCCACGCAGACATAGAGGCCAACAAGACAGGAATGTGGTCATATATTACCGCCGAGATGTTAGGTTGGGTTAGGTTAGGTTATATTACGTTATTGATGTATATAAAGGTCCACGGAGACGTAGATGCCAACTCGCCAGGAATGTTTTCAAATATTACCGCCGAGATGTTAGGTTGGGTTAGGTTAGGTTATATTACGTTATTGACGTATATAAAGGTCCCACGGAGACGTAGATGCCAACTCGCCAGGAATGTTTTCAAATATTACCGCCGAGATGTTAGGTTGGGTTAGGTTAGATTATATTACGGTATTGATGTATATAAAGGTCCCACGGAGACGTAGAGTTCAACACGCCAGGAATGTTGTCAAATATGAGCGACGAGATGTTAGGTTGGGTTAGGTTAGGTTATATTGCGTTATTGATGTATATGAAGGTCAAACGGAGACGTGGAGGCCAAAAAGCCGGGAATGTGGTCAAATATTACCGCCGAGATGATAAGTTGGGTTAGGTTAGGTTATATTACGTTATTGATGTATATGAAGGTCAAACGGAGACGTAGAGGTCAACTCGCCAGGAATGTTGTCAAATATTACCGCCGAGATGTTAGGTTCTGTTAGGTTAGGTTATATTACGTTATTGATGTATATGAAGGTCCCACGGAGACGTAGACGCCAACTCGCCAGGAATGTTTTCAAATATTACCGCCGAGATGTTAGGTTGCGTTAGGTTAGGTTATATTACGTTATTGATGTATATAATGGTCCCACGGAGATGGAGAAGCCAACTCGCCAGGAATGTTGTTAAATATTACCGCTGAGATGTTAGGTTGGGTTAGGTTAGGTTATATTACGTTATTGATGTATATGAAGGTCCCACGGAGACGTAGAGTTCAACTCGCCAGGAATGTTGTCAAATATTAGCGCCGAGATGATAGGATGGGTTAGGTTAGGTTATATGACGTTATTGATGTATATAAAGGTCCCACGGAGACGTAGATGCCAACTCGCCAGGAATGTTTTCAAATATTACCGCCGAGATGTTAGGTTGCGTTAGGTTAGGTTATATTACGTTATTGATGTATATAATGGTCCCACGGAGATGGAGAAGCCAACTCGCCAGGAATGTTGTTAAATATTACCGCTGAGATGTTAGGTTGGGTTAGGTTAGGTTATATTACGTTCTTGATGTATAAAAAAGTCCCACGCACACATAGAGGCCAACAAGACAGGAATGTGGTCATATATTACCGCCGAGATGTTAGGTTGGGTTAGGTTAGGTTATATTACGTTATTGATGTGTATAAAGGTCCACGGAGACGGAGAAGCCAACTCGCCAGGAATGTTGTCAAATATTGCCGCCGAAATGTTAGGTTGGGTTAGGTTAGGTTATATTACGTTATTGACGTATATAAAGGTCCCGCGGAGACGTAGAGGCCAACTCGCCAGGAATGTTGCCAAATATTACCGCCGAGATGTTAGGTTGGGTTAGGTTAGGTTATATTACGTTATTGATGTATATAAAGGTCCCACGGAGACGGAGAAGCCAACTCGCCAGGAATGTTGTCAAATATTGCCGCCGAAATGTTAGGTTGGGTTAGGTTAGGTTATATTACGTTATTGACGTATATAAAGGTCCCGCGGAGACGTAGAGGCCAACTCGCCAGGAATGTTGTCAAATATTACCGCCGAGATGTTAGGTTGGGTTAGGTTAGGTTATATTACGTTATTGATGTATATGAAGGTCCCACGGAGACGTAGATGCCAACTCGCCAGGAATGTTTTCAAATATTACCGCCGAGATGTTAGGTTGGGTTAGGTTAGGTTATATTACGTTATTTATGTACATAAAGGTCCCACGGAGACGTAGAGTTCAACTCGCCAGGAATGTTGTCAAATATGAGCGCCGAGATGTTAGGTTGGGTTAGGTTAGTTTATATTGCGTTATTGATGTATATGAAGGTCAAACGGAGACGTGGAGGCCAAATAGCCAGGAATGTGGTCAAATATTACCGCCGAGATGTTAGCTTGGGTTAGGTTAGGTTATATTACGTTATTGATGTGTATAAAGGTCCACGGAGACGGAGAAGCCAACTCGCCAGGAATGTTGTCAAATATTGCCGCCGAAATGTTAGGTTGGGTTAGGTTAGGTTATATTACGTTATTGACGTATATAAAGGTCCCGCGGAGACGTAGAGGCCAACTCGCCAGGAATGTTGCCAAATATTACCGCCGAGATGTTAGGTTGGGTTAGGTTAGGTTATATTACGTTATTGATGTATATAAAGGTCCCACGGAGACGGAGAAGCCAACTCGCCAGGAATGTTGTCAAATATTGCCGCCGAAATGTTAGGTTGGGTTAGGTTAGGTTATATTACGTTATTGACGTATATAAAGGTCCCGCGGAGACGTAGAGGCCAACTCGCCAGGAATGTTGTCAAATATTACCGCCGAGATGTTAGGTTGGGTTAGGTTAGGTTATATTACGTTATTGATGTATATGAAGGTCCCACGGAGACGTAGATGCCAACTCGCCAGGAATGTTTTCAAATATTACCGCCGAGATGTTAGGTTGGGTTAGGTTAGGTTATATTACGTTATACATGTATATAAAGGTCCCACGGAGGCGTAGAGGCCAACTCGCCAGGAATGTTGTCAAGTATTACCGCCGAGATGTTAGGTTGGGTTAGGTTAGGTTAAATTACGTGATTGATGTATATAAAGGTCCCACGGAGACGTAGATGCCAACTAGCCAGGAATGTTTTCAAATATTACCGCCGAGATGTTAGGTTGGGTTAGGTTAGGTTATATTACGTTATTGATGTGTATAACGGTCCCACGGAGACGTAGAGAATAACAAGACAGGAATGTGGTCAAATATTACCGCCGAGATGTTAGGTTGGGTTAGGTTAGGTTATATTACGTTATTGATGTATATAAATGTCCCACGGAGACGTAGAGGCCAACTCGCCAGGAGTGTTTTCAAATATTACCGCCGAGATGTTAGGTTGGGTTAGGTTAGGTTATATTACGTTATTGATGTATATGAAGGTCCCACGGAGACGTAGAGGCCAACTCTCCAGGAATGTTGTCAAATATTACCGCCGAGATGATAGGATGGGTTAGGTTAGGTTATATGACGTTATTGATGTATATAGAGGTCCCACGGAGACGTAGATGCCAACTCGCCAGGAATGTTTTCAAATATTACCGCCGAGATGTTAGGTTGCGTTAGGTTAGGTTATATTACGTTATTGATGTATATAATGGTCCCACGGAGATGGAGAAGCCAACTCGCCAGGAATGTTGTTAAATATTACCGCTGAGATGTTAGGTTGGGTTAGGTTAGGTTATATTACGTTCTTGATGTATGAAAAAGTCCCACGCACACATAGAGGCCAACAAGACAGGAATGTGGTCATATATTACCGCCGAGATGTTAGGTTGGGTTAGGTTAGGTTATATTACGTTATTGATGTGTATAAAGGTCCACGGAGACGGAGAAGCCAACTCGCCAGGAATGTTGTCAAATATTGCCGCCGAAATGTTAGGTTGGGTTAGGTTAGGTTATATTACGTTATTGACGTATATAAAGGTCCCGCGGAGACGTAGAGGCCAACTCGCCAGGAATGTTGCCAAATATTACCGCCGAGATGTTAGGTTGGGTTAGGTTAGGTTATATTACGTTATTGATGTATATAAAGGTCCCACGGAGACGGAGAAGCCAACTCGCCAGGAATGTTGTCAAATATTGCCGCCGAAATGTTAGGTTGGGTTAGGTTAGGTTATATTACGTTATTGACGTATATAAAGGTCCCGCGGAGACGTAGAGGCCAACTCGCCAGGAATGTTGTCAAATATTACCGCCGAGATGTTAGGTTGGGTTAGGTTAGGTTATATTACGTTATTGATGTATATGAAGGTCCCACGGAGACGTAGAGGCCAACTCTCCAGGAATGTTGTCAAATATTACCGCCGAGATGTTAGGATGGGTTAGGTTAGGTTATATTACGTTATCGATGTATAAAAAGGTCCCACGCAGACATAGAGGCCAACAAGACAGGAATGTGGTCATATATTACCGCCGAGATGTTAGGTTGGGTTAGGTTAGGTTATATTACGTTATTGATGTATATAAAGGTCCACGGAGACGTAGATGCCAACTCGCCAGGAATGTTTTCAAATATTACCGCCGAGATGTTAGGTTGGGTTAGGTTAGGTTATATTACGTTATTGACGTATATAAAGGTCCCACGGAGACGTAGATGCCAACTCGCCAGGAATGTTTTCAAATATTACCGCCGAGATGTTAGGTTGGGTTAGGTTAGATTATATTACGGTATTGATGTATATAAAGGTCCCACGGAGACGTAGAGTTCAACACGCCAGGAATGTTGTCAAATATGAGCGACGAGATGTTAGGTTGGGTTAGGTTAGGTTATATTGCGTTATTGATGTATATGAAGGTCAAACGGAGACGTGGAGGCCAAAAAGCCGGGAATGTGGTCAAATATTACCGCCGAGATGATAAGTTGGGTTAGGTTAGGTTATATTACGTTATTGATGTATATGAAGGTCAAACGGAGACGTAGAGGTCAACTCGCCAGGAATGTTGTCAAATATTACCGCCGAGATGTTAGGTTCTGTTAGGTTAGGTTATATTACGTTATTGATGTATATGAAGGTCCCACGGAGACGTAGACGCCAACTCGCCAGGAATGTTTTCAAATATTACCGCCGAGATGTTAGGTTGCGTTAGGTTAGGTTATATTACGTTATTGATGTATATAATGGTCCCACGGAGATGGAGAAGCCAACTCGCCAGGAATGTTGTTAAATATTACCGCTGAGATGTTAGGTTGGGTTAGGTTAGGTTATATTACGTTATTGATGTATATGAAGGTCCCACGGAGACGTAGAGTTCAACTCGCCAGGAATGTTGTCAAATATTAGCGCCGAGATGATAGGATGGGTTAGGTTAGGTTATATGACGTTATTGATGTATATAAAGGTCCCACGGAGACGTAGATGCCAACTCGCCAGGAATGTTTTCAAATATTACCGCCGAGATGTTAGGTTGCGTTAGGTTAGGTTATATTACGTTATTGATGTATATAATGGTCCCACGGAGATGGAGAAGCCAACTCGCCAGGAATGTTGTTAAATATTACCGCTGAGATGTTAGGTTGGGTTAGGTTAGGTTATATTACGTTCTTGATGTATAAAAAAGTCCCACGCACACATAGAGGCCAACAAGACAGGAATGTGGTCATATATTACCGCCGAGATGTTAGGTTGGGTTAGGTTAGGTTATATTACGTTATTGATGTGTATAAAGGTCCACGGAGACGGAGAAGCCAACTCGCCAGGAATGTTGTCAAATATTGCCGCCGAAATGTTAGGTTGGGTTAGGTTAGGTTATATTACGTTATTGACGTATATAAAGGTCCCGCGGAGACGTAGAGGCCAACTCGCCAGGAATGTTGCCAAATATTACCGCCGAGATGTTAGGTTGGGTTAGGTTAGGTTATATTACGTTATTGAAGTATATAAAGGTCCCACGGAGACGGAGAAGCCAACTCGCCAGGAATGTTGTCAAATATTGCCGCCGAAATGTTAGGTTGGGTTAGGTTAGGTTATATTACGTTATTGACGTATATAAAGGTCCCGCGGAGACGTAGAGGCCAACTCGCCAGGAATGTTGTCAAATATTACCGCCGAGATGTTAGGTTGGGTTAGGTTAGGTTATATTACGTTATTGATGTATATGAAGGTCCCACGGAGACGTAGATGCCAACTCGCCAGGAATGTTTTCAAATATTACCGCCGAGATGTTAGGTTGGGTTAGGTTAGGTTATATTACGTTATTTATGTACATAAAGGTCCCACGGAGACGTAGAGTTCAACTCGCCAGGAATGTTGTCAAATATGAGCGCCGAGATGTTAGGTTGGGTTAGGTTAGTTTATATTGCGTTATTGATGTATATGAAGGTCAAACGGAGACGTGGAGGCCAAATAGCCAGGAATGTGGTCAAATATTACCGCCGAGATGTTAGCTTGGGTTAGGTTAGGTTATATTACGTTATTGATGTGTATAAAGGTCCACGGAGACGGAGAAGCCAACTCGCCAGGAATGTTGTCAAATATTGCCGCCGAAATGTTAGGTTGGGTTAGGTTAGGTTATATTACGTTATTGACGTATATAAAGGTCCCGCGGAGACGTAGAGGCCAACTCGCCAGGAATGTTGCCAAATATTACCGCCGAGATGTTAGGTTGGGTTAGGTTAGGTTATATTACGTTATTGATGTATATAAAGGTCCCACGGAGACGGAGAAGCCAACTCGCCAGGAATGTTGTCAAATATTGCCGCCGAAATGTTAGGTTGGGTTAGGTTAGGTTATATTACGTTATTGACGTATATAAAGGTCCCGCGGAGACGTAGAGGCCAACTCGCCAGGAATGTTGTCAAATATTACCGCCGAGATGTTAGGTTGGGTTAGGTTAGGTTATATTACGTTATTGATGTATATGAAGGTCCCACGGAGACGTAGATGCCAACTCGCCAGGAATGTTTTCAAATATTACCGCCGAGATGTTAGGTTGGGTTAGGTTAGGTTATATTACGTTATTTATGTACATAAAGGTCCCACGGAGACGTAGAGTTCAACTCGCCAGGAATGTTGTCAAATATGAGCGCCGAGATGTTAGGTTGGGTTAGGTTAGTTTATATTGCGTTATTGATGTATATGAAGGTCAAACGGAGACGTGGAGGCCAAAAAGCCAGGAATGTGGTCAAATATTACCGCCGAGATGATAAGTTGGGTTAGGTTAGGTTATATTACGTTATTGATGTATATGAAGGTCAAACGGAGACGTAGAGGTCAACTCGCCAGGAATGTTGTCAAATATTACCGCCGAGATGTTAGGTTGTGTTAGGTTAGGTTATATTACGTTATTGATGTATATGAAGGTCCCACGGAGACGTAGAGTTCAACTCGCCAGGAATGTTGTCAAATATTAGCGCCGAGATGATAGGATGGGTTAGGTTAGGTTATATGACGTTATTGATGTATATAAAGATCCACGGAGACGTAGATGCCAACTCGCCAGGAATGTTTTCAAATATTACCGCCGAGATGTTAGGATGGGTTAGGTTAGGTTATATTACGTTATTGATGTATAAAAAGGTCCCACGCAGACATAGAGGCCAACAAGACAGGAATGTGGTTATATATTACCGCCGAGATGTTAGGTTGGGTTAGGTTAGGTTATATTACGTTATTGATGTATATAAAGGTCCACGGAGACGTAGATGCCAACTCGCCAGGAATGTTTTCAAATATTACCGCCGAGATGTTAGGTTGGGTTAGGTTAGGTTATATTACGTTATTGATGTATAAAAAGGTCCCACGCAGACATAGAGGCCAACAAGACAGGAATGTGGTTATATATTACCGCCGAGATGTTAGGTTGGGTTAGGTTAGGTTATATTACGTTATTGATGTATATAAAGGTCCACGGAGACGTAGATGCCAACTCGCCAGGAATGTTTTCAAATATTACCGCCGAGATGTTAGGTTGGGTTAGGTTAGGTTATATTACGTTATTGACGTATATAAAGGTCCCACGGAGACGTAGATGCCAACTCGCCAGGAATGTTTTCAAATATTACCGCCGAGATGTTAGGTTGGGTTAGGTTGGGTTATATTACGTTATTGATGTATATGAAGGTCCCACGGAGACGTAGAGGCCAACTCGCCAGGAATGTTGTCAAATATTACCGCCGAGATGTTAGGTTGGGTTAGGTTAGGTTATATTACGTTATACATGTATATAAAGGTCCCACGGAGGCGTAGAGGCCAACTCGCCAGGAATGTTGTCAAGTATTACCGCCGAGATGTTAGGTTGGGTTAGGTTAGGTTAAATTACGTGATTGATGTATATAAAGGTCCCACGGAGACGTAGATGCCAACTCGCCAGGAATGTTTTCAAATATTACCGCCGAGATGTTAGGTTGGGTTAGGTTAGGTTATATTACGTTATTGATGTGTATAACGGTCCCACGGAGACGTAGAGAATAACAAGACAGGAATGTGGTCAAATATTACCGCCGAGATGTTAGGTTGGGTTAGGTTAGGTTATATTACGTTATTGATGTATATAAATGTCCCACGGAGACGTAGAGGCCAACTCGCCAGGAGTGTTTTCAAATATTACCGCCGAGATGTTAGGTTGGGTTAGGTTAGGTTATATTACGTTATTGATGTATATGAAGGTCCCACGGAGACGTAGAGGCCAACTCTCCAGGAATGTTGTCAAATATTACCGCCGAGATGATAGGATGGGTTAGGTTAGGTTATATCACGTTATTGATGTATATAGAGGTCCCACGGAGACGTAGATGCCAACTCGCCAGGAATGTTTTCAAATATTACCGCCGAGATGTTAGGTTGCGTTAGGTTAGGTTATATTACGTTATTGATGTATATAATGGTCCCACGGAGATGGAGAAGCCAACTCGCCAGGAATGTTGTTAAATATTACCGCTGAGATGTTAGGTTGGGTTAGGTTAGGTTATATTACGTTCTTGATGTATGAAAAAGTCCCACGCACACATAGAGGCCAACAAGACAGGAATGTGGTCATATATTACCGCCGAGATGTTAGGTTGGGTTAGGTTAGGTTATATTACGTTATTGATGTGTATAAAGGTCCACGGAGACGGAGAAGCCAACTCGCCAGGAATGTTGTCAAATATTGCCGCCGAAATGTTAGGTTGGGTTAGGTTAGGTTATATTACGTTATTGACGTATATAAAGGTCCCGCGGAGACGTAGAGGCCAACTCGCCAGGAATGTTGCCAAATATTACCGCCGAGATGTTAGGTTGGGTTAGGTTAGGTTATATTACGTTATTGATGTATATAAAGGTCCCACGGAGACGGAGAAGCCAACTCGCCAGGAATGTTGTCAAATATTGCCGCCGAAATGTTAGGTTGGGTTAGGTTAGGTTATATTACGTTATTGACGTATATAAAGGTCCCGCGGAGACGTAGAGGCCAACTCGCCAGGAATGTTGTCAAATATTACCGCCGAGATGTTAGGTTGGGTTAGGTTAGGTTATATTACGTTATTGATGTATATGAAGGTCCCACGGAGACGTAGAGGCCAACTCTCCAGGAATGTTGTCAAATATTACCGCCGAGATGTTAGGATGGGTTAGGTTAGGTTATATTACGTTATCGATGTATAAAAAGGTCCCACGCAGACATAGAGGCCAACAAGACAGGAATGTGGTCATATATTACCGCCGAGATGTTAGGTTGGGTTAGGTTAGGTTATATTACGTTATTGATGTATATAAAGGTCCACGGAGACGTAGATGCCAACTCGCCAGGAATGTTTTCAAATATTACCGCCGAGATGTTAGGTTGGGTTAGGTTAGGTTATATTACGTTATTGACGTATATAAAGGTCCCACGGAGACGTAGATGCCAACTCGCCAGGAATGTTTTCAAATATTACCGCCGAGATGTTAGGTTGGGTTAGGTTAGATTATATTACGGTATTGATGTATATAAAGGTCCCACGGAGACGTAGAGTTCAACACGCCAGGAATGTTGTCAAATATGAGCGACGAGATGTTAGGTTGGGTTAGGTTAGGTTATATTGCGTTATTGATGTATATGAAGGTCAAACGGAGACGTGGAGGCCAAAAAGCCGGGAATGTGGTCAAATATTACCGCCGAGATGATAAGTTGGGTTAGGTTAGGTTATATTACGTTATTGATGTATATGAAGGTCAAACGGAGACGTAGAGGTCAACTCGCCAGGAATGTTGTCAAATATTACCGCCGAGATGTTAGGTTCTGTTAGGTTAGGTTATATTACGTTATTGATGTATATGAAGGTCCCACGGAGACGTAGACGCCAACTCGCCAGGAATGTTTTCAAATATTACCGCCGAGATGTTAGGTTGCGTTAGGTTAGGTTATATTACGTTATTGATGTATATAATGGTCCCACGGAGATGGAGAAGCCAACTCGCCAGGAATGTTGTTAAATATTACCGCTGAGATGTTAGGTTGGGTTAGGTTAGGTTATATTACGTTATTGATGTATATGAAGGTCCCACGGAGACGTAGAGTTCAACTCGCCAGGAATGTTGTCAAATATTAGCGCCGAGATGATAGGATGGGTTAGGTTAGGTTATATGACGTTATTGATGTATATAAAGGTCCCACGGAGACGTAGATGCCAACTCGCCAGGAATGTTTTCAAATATTACCGCCGAGATGTTAGGTTGCGTTAGGTTAGGTTATATTACGTTATTGATGTATATAATGGTCCCACGGAGATGGAGAAGCCAACTCGCCAGGAATGTTGTTAAATATTACCGCTGAGATGTTAGGTTGGGTTAGGTTAGGTTATATTACGTTCTTGATGTATAAAAAAGTCCCACGCACACATAGAGGCCAACAAGACAGGAATGTGGTCATATATTACCGCCGAGATGTTAGGTTGGGTTAGGTTAGGTTATATTACGTTATTGATGTGTATAAAGGTCCACGGAGACGGAGAAGCCAACTCGCCAGGAATGTTGTCAAATATTGCCGCCGAAATGTTAGGTTGGGTTAGGTTAGGTTATATTACGTTATTGACGTATATAAAGGTCCCGCGGAGACGTAGAGGCCAACTCGCCAGGAATGTTGCCAAATATTACCGCCGAGATGTTAGGTTGGGTTAGGTTAGGTTATATTACGTTATTGATGTATATAAAGGTCCCACGGAGACGGAGAAGCCAACTCGCCAGGAATGTTGTCAAATATTGCCGCCGAAATGTTAGGTTGGGTTAGGTTAGGTTATATTACGTTATTGACGTATATAAAGGTCCCGCGGAGACGTAGAGGCCAACTCGCCAGGAATGTTGTCAAATATTACCGCCGAGATGTTAGGTTGGGTTAGGTTAGGTTATATTACGTTATTGATGTATATGAAGGTCCCACGGAGACGTAGATGCCAACTCGCCAGGAATGTTTTCAAATATTACCGCCGAGATGTTAGGTTGGGTTAGGTTAGGTTATATTACGTTATTTATGTACATAAAGGTCCCACGGAGACGTAGAGTTCAACTCGCCAGGAATGTTGTCAAATATGAGCGCCGAGATGTTAGGTTGGGTTAGGTTAGTTTATATTGCGTTATTGATGTATATGAAGGTCAAACGGAGACGTGGAGGCCAAAAAGCCAGGAATGTGGTCATATATTACCGCCGAGATGTTAGCTTGGGTTAGGTTAGGTTATATTACGTTATTGATGTGTATAAAGGTCCACGGAGACGGAGAAGCCAACTCGCCAGGAATGTTGTCAAATATTGCCGCCGAAATGTTAGGTTGGGTTAGGTTAGGTTATATTACGTTATTGACGTATATAAAGGTCCCGCGGAGACGTAGAGGCCAACTCGCCAGGAATGTTGCCAAATATTACCGCCGAGATGTTAGGTTGGGTTAGGTTAGGTTATATTACGTTATTGATGTATATAAAGGTCCCACGGAGACGGAGAAGCCAACTCGCCAGGAATGTTGTCAAATATTGCCGCCGAAATGTTAGGTTGGGTTAGGTTAGGTTATATTACGTTATTGACGTATATAAAGGTCCCGCGGAGACGTAGAGGCCAACTCGCCAGGAATGTTGTCAAATATTACCGCCGAGATGTTAGGTTGGGTTAGGTTAGGTTATATTACGTTATTGATGTATATGAAGGTCCCACGGAGACGTAGATGCCAACTCGCCAGGAATGTTTTCAAATATTACCGCCGAGATGTTAGGTTGGGTTAGGTTAGGTTATATTACGTTATTTATGTACATAAAGGTCCCACGGAGACGTAGAGTTCAACTCGCCAGGAATGTTGTCAAATATGAGCGCCGAGATGTTAGGTTGGGTTAGGTTAGTTTATATTGCGTTATTGATGTATATGAAGGTCAAACGGAGACGTGGAGGCCAAAAAGCCAGGAATGTGGTCAAATATTACCGCCGAGATGATAAGTTGGGTTAGGTTAGGTTATATTACGTTATTGATGTATATGAAGGTCAAACGGAGACGTAGAGGTCAACTCGCCAGGAATGTTGTCAAATATTACCGCCGAGATGTTAGGTTGTGTTAGGTTAGGTTATATTACGTTATTGATGTATATGAAGGTCCCACGGAGACGTAGAGTTCAACTCGCCAGGAATGTTGTCAAATATTAGCGCCGAGATGATAGGATGGGTTAGGTTAGGTTATATGACGTTATTGATGTATATAACGGTCCCACGGAGACGTAGAGAATAACAAGACAGGAATGTGGTCAAATATTACCGCCGAGATGTTAGGTTGGGTTAGGTTAGGTTATATTACGTTATTGATGTATATAAATGTCCCACGGAGACGTAGAGGCCAACTCGCCAGGAGTGTTTTCAAATATTACCGCCGAGATGTTAGGTTGGGTTAGGTTAGGTTATATTACGTTATTGATGTATATGAAGGTCCCACGGAGACGTAGAGGCCAACTCTCCAGGAATGTTGTCAAATATTACCGCCGAGATGTTAGGTTGGGTTAGGTTAGGTTATATTACCTTATTGATGTATATAAAGGTCCCACGGAGACGGAGAAGCCAACTCGCCAGGAATGTTGTTAAATATTACCGCTGAGATGTTAGGTTGGGTTAGGTTAGGTTATATTACGTTATTGATGTATATAAAGATCCCACGGAGACGTAGAGGCCAACTCGCCAGGTATGTTGTCAAATATTACCGCCGAGATGTTAGGATGGGTTAGGTTAGGTTATATTACGTTATTGATGTATAAAAAGGTCCCACGCAGACATAGAGGCCAACAAGACAGGAATGTGGTCATATATTACCGCCGAGATGTTAGGTTGGGTTAGGTTAGGTTATATTACGTTATTGATGTATATAAAGGTCCACGGAGACGTAGATGCCAACTCGCCAGGAATGTTTTCAAATATTACCGCCGAGATGTTAGGTTGGGTTAGGTTAGGTTATATTACGTTATTGACGTATATAAAGGTCCCACGGAGACGTAGATGCCAACTCGCCAGGAATGTTTTCAAATATTACCGCCGAGATGTTAGGTTGGGTTAGGTTAGATTATATTACGGTATTGATGTATATAAAGGTCCCACGGAGACGTAGAGTACAACACGCCAGGAATGTTGTCAAATATGAGCGACGAGATGTTAGGTTGGGTTAGGTTAGGTTATATTGCGTTATTGATGTATATGAAGGTCAAACGGAGACGTGGAGGCCAAAAAGCCGGGAATGTGGTCAAATATTACCGCCGAGATGATAAGTTGGGTTAGGTTAGGTTATATTACGTTATTGATGTATATGAAGGTCCCACGGAGACGTAGACGCCAACTAGCCAGGTATGTTGTCAAATATTACCGCCGAGATGTTAGGTTGTGTTAGGTTAGGTTATATTACGTTATTGATGTATATGAAGGTCCCACGGAGACGTAGACGCCAACTAGCCAGGTATGTTGTCAAATATTACCGCCGAGATGTTAGGTTGGGTTAGGTTGGGTTATATTACGTTATTGATGTATATGAAGGTCCCACGGAGACGTAGAGGCCAACTCGCCAGGAATGTTGTCAAATATTACCGCCGAGATGTTAGGTTGGGTTAGGTTAGGTTATATTACGTTATACATGTATATAAAGGTCCCACGGAGGCGTAGAGGCCAACTCGCCAGGAATGTTGTCAAGTATTACCGCCGAGATGTTAGGTTGGGTTAGGTTAGGTTAAATTACGTGATTGATGTATATAAAGGTCCCACGGAGACGTAGATGCCAACTAGCCAGGAATGTTTTCAAATATTACCGCCGAGATGGTAGGTTGGGTTAGGTTAGGTTATATTACGTTATTGATGTGTATAACGGTCCCACGGAGACGTAGAGAATAACAAGACAGGAATGTGGTCAAATATTACCGCCGAGATGTTAGGTTGGGTTAGGTTAGGTTATATTACGTTATTGATGTATATAAATGTCCCACGGAGACGTAGAGGCCAACTCGCCAGGAGTGTTTTCAAATATTACCGCCGAGATGTTAGGTTGGGTTAGGTTAGGTTATATTACGTTATTGATGTATATGAAGGTCCCACGGAGACGTAGAGGCCAACTCTCCAGGAATGTTGTCAAATATTACCGCCGAGATGATAGGATGGGTTAGGTTAGGTTATATGACGTTATTGATGTATATAGAGGTCCCACGGAGACGTAGATGCCAACTCGCCAGGAATGTTTTCAAATATTACCGCCGAGATGTTAGGTTGCGTTAGGTTAGGTTATATTACGTTATTGATGTATATAATGGTCCCACGGAGATGGAGAAGCCAACTCGCCAGGAATGTTGTTAAATATTACCGCTGAGATGTTAGGTTGGGTTAGGTTAGGTTATATTACGTTCTTGATGTATGAAAAAGTCCCACGCACACATAGAGGCCAACAAGACAGGAATGTGGTCATATATTACCGCCGAGATGTTAGGTTGGGTTAGGTTAGGTTATATTACGTTATTGATGTGTATAAAGGTCCACGGAGACGGAGAAGCCAACTCGCCAGGAATGTTGTCAAATATTGCCGCCGAAATGTTAGGTTGGGTTAGGTTAGGTTATATTACGTTATTGACGTATATAAAGGTCCCGCGGAGACGTAGAGGCCAACTCGCCAGGAATGTTGCCAAATATTACCGCCGAGATGTTAGGTTGGGTTAGGTTAGGTTATATTACGTTATTGATGTATATAAAGGTCCCACGGAGACGGAGAAGCCAACTCGCCAGGAATGTTGTCAAATATTGCCGCCGAAATGTTAGGTTGGGTTAGGTTAGGTTATATTACGTTATTGACGTATATAAAGGTCCCGCGGAGACGTAGAGGCCAACTCGCCAGGAATGTTGTCAAATATTACCGCCGAGATGTTAGGTTGGGTTAGGTTAGGTTATATTACGTTATTGATGTATATGAAGGTCCCACGGAGACGTAGAGGCCAACTCTCCAGGAATGTTGTCAAATATTACCGCCGAGATGTTAGGATGGGTTAGGTTAGGTTATATTACGTTATCGATGTATAAAAAGGTCCCACGCAGACATAGAGGCCAACAAGACAGGAATGTGGTCATATATTACCGCCGAGATGTTAGGTTGGGTTAGGTTAGGTTATATTACGTTATTGATGTATATAAAGGTCCACGGAGACGTAGATGCCAACTCGCCAGGAATGTTTTCAAATATTACCGCCGAGATGTTAGGTTGGGTTAGGTTAGGTTATATTACGTTATTGACGTATATAAAGGTCCCACGGAGACGTAGATGCCAACTCGCCAGGAATGTTTTCAAATATTACCGCCGAGATGTTAGGTTGGGTTAGGTTAGATTATATTACGGTATTGATGTATATAAAGGTCCCACGGAGACGTAGAGTTCAACACGCCAGGAATGTTGTCAAATATGAGCGACGAGATGTTAGGTTGGGTTAGGTTAGGTTATATTGCGTTATTGATGTATATGAAGGTCAAACGGAGACGTGGAGGCCAAAAAGCCGGGAATGTGGTCAAATATTACCGCCGAGATGATAAGTTGGGTTAGGTTAGGTTATATTACGTTATTGATGTATATGAAGGTCAAACGGAGACGTAGAGGTCAACTCGCCAGGAATGTTGTCAAATATTACCGCCGAGATGTTAGGTTCTGTTAGGTTAGGTTATATTACGTTATTGATGTATATGAAGGTCCCACGGAGACGTAGACGCCAACTCGCCAGGAATGTTTTCAAATATTACCGCCGAGATGTTAGGTCGCGTTAGGTTAGGTTATATTACGTTATTGATGTATATAATGGTCCCACGGAGATGGAGAAGCCAACTCGCCAGGAATGTTGTTAAATATTACCGCTGAGATGTTAGGTTGGGTTAGGTTAGGTTATATTACGTTATTGATGTATATGAAGGTCCCACGGAGACGTAGAGTTCAACTCGCCAGGAATGTTGTCAAATATTAGCGCCGAGATGATAGGATGGGTTAGGTTAGGTTATATGACGTTATTGATGTATATAAAGGTCCCACGGAGACGTAGATGCCAACTCGCCAGGAATGTTTTCAAATATTACCGCCGAGATGTTAGGTTGCGTTAGGTTAGGTTATATTACGTTATTGATGTATATAATGGTCCCACGGAGATGGAGAAGCCAACTCGCCAGGAATGTTGTTAAATATTACCGCTGAGATGTTAGGTTGGGTTAGGTTAGGTTATATTACGTTCTTGATGTATAAAAAAGTCCCACGCACACATAGAGGCCAACAAGACAGGAATGTGGTCATATATTACCGCCGAGATGTTAGGTTGGGTTAGGTTAGGTTATATTACGTTATTGATGTGTATAAAGGTCCACGGAGACGGAGAAGCCAACTCGCCAGGAATGTTGTCAAATATTGCCGCCGAAATGTTAGGTTGGGTTAGGTTAGGTTATATTACGTTATTGATGTATATAAAGGTCCCACGGAGACGGAGAAGCCAACTCGCCAGGAATGTTGTCAAATATTGCCGCCGAAATGTTAGGTTGGGTTAGGTTAGGTTATATTACGTTATTGACGTATATAAAGGTCCCGCGGAGACGTAGAGGCCAACTCGCCAGGAATGTTGTCAAATATTACCGCCGAGATGTTAGGTTGGGTTAGGTTAGGTTATATTACGTTATTGATGTATATGAAGGTCCCACGGAGACGTAGATGCCAACTCGCCAGGAATGTTTTCAAATATTACCGCCGAGATGTTAGGTTGGGTTAGGTTAGGTTATATTACGTTATTTATGTACATAAAGGTCCCACGGAGACGTAGAGTTCAACTCGCCAGGAATGTTGTCAAATATGAGCGCCGAGATGTTAGGTTGGGTTAGGTTAGTTTATATTGCGTTATTGATGTATATGAAGGTCAAACGGAGACGTGGAGGCCAAATAGCCAGGAATGTGGTCAAATATTACCGCCGAGATGTTAGCTTGGGTTAGGTTAGGTTATATTACGTTATTGATGTGTATAAAGGTCCACGGAGACGGAGAAGCCAACTCGCCAGGAATGTTGTCAAATATTGCCGCCGAAATGTTAGGTTGGGTTAGGTTAGGTTATATTACGTTATTGACGTATATAAAGGTCCCGCGGAGACGTAGAGGCCAACTCGCCAGGAATGTTGCCAAATATTACCGCCGAGATGTTAGGTTGGGTTAGGTTAGGTTATATTACGTTATTGATGTATATAAAGGTCCCACGGAGACGGAGAAGCCAACTCGCCAGGAATGTTGTCAAATATTGCCGCCGAAATGTTAGGTTGGGTTAGGTTAGGTTATATTACGTTATTGACGTATATAAAGGTCCCGCGGAGACGTAGAGGCCAACTCGCCAGGAATGTTGTCAAATATTACCGCCGAGATGTTAGGTTGGGTTAGGTTAGGTTATATTACGTTATTGATGTATATGAAGGTCCCACGGAGACGTAGATGCCAACTCGCCAGGAATGTTTTCAAATATTACCGCCGAGATGTTAGGTTGGGTTAGGTTAGGTTATATTACGTTATTTATGTACATAAAGGTCCCACGGAGACGTAGAGTTCAACTCGCCAGGAATGTTGTCAAATATGAGCGCCGAGATGTTAGGTTGGGTTAGGTTAGTTTATATTGCGTTATTGATGTATATGAAGGTCAAACGGAGACGTGGAGGCCAAAAAGCCAGGAATGTGGTCAAATATTACCGCCGAGATGATAAGTTGGGTTAGGTTAGGTTATATTACGTTATTGATGTATATGAAGGTCAAACGGAGACGTAGAGGTCAACTCGCCAGGAATGTTGTCAAATATTACCGCCGAGATGTTAGGTTGTGTTAGGTTAGGTTATATTACGTTATTGATGTATATGAAGGTCCCACGGAGACGTAGAGTTCAACTCGCCAGGAATGTTGTCAAATATTAGCGCCGAGATGATAGGATGGGTTAGGTTAGGTTATATGACGTTATTGATGTATATAAAGGTCCCACGGAGACGTAGATGCCAACTCGCCAGGAATGTTTTCAAATATTACCGCCGAGATGTTAGGTTGCGTTAGGTTAGGTTATATTACGTTATTGATGTATATAAAGGTCCCACGGAGATGGAGAAGCCAACTCGCCAGGAATGTTGTTAAATATTACCGCTGAGATGTTAGGTTGGGTTAGGTTAGGTTATATTACGTTATTGATGTATAAAAAAGTCCCACGCAGACATAGAGGCCAACAAAACAGGAATGTGGTCATATATTACCGCCGAGATGTTAGGTTGGGTTAGGTTAGGTTATATTACGTTATTGATGTATATAAAGATCCACGGAGACGTAGATGCCAACTCGCCAGGAATGTTTTCAAATATTACCGCCGAGATGTTAGGTTGGGTTAGGTTAGGTTATATTACGTTATTGACGTATATAAAGGTCCCACGGAGACGTAGAGGCCAACTCGCCAGGAATGTTGCCAAATATTACCGCCGAGATGTTAGGTTGGGTTAGGTTAGGTTATATTACGTTATTGATGTATATAAAGGTCCCACGGAGACGGAGAAGCCAACTCGTCAGGAATGTTGTCAAATATTGCCGCCGAAATGTTAGGTTGGGTTAGGTTAGGTTATATTACGTTATTGACGTATATAAAGGTCCCACTGAGACGTAGAGGCCAACTCGCCAGGAATGTTGTCAAATATTACCGCCGAGATGTTAGGTTGGGTTAGGTTAGGTTATATTACGTTATTGATGTATATAAAGGTCCCACGGAGACGTAGATGCCAACTCGCCAGGAATGTTTTCAAATATTACCGCCGAGATGTTAGGTTGGGTTAGGTTAGGTTATATTACGTTATTGATGTATATAAAGGTCCCACGGAGACGGAGAAGCCAACTCGCCAGGAATGTTTTCAAATATTACCGCCGAGATGTTAGGTTGTGTTAGGTTAGGTTATATTACGTTATTGATGTATAAAAAAGTCCCACGCAGACATAGAGGCCAACAAGACAGGAATGTGGTCATATATTACCGCCGAGATGTTAGGTTGGGTTAGGTTAGGTTATATTACGTTATTGATGTATATAAAGATCCACGGAGACGTAGATGCCAACTCGCCAGGAATGTTTTCAAATATTACCGCCGAGATGTTAGGTTGGGTTAGGTTAGGTTATATTACGTTATTGACGTATATAAAGGTCCCACGGAGACGTAGAGGCCAACTCGCCAGGAATGTTGCCAAATATTACCGCCGAGATGTTAGGTTGGGTTAGGTTAGGTTATATTACGTTATTGATGTATATAAAGGTCCCACGGAGACGGAGAAGCCAACTCGTCAGGAATGTTGTCAAATATTGCCGCCGAAATGTTAGGTTGGGTTAGGTTAGGTTATATTACGTTATTGACGTATATAAAGGTCCCACGGAGACGTAGAGGCCAACTCGCCAGGAATGTTGTCAAATATTACCGCCGAGATGTTAGGTTGGGTTAGGTTAGGTTATATTACGTTATTGATGTATATAAAGGTCCCACGGAGACGTAGATGCCAACTCGCCAGGAATGTTTTCAAATATTACCGCCGAGATGTTAGGTTGGGTTAGGTTAGGTTATATTACGTTATTTATGTATATAAAGGTCCCACGGAGACGTAGAGTTCAACTCGCCAGGAATGTTGTCAAATATGAGCGCCGAGATGTTAGGTTGGGTTAGGTTAGGTTATATTGCGTTATTGATGTATATGACGGTCAAACGGAGACGTGGAGGCCAAAAAGCCAGGAATGTGGTCAAATATTACCGCCGAGATGTTATGTTGGGTTAGGTTAGGTTATATTACGTTATTGATGTATACAAAGGTCCCACGCAGGCACAGAGGCCAACAAGACAGGAATGTGGTCAAATATTACCGCCGAGATGTTAGGTTGGGTTAGGTTGGGTTATATTACGTTATTGATGTATATGAAGGTCCCACGGAGACGTAGAGGCCAACTCTCCAGGAATGTTGTCAAATATTACCGCCGAGATGTTAGGTTGGGTTAGGTTAGGTTATATTACCTTATTGATGTATATAAAGGTCCCACGGAGACGGAGAAGCCAACTCGCCAGGAATGTTGTTAAATATTACCGCTGAGATGTTATGTTGGGTTAGGTTAGGTTATATTACGTTATTGATGTATATAAAGATCCCACGGAGACGTAGAGGCCAACTCGCCAGGTATGTTGTCAAATATTACCGCCGAGATGTTAGGATGGGTTAGGTTAGGTTATATTACGTTATTGATGTATAAAAAGGTCCCACGCAGACATAGAGGCCAACAAGACAGGAATGTGGTTATATATTACCGCCGAGATATTAGGTTGGGTTAGGTTAGGTTATATTACGTTATTGATGTATATAAAGGTCCACGGAGACGTAGATGCCAACTCGCCAGGAATGTTTTCAAATATTACCGCCGAGATGTTAGGTTGGGTTAGGTTGGGTTATATTACGTTATTGACGTATATAAAGGTCCCACGGAGACGTAGATGCCAACTCGCCAGGAATGTTTTCAAATATTACCGCCGAGATGTTAGGTTGGGTTAGGTTGGGTTATATTACGTTATTGATGTATATGAAGGTCCCACGGAGACGTAGAGGCCAACTCGCCAGGAATGTTGTCAAATATTACCGCCGAGATGTTAGGTTGGGTTAGGTTAGGTTATATTACGTTATACATGTATATAAAGGTCCCACGGAGGCGTAGAGGCCAACTCGCCAGGAATGTTGTCAAGTATTACCGCCGAGATGTTAGGTTGGGTTAGGTTAGGTTAAATTACGTGATTGATGTATATAAAGGTCCCACGGAGACGTAGATGCCAACTCGCCAGGAATGTTTTCAAATATTACCGCCGAGATGTTAGGTTGGGTTAGGTTAGGTTATATTACGTTATTGATGTGTATAACGGTCCCACGGAGACGTAGAGAATAACAAGACAGGAATGTGGTCTAATATTACCGCCGAGATGTTAGGTTGGGTTAGGTTAGGTTATATTACGTTATTGATGTATATAAATGTCCCACGGAGACGTAGAGGCCAACTCGCCAGGAGTGTTTTCAAATATTACCGCCGAGATGTTAGGTTGGGTTAGGTTAGGTTATATTACGTTATTGATGTATATGAAGGTCCCACGGAGACGTAGAGGCCAACTCTCCAGGAATGTTGTCAAATATTACCGCCGACATGTTAGGTTGGGTTAGGTTAGGTTATATTACCTTATTGATGTATATAAAGGTCCCACGGAGACGGAGAAGCCAACTCGCCAGGAATGTTGTTAAATATTACCGCTGAGATGTTAGGTTGGGTTAGGTTAGGTTATATTACGTTATTGATGTATATAAAGATCCCACGGAGACGTAGAGGCCAACTCGCCAGGTATGTTGTCAAATATTACCGCCGAGATGTTAGGATGGGTTAGGTTAGGTTATATTACGTTATTGATGTATAAAAAGGTCCCACGCAGACATAGAGGCCAACAAGACAGGAATGTGGTCATATATTACCGCCGAGATGTTAGGTTGGGTTAGGTTAGGTTATATTACGTTATTGATGTATATAAAGGTCCACGGAGACGTAGATGCCAACTCGCCAGGAATGTTTTCAAATATTACCGCCGAGATGTTAGGTTGGGTTAGGTTAGGTTATATTACGTTATTGACGTATATAAAGGTCCCACGGAGACGTAGATGCCAACTCGCCAGGAATGTTTTCAAATATTACCGCCGAGATGTTAGGTTGGGTTAGGTTAGATTATATTACGGTATTGATGTATATAAAGGTCCCACGGAGACGTAGAGTACAACACGCCAGGAATGTTGTCAAATATGAGCGACGAGATGTTAGGTTGGGTTAGGTTAGGTTATATTGCGTTATTGATGTATATGAAGGTCAAACGGAGACGTGGAGGCCAAAAAGCCGGGAATGTGGTCAAATATTACCGCCGAGATGATAAGTTGGGTTAGGTTAGGTTATATTACGTTATTGATGTATATGAAGGTCCCACGGAGACGTAGACGCCAACTAGCCAGGTATGTTGTCAAATATTACCGCCGAGATGTTAGGTTGTGTTAGGTTAGGTTATATTACGTTATTGATGTATATGAAGGTCCCACGGAGACGTAGACGCCAACTAGCCAGGTATGTTGTCAAATATTACCGCCGAGATGTTAGGTTGGGTTAGGTTGGGTTATATTACGTTATTGATGTATATGAAGGTCCCACGGAGACGTAGAGGCCAACTCGCCAGGAATGTTGTCAAATATTACCGCCGAGATGTTAGGTTGGGTTAGGTTAGGTTATATTACGTTATACATGTATATAAAGGTCCCACGGAGGCGTAGAGGCCAACTCGCCAGGAATGTTGTCAAGTATTACCGCCGAGATGTTAGGTTGGGTTAGGTTAGGTTAAATTACGTGATTGATGTATATAAAGGTCCCACGGAGACGTAGATGCCAACTAGCCAGGAATGTTTTCAAATATTACCGCCGAGATGTTAGGTTGGGTTAGGTTAGGTTATATTACGTTATTGATGTGTATAACGGTCCCACGGAGACGTAGAGAATAACAAGACAGGAATGTGGTCAAATATTACCGCCGAGATGTTAGGTTGGGTTAGGTTAGGTTATATTACGTTATTGATGTATATAAATGTCCCACGGAGACGTAGAGGCCAACTCGCCAGGAGTGTTTTCAAATATTACCGCCGAGATGTTAGGTTGGGTTAGGTTAGGTTATATTACGTTATTGATGTATATGAAGGTCCCACGGAGACGTAGAGGCCAACTCTCCAGGAATGTTGTCAAATATTACCGCCGAGATGATAGGATGGGTTAGGTTAGGTTATATGACGTTATTGATGTATATAGAGGTCCCACGGAGACGTAGATGCCAACTCGCCAGGAATGTTTTCAAATATTACCGCCGAGATGTTAGGTTGCGTTAGGTTAGGTTATATTACGTTATTGATGTATATAATGGTCCCACGGAGATGGAGAAGCCAACTCGCCAGGAATGTTGTTAAATATTACCGCTGAGATGTTAGGTTGGGTTAGGTTAGGTTATATTACGTTCTTGATGTATGAAAAAGTCCCACGCACACATAGAGGCCAACAAGACAGGAATGTGGTCATATATTACCGCCGAGATGTTAGGTTGGGTTAGGTTAGGTTATATTACGTTATTGATGTGTATAAAGGTCCACGGAGACGGAGAAGCCAACTCGCCAGGAATGTTGTCAAATATTGCCGCCGAAATGTTAGGTTGGGTTAGGTTAGGTTATATTACGTTATTGACGTATATAAAGGTCCCGCGGAGACGTAGAGGCCAACTCGCCAGGAATGTTGCCAAATATTACCGCCGAGATGTTAGGTTGGGTTAGGTTAGGTTATATTACGTTATTGATGTATATAAAGGTCCCACGGAGACGGAGAAGCCAACTCGCCAGGAATGTTGTCAAATATTGCCGCCGAAATGTTAGGTTGGGTTAGGTTAGGTTATATTACGTTATTGACGTATATAAAGGTCCCGCGGAGACGTAGAGGCCAACTCGCCAGGAATGTTGTCAAATATTACCGCCGAGATGTTAGGTTGGGTTAGGTTAGGTTATATTACGTTATTGATGTATATGAAGGTCCCACGGAGACGTAGATGCCAACTCGCCAGGAATGTTTTCAAATATTACCGCCGAGATGTTAGGTTGGGTTAGGTTAGGTTATATTACGTTATTTATGTACATAAAGGTCCCACGGAGACGTAGAGTTCAACTCGCCAGGAATGTTGTCAAATATGAGCGCCGAGATGTTAGGTTGGGTTAGGTTAGTTTATATTGCGTTATTGATGTATATGAAGGTCAAACGGAGACGTGGAGGCCAAAAAGCCAGGAAAGTGGTCAAATATTACCGCCGAGATGATAAGTTGGGTTAGGTTAGGTTATATTACGTTATTGATGTATATGAAGGTCAAACGGAGACGTAGAGGTCAACTCGCCAGGAATGTTGTCAAATATTACCGCCGAGATGTTAGGTTGTGTTAGGTTAGGTTATATTACGTTATTGATGTATATGAAGGTCCCACGGAGACGTAGAGTTCAACTCGCCAGGAATGTTGTCAAATATTAGCGCCGAGATGATAGGATGGGTTAGGTTAGGTTATATGACGTTATTGATGTATATAAAGGTCCCACGGAGACGTAGATGCCAACTCGCCAGGAATGTTTTCAAATATTACCGCCGAGATGTTAGGTTGCGTTAGGTTAGGTTATATTACGTTATTGATGTATATAAAGGTCCCACGGAGATGGAGAAGCCAACTCGCCAGGAATGTTGTTAAATATTACCGCTGAGATGTTAGGTTGGGTTAGGTTAGGTTATATTACGTTATTGATGTATAAAAAAGTCCCACGCAGACATAGAGGCCAACAAGACAGGAATGTGGTCATATATTACCGCCGAGATGTTAGGTTGGGTTAGGTTAGGTTATATTACGTTATTGATGTATATAAAGATCCACGGAGACGTAGATGCCAACTCGCCAGGAATGTTTTCAAATATTACCGCCGAGATGTTAGGTTGGGTTAGGTTAGGTTATATTACGTTATTGACGTATATAAAGGTCCCACGGAGACGTAGATGCCAACTCGCCAGGAATGTTGCCAAATATTACCGCCGAGATGTTAGGTTGGGTTAGGTTAGGTTATATTACGTTATTGATGTATATAAAGGTCCCACGGAGACGGAGAAGCCAACTCGTCAGGAATGTTGTCAAATATTGCCGCCGAAATGTTAGGTTGGGTTAGGTTAGGTTATATTACGTTATTGACGTATATAAAGGTCCCACTGAGACGTAGAGGCCAACTCGCCAGGAATGTTGTCAAATATTACCGCCGAGATGTTAGGTTGGGTTAGGTTAGGTTATATTACCTTATTGATGTATATAGAGGTCCCACGGAGACGGAGAAGCCAACTCGCCAGGAATGTTGTCAAATATTGCCGCCGAAATGTTAGGTTGGGTTAGGTTAGGTTATATTACGTTATTGATGTGTATAACGGTCCCACGGGGACGTAGAGAATAACAAGACAGGAATGTGGTCAAACATTACCGACGAGATGTTAGGTTGGGTTAGGTTAGGTTATATTACGTTATTGATGTATATAAAGGTCCCACGGAGACGTAGATGCCAACTCGCCAGGAATGTTTTCAAATATTACCGCCGAGATGTTAGGTTGCGTTAGGTTAGGTTATATTACGTTATTGATGTATATAAAGGTCCCACGGAGATGGAGAAGCCAACTCGCCAGGAATGTTGTTAAATATTACCGCTGATATGTTAGGTTGGGTTAGGTTAGGTTATATTACGTTATTGATGTATATAAAGATCCCACGGAGACGTACAGGCCAACTCGCCAGGTATGTTGTCAAATATTACCGCCGAGATGTTAGGTTGGGTTAGGTTAGGTTATATTACGTTATTGATGTATATGAAGGTCCCACGGAGACGTACATGCCAACTCGCCAGGAATGTTTTCAAATATTACCGCCGAGATGTTAGGTTGGGTTAGGTTAGGTTATATTACGTTATTTATGTATATAAAGGTCCCACGGAGACGTAGAGTTCAACTCGCCAGGAATGTTGTCAAATATGAGCGCCGAGATGTTAGGTTGGGTTAGGTTAGTTTATATTGCGTTATTGATGTATATGAAGGTCAAACGGAGACGTGGAGGCCAAAAAGCCAGGAATGTGGTCAAATATTACCGCCGAGATGATAAGTTGGGTTAGGTTAGGTTATATTACGTTATTGATGTATATGAAGGTCAAACGGAGACGTAGAGGTCAACTCGCCAGGAATGTTGTCAAATATTACCGCCGAGATGTTAGGTTGTGTTAGGTTAGGTTATATTACGTTATTGATGTATATGAAGGTCCCACGGAGACGTAGACGCCAAATAGCCAGGTATGTTGTCAAATATTACCGCCGAGATGTTAGGTTGGGTTAGGTTGGGTTATATTACGTTATTGATGTATATGAAGGTCCCACGGAGACGTAGAGGCCAACTCGCCAGGAATGTTGTCAAATATTACCGCCGAGATGTTAGGTTGGGTTAGGTTAGGTTATATTACGTTATACATGTATATAAAGGTCCCACGGAGGCGTAGAGGCCAACTCGCCAGGAATGTTGTCAAGTATTACCGCCGAGATGTTAGGTTGGGTTAGGTTAGGTTAAATTACGTTATTGATGTATATAAAGGTCCCACGGAGACGTAGATGCCAACTCGCCAGGAATGTTTTCAAATATTACCGCCGAGATGATAGGATGGGTTAGGTTAGGTTATATGACGTTATTGATGTATATAAAGGTCCCACGGAGACGTAGATGCCAACTCGCCAGGAATGTTTTCAAATATTACCGCCGAGATGTTAGGTTGCGTTAGGTTAGGTTATATTACGTTATTGATGTATATAAAGGTCCCACGGAGATGGATAAGCCAACTCGCCAGGAATGTTGTTAAATATTACCGCTGAGATGTTAGGTTGGGTTAGGTTAGGTTATATTACGTTCTTGATGTATAAAAAAGTCCCACGCACACATAGAGGCCAACAAGACAGGAATGTGGTCATATATTACCGCCGAGATGTTAGGTTGGGTTAGGTTAGGTTATATTACGTTATTGATGTATATAAAGGTCCACGGAGACGTAGATGCCAACTCGCCAGGAATGTTTTCAAATATTACCGCCGAGATGTTAGGTTGGGTTAGGTTAGGTTATATTACGTTATTGACGTATATAAAGGTCCCACGGAGACGTAGAGGCCAACTCGCCAGGAATGTTGTCAAGTATTACCGCCGAGATGTTAGGTTGGGTTAGGTTAGGTTAAATTACGTGATTGATGTATATAAAGGTCCCACGGAGACGTAGATGCCAACTCGCCAGGAATGTCTTCAAATATTACCGCCGAGATGTTAGGTTGGGTTAGGTTAGGTTATATTACGTTATTGATGTGTATAACGGTCCCACGGAGACGTAGAGAATAACAAGACAGGAATGTGGTCAAATATTACCGCCGAGATGTTAGGTTGGGTTAGGTTAGGTTAAATTACGTTATTGATGTATATAAAGGTCCCACGGAGACGTAGATGCCAACTCGCCAGGAATGTTTTCAAATATTACCGCCGAGATGATAGGATGGGTTAGGTTAGGTTATATGACGTTATTGATGTATATAAAGGTCCCACGGAGACGTAGATGCCAACTCGCCAGGAATGTTTTCAAATATTACCGCCGAGATGTTAGGTTGCGTTAGGTTAGGTTATATTACGTTATTGATGTATATAAAGGTCCCACGGAGATGGATAAGCCAACTCGCCAGGAATGTTGTTAAATATTACCGCTGAGATGTTAGGTTGGGTTAGGTTAGGTTATATTACGTTCTTGATGTATAAAAAAGTCCCACGCACACATAGAGGCCAACAAGACAGGAATGTGGTCATATATTACCGCCGAGATGTTAGGTTGGGTTAGGTTAGGTTATATTACGTTATTGATGTATATAAAGGTCCACGGAGACGTAGATGCCAACTCGCCAGGAATGTTTTCAAATATTACCGCCGAGATGTTAGGTTGGGTTAGGTTAGGTTATATTACGTATTGACGTATATAAAGGTCCCACGGAGACGTAGAGGCCAACTCGCCAGGAATGTTGTCAAGTATTACCGCCGAGATGTTAGGTTGGGTTAGGTTAGGTTAAATTACGTGATTGATGTATATAAAGGTCCCACGGAGACGCAGATGCCAACTCGCCAGGAATGTTTTCAAATATTACCGCCGAGATGTTAGGTTGGGTTAGGTTAGGTTATATTACGTTATTGATGTGTATAACGGTCCCACGGAGACGTAGAGAATAACAAGACAGGAATGTGGTCAAATATTACCGCCGAGATGTTAGGTTGGGTTAGGTTAGGTTATATTACGTTATTGATGTATATAAATGTCCCACGGAGACGTAGAGGCCAACTCGCCAGGAGTGTTTTCAAATATTACCGCCGAGATGTTAGGTTGGGTTAGGTTAGGTTATATTACGTTATTTATGTATATAAAGGTCCCACGGAGACGTAGAGTTCAACTCGCCAGGAATGTTGTCAAATATGAGCGCCGAGATATTAGGTTGGGTTAGGTTAGGTTATATTGCGTTATTGATGTATATGAAGGTCAAACGGAGACGTGGAGGCCAAAAAGCCAGGAATGTGGTCAAATATTACCGCCGAGATGATAAGTTGGGTTAGGTTAGGTTATATTACGTTATTGATGTATATGAAGGTCCCACGGAGACGTAGAGGCCAACTCGCCAGGAATGTGGTCAAATATTACCGCCGAGGTGTTAGGTTGGGTTAGGTTAGGTTATATTGCGTTATTGATGTATATGAAGGTCAAACGGAGACGTGGAGGCCAAAAAGCCAGGAATGTGGTCAAATATTACCGCCGAGATGTTAGGTTGGGTTAGGTTAGGTTATATTACGTTATTGATGTATATAAAGGTCCCACGGAGACGGAGAAGCCAACTCGCCAGGAATGTTGTCAAATATTGCCGCCGAAATGTTGGGTTGGGTTAGGTTAGGTTATATTACGTTATTGACGTATATAAAGGTCCCACGGAGACGTAGAGGCCAACTCGCCAGGAATGTTGTCAAATATTACCGCCGAGATGTTAGGTTGGGTTAGGTTAGGTTATATTACGTTATTGATGTATATAAAGGTCCCACGGAGACGTAGATGCCAACTCGCCAGGAATGTTTTCAAATATTACCGCCGAGATGTTAGGTTGGGTTAGGTTAGGTTATATTACGTTATTGATGTATATAAGGGTCCCACGGAGACGTAGAGTTCAACTCGCCAGGAATGTTGTCAAATATGAGCGCCGAAATGTTAGGTTGGGTTAAGTTGGGTTATATTACGTTATTGATGTATATGAAGGTCCCACGGAGACGTAGAGGCCAACTCGCCAGGAATGTTGTCAAATATTACCGCCGAGATGTTAGGTTGGGTTAGGTTAGGTTATATTACCTTATTGATGTATATAAAGGTCCCACGGAGACGTAGAGTTCAACTCGCCAGGAATGCTGTAAAATATTAGCGCCGAGATGATAGGTTGGGTTAGGTTACGTTATAATACGTTATTGATGTATATGAAGGTCAAACGGAAACGTAGAGGCCAACAAGCCAGGAATGTGGTCAAATATTACCGCCGAGATGTTATGTTGGGTTAGGTTAGGCTATATTACGTTATTGATGTATACAAAGGTCCCACGCAGACACAGAGGCCAACAAGACAGGAATGTGGTCAAATATTACCGCCGAGATGTTAGGTTGGGTTATGTTAGGTTATATGACGTTATTGATGTATATAATGGTCCCACGCAGACATAGAGGCCAACAAGACAGGAATGTGGTCATATATTACCGCCGAGATGTTAGGTTGGGTTAGGTTAGGTTATATTACGTTATTGATGTATATAAAGGTCCCACGGAGACGGAGAAGCCAACTCGCCAGGAATGTTGTCAAATATTGCCGCCGAAATGTTAGGTTGGGTTAGGTTAGGTTATATTACGTTATTGATGTGTATAACGGTCCCACGGAGACGTAGAGAATAACAAGACAGGAATGTGGTCAAACATTACCGCCGAGATGTTAGGTTGGGTTAGGTTAGGTTATATTACGTTATTGATGTATATAAAGGTCCCACGGAGATGGATAAGCCAACTCGCCAGGAATGTTGTTAAATATTACCGCTGAGATGTTAGGTTGGGTTAGGTTAGGTTATATTACGTTCTTGATGTATATAAAGATTCCACGGAGACGTAGAGGCCAACTCGCCATGAGTGTTTTCAAATATTACCGCCGAGATGTTAGGTTGGGTTAGGTTAGGTTATATTACGTTATTGATGTATATGAAGGTCCCACGGAGACGTAGAGTTCAACTCGCCAGGAATGTTGTCAAATATTAGCGCCGAGATGATAGGATGGGTTAGGTTAGGTTATATGACGCTACTGATGTATATAAAGGTCCCACGGAGACGTAGATGCCAACTCGCCAGGAATGTTTTCAAATATTACCGCCGAGATGTTAGGTTGCGTTAGGTTAGGTTATATTACGTTATTGATGTATATAAAGGTCCCACGGAGATGGATAAGCCAACTCGCCAGGAATGTTGTTAAATATTACCGCTGAGATGTTAGGTTGGGTTAGGTTAGGTTATATTACGTTCTTGATGTATAAAAAAGTCCCACGCACACATAGAGGCCAACAAGACAGGAATGTGGTCATATATTACCGCCGAGATGTTAGGTTGGGTTAGGTTAGGTTATATTACGTTATTGATGTATATAAAGGTCCACGGAGACGTAGATGCCAACTCGCCAGGAATGTTTTCAAATATTACCGCCGAGATGTTAGGTTGGGTTAGGTTAGGTTATATTACGTATTGACGTATATAAAGGTCCCACGGAGACGTAGAGGCCAACTCGCCAGGAATGTTGTCAAGTATTACCGCCGAGATGTTAGGTTGGGTTAGGTTAGGTTAAATTACGTGATTGATGTATATAAAGGTCCCACGGAGACGCAGATGCCAACTCGCCAGGAATGTTTTCAAATATTACCGCCGAGATGTTAGGTTGGGTTAGGTTAGGTTATATTACGTTATTGATGTGTATAACGGTCCCACGGAGACGTAGAGAATAACAAGACAGGAATGTGGTCAAATATTACCGCCGAGATGTTAGGTTGGGTTAGGTTAGGTTATATTACGTTATTGATGTATATAAATGTCCCACGGAGACGTAGAGGCCAACTCGCCAGGAGTGTTTTCAAATATTACCGCCGAGATGTTAGGTTGGGTTAGGTTAGGTTATATTACGTTATTGATGTATATAAAGGTCCCACGGAGACGTGGATGCCAACTCGCCAGGAATGTTTTCAAATATTACCGCCGAGATGTTAGGTTGGGTTAGGTTAGGTTATATTACGTTATTTATGTATATAAAGGTCCCACGGAGACGTAGAGTTCAACTCGCCAGGAATGTTGTCAAATATGAGCGCCGAGATATTAGGTTGGGTTAGGTTAGGTTATATTGCGTTATTGATGTATATGAAGGTCAAACGGAGACGTGGAGGCCAAAAAGCCAGGAATGTGGTCAAATATTACCGCCGAGATGATAAGTTGGGTTAGGTTAGGTTATATTACGTTATTGATGTATATGAAGGTCCCACGGAGACGTAGAGGCCAACTCGCCAGGAATGTGGTCAAATATTACCGCCGAGGTGTTAGGTTGGGTTAGGTTAGGTTATATTGCGTTATTGATGTATATGAAGGTCAAACGGAGACGTGGAGGCCAAAAAGCCAGGAATGTGGTCAAATATTACCGCCGAGATGTTAGGTTGGGTTAGGTTAGGTTATATTACGTTATTGATGTATATAAAGGTCCCACGGAGACGGAGAAGCCAACTCGCCAGGAATGTTGTCAAATATTGCCGCCGAAATGTTGGGTTGGGTTAGGTTAGGTTATATTACGTTATTGACGTATATAAAGGTCCCACGGAGACGTAGAGGCCAACTCGCCAGGAATGTTGTCAAATATTACCGCCGAGATGTTAGGTTGGGTTAGGTTAGGTTATATTACGTTATTGATGTATATAAAGGTCCCACGGAGACGTAGATGCCAACTCGCCAGGAATGTTTTCAAATATTACCGCCGAGATGTTAGGTTGGGTTAGGTTAGGTTATATTACGTTATTGATGTATATAAGGGTCCCACGGAGACGTAGAGTTCAACTCGCCAGGAATGTTGTCAAATATGAGCGCCGAAATGTTAGGTTGGGTTAAGTTGGGTTATATTACGTTATTGATGTATATGAAGGTCCCACGGAGACGTAGAGGCCAACTCGCCAGGAATGTTGTCAAATATTACCGCCGAGATGTTAGGTTGGGTTAGGTTAGGTTATATTACCTTATTGATGTATATAAAGGTCCCACGGAGACGTAGAGTTCAACTCGCCAGGAATGCTGTAAAATATTAGCGCCGAGATGATAGGTTGGGTTAGGTTACGTTATAATACGTTATTGATGTATATGAAGGTCAAACGGAAACGTAGAGGCCAACAAGCCAGGAATGTGGTCAAATATTACCGCCGAGATGTTATGTTGGGTTAGGTTAGGCTATATTACGTTATTGATGTATACAAAGGTCCCACGCAGACACAGAGGCCAACAAGACAGGAATGTGTTCAAATATTACCGCCGAGATGTTAGGTTGGGTTATGTTAGGTTATATGACGTTATTGATGTATATAATGGTCCCACGCAGACATAGAGGCCAACAAGACAGGAATGTGGTCATATATTACCGCCGAGATGTTAGGTTGGGTTAGGTTAGGTTATATTACGTTATTGATGTATATAAAGGTCCCACGGAGACGGAGAAGCCAACTCGCCAGGAATGTTGTCAAATATTGCCGCCGAAATGTTAGGTTGGGTTAGGTTAGGTTATATTACGTTATTGATGTGTATAACGGTCCCACGGAGACGTAGAGAATAACAAGACAGGAATGTGGTCAAACATTACCGCCGAGATGTTAGGTTGGGTTAGGTTAGGTTATATTACGTTATTGATGTATATAAATGACCCACGGAGACGTAGAGGCCAAAAAGCCAGGAATGTTGTCATATATTACCGCCGAGGTGTTAGGTTGGGTTAGGTTAGGTTATATTACGTTATTGATGTATATAAAGATTCTACGGAGACGTAGAGGCCAACCCGCCAGGAGTGTTTTCAAATATTACCGCCGAGATGTTAGGTTGGGTTAGGTTAGGTCATATTACGTTATTGATGTATATAAAGATTCCACGGAGACGTAGAGGCCAACTCGCCATGAGTGTTTTCAAATATTACCGCCGAGATGTTAGGTTGGGTTAGGTTAGGTTATATTACGTTATTGATGTATATGAAGGTCCCACGGAGACGTAGAGTTCAACTCGCCAGGAATGTTGTCAAATATTAGCGCCGAGATGATAGGATGGGTTAGGTTAGGTTATATGACGCTACTGATGTATATAAAGGTCCCACGGAGACGTAGATGCCAACTCGCCAGGAATGTTTTCAAATATTACCGCCGAGATGTTAGGTTGCGTTAGGTTAGGTTATATTACGTTATTGATGTATATAAAGGTCCCACGGAGATGGATAAGCCAACTCGCCAGGAATGTTGTTAAATATTACCGCTGAGATGTTAGGTTGGGTTAGGTTAGGTTATATTACGTTCTTGATGTATAAAAAAGTCCCACGCACACATAGAGGCCAACAAGACAGGAATGTGGTCATATATTACCGCCGAGATGTTAGGTTGGGTTAGGTTAGGTTATATTACGTTATTGATGTATATAAAGGTCCACGGAGACGTAGATGCCAACTCGCCAGGAATGTTTTCAAATATTACCGCCGAGATGTTAGGTTGGGTTAGGTTAGGTTATATTACGTATTGACGTATATAAAGGTCCCACGGAGACGTAGAGGCCAACTCGCCAGGAATGTTGTCAAGTATTACCGCCGAGATGTTAGGTTGGGTTAGGTTAGGTTAAATTACGTGATTGATGTATATAAAGGTCCCACGGAGACGCAGATGCCAACTCGCCAGGAATGTTTTCAAATATTACCGCCGAGATGTTAGGTTGGGTTAGGTTAGGTTATATTACGTTATTGATGTGTATAACGGTCCCACGGAGACGTAGAGAATAACAAGACAGGAATGTGGTCAAATATTACCGCCGAGATGTTAGGTTGGGTTAGGTTAGGTTATATTACGTTATTGATGTATATAAATGTCCCACGGAGACGTAGAGGCCAACTCGCCAGGAGTGTTTTCAAATATTACCGCCGAGATGTTAGGTTGGGTTAGGTTAGGTTATATTACGTTATTGATGTATATAAAGGTCCCACGGAGACGTGGATGCCAACTCGCCAGGAATGTTTTCAAATATTACCGCCGAGATGTTAGGTTGGGTTAGGTTAGGTTATATTACGTTATTTATGTATATAAAGGTCCCACGGAGACGTAGAGTTCAACTCGCCAGGAATGTTGTCAAATATGAGCGCCGAGATATTAGGTTGGGTTAGGTTAGGTTATATTGCGTTATTGATGTATATGAAGGTCAAACGGAGACGTGGAGGCCAAAAAGCCAGGAATGTGGTCAAATATTACCGCCGAGATGATAAGTTGGGTTAGGTTAGGTTATATTACGTTATTGATGTATATGAAGGTCCCACGGAGACGTAGAGGCCAACTCGCCAGGAATGTGGTCAAATATTACCGCCGAGGTGTTAGGTTGGGTTAGGTTAGGTTATATTGCGTTATTGATGTATATGAAGGTCAAACGGAGACGTGGAGGCCAAAAAGCCAGGAATGTGGTCAAATATTACCGCCGAGATGTTAGGTTGGGTTAGGTTAGGTTATATTACGTTATTGATGTATATAAAGGTCCCACGGAGACGGAGAAGCCAACTCGCCAGGAATGTTGTCAAATATTGCCGCCGAAATGTTGGGTTGGGTTAGGTTAGGTTATATTACGTTATTGACGTATATAAAGGTCCCACGGAGACGTAGAGGCCAACTCGCCAGGAATGTTGTCAAATATTACCGCCGAGATGTTAGGTTGGGTTAGGTTAGGTTATATTACGTTATTGATGTATATAAAGGTCCCACGGAGACGTAGATGCCAACTCGCCAGGAATGTTTTCAAATATTACCGCCGAGATGTTAGGTTGGGTTAGGTTAGGTTATATTACGTTATTGATGTATATAAGGGTCCCACGGAGACGTAGAGTTCAACTCGCCAGGAATGTTGTCAAATATGAGCGCCGAAATGTTAGGTTGGGTTAAGTTGGGTTATATTACGTTATTGATGTATATGAAGGTCCCACGGAGACGTAGAGGCCAACTCGCCAGGAATGTTGTCAAATATTACCGCCGAGATGTTAGGTTGGGTTAGGTTAGGTTATATTACCTTATTGATGTATATAAAGGTCCCACGGAGACGTAGAGTTCAACTCGCCAGGAATGCTGTAAAATATTAGCGCCGAGATGATAGGTTGGGTTAGGTTACGTTATAATACGTTATTGATGTATATGAAGGTCAAACGGAAACGTAGAGGCCAACAAGCCAGGAATGTGGTCAAATATTACCGCCGAGATGTTATGTTGGGTTAGGTTAGGCTATATTACGTTATTGATGTATACAAAGGTCCCACGCAGACACAGAGGCCAACAAGACAGGAATGTGGTCAAATATTACCGCCGAGATGTTAGGTTGGGTTATGTTAGGTTATATGACGTTATTGATGTATATAATGGTCCCACGCAGACATAGAGGCCAACAAGACAGGAATGTGGTCATATATTACCGCCGAGATGTTAGGTTGGGTTAGGTTAGGTTATATTACGTTATTGATGTATATAAAGGTCCCACGGAGACGGAGAAGCCAACTCGCCAGGAATGTTGTCAAATATTGCCGCCGAAATGTTAGGTTGGGTTAGGTTAGGTTATATTACGTTATTGATGTGTATAACGGTCCCACGGAGACGTAGAGAATAACAAGACAGGAATGTGGTCAAACATTACCGCCGAGATGTTAGGTTGGGTTAGGTTAGGTTATATTACGTTATTGATGTATATAAATGACCCACGGAGACGTAGAGGCCAAAAAGCCAGGAATGTTGTCATATATTACCGCCGAGGTGTTAGGTTGGGTTAGGTTAGGTTATATTACGTTATTGATGTATATAAAGATTCTACGGAGACGTAGAGGCCAACCCGCCAGGAGTGTTTTCAAATATTACCGCCGAGATGTTAGGTTGGGTTAGGTTAGGTCATATTACGTTATTGATGTATATAAAGATTCCACGGAGACGTAGAGGCCAACTCGCCATGAGTGTTTTCAAATATTACCGCCGAGATGTTAGGTTGGGTTAGGTTAGGTTATATTACGTTATTGATGTATATGAAGGTCCCACGGAGACGTAGAGTTCAACTCGCCAGGAATGTTGTCAAATATTAGCGCCGAGATGATAGGATGGGTTAGGTTAGGTTATATGACGCTACTGATGTATATAAAGGTCCCACGGAGACGTAGATGCCAACTCGCCAGGAATGTTTTCAAATATTACCGCCGAGATGTTAGGTTGCGTTAGGTTAGGTTATATTACGTTATTGATGTATATAAAGGTCCCACGGAGATGCAGAAGCCAACTCGCCAGGAATGTTGTTAAATATTACCGCTGAGATGTTAGTTTGGGTTAGGTTAGGTTATATTACGTTATTGATGTATATAAAGATCCCACGGAGACGTAGAGGCCAACTCGCCAGGTATGTTGTCAAATATTACCGCCGAGATGTTAGGATGGGTTAGGTTAGGTTATATTACGTTATTAATGTATAAAAAGGTCCCACGCAGACATAGAGGCCAACAAGACAGGAATGTGGTCATATATTACCGCCGAGATGTTAGGTTGGGTTAGGTTAGGTTATATTACGTTATTGATGTATATAAAGGTCCACGGAGACGTAGATGCCAACTCGCCAGGAATGTTTTCAAATATTACCGCCGAGATGTTAGGTTGGGTTAGGTTAGGTTATATTACGTTATTGATGTATACAAAGGTCCCACGCAGACACAGAGGCCAACAAGACAGGAATGTGGTCAAATATTACCGCCGAGATGTTAGGTTGGGTTAGGTTGGGTTATATTACGTTATTGATGTATATGAAGGTCCCACGGAGACGTAGAGGCCAACTCGCCAGGAATGTTGTCAAATATTACCGCCGAGATGTTAGGTTGGGTTAGGTTAGGTTATATTACCTTATTGATGTATATAAAGGTCCCACGGAGACGTAGATTTCAACTCGCCAGGAATGCTGTAAAATATTAGCGCCGAGATGATAGGTTGTGTTATGTTACGTTATATTACGTTATTGATGTATATAAAGGTCCCACGGAGACGTAGAGTTCAACTCGCCAGGAATGTTGTGAAATATTAGCGCCGAGATGATAGGATGGGTTAGGTTACGTTATATTACGTTATTGATGTATATGAAGGTCAAACGGAGACGTAGATGCCAACTCGCCAGGAATGTTTTCAAATATTACCGCCGAGATGTTAGGTTGCGTTAGGTTAGGTTATATTACGTTATTGATGTATATAAAGGTCCCACGGAGATGCAGAAGCCAACTCGCCAGGAATGTTGTTAAATATTACCGCTGAGATGTTAGGTTGGGTTAGGTTAGGTTATATTACGTTATTGATGTATATAAAGATCCCACGGAGACGTAGAGGCCAACTCGCCAGGTATGTTGTCAAATATTACCGCCGAGATGTTAGGATGGGTTAGGTTAGGTTATATTACGTTATTGATGTATAAAAAGGTCCCACGCAGACATAGAGGCCAACAAGACAGGAATGTGGTCATATATTACCGCCGAGATGTTAGGTTGGGTTAGGTTAGGTTATATTACGTTATTGATGTATATAAAGGTCCACGGAGACGTAGATGCCAACTCGCCAGGAATGTTTTCAAATATTACCGCCGAGATGTTAGGTTGGGTTAGGTTAGGTTATATTACGTTATTGACGTATATAAAGGTCCCACGGAGACGTAGAGGCCAACTCGCCAGGAATGTTGTCAAATATTACCGCCGAGATGTTAGGTTGGGTTAGGTTAGGTTATATTACGTTATTGATGTATATAAAGGTCCCACGGAGACGTAGATGCCAACTCGACAGGAATGTTTTCAAATATTACCGCCGAGATGTTAGGTTGGGTTAGGTTAGGTTATATTACGTTATTGATGTATATAAAGGTCCCACGGAGACGTAGAGTTCAACTCGCCAGGAATGTTGTCAAATATGAGCGCCGAAATGTTAGGTTGGGTTAGGTTGGGTTATATTACGTTATTGATGTATATAATGGTCCCACGGAGACGTAGAGGCCAACTCGCCAGGAATGTTGTCAAATATTACCGCCGAGATGTTAGGTTGGGTTAGGTTAGGTTATATTACGTTATTGATGTATATAAAGGTCCCACGGAGACGTAGAGTTCAACTCGCCAGGAATGTTGTGAAATATTAGCGCCGAGATGATAGGATGGGTTAGGTTACGTTATATTACGTTATTGATGTATATGAAGGTCAAACGGAGACGTAGAGGCCAACAAGCCAGGAATATGGTCAAATATTACCGCCGAGATGTTAGGTTGGGTTAGGTTAGGTTATATTACGTTATTGATGTATATAAATGTCCCACGGAGACGTAGAGGCCAACAAGCCAGGAATGTTGTCATATATTACCGCCCAGGTGTTAGGTTGGTTTAGGTTAGGTTATATTACGTTATTGATGTATATAAAGATTCCACGGAGACGTAGAGGCCAACTCGCCAGGAATGTTGTCAAATATTACCGCCGAGATGTTAGGTTGGGTTAGGTTAGGTTATATTACGTTATTGATGTATATAAAGGTCCCACGGAGACGTAGAGTTCAACTCGCCAGGAATGTTGTGAAATATTAGCGCCGAGATGATAGGATGGGTTAGGTTACGTTATATTACGTTATTGATGTATATGAAGGTCAAACGGAGACGTAGAGGCCAACAAGCCAGGAATGAGGTCAAATATTACCGCCGAGATGTTAGGTTGGGTTAGGTTAGGTTATATTACGTTATTGATGTATATAAATGTCCCACGGAGACGTAGAGGCCAACAAGCCAGGAATGTTGTCATATATTACCGCCCAGGTGTTAGGTTGGGTTAGGTTAGGTTATATTACGTTATTGATGTATATAAAGATTCCACGGAGACGTAGAGGCCGACTCGCCATGAGTGTTTTCAAATATTACCGCCGAGATGTTAGGTTGGGTTAGGTTAGGTTATATTACGTTATTGATGTATATGAAGGTCCCACGGAGACGTAGAGTTCAACTCGCCAGGAATGTTGTCAAATATTAGCGCCGAGATGATAGGATGGGTTAGGTTAGGTTATATGACGTTATTGATGTATATAAAGGTCCCACGGAGACGTAGATGCCAACTCGCCAGGAATGTTTTCAAATATTACCGCCGAGATGTTAGGTTGCGTTAGGTTAGGTTATATTACGTTATTGATGTATATAAAGGTCCCACGGAGATGGAGAAGCCAACTCGCCAGGAATGTTGTTAAATATTACTGCTGAGATGTTAGGTTAGGTTAGGTTAGGTTATATTACGTTATTGATGTATAAAAAAGTCCCACGCAGACATAGAGGCCAACAAGACAGGAATGTGGTCATATATTACCGCCGAGATGTTAGGTTGGGTTAGGTTAGGTTATATTACGTTATTGATGTATATAAAGATCCACGGAGACGAAGATGCCAACTCGCCAGGAATGTTTTCAAATATTACCGCCGAGATGTTAGGTTGGGTTAGGTTAGGTTATATTACGTTATTGACGTATATAAAGGTCCCACGGAGACGTAGAGGCCAACTCGCCAGGAATGTTGCCAAATATTACCGCCGCGATGTTAGGTTGGGTTAGGTTAGGTTATATTACGTTATTGATGTATATAAAGGTCCCACGGAGACGTAGATGCCAACTCGCCAGGAATGTTTTCAAATATTACCGCCGAGATGTTAGGTTGGGTTAGGTTAGGTTATATTACGTTATACATGTATATAAAGGTCCCACGGAGGCGTAGAGGCCAACTCGCCAGGAATGTTGTCAAGTATTACCGCCGAGATGTTAGGTTGGGTTAGGTTAGGTTAAATTACGTGATTGATGTATATAAAGGTCCCACGGAGACGTAGATGCCAACTCGCCAGGAATGTTTTCAAATATTACCGCCGAGATGTTAGGTTGGGTTAGGTTAGGTTATATTACGTTATTGATGTGTATAACGGTCCCACGGAGACGTAGAGAATAACAAGACAGGAATGTTGTCATATATTACCGCCGAGGTGTTAGGTTGGGTTAGGTTAGGTTATATTACGTTATTGATGTATATAAAGATTCCACGGAGACGTAGAGGCCAACTCGCCAGGAGTGTTTTCAAATATTACCGCCGAGATGTTAGGTTGGGTTAGGTTAGGTTATATTACGTTATTGATGTATATAAAGATCCACGGAGACGAAGATGCCAACTCGCCAGGAATGTTTTCAAATATTACCGCCGAGATGTTAGGTTGGGTTAGGTTAGGTTATATTACGTTATTGATGTATACAAAGGTCCCACGCAGACACAGAGGCCAACAAGACAGGAATGTGGTCAAATATTACCGCCGAGATGTTAGGTTGTGTTAGGTTAGGTTATATTACGTTATTGATGTATATGAAGGTCCCACGGAGACGTAGACGCCAACTAGCCAGGTATGTTGTCAAATATTACCGCCGAGATGTTAGGTTGGGTTAGGTTGGGTTATATTACGTTATTGATGTATATGAAGGTCCCACGGAGACGTAGAGGCCAACTCGCCAGGAATGTTGTCAAATATTACCGCCGAGATGTTAGGTTGGGTTAGGTTAGGTTATATTACGTTATACATGTATATAAAGGTCCCACGGAGGCGTAGAGGCCAACTCGCCAGGAATGTTGTCAAGTATTACCGCCGAGATGTTAGGTTGGGTTAGGTTAGGTTAAATTACGTGATTGATGTATATAAAGGTCCCACGGAGACGTAGATGCCAACTCGCCAGGAATGTTTTCAAATATTACCGCCGAGATGTTAGGTTGGGTTAGGTTAGGTTATATTACGTTATTGATGTGTATAACGGTCCCACGGAGACCTAGAGAATAACAAGACAGGAATGTGGTCAAATATTACCGCCGAGATGTTAGGTTGGGTTTGGTTAGGTTATATTACGTTATTGATGTATATAAATGTCCCACGGAGACGTAGAGGCCAACTCGCCAGGAGTGTTTTCAAATATTACCGCCGAGATGTTAGGTTGGGTTAGGTTAGGTTATATTACGTTATTGATGTATAAAAAAGTCCCACGCAGACATAGAGGCCAACAAGACAGGAATGTGGTCATATATTACCGCCGAGATGTTAGGTTGGGTTAGGTTAGGTTATATTACGTTATTGATGTATATAAAGATCCACGGAGACGTAGATGCCAACTCGCCAGGAATGTTTTCAAATATTACCGCCGAGATGTTAGGTTGGGTTAGGTTAGGTTATATTACGTTATTGACGTATATAAAGGTCCCACGGAGACGGAGAAGCCAACTCGTCAGGAATGTTGTCAAATATTGCCGCCGAAATGTTAGGTTGGGTTAGGTTAGGTTATATTACGTTATTGACGTATATAAAGGTCCCACTGAGACGTAGAGGCCAACTCGCCAGGAATGTTGTCAAATATTACCGCCGAGATGTTAGGTTGGGTTAGGTTAGGTTATATTACGTTATTGATGTATATAAAGGTCCCACGGAGACGTAGATGCCAACTCGCCAGGAATGTTTTCAAATATTACCGCCGAGATGTTAGGTTGGGTTAGGTTAGGTTATATTACGTTATTTATGTATATAAAGGTCCCACGGAGACGTAGAGTTCAACTCGCCAGGAATGTTGTCAAATATGAGCGCCGAGATGTTAGGTTGGGTTAGGTTAGGTTATATTGCGTTATTGATGTATATGAAGGTCAAACGGAGACGTGGAGGCCAAAAAGCCAGGAATGTGGTCAAATATTACCGCCGAGATGTTATGTTGGGTTAGGTTAGGTTATATTACGTTATTGATGTATACAAAGGTCCCACGCAGACACAGAGGCCAACAAGACAGGAATGTGGTCAAATATTACCGCCGAGATGTTAGGTTGGGTTAGGTTGGGTTATATTACGTTATTGATGTATATGAAGGTCCCACGGAGACGTAGAGGCCAACTCGCCAGGAATGTTGTCAAATATTACCGCCGAGATGTTAGGTTGGGTTAGGTTAGGTTATATTACCTTATTGATGTATATAAAGGTCCCACGGAGACGGAGAAGCCAACTCGCCAGGAATGTTGTCAAATATTGCCGCCGAAATGTTAGGTTGGGTTAGGTTAGGTTATATTACGTTATTGATGTGTATAACGGTCCCACGGGGACGTAGAGAATAACAAGACAGGAATGTGGTCAAACATTACCGACGAGATGTTAGGTTGGGTTAGGTTAGGTTATATTACGTTATTGATGTATATAAAGGTCCCACGGAGACGTAGATGCCAACTCGCCAGGAATGTTTTCAAATATTACCGCCGAGATGTTAGGTTGCGTTAGGTTAGGTTATATTACGTTATTGATGTATATAAAGGTCCCACGGAGATGGAGAAGCCAACTCGCCAGGAATGTTGTTAAATATTACCGCTGATATGTTAGGTTGGGTTAGGTTAGGTTATATTACGTTATTGATGTATATAAAGATCCCACGGAGACGTACAGGTCAACTCGCCAGGTATGTTGTCAAATATTACCGCCGAGATGTTAGGATGGGTTAGGTTAGGTTATATTACGTTATTGATGTATATGAAGGTCCCACGGAGACGTACATGCCAACTCGCCAGGAATGTTTTCAAATATTACCGCCGAGATGTTAGGTTGGGTTAGGTTAGGTTATATTACGTTATTTATGTATATAAAGGTCCCACGGAGACGTAGAGTTCAACTCGCCAGGAATGTTGTCAAATATGAGCGCCGAGATGTTAGGTTGGGTTAGGTTAGTTTATATTGCGTTATTGATGTATATGAAGGTCAAACGGAGACGTGGAGGCCAAAAAGCCAGGAATGTGGTCAAATATTACCGCCGAGATGATAAGTTGGGTTAGGTTAGGTTATATTACGTTATTGATGTATATGAAGGTCAAACGGAGACGTAGAGGTCAACTCGGCAGGAATGTTGTCAAATATTACCGCCGAGATGTTAGGTTGTGTTAGGTTAGGTTATATTACGTTATTGATGTATATGAAGGTCCCACGGAGACGTAGACGCCAAATAGCCAGGTATGTTGTCAAATATTACCGCCGAGATGTTAGGTTGGGTTAGGTTGGGTTATATTACGTTATTGATGTATATGAAGGTCCCACGGAGACGTAGAGGCCAACTCGCCAGGAATATTGTCAAATATTACCGCCGAGATGTTAGGTTGGGTTAGGTTAGGTTATATTACGTTATACATGTATATAAAGGTCCCACGGAGGCGTAGAGGCCAACTCGCCAGGAATGTTGTCAAGTATTACCGCCGAGATGTTAGGTTGGGTTAGGTTAGGTTAAATTACGTTATTGATGTATATAAAGGTCCCACGGAGACGTAGATGCCAACTCGCCAGGAATGTTTTCAAATATTACCGCCGAGATGATAGGATGGGTTAGGTTAGGTTATATGACGTTATTGATGTATATAAAGGTCCCACGGAGACGTAGATGCCAACTCGCCAGGAATGTTTTCAAATATTACCGCCGAGATGTTAGGTTGCGTTAGGTTAGGTTATATTACGTTATTGATGTATATAAAGGTCCCACGGAGATGGATAAGCCAACTCGCCAGGAATGTTGTTAAATATTACCGCTGAGATGTTAGGTTGGGTTAGGTTAGGTTATATTACGTTATTGACGTATATAAAGATCCCACGGAGACGTAGAGGCCAACTCGCCAGGTATGTTGTCAAATATTACCGCCGATATGTTAGGATGGGTTAGGGTAGGTTATATTACGTTATTGATGTATAAAAAGGTCCCACGCAGACATAGAGGCCAACAAGACAGGAATGTGGTCATATATTACCGCCGAGATGTTAGGTTGGGTTAGGTTAGGTTATATTACGTTATTGATGTATATAAAGGTCCACGGAGACGTAGATGCCAACTCGCCAGGAATGTTTTCAAATATTACCGCCGAGATGTTAGGTTGGGTTAGGTTAGGTTATATTACGTTATTGACGTATATAAAGGTCCCACGGAGACGTAGAGGCCAAATCGCCAGGAATGTTGTCAAATATTACCGCCGAGATGTTAGGTTGGGTTAGGTTAGGTTATATTACGTTATTGATGTATATAAAGGTCCCACGGAGACGTAGATGCCAACTCGACAGGAATGTTTTCAAATATTACCGCCGAGATGTTAGGTTGGGTTAGGTTAGGTTATATTACGTTATTGATGTATATAAAGGTCCCACGGAGACGTAGAGTTCAACTCGCCAGGAATGTTGTCAAATATGAGCGCCGAAATGTTAGGTTGGGTTAGGTTGGGTTATATTACGTTATTGATGTATATAATGGTCCCACGGAGACGTAGAGGCCAACTCGCCAGGAATGTTGTCAAATATTACCGCCGAGATGTTAGGTTGGGTTAGGTTAGGTTATATTACGTTATTGATGTATATAAAGGTCCCACGGAGACGTAGAGTTCAACTCGCCAGGAATGTTGTGAAATATTAGCGCCGAGATGATAGGATGGGTTAGGTTACGTTATATTACGTTATTGATGTATATGAAGGTCAAACGGAGACGTAGAGGCCAACAAGCCAGGAATATGGTCAAATATTACCGCCGAGATGTTAGGTTGGGTTAGGTTAGGTTATATTACGTTATTGATGTATATAAATGTCCCACGGAGACGTAGAGGCCAACAAGCCAGGAATGTTGTCATATATTACCGCCCAGGTGTTAGGTTGGTTTAGGTTAGGTTATATTACGTTATTGATGTATATAAAGATTCCACGGAGACGTAGAGGCCAACTCGCCAGGAATGTTGTCAAATATTACCGCCGAGATGTTAGGTTGGGTTAGGTTAGGTTATATTACGTTATTGATGTATACAAAGGTCCCACGCAGACACAGAGGCCAACAAGACAGGAATGTGGTCAAATATTACCGCCGAGATGTTAGGTTGGGTTAGGTTGGGTTATATTACGTTATTGATGTATATGAAGGTCCCACGGAGACGTAGAGGCCAACTCGCCAGGAATGTTGTCAAATATTACCGCCGAGATGTTAGGTTGGGTTAGGTTAGGTTATATTACCTTATTGATGTATATAAAGGTCCCACGGAGACGTAGAGTTCAACTCGCCAGGAATGCTGTAAAATATTAGCGCCGAGATGATAGGTTGTGTTATGTTACGTTATATTACGTTATTGATGTATATAAAGGTCCCACGGAGACGTAGAGTTCAACTCGCCAGGAATGTTGTGAAATATTAGCGCCGAGATGATAGGATGGGTTAGGTTACGTTATATTACGTTATTGATGTATATGAAGGTCAAACGGAGACGTAGATGCCAACTCGCCAGGAATGTTTTCAAATATTACCGCCGAGATGTTAGGTTGCGTTAGGTTAGGTTATATTACGTTATTGATGTATATAAAGGTCCCACGGAGATGCAGAAGCCAACTCGCCAGGAATGTTGTTAAATATTACCGCTGAGATGTTAGGTTGGGTTAGGTTAGGTTATATTACGTTATTGATGTATATAAAGATCCCACGGAGACGTAGAGTCCAACAAGCGAGGAATGTGGTCAAATATTACCGCCGAGATGTTAGGTTGGGTTAGGTTAGGTTATATTACGTTATTGATGTATACAATGGTCCCACGGAGACGTAGAGGTCAACTCGCCAGGTATGTTTTCAAATATTACCGCCGTGATGTTAGGGTGGGTTAGGTTAGGTTATATTACGTTATAGATGCATATAAAGGTGCCACGGAGACGTAGAGTCCAACAAGCCAGGAATGTGGTCAAATATTACCGCCGAGATGTATGATTGGGTTAGGTGATGTTATATTACGTTATTGATGTATATAAAGGTCCCACGGAGACGTAGAGGCCAACTCGCCAGGAATGTTGTCAAGTATTACCGCCGAGATGATAGGTTGGGTTAGGTTACGTTATATTACGTTATTGATGTATATGAAGGTCAAACGGAGACGTAGAGGCCAACTCGCCAGGAATGTTTTCAAATATTACCGCCGAGATGTTAGGTTGGGTTAGGTTAGGTTATATTACGTTATTGATGTATATAAATGTCCCACGGAGACGTAGAGGCCAACAAGCCAGGAATGTTGTCATATATTACCGCCCAGGTGTTAGGTTGGTTTAGGTTAGGTTATATTACGTTATTGATGTATATAAACATTCCACGGAGACGTAGAGGCCAACTCGCCAGGAATGTTGTCAAATATTACCGCCGAGATGTTAGGTTGGGTTAGGTTAGGTTATATTACGTTATTGATGTATATAAAGGTCCCACGGAGACGTAGAGTTCAACTCGCCAGGAATGTTGTGAAATATTAGCGCCGAGATGATAGGATGGGTTAGGTTACGTTATATTACGTTATTGATGTATATGAAGGTCAAACGGAGACGTAGAGGCCAACAAGCCAGGAATGTGGTCAAATATTACCGCCGAGACGTTAGGTTGGGTTAGGTTAGGTTATATTACGTTATTGATGTATAAGAAGGTCCCACGCAGGCATAGAGGCCAACAAGACAGGAATGTGGTCATATATTACCGCCGAGATGTTAGGTTGGGTTAGGTTAGGTTATATTACGTTATTGATGTATATAAAGGTCCCACGGAGACGGAGAAGCCAACTCGCCAGGAATGTTGTCAAATATTGCCGCCGAAATGTTGGGTTGGGTTAGGTTAGGTTATATTACGTTATTGATGTGTATAACGGTCCCACGAAGACGTAGAGAATAACAAGACAGGAATGTGGTGAAACATTACCGCCGAGATGTTAGGTTGGGTTAGGTTAGGTTATATTACGTTATTGATGTATATAAATGTCCCACGGAGACGTAGAGGCCAACAAGCCAGGAATGTTGTCATATATTACCGCCGAGGTGTTAGGTTGGGTTAGGTTAGGTTATATTACGTTATTGATGTATATAAAGATTCCACGGAGACGTAGAGGCCAACTCGCCAGGAGTGTTTTCAAATATTACCGCCGAGATGTTAGGTTGGGTTAGGTTAGGTTATATTACGTTATTGATGTATATAAAGATTCCACGGAGACGTAAAGGCCAAGTCGCCATGAGTGTTTTCAAATATTACCGCCGAGATGTTAGGTTGGGTTAGGTTAGGTTATATTACGTTATTGATGTATATAAATGTCCCACGGAGACGTAGAGGCCAAAAAGCCAGGAATGTTGTCATATATTACCGCCGAGGTGTTAGGTTGGGTTAGGTTAGGTTATATTACGTTATTGATGTATATAAATATTCCACGGAGACGTAGAGGCCAACTCGCCAGGAGTGTTTTCAAATATTACCGCCGAGATGTTAGGTTGCGTTAGGTTAGGTTATATTACGTTATTGATGTATATAAAGATTCCACGGAGACGTAGAGGCCGACTCGCCATGAGTGTTTTCAAATATTACCGCCGAGATGTTAGGTTGGGTTAGGTTAGGTTATATTACGTTATTGATGTATATGAAGGTCCCACGGAGACGTAGAGTTCAACTCGCCAGGAATGTTGTCAAATATTAGCGCCGAGATGATAGGATGGGTTAGGTTAGGTTATATGACGTTATTGATGTATATAAAGGTCCCACGGAGACGTAGATGCCAACTCGCCAGGAATGTTTTCAAATATTACCGCCGAGATGTTAGGTTGCGTTAGATTAGGTTATATTACGTTATTGATGTATATAAAGGTCCCACGGAGATGGAGAAGCCAACTCGCCAGGAATGTTGTTAAATATTACTGCTGAGATGTTAGGTTAGGTTAGGTTAGGTTATATTACGTTATTGACGTATATAAAGGTCCCACGGAGACGTAGATGCCAACTCGCCAGGAATGTTTTCAAATATTACCGCCGAGATGTTAGGTTGGGTTAGGTTAGATTATATTACGGTATTGATGTATATAAAGGTCCCACGGAGACGTAGAGTTCAACACGCCAGGAATGTTGTCAAATATGAGCGACGAGATGTTAGGTTGGGTTAGGTTAGGTTATATTGCGTTATTGATGTATATGAAGGTCAAACGGAGACGTGGAGGCCAAAAAGCCGGGAATGTGGTCAAATGTTACCGCCGAGATGATAAGTTGGGTTAGGTTAGGTTATATTACGTTATTGATGTATATGAAGGTCAAACGGAGACGTAGAGGTCAACTCGCCAGGAATGTTGTCAAATATTACCGCCGAGATGTTAGGTTGTGTTAGGTTAGGTTATATTACGTTATTGATGTATATGAAGGTCCCACGGAGACGTAGACGCCAACTCGCCAGGAATGTTTTCAAATATTACCGCCGAGATGTTAGGTTGCGTTAGGTTAGGTTATATTACGTTATTGATGTATATAAAGGTCCCACGGAGATGGAGAAGCCAACTCGCCAGGAATGTTGTTAAATATTACCGCTGATATGTTAGGTTGGGTTAGGTTAGGTTATATTACGTTATTGATGTATATAAAGATCCCACGGAGACGTACAGGTCAACTCGCCAGGTATGTTGTCAAATATTACCGCCGAGATGTTAGGATGGGTTAGGTTAGGTTATATTACGTTATTGATGTATATGAAGGTCCCACGGAGACGTACATGCCAACTCGCCAGGAATGTTTTCAAATATTACCGCCGAGATGTTAGGTTGGGTTAGGTTAGGTTATATTACGTTATTTATGTATATAAAGGTCCCACGGAGACGTAGAGTTCAACTCGCCAGGAATGTTGTCAAATATGAGCGCCGAGATGTTAGGTTGGGTTAGGTTAGTTTATATTGCGTTATTGATGTATATGAAGGTCAAACGGAGACGTGGAGGCCAAAAAGCCAGGAATGTGGTCAAATATTACCGCCGAGATGATAAGTTGGGTTAGGTTAGGTTATATTACGTTATTGATGTATATGAAGGTCAAACGGAGACGTAGAGGTCAACTCGGCAGGAATGTTGTCAAATATTACCGCCGAGATGTTAGGTTGTGTTAGGTTAGGTTATATTACGTTATTGATGTATATGAAGGTCCCACGGAGACGTAGACGCCAAATAGCCAGGTATGTTGTCAAATATTACCGCCGAGATGTTAGGTTGGGTTAGGTTGGGTTATATTACGTTATTGATGTATATGAAGGTCCCACGGAGACGTAGAGGCCAACTCGCCAGGAATATTGTCAAATATTACCGCCGAGATGTTAGGTTGGGTTAGGTTAGGTTATATTACGTTATACATGTATATAAAGGTCCCACGGAGGCGTAGAGGCCAACTCGCCAGGAATGTTGTCAAGTATTACCGCCGAGATGTTAGGTTGGGTTAGGTTAGGTTAAATTACGTTATTGATGTATATAAAGGTCCCACGGAGACGTAGATGCCAACTCGCCAGGAATGTTTTCAAATATTACCGCCGAGATGATAGGATGGGTTAGGTTAGGTTATATGACGTTATTGATGTATATAAAGGTCCCACGGAGACGTAGATGCCAACTCGCCAGGAATGTTTTCAAATATTACCGCCGAGATGTTAGGTTGCGTTAGGTTAGGTTATATTACGTTATTGATGTATATAAAGGTCCCACGGAGATGGATAAGCCAACTCGCCAGGAATGTTGTTAAATATTACCGCTGAGATGTTAGGTTGGGTTAGGTTAGGTTATATTACGTTATTGACGTATATAAAGATCCCACGGAGACGTAGAGGCCAACTCGCCAGGTATGTTGTCAAATATTACCGCCGATATGTTAGGATGGGTTAGGGTAGGTTATATTACGTTATTGATGTATAAAAAGGTCCCACGCAGACATAGAGGCCAACAAGACAGGAATGTGGTCATATATTACCGCCGAGATGTTAGGTTGGGTTAGGTTAGGTTATATTACGTTATTGATGTATATAAAGGTCCACGGAGACGTAGATGCCAACTCGCCAGGAATGTTTTCAAATATTACCGCCGAGATGTTAGGTTGGGTTAGGTTAGGTTATATTACGTTATTGACGTATATAAAGGTCCCACGGAGACGTAGAGGCCAAATCGCCAGGAATGTTGTCAAATATTACCGCCGAGATGTTAGGTTGGGTTAGGTTAGGTTATATTACGTTATTGATGTATATAAAGGTCCCACGGAGACGTAGATGCCAACTCGACAGGAATGTTTTCAAATATTACCGCCGAGATGTTAGGTTGGGTTAGGTTAGGTTATATTACGTTATTGATGTATATAAAGGTCCCACGGAGACGTAGAGTTCAACTCGCCAGGAATGTTGTCAAATATGAGCGCCGAAATGTTAGGTTGGGTTAGGTTGGGTTATATTACGTTATTGATGTATATAATGGTCCCACGGAGACGTAGAGGCCAACTCGCCAGGAATGTTGTCAAATATTACCGCCGAGATGTTAGGTTGGGTTAGGTTAGGTTATATTACGTTATTGATGTATATAAAGGTCCCACGGAGACGTAGAGTTCAACTCGCCAGGAATGTTGTGAAATATTAGCGCCGAGATGATAGGATGGGTTAGGTTACGTTATATTACGTTATTGATGTATATGAAGGTCAAACGGAGACGTAGAGGCCAACAAGCCAGGAATATGGTCAAATATTACCGCCGAGATGTTAGGTTGGGTTAGGTTAGGTTATATTACGTTATTGATGTATATAAATGTCCCACGGAGACGTAGAGGCCAACAAGCCAGGAATGTTGTCATATATTACCGCCCAGGTGTTAGGTTGGTTTAGGTTAGGTTATATTACGTTATTGATGTATATAAAGATTCCACGGAGACGTAGAGGCCAACTCGCCAGGAATGTTGTCAAATATTACCGCCGAGATGTTAGGTTGGGTTAGGTTAGGTTATATTACGTTATTGATGTATACAAAGGTCCCACGCAGACACAGAGGCCAACAAGACAGGAATGTGGTCAAATATTACCGCCGAGATGTTAGGTTGGGTTAGGTTGGGTTATATTACGTTATTGATGTATATGAAGGTCCCACGGAGACGTAGAGGCCAACTCGCCAGGAATGTTGTCAAATATTACCGCCGAGATGTTAGGTTGGGTTAGGTTAGGTTATATTACCTTATTGATGTATATAAAGGTCCCACGGAGACGTAGAGTTCAACTCGCCAGGAATGCTGTAAAATATTAGCGCCGAGATGATAGGTTGTGTTATGTTACGTTATATTACGTTATTGATGTATATAAAGGTCCCACGGAGACGTAGAGTTCAACTCGCCAGGAATGTTGTGAAATATTAGCGCCGAGATGATAGGATGGGTTAGGTTACGTTATATTACGTTATTGATGTATATGAAGGTCAAACGGAGACGTAGATGCCAACTCGCCAGGAATGTTTTCAAATATTACCGCCGAGATGTTAGGTTGCGTTAGGTTAGGTTATATTACGTTATACATGTATATAAAGGTCCCACGGAGGCGTAGAGGCCAACTCGCCAGGAATGTTGTCAAGTATTACCGCCGAGATGTTAGGTTGGGTTAGGTTAGGTTAAATTACGTTATTGATGTATATAAAGGTCCCACGGAGACGTAGATGCCAACTCGCCAGGAATGTTTTCAAATATTACCGCCGAGATGATAGGATGGGTTAGGTTAGGTTATATGACGTTATTGATGTATATAAAGGTCCCACGGAGACGTAGATGCCAACTCGCCAGGAATGTTTTCAAATATTACCGCCGAGATGTTAGGTTGCGTTAGGTTAGGTTATATTACGTTATTGATGTATATAAAGGTCCCACGGAGATGGATAAGCCAACTCGCCAGGAATGTTGTTAAATATTACCGCTGAGATGTTAGGTTGGGTTAGGTTAGGTTATATTACGTTATTGACGTATATAAAGATCCCACGGAGACGTAGAGGCCAACTCGCCAGGTATGTTGTCAAATATTACCGCCGATATGTTAGGATGGGTTAGGGTAGGTTATATTACGTTATTGATGTATAAAAAGGTCCCACGCAGACATAGAGGCCAACAAGACAGGAATGTGGTCATATATTACCGCCGAGATGTTAGGTTGGGTTAGGTTAGGTTATATTACGTTATTGATGTATATAAAGGTCCACGGAGACGTAGATGCCAACTCGCCAGGAATGTTTTCAAATATTACCGCCGAGATGTTAGGTTGGGTTAGGTTAGGTTATATTACGTTATTGACGTATATAAAGGTCCCACGGAGACGTAGAGGCCAAATCGCCAGGAATGTTGTCAAATATTACCGCCGAGATGTTAGGTTGGGTTAGGTTAGGTTATATTACGTTATTGATGTATATAAAGGTCCCACGGAGACGTAGATGCCAACTCGACAGGAATGTTTTCAAATATTACCGCCGAGATGTTAGGTTGGGTTAGGTTAGGTTATATTACGTTATTGATGTATATAAAGGTCCCACGGAGACGTAGAGTTCAACTCGCCAGGAATGTTGTCAAATATGAGCGCCGAAATGTTAGGTTGGGTTAGGTTGGGTTATATTACGTTATTGATGTATATAATGGTCCCACGGAGACGTAGAGGCCAACTCGCCAGGAATGTTGTCAAATATTACCGCCGAGATGTTAGGTTGGGTTAGGTTAGGTTATATTACGTTATTGATGTATATAAAGGTCCCACGGAGACGTAGAGTTCAACTCGCCAGGAATGTTGTGAAATATTAGCGCCGAGATGATAGGATGGGTTAGGTTACGTTATATTACGTTATTGATGTATATGAAGGTCAAACGGAGACGTAGAGGCCAACAAGCCAGGAATATGGTCAAATATTACCGCCGAGATGTTAGGTTGGGTTAGGTTAGGTTATATTACGTTATTGATGTATATAAATGTCCCACGGAGACGTAGAGGCCAACAAGCCAGGAATGTTGTCATATATTACCGCCCAGGTGTTAGGTTGGTTTAGGTTAGGTTATATTACGTTATTGATGTATATAAAGATTCCACGGAGACGTAGAGGCCAACTCGCCAGGAATGTTGTCAAATATTACCGCCGAGATGTTAGGTTGGGTTAGGTTAGGTTATATTACGTTATTGATGTATACAAAGGTCCCACGCAGACACAGAGGCCAACAAGACAGGAATGTGGTCAAATATTACCGCCGAGATGTTAGGTTGGGTTAGGTTGGGTTATATTACGTTATTGATGTATATGAAGGTCCCACGGAGACGTAGAGGCCAACTCGCCAGGAATGTTGTCAAATATTACCGCCGAGATGTTAGGTTGGGTTAGGTTAGGTTATATTACCTTATTGATGTATATAAAGGTCCCACGGAGACGTAGAGTTCAACTCGCCAGGAATGCTGTAAAATATTAGCGCCGAGATGATAGGTTGTGTTATGTTACGTTATATTACGTTATTGATGTATATAAAGGTCCCACGGAGACGTAGAGTTCAACTCGCCAGGAATGTTGTGAAATATTAGCGCCGAGATGATAGGATGGGTTAGGTTACGTTATATTACGTTATTGATGTATATGAAGGTCAAACGGAGACGTAGATGCCAACTCGCCAGGAATGTTTTCAAATATTACCGCCGAGATGTTAGGTTGCGTTAGGTTAGGTTATATTACGTTATTGATGTATATAAAGGTCCCACGGAGATGCAGAAGCCAACTCGCCAGGAATGTTGTTAAATATTACCGCTGAGATGTTAGGTTGGGTTAGGTTAGGTTATATTACGTTATTGATGTATATAAAGATCCCACGGAGACGTAGAGTCCAACAAGCGAGGAATGTGGTCAAATATTACCGCCGAGATGTTAGGTTGGGTTAGGTTAGGTTATATTACGTTATTGATGTATACAATGGTCCCACGGAGACGTAGAGGTCAACTCGCCAGGTATGTTTTCAAATATTACCGCCGTGATGTTAGGGTGGGTTAGGTTAGGTTATATTACGTTATAGATGCATATAAAGGTGCCACGGAGACGTAGAGTCCAACAAGCCAGGAATGTGGTCAAATATTACCGCCGAGATGTATGATTGGGTTAGGTGATGTTATATTACGTTATTGATGTATATAAAGGTCCCACGGAGACGTAGAGGCCAACTCGCCAGGAATGTTGTCAAGTATTACCGCCGAGATGATAGGTTGGGTTAGGTTACGTTATATTACGTTATTGATGTATATGAAGGTCAAACGGAGACGTAGAGGCCAACTCGCCAGGAATGTTTTCAAATATTACCGCCGAGATGTTAGGTTGGGTTAGGTTAGGTTATATTACGTTATTGATGTATATAAATGTCCCACGGAGACGTAGAGGCCAACAAGCCAGGAATGTTGTCATATATTACCGCCCAGGTGTTAGGTTGGTTTAGGTTAGGTTATATTACGTTATTGATGTATATAAAGATTCCACGGAGACGTAGAGGCCATCTCGCCAGGAATGTTGTCAAATATTACCGCCGAGATGTTAGGTTGGGTTAGGTTAGGTTATATTACGTTATTGATGTATATAAAGGTCCCACGGAGACGTAGAGTTCAACTCGCCAGGAATGTTGTGAAATATTAGCGCCGAGATGATAGGATGGGTTAGGTTACGTTATATTACGTTATTGATGTATATGAAGGTCAAACGGAGACGTAGAGGCCAACAAGCCAGGAATGTGGTCAAATATTACCGCCGAGACGTTAGGTTGGGTTAGGTTAGGTTATATTACGTTATTGATGTATAAGAAGGTCCCACGCAGGCATAGAGGCCAACAAGACAGGAATGTGGTCATATATTACCGCCGAGATGTTAGGTTGGGTTAGGTTAGGTTATATTACGTTATTGATGTATATAAAGGTCCCACGGAGACGGAGAAGCCAACTCGCCAGGAATGTTGTCAAATATTGCCGCCGAAATGTTGGGTTGGGTTAGGTTAGGTTATATTACGTTATTGATGTGTATAACGGTCCCACGAAGACGTAGAGAATAACAAGACAGGAATGTGGTGAAACATTACCGCCGAGATGTTAGGTTGGGTTAGGTTAGGTTATATTACGTTATTGATGTATATAAATGTCCCACGGAGACGTAGAGGCCAACAAGCCAGGAATGTTGTCATATATTACCGCCGAGGTGTTAGGTTGGGTTAGGTTAGGTTATATTACGTTATTGATGTATATAAAGATTCCACGGAGACGTAGAGGCCAACTCGCCAGGAGTGTTTTCAAATATTACCGCCGAGATGTTAGGTTGGGTTAGGTTAGGTTATATTACGTTATTGATGTATATAAAGATTCCACGGAGACGTAAAGGCCAAGTCGCCATGAGTGTTTTCAAATATTACCGCCGAGATGTTAGGTTGGGTTAGGTTAGGTTATATTACGTTATTGATGTATATAAATGTCCCACGGAGACGTAGAGGCCAAAAAGCCAGGAATGTTGTCATATATTACCGCCGAGGTGTTAGGTTGGGTTAGGTTAGGTTATATTACGTTATTGATGTATATAAATATTCCACGGAGACGTAGAGGCCAACTCGCCAGGAGTGTTTTCAAATATTACCGCCGAGATGTTAGGTTGCGTTAGGTTAGGTTATATTACGTTATTGATGTATATAAAGATTCCACGGAGACGAAGAGGCCGACTCGCCATGAGTGTTTTCAAATATTACCGCCGAGATGTTAGGTTGGGTTAGGTTAGGTTATATTACGTTATTGATGTATATGAAGGTCCCACGGAGACGTAGAGTTCAACTCGCCAGGAATGTTGTCAAATATTAGCGCCGAGATGATAGGATGGGTTAGGTTAGGTTATATGACGTTATTGATGTATATAAAGGTCCCACGGAGACGTAGATGCCAACTCGCCAGGAATGTTTTCAAATATTACCGCCGAGATGTTAGGTTGCGTTAGATTAGGTTATATTACGTTATTGATGTATATAAAGGTCCCACGGAGATGGAGAAGCCAACTCGCCAGGAATGTTGTTAAATATTACTGCTGAGATGTTAGGTTAGGTTAGGTTAGGTTATATTACGTTATTGACGTATATAAAGGTCCCACGGAGACGTAGATGCCAACTCGCCAGGAATGTTTTCAAATATTACCGCCGAGATGTTAGGTTGGGTTAGGTTAGATTATATTACGGTATTGATGTATATAAAGGTCCCACGGAGACGTAGAGTTCAACACGCCAGGAATGTTGTCAAATATGAGCGACGAGATGTTAGGTTGGGTTAGGTTAGGTTATATTGCGTTATTGATGTATATGAAGGTCAAACGGAGACGTGGAGGCCAAAAAGCCGGGAATGTGGTCAAATATTACCGCCGAGATGATAAGTTGGGTTAGGTTAGGTTATATTACGTTATTGATGTATATGAAGGTCAAACGGAGACGTAGAGGTCAACTCGCCAGGAATGTTGTCAAATATTACCGCCGAGATGTTAGGTTGTGTTAGGTTAGGTTATATTACGTTATTGATGTATATGAAGGTCCCACGGAGACGTAGACGCCAACTCGCCAGGAATGTTTTCAAATATTACCGCCGAGATGTTAGGTTGCGTTAGGTTAGGTTATATTACGTTATTGATGTATATAATGGTCCCACGGAGATGGAGAAGCCAACTCGCCAGGAATGTTGTTAAATATTACCGCTGAGATGTTAGGTTGGGTTAGGTTGGGTTATATTACGTTATTGATGTATATGAAGGTCCCACGGAGACGTAGAGGCCAACTCGCCAGGAATGTTGTCAAATATTACCGCCGAGATGTTAGGTTGGGTTAGGTTAGGTTATATTACGTTATACATGTATATAAAGGTCCCACGGAGGCGTAGAGGCCAACTCGCCAGGAATGTTGTCAAGTATTACCGCCGAGATGTTAGGTTGGGTTAGGTTAGGTTAAATTACGTTATTGATGTATATAAAGGTCCCACGGAGACGTAGATGCCAACTCGCCAGGAATGTTTTCAAATATTACCGCCGAGATGATAGGATGGGTTAGGTTAGGTTATAAGACGTTATTGATGTATATAAAGGTCCCACGGAGACGTAGATGCCAACTCGCCAGGAATGTTTTCAAATATTACCGCCGAGATGTTAGGTTGCGTTAGGTTAGGTTATATTACGTTATTGATGTATATAAAGGTCCCACGGAGATGGATAAGCCAACTCGCCAGGAATGTTGTTAAATATTACCGCTGAGATGTTAGGTTGGGTTAGGTTAGGTTATATTACGTTCTTGATGTATAAAAAAGTCCCGCGCACACATAGAGGCCAACAAGACAGGAATGTGGTCATATATTACCGCCGAGATGTTAGGTTGGGTTAGGTTAGGTTATATTACGTTATTGATGTATATAAAGGTCCACGGAGACGTAGATGCCAACTCGCCAGGAATGTTTTCAAATATTACCGCCGAGATGTTAGGTTGGGTTAGGTTAGGTTATATTACGTTATTGACGTATATAAAGGTCCCACGGAGACGTAGAGGCCAACTCGCCAGCAATGTTGTCAAGTATTACCGCCGAGATGTTAGGTTGGGTTAGGTTAGGTTAAATTACGTGATTGATGTATATAAAGGTCCCACGGAGACGTAGATGCCAACTCGCCAGGAATGTTTTCAAATATTACCGCCGAGATGTTAGGTTGGGTTAGGTTAGGTTATATTACGTTATTGATGTATATAAAGGTCCCACGGAGACGTAGATGCCAACTCGCCAGGAATGTTTTCAAATATTACCGCCGAGATGTTAGGTTGGGTTAGGTTAGGTTATATTACGTTATTTATGTATATAAAGGTCCCACGGAGACGTAGAGTTCAACTCGCCAGGAATGTTGTCAAATATGAGCGCCGAGATGTTAGGTTGGGTTAGGTTAGGTTATATTGCGTTATTGATGTATATGAAGGTCAAACGGAGACGTGGAGGCCAAAAAGCCAGGAATGTGGTCAAATATTACCGCCGAGATGTTATGTTGGGTTAGGTTAGGTTATATTACGTTATTGATGTATACAAAGGTCCCACGCAGACACAGAGGCCAACAAGACAGGAATGTGGTCAAATATTACCGCCGAGATGTTAGGTTGGGTTAGGTTGGGTTATATTACGTTATTGATGTATATGAAGGTCCCACGGAGACGTAGAGGCCAACTCGCCAGGAATGTTGTCAAATATTACCGCCGAGATGTTAGGTTGGGTTAGGTTAGGTTATATTACCTTATTGATGTATATAAAGGTCCCACGGAGACGGAGAAGCCAACTCGCCAGGAATGTTGTCAAATATTGCCGCCGAAATGTTAGGTTGGGTTAGGTTAGGTTATATTACGTTATTGACGTGTATAACGGTCCCACGGGGACGTAGAGAATAACAAGACAGGAATGTGGTCAAACATTACCGACGAGATGTTAGGTTGGGTTAGGTTAGGTTATATTACGTTATTGATGTATATAAAGGTCCCACGGAGACGTAGATGCCAACTCGCCAGGAATGTTGTCAAATATTACCGCCGAGATGTTAGGTTGGGTTAGGTTAGGTTATATTACGTTATTTATGTATATAAAGGTCCCACGGAGACGTAGAGTTCAACTCGCCATGAGTGTTTTCAAATATTACCGCCGAGATGTTAGGTTGGGTTAGGTTAGGTTATATTACGTTATTGATGTATATGAAGGTCCCACGGAGACGTAGAGTTCAACTCGCCAGGAATGTTGTCAAATATTAGCGCCGAGATGATAGGATGGGTTAGGTTAGGTTATATGACGTTATTGATGTATATAAAGGTCCCACGGAGACGTAGATGCCAACTCGCCAGGAATGTTTTCAAATATTACCGCCGAGATGTTAGGTTGCGTTAGGTTAGGTTATATTACGTTATTGATGTATATAAAGGTCCCACGGAGATGGAGAAGCCAACTCGCCAGGAATGTTGTTAAATATTACCGCTGATATGTTAGGTTGGGTTAGGTTAGGTTATATTACGTTATTGATGTATATAAAGATCCCACGGAGACGTACAGGCCAACTCGCCAGGTATGTTGTCAAATATTACCGCCGAGATGTTAGGATGGGTTAGGTTAGGTTATATTACGTTATTGATGTATAAAAAGGTCCCACGCAGACATAGAGGCCAACAAGACAGGAATGTGGTCATATATTACCGCCGAGATGTTAGGTTGGGTTAGGTTAGGTTATATTGCGTTATTGATGTATATGAAGGTCAAACGGAGACGTGGAGGCCAAAAAGCCAGGAATGTGGTCAAATATTACCGCCGAGATGATAAGTTGGGTTAGGTTAGGTTATATTACGTTATTGATGTATATGAAGGTCAAACGGAGACGTAGAGGTCAACTCGCCAGGAATGTTGTCAAATATTACCGCCGAGATGTTAGGTTGTGTTAGGTTAGGTTATATTACGTTATTGATGTATATGAAGGTCCCACGGAGACGTAGACGCCAAATAGCCAGGTATGTTGTCAAATATTACCGCCGAGATGTTAGGTTGGGTTAGGTTGGGTTATATTACGTTATTGATGTATATGAAGGTCCCACGGAGACGTAGAGGCCAACTCGCCAGGAATGTTGTCAAATATTACCGCCGAGATGTTAGGTTGGGTTAGGTTAGGTTATATTACGTTATACATGTATATAAAGGTCCCACGGAGGCGTAGAGGCCAACTCGCCAGGAATGTTGTCAAGTATTACCGCCGAGATGTTAGGTTGGGTTAGGTTAGGTTAAATTACGTTATTGATGTATATAAAGGTCCCACGGAGACGTAGATGCCAACTCGCCAGGAATGTTTTCAAATATTACCGCCGAGATGATAGGATGGGTTAGGTTAGGTTATATGACGTTATTGATGTATATAAAGGTCCCACGGAGACGTAGATGCCAACTCGCCAGGAATGTTTTCAAATATTACCGCCGAGATGTTAGGTTGCGTTAGGTTAGGTTATATTACGTTATTGATGTATATAAAGGTCCCACGGAGATGGATAAGCCAACTCGCCAGGAATGTTGTTAAATATTACCGCTGAGATGTTAGGTTGGGTTAGGTTAGGTTATATTACGTTCTTGATGTATAAAAAAGTCCCACGCACACATAGAGGCCAACAAGACAGGAATGTGGTCATATATTACCGCCGAGATGTTAGGTTGGGTTAGGTTAGGTTATATTACGTTATTGATGTATATAAAGGTCCACGGAGACGTAGATGCCAACTCGCCAGGAATGTTTTCAAATATTACCGCCGAGATGTTAGGTTGGGTTAGGTTAGGTTATATTACGTTATTGACGTATATAAAGGTCCCACGGAGACGTAGAGGCCAACTCGCCAGGAATGTTGTCAAGTATTACCGCCGAGATGTTAGGTTGGGTTAGGTTAGGTTAAATCACGTGATTGATGTATATAAAGGTCCCACGGAGACGTAGATGCCAACTCGCCAGGAATGTTTTCAAATATTACCGCCGAGATGTTAGGTTGGGTTAGGTTAGGTTATATTACGTTATTTATGTACATAAAGGTCCCACGGAGACGTAGAGTTCAACTCGCCAGGAATGTTGTCAAATATGAGCGCCGAGATGTTAGGTTGGGTTAGGTTAGTTTATATTGCGTTATTGATGTATATGAAGGTCAAACGGAGACGTGGAGGCCAAAAAGCCAGGAATGTGGTCAAATATTACCGCCGAGATGATAAGTTGGGTTAGGTTAGGTTATATTACGTTATTGATGTATATGAAGGTCAAACGGAGACGTAGAGGTCAACTCGCCAGGAATGTTGTCAAATATTACCGCCGAGATGTTAGGTTGTGTTAGGTTAGGTTATATTACGTTATTGATGTATATGAAGGTCCCACGGAGACGTAGAGTTCAACTCGCCAGGAATGTTGTCAAATATTAGCGCCGAGATGATAGGATGGGTTAGGTTAGGTTATATGACGTTATTGATGTATATAAAGGTCCCACGGAGACGTAGATGCCAACTCGCCAGGAATGTTTTCAAATATTACCGCCGAGATGTTAGGTTGCGTTAGGTTAGGTTATATTACGTTATTGATGTATATAAAGGTCCCACGGAGATGGAGAAGCCAACTCGCCAGGAATGTTGTTAAATATTACCGCTGAGATGTTAGGTTGGGTTAGGTTAGGTTATATTACGTTATTGATGTATAAAAAAGTCCCACGCAGACATAGAGGCCAACAAGACAGGAATGTGGTCATATATTACCGCCGAGATGTTAGGTTGGGTTAGGTTAGGTTTTATTACGTTATTGATGTATATAAAGATCCACGGAGACGTAGATGCCAACTCGCCAGGAATGTTTTCAAATATTACCGCCGAGATGTTAGGTTGGGTTAGGTTAGGTTATATTACGTTATTGACGTATATAAAGGTCCCACGGAGACGTAGAGGCCAACTCGCCAGGAATGTTGCCAAATATTACCGCCGAGATGTTAGGTTGGGTTAGGTTAGGTTATATTACGTTATTGATGTATATAAAGGTCCCACGGAGACGGAGAAGCCAACTCGTCAGGAATGTTGTCAAATATTGCCGCCGAAATGTTAGGTTGGGTTAGGTTAGGTTATATTACGTTATTGACGTATATAAAGGTCCCACTGAGACGTAGAGGCCAACTCGCCAGGAATGTTGTCAAATATTACCGCCGAGATGTTAGGTTGGGTTAGGTTAGGTTATATTACGTTATTGATGTATATAAAGGTCCCACGGAGACGTAGATGCCAACTCGCCAGGAATGTTTTCAAATATTACCGCCGAGATGTTAGGTTGGGTTAGGTTAGGTTATATTACGTTATTTATGTATATAAAGGTCCCACGGAGACGTAGAGTTCAACTCGCCAGGAATGTTGTCAAATATGAGCGCCGAGATGTTAGGTTGGGTTAGGTTAGGTTATATTGCGTTATTGATGTATATGAAGGTCAAACGGAGACGTGGAGGCCAAAAAGCCAGGAATGTGGTCAAATATTACCGCCGAGATGTTATGTTGGGTTAGGTTAGGTTATATTACGTTATTGATGTATACAAAGGTCCCACGCAGACACAGAGGCCAACAAGACAGGAATGTGGTCAAATATTACCGCCGAGATGTTAGGTTGGGTTAGGTTGGGTTATATTACGTTATTGATGTATATGAAGGTCCCACGGAGACGTAGAGGCCAACTCGCCATGAGTGTTTTCAAATATTACCGCCGAGATGTTAGGTTGGGTTAGGTTAGGTTATATTACGTTATTGATGTATATGAAGGTCCCACGGAGACGTAGAGTTCAACTCGCCAGGAATGTTGTCAAATATTAGCGCCGAGATGATAGGATGGGTTAGGTTAGGTTATATGACGTTGTTGATGTATATAAAGGTCCCACGGAGACGTAGATGCCAACTCGCCAGGAATGTTTTCAAATATTACCGCCGAGATGTTAGGTTGCGTTAGGTTAGGTTATATTACGTTATTGATGTATATAAAGGTCCCACGGAGATGGAGAAGCCAACTCGCCAGGAATGTTGTTAAATATTACCGCTGATATGTTAGGTTGGGTTAGGTTAGGTTATATTACGTTATTGATGTATATAAAGATCCCACGGAGACGTACAGGCCAACTCGCCAGGTATGTTGTCAAATATTACCGCCGAGATGTTAGGATGGGTTAGGTTAGGTTATATTACGTTATTGCTGTATAAAAAGGTCCCACGCAGACATAGAGGCCAACAAGACAGGAATGTGGTCATATATTACCGCCGAGATGTTAGGTTGGGTTAGGTTAGGTTATATTACGTTATTGATGTGTATAAAGGTCCACGGAGACGGAGAAGCCAACTCGCCAGGAATGTTGTCAAATATTGCCGCCGAAATGTTAGGTTGGGTTAGGTTAGGTTATATTACGTTATTGACGTATATAAAGGTCCCGCGGAGACGTAGAGGCCAACTCGCCAGGAGTGTTTTCAAATATTACCGCCGAGATGTTAGGTTGGGTTAGGTTAGGTTATATTACGTTATTGATGTGTATAACGGTCCCACGGAGACGTAGAGAATAACAAGACAGGAATGTGGTCAAATATTACCGCCGAGATGTTAGGTTGGGTTAGGTTAGGTTATATTACGTTATTGATGTATATAAATATCCCACGGAGACGTAGAGGCCAACTCGCCAGGAGTGTTTTCAAATATTACCGCCGAGATGTTAGGTTGGGTTAGGTTAGGTTATATTACGTTATTGATGTATATAAAGGTCCCACGGAGACGTGGATGCCAAATCGCCAGGAATGTTTTCAAATATTACCGCCGAGATGTTAGGTTGGGTTAGGTTAGGTTATATTACGTTATTTATGTATATAAAGGTCCCACGGAGACGTAGAGTTCAACTCGCCAGGAATGTTGTCAAATATGAGCGCCGAGATATTAAGTTGGGTTAGGTTAGGTTATATTGCGTTATTGATGTATATGAAGGTCAAACGGAGACGTGGAGGCCAAAAAGCCAGGAATGTGGTCAAATATTACCGCCGAGATGATAAGTTGGGTTAGGTTAGGTTATATTACGTTGTTGATGTATATGAAGGTCCCACGGAGACGTAGAGGCCAACTCGCCAGGAATGTTGTCAAATATTACCGCCGAGATGTTAGGTTGGGTTAGGTTAGGTTATATTACGTTATTGATGTATACAAAGGTCCCACGCAGACACAGAGGCCAACAAGACAGGAATGTGGTCAAATATTACCGCCGAGGTGTTAGGTTGGGTTAGGTTAGGTTATATTACGTTATTGATGTATATAAAGATTCCACGGAGACGTAGAGGCCAACTCGCCAGGAGTGTTTTCAAATATTACCGCCGAGATGTTAGGTTGGGTTAGGTTAGGTTATATTACGTTATTGATGTATATAAAGATTCCACGGAGACGTAGAGGCCAACTCGCCATGAGTGTTTTCAAATATTACCGCCGAGATGTTAGGTTGGGTTAGGTTAGGTTATATTACGTTATTGATGTATATAAAGGTCCCACGGAGACGGAGAAGCCAACTCGCCAGGAATGTTGTCAAATATTGCCGCCGAAATGTTGGGTTGGGTTAGGTTAGGTTATATTACGTTATTGACGTATATAAAGGTCCCACGGAGACGTAGAGGCCAACTCGCCAGGAATGTTGTCAAATATTACCGCCGAGTTGTTAGGTTGGGTTAGGTTAGGTTATATTACGTTATTGATGTATATAAAGGTCCCACGGAGACGTAGATGCCAACTCGCCAGGAATGTTTTCAAATATTACCGCCGAGATGTTAGGTTGGGTTAGGTTATGTTATATTACGTTATTGATGTATATAAAGGTCCCACGGAGACGTAGAGTTCAACTCGCCAGGAATGTTGTCAAATATGAGCGCCGAAATGTTAGGTTGGGTTAAGTTGGGTTATATTACGTTATTGATGTATATGAAGGTCCCACGGAGACGTAGAGGCCAACTCGCCAGAAATGTTGTCAAATATTACCGCCGAGATGTTAGGTTGGGTTAGGTTAGGTTATATTACCTTATTGATGTATATAAAGGTCCCACGGAGACGTAGAGTTCAACTCGCCAGGAATGCTGTAAAATATTAGCGCCGAGATGATAGGTTGGGTTAGGTTACGTTGTAATACGTTATTGATGTATATGAAGGTCAAACGGAAACGTAGAGGCCAACAAGCCAGGAATGTGGTCAAATATTACCGCCGAGATGTTATGTTGGGTTAGGTTAGGTTATATTACGTTATTGATGTATACAAAGGTCCCACGCAGACACAGAGGCCAACAAGACAGGAATGTGGTCAAATATTACCGCCGAGATGTTAGGTTGGGTTATGTTAGGTTATATGACGTTATTGATGTATATAATGGTCCCACGCAGACATAGAGGCCAACAAGACAGGAATGTGGTCAAATATTACCGCCGAGATGTTAGGTTGGGTTAGGTTGGGTTATATTACGTTATTGATGTATATGAAGGTCCCACGGAGACGTAGAGGCCAACTCGCCAGGAATGTTGTCAAATATTACCGCCGAGATGTTAGGTTGGGTTAGGTTAGGTTATATTACCTTATTGATGTATATAAAGGTCCCACGGAGACGTAGAGTTCAACTCGCCAGGAATGCTGTAAAATATTAGCGCCGAGATGATAGGTTGGGTTATGTTACGTTATATTACGTTATTGATGTATATAAAGGTCCCACGGAGACGTAGAGTTCAACTCGCCAGGAATGTTGTGAAATATTAGCGCCGAGATGATAGGATGGGTTAGGTTACGTTATATTACGTTATTGATGTATATGAAGGTCAAACGGAGACGTAGATGCCAACTCGCCAGGAATGTTTTCAAATATTACCGCCGAGATGTTAGGTTGCGTTAGGTTAGGTTATATTACGTTATTGATGTATATAAAGGTCCCACGGAGATGCAGAAGCCAACTCGCCAGGAATGTTGTTAAATATTACCGCTGAGATGTTAGGTTGGGTTAGGTTAGGTTATATTACGTTATTGATGTATATAAAGATCCCACGGAGACGTAGAGGCCAACTCGCCAGGTATGTTGTCAAATATTACCGCCGAGATGTTAGGATGGGTTAGGTTAGGTTATATTACGTTATTGATGTATAAAAAGGTCCCACGCAGACATAGAGGCCAACAAGACAGGAATGTGGTCATATATTACCGCCGAGATGTTAGGTTGGGTTAGGTTAGGTTATATTACGTTATTGATGTATATAAAGGTCCACGGAGACGTAGATGCCAACTCGCCAGGAATGTTTTCAAATATTACCGCCGAGATGTTAGGTTGGGTTAGGTTAGGTTATATTACGTTATTGACGTATATAAAGGTCCCACGGAGACGTAGAGGCCAACTCGCCAGGAATGTTGTCAAATATTACCGCCGAGATGTTAGGTTGGGTTAGGTTAGGTTATATTACGTTATTGATGTATATAAAGGTCCCACGGAGACGTAGATGCCAACTCGACAGGAATGTTTTCAAATATTACCGCCGAGATGTTAGGTTGGGTTAGGTTAGGTTATATTACGTTATTGATGTATATAAAGGTCCCACGGAGACGTAGAGTTCAACTCGCCAGGAATGTTGTCAAATATGAGCGCCGAAATGTTAGGTTGGGTTAGGTTGGGTTATATTACGTTATTGATGTATATAATGGTCCCACGGAGACGTAGAGGCCAACTCGCCAGGAATGTTGTCAAATATTACCGCCGAGATGTTAGGTTGGGTTAGGTTAGGTTATATTACGTTATTGATGTATATAAAGGTCCCACGGAGACGTAGAGTTCAACTCGCCAGGAATGTTGTGAAATATTAGCGCCGAAATGATAGGATGGGTTAGGTTACGTTATATTACGTTATTGATGTATATGAAGGTCAAACGGAGACGTAGAGGCCAACAAGCCAGGAATGTGGTCAAATATTACCGCCGAGACGTTAGGTTGGGTTAGGTTAGGTTATATTACGTTATTGATGTATATAAAGGTCCCACGGAGACGTAGATGCCAACTCGCCAGGAATGTTGTTAAATATTACCGCTGAGATGTCAGGTTGGGTTAGGTTAGGTTATATTACGTTACTGATGTACATAAAGGTCCCACGGAGACATAGAGGCCAACAAGACAGAAGTGTGGTCAAATATTACCGCCGAGATGTTAGGTTGGCTTAGGTTAGGTTATATTACGTTATTGATGTATATCAAGATCCCACGGAGACGTAGATGCCAACTCGCCAGGAATGTTGTCAAATGTTACCGCCGAGAGGATAGGTTAGGTTAGGTTAGGTTATATTTCGTTATTGATGTATATGAAGGTCCCACGGGGACGTAGACGCCAACAAGCCAGGAATGTGGTCAAATATTACCGCCGAGACGTTAGGTTGGGTTAGGTTAGGTTATATTACGTTATTGATGTATAAAAAGGTCCCACGCAGACATAGAGGCCAACAAGACAGGAATGTGGTCATATATTACCGCCGAGATGTTAGGTTGGGTTAGGTTAGGTTATATTACGTTATTGATGTGTATAAAGGTCCACGGAGACGGAGAAGCCAACTCGCCAGGAATGTTGTCAAATATTGCCGCCGAAATGTTAGGTTGGGTTAGGTTAGGTTATATTACGTTATTGACGTATATAAAGGTCCCGCGAAGACGTAGAGGCCAACTCGCCAGGAATGTTGTCAAATATTACCGCCGAGATGTTAGGTTGGGTTAGGTTAGGTTATATTACGTTATTGATGTATATGAAGGTCCCACGGAGACGTAGATGCCAACTCGCCAGGAATGTTTTCAAATATTACCGCCGAGATGTTAGGTTGGGTTAGGTTAGGTTATATTACGTTATTTATGTATATAAAGGTCCCACGGAGACGTAGAGTTCAACTCGCCAGGAATGTTGTCAAATATGAGCGCCGAGATGTTAGGTTGGGTTAGGTTAGTTTATATTGCGTTATTGATGTATATGAAGGTCAAACGGAGACGTGGAGGCCAAAAAGCCAGGAATGTGGTCAAATATTACCGCCGAGATGATAAGTTGGGTTAGGTTAGGTTATATTACGTTATTGATGTATATGAAGGTCAAACGGAGACGTAGAGGTCAACTCGCCAGGAATGTTGTCAAATATTACCGCCGAGATGTTAGGTTGTGTTAGGTTAGGTTATATTACGTTATTGATGTATATGAAGGTCCCACGGAGACGTAGACGCCAAATAGCCAGGTATGTTGTCAAATATTACCGCCGAGATGTTAGGTTGGGTTAGGTTGGGTTATATTACGTTATTGATGTATATGAAGGTCCCACGGAGACGTAGAGGCCAACTCGCCAGGAATGTTGTCAAATATTACCGCCGAGATGTTAGGTTGGGTTAGGTTAGGTTATATTACGTTATACATGTATATAAAGGTCCCACGGAGGCGTAGAGGCCAACTCGCCAGGAATGTTGTCAAGTATTACCGCCGAGATGTTAGGTTGGGTTAGGTTAGGTTAAATTACGTTATTGATGTATATAAAGGTCCCACGGAGACGTAGATGCCAACTCGCCAGGAATGTTTTCAAATATTACCGCCGAGATGATAGGATGGGTTAGGTTAGGTTATATGACGTTATTGATGTATATAAAGGTCCCACGGAGACGTAGATGCCAACTCGCCAGGAATGTTGTTAAATATTACCGCTGAGATGTCAGGTTGGGTTAGGTTAGGTTATATTACGTTATTGATGTATATAAAGGTCCCACGGAGATGGATAAGCCAACTCGCCAGGAATGTTGTTAAATATTACCGCTGAGATGTTAGGTTGGGTTAGGTTAGGTTATATTACGTTCTTGATGTATAAAAAAGTCCCACGCACACATAGAGGCCAACAAGACAGGAATGTGGTCATATATTACCGCCGAGATGTTAGGTTGGGTTAGGTTAGGTTATATTACGTTATTGATGTATATAAAGGTCCACGGAGACGTAGATGCCAACTCGCCAGGAATGTTTTCAAATATTACCGCCGAGATGTTAGGTTGGGTTAGGTTAGGTTATATTCCGTTATTGACGTATATAAAGGTCCCACGGAGACGTAGAGGCCAACTCGCCAGGAATGTTGTCAAGTATTACCGCCGAGATGTTAGGTTGGGTTAGGTTAGGTTAAATTACGTGATTGATGTATATAAAGGTCCCACGGAGACGTAGATGCCAACTTGCCAGGAATGTTTTCAAATATTACCGCCGAGATGTTAGGTTGGGTTAGGTTAGGTTATATTACGTTATTGATGTGTATAACGGTCCCACGGAGACGTAGAGAATAACAAGACAGGAATGTGGTCAAATATTACCGCCGAGATGTTAGGTTGGGTTAGGTTAGGTTATATTACGTTATTGATGTATATAAATATCCCACGGAGACGTAGAGGCCAACTCGCCAGGAGTGTTTTCAAATATTACCGCCGAGATGTTAGGTTGGGTTAGGTTAGGTTATATTACGTTATTGATGTATATAAAGGTCCCACGGAGACGTGGATGCCAACTCGCCAGGAATGTTTTCAAATATTACCGCCGAGATGTTAGGTTGGGTTAGGTTAGGTTATATTACGTTATTTATGTATATAAAGGTCCCACGGAGACGTAGAGTTCAACTCGCCAGGAATGTTGTCAAATATGAGCGCCGAGATATTAAGTTGGGTTAGGTTAGGTTATATTGCGTTATTGATGTATATGAAGGTCAAACGGAGACGTGGAGGCCAAAAAGCCAGGAATGTGGTCAAATATTACCGCCGAGATGATAAGTTGGGTTAGGTTAGGTTATATTACGTTATTGATGTATATGAAGGTCCCACGGAGACGTAGAGGCCAACTCGCCAGGAATGTTGTCAAATATTACCGCCGAGATGTTAGGTTGGGTTAGGTTAGGTTATATTACCTTATTGATGTATATAAAGGTCCCACGGAGACGTAGAGTTCAACTCGCCAGGAATGTTGTAAAATATTAGCGCCGAGATGATAGGTTGGGTTAGGTTACGTTATAATACGTTATTGATGTATATGAAGGTCAAACGGAGACGTAGAGGCCAACAAGCCAGGAATGTGGTCAAATATTACCGCCGAGATGTTATGTTGGGTTAGGTTAGGTTATATTACGTTATTGATGTATACAAAGGTCCCACGCAGACACAGAGGCCAACAAGACAGGAATGTGGTCAAATATTACCGCCGAGGTGTTAGGTTGGGTTAGGTTAGGTTATATTACGTTATTGATGTATATAAAGATTCCACGGAGACGTAGAGGCCAACTCGCCAGGAGTGTTTTCAAATATTACCGCCGAGATGTTAGGTTGGGTTAGGTTAGGTTATATTACGTTATTGATGTATATAAAGATTCCACGGAGACGTAGAGGCCAACTCGCCATGAGTGTTTTCAAATATTACCGCCGAGATGTTAGGTTGGGTTAGGTTAGGTTATATTACGTTATTGATGTATATAAAGGTCCCACGGAGACGGAGAAGCCAACTCGCCAGGAATGTTGTCAAATATTGCCGCCGAAATGTTGGGTTGGGTTAGGTTAGGTTATATTACGTTATTGACGTATATAAAGGTCCCACGGAGACGTAGAGGCCAACTCGCCAGGAATGTTGTCAAATATTACCGCCGAGATGTTAGGTTGGGTTAGGTTAGGTTATATTACGTTATTGATGTATATAAAGGTCCCACGGAGACGTAGATGCCAACTCGCCAGGAATGTTTTCAAATATTACCGCCGAGATGTTAGGTTGGGTTAGGTTATGTTATATTACGTTATTGATGTATATAAAGGTCCCACGGAGACGTAGAGTTCAACTCGCCAGGAATGTTGTCAAATATGAGCGCCGAAATGTTAGGTTGGGTTAAGTTGGGTTATATTACGTTATTGATGTATATGAAGGTCCCACGGAGACGTAGAGGCCAACTCGCCAGAAATGTTGTCAAATATTACCGCCGAGATGTTAGGTTGGGTTAGGTTAGGTTATATTACCTTATTGATGTATATAAAGGTCCCACGGAGACGTAGAGTTCAACTCGCCAGGAATGCTGTAAAATATTAGCGCCGAGATGATAGGTTGGGTTAGGTTACGTTATAATACGTTATTGATGTATATGAAGGTCAAACGGAAACGTAGAGGCCAACAAGCCAGGAATGTGGTCAAATATTACCGCCGAGATGTTATGTTGGGTTAGGTTAGGTTATATTACGTTATTGATGTATACAAAGGTCCCACGCAGACACAGAGGCCAACAAGACAGGAATGTGGTCAAATATTACCGCCGAGATGTTAGGTTGGGTTATGTTAGGTTATATGACGTTATTGATGTATATAATGGTCCCACGCAGACATAGAGGCCAACAAGACAGGAATGTGGTCAAATATTACCGCCGAGATGTTAGGTTGGGTTAGGTTGGGTTATATTACGTTATTGATGTATATGAAGGTCCCACGGAGACGTAGAGGCCAACTCGCCAGGAATGTTGTCAAATATTACCGCCGAGATGTTAGGTTGGGTTAGGTTAGGTTATATTACCTTATTGATGTATATAAAGGTCCCACGGAGACGTAGAGTTCAACTCGCCAGGAATGCTGTAAAATATTAGCGCCGAGATGATAGGTTGGGTTATGTTACGTTATATTACGTTATTGATGTATATAAAGGTCCCACGGAGACGTAGAGTTCAACTCGCCAGGAATGTTGTGAAATATTAGCGCCGAGATGATAGGATGGGTTAGGTTACGTTATATTACGTTATTGATGTATATGAAGGTCAAACGGAGACGTAGATGCCAACTCGCCAGGAATGTTTTCAAATATTACCGCCGAGGTGTTAGGTTGGGTTAGGTTAGGTTATATTACGTTATTGATGTATATAAAGATTCCACGGAGACGTAGAGGCCAACTCGCCAGGAGTGTTTTCAAATATTACCGCCGAGATGTTAGGTTGGGTTAGGTTAGGTTATATTACGTTATTGATGTATATAAAGATTCCACGGAGACGTAGAGGCCAACTCGCCATGAGTGTTTTCAAATATTACCGCCGAGATGTTAGGTTGGGTTAGGTTAGGTTATATTACGTTATTGATGTATATAAAGGTCCCACGGAGACGGAGAAGCCAACTCGCCAGGAATGTTGTCAAATATTGCCGCCGAAATGTTGGGTTGGGTTAGGTTAGGTTATATTACGTTATTGACGTATATAAAGGTCCCACGGAGACGTAGAGGCCAACTCGCCAGGAATGTTGTCAAATATTACCGCCGAGATGTTAGGTTGGGTTAGGTTAGGTTATATTACGTTATTGATGTATATAAAGGTCCCACGGAGACGTAGATGCCAACTCGCCAGGAATGTTTTCAAATATTACCGCCGAGATGTTAGGTTGGGTTAGGTTATGTTATATTACGTTATTGATGTATATAAAGGTCCCACGGAGACGTAGAGTTCAACTCGCCAGGAATGTTGTCAAATATGAGCGCCGAAATGTTAGGTTGGGTTAAGTTGGGTTATATTACGTTATTGATGTATATGAAGGTCCCACGGAGACGTAGAGGCCAACTCGCCAGAAATGTTGTCAAATATTACCGCCGAGATGTTAGGTTGGGTTAGGTTAGGTTATATTACCTTATTGATGTATATAAAGGTCCCACGGAGACGTAGAGTTCAACTCGCCAGGAATGCTGTAAAATATTAGCGCCGAGATGATAGGTTGGGTTAGGTTACGTTATAATACGTTATTGATGTATATGAAGGTCAAACGGAAACGTAGAGGCCAACAAGCCAGGAATGTGGTCAAATATTACCGCCGAGATGTTATGTTGGGTTAGGTTAGGTTATATTACGTTATTGATGTATACAAAGGTCCCACGCAGACACAGAGGCCAACAAGACAGGAATGTGGTCAAATATTACCGCCGAGATGTTAGGTTGGGTTATGTTAGGTTATATGACGTTATTGATGTATATAATGGTCCCACGCAGACATAGAGGCCAACAAGACAGGAATGTGGTCAAATATTACCGCCGAGATGTTAGGTTGGGTTAGGTTGGGTTATATTACGTTATTGATGTATATGAAGGTCCCACGGAGACGTAGAGGCCAACTCGCCAGGAATGTTGTCAAATATTACCGCCGAGATGTTAGGTTGGGTTAGGTTAGGTTATATTACCTTATTGATGTATATAAAGGTCCCACGGAGACGTAGAGTTCAACTCGCCAGGAATGCTGTAAAATATTAGCGCCGAGATGATAGGTTGGGTTATGTTACGTTATATTACGTTATTGATGTATATAAAGGTCCCACGGAGACGTAGAGTTCAACTCGCCAGGAATGTTGTGAAATATTAGCGCCGAGATGATAGGATGGGTTAGGTTACGTTATATTACGTTATTGATGTATATGAAGGTCAAACGGAGACGTAGATGCCAACTCGCCAGGAATGTTTTCAAATATTACCGCCGAGATGTTAGGTTGCGTTAGGTTAGGTTATATTACGTTATTGATGTATATAAAGGTCCCACGGAGATGCAGAAGCCAACTCGCCAGGAATGTTGTTAAATATTACCGCTGAGATGTTAGGTTGGGTTAGGTTAGGTTATATTACGTTATTGATGTATATAAAGATCCCACGGAGACGTAGAGGCCAACTCGCCAGGTATGTTGTCAAATATTACCGCCGAGATGTTAGGATGGGTTAGGTTAGGTTATATTACGTTATTGATGTATAAAAAGGTCCCACGCAGACATAGAGGCCAACAAGACAGGAATGTGGTAATATATTACCGCCGAGATGTTAGGTTTGGTTAGGTTAGGTTATATTACGTTATTGATGTATATAAAGGTCCACGGAGACGTAGATGCCAACTCGCCAGGAATGTTTTCAAATATTACCGCCGAGATGTTAGGTTGGGTTAGGTTAGGTTATATTACGTTATTGACGTATATAAAGGTCCCACGGAGACGTAGAGGCCAACTCGCCAGGAATGTTGTCAAATATTACCGCCGAGATGTTAGGTTGGGTTAGGTTAGGTTATATTACGTTATTGATGTATATAAAGGTCCCACGGAGACGTAGATGCCAACTCGACAGGAATGTTTTCAAATATTACCGCCGAGATGTTAGGTTGGGTTAGGTTAGGTTATATTACGTTATTGATGTATATAGAGGTCCCACGGAGACGTAGAGTTCAACTCGCCAGGAATGTTGTCAAATATGAGCGCCGAAATGTTAGGTTGGGTTAGGTTGGGTTATATTACGTTATTGATGTATATAATGGTCCCACGGAGACGTAGAGGCCAACTCGCCAGGAATGTTGTGAAATATTACCGCCGAGACGTTAGGTTGGGTTAGGTTAGGTTATATTACGTTATTGATGTATAAAAAGGTCCCACGCAGACATAGAGGCCAACAAGACAGGAATGTGGTCATATATTACCGCCGAGATGTTAGGTTGGGTTAGGTTAGGTTATATTACGTTATTGATGTATATAAAGGTCCCACGGAGACGGAGAAGCCAACTCGCCAGGAATGTTGTCAAATATTGCCGCCGAAATGTTGGGTTGGGTTAGGTTAGGTTATATTACGTTATTGATGTGTATAACGGTCGCACGAAGACGTAGAGAATAACAAGACAGGAATGTGGTGAAATATTACCGCCGAGATGTTAGGTTGGGTTAGGTTAGGTTATATTACGTTATTGATGTATATAAAGATTCCACGGAGACGTAGAGGCCAAGTCGCCATGAGTGTTTTCAAATATTACCGCCGAGATGTTAGGTTGGGTTAGGTTAGGTTATATTACGTTATTGATGTATATAAATGTCCCACGGAGACGTAGAGGCCAAAAAGCCAGGAATGTTGTCATATATTACCGCCGAGGTGTTAGGTTGGGTTAGGTTAGGTTATATTACGTTATTGATGTATATAAAGATTCCACGGAGACGTAGAGGCCAACTCGCCAGGAGTGTTTTCAAATATTACCGCCGAGAAGTTAGGTTGGGTTAGGTTAGGTTATATTACGTTATTGATGTATATAAAGATTCCACGGAGACGTAGAGGCCGACTCGCCATGAGTGTTTTCAAATATTACCGCCGAGATGTTAGGTTGGGTTAGGTTAGGTTATATTACGTTATTGATGTATATGAAGGTCCCACGGAGACGTAGAGTTCAACTCGCCAGGAATGTTGTCAAATATTAGCGCCGAGATGATAGGATGGGTTAGGTTAGGTTATATGACGTTATTGATGTATATAAAGGTCCCACGGAGACGTAGATGCCAACTCGCCAGGAATGTTTTCAAATATTACCGCCGAGATGTTAGGTTGCGTTAGGTTAGGTTATATTACGTTATTGATGTATATAAAGGTCCCACGGAGATGGAGAAGCCAACTCGCCAGGAATGTTGTTAAATATTACTGCTGAGATGTTAGGTTAGGTTAGGTTAGGTTATATTACGTTATTGATGTATAAAAAAGTCCCACGCAGACATAGAGGCCAACAAGACAGGAATGTGGTCATATATTACCGCCGAGATGTTAGGTTGGGTTAGGTTAGGTTATATTACGTTATTGATGTATATAAAGATCCACGGAGACGAAGATGCCAACTCGCCAGGAATGTTTTCAAATATTACCGCCGAGATGTTAGGTTGGGTTAGGTTAGGTTATATTACGTTATTGACGTATATAAAGGTCCCACGGAGACGTAGAGGCCAACTCGCCAGGAATGTTGCCAAATATTACCGCCGAGATGTTAGGTTGGGTTAGGTTAGGTTATATTACGTTATTGATGTATATAAAGGTCCCACGGAGACGTAGATGCCAACTCGCCAGGAATGTTTTCAAATATTACCGCCGAGATGTTAGGTTGGGTTAGGTTAGGTTATATTACGTTATTTATGTATATAAAGGTCCCACGGAGACGTAGAGTTCAACTCGCCAGGAATGTTGTCAAATATGAGCGCCGCGATGTTAGGTTGGGTTAGGTTAGGTTATATTGCGTTATTGATGTATATGAAGGTCAAACGGAGACGTGGAGGCCAAAAAGCCAGGAATGTGGTCAAATATTAACGCCGAGATGTTATGTTGGGTTAGGTTAGGTTATATTACGTTATTGATGTATACAAAGGTCCCACGCAGACACAGAGGCCAACAAGACAGGAATGTGGTCAAATATTACCGCCGAGATGTTAGGTTGGGTTAGGTTGGGTTATACTACGTTATTGATGTATATGAAGGTCCCACGGAGACGTAGAGGCCAACTCGCCAGGTATGTTGTCAAATATTACCGCCGAGATGTTAGGTTGGGTTAGGTTAGGTTATATTACCTTATTGATGTATATAAAGGTCCCAAGGAGACGGAGAAGCCAACTCGCCAGGAATGTTGTCAAATATTGCCGCCGAAATGTTAGGTTGGGTTAGGTTAGGTTATATTACGTTATTGATGTGTATAACGGTCCCACGGGGACGTAGAGAATAACAAGACAGGAATGTGGTCAAACATTACCGCCGAGATGTTAGGTTGGGTTAGGTTAGGTTATATTACGTTATTGATGTATATAAATGTCCCACGGAGACGTAGAGGCCAAAAAGCAAGTAATGTTGTCATATATTACCGCCGAGGTGTTAGGTTGGGTTAGGTTAGGTTATATTACGTTATTGATGTATATAAAGATTCCACGGAGACGTAGAGGCCAACTCGCCAGGAGTGTTTTCAAATATTACCGCCGAGATGTTAGGTTGGGTTAGGTTAGGTTATATTACGTTATTGATGTATATAAAGATTCCACGGAGACGTAGAGGCCAACTCGCCATGAGTGTTTTCAAATATTACCGCCGAGATGTTAGGTTGGGTTAGGTTAGGTTATATTACGTTATTGATGTATATGAAGGTCCCACGGAGACGTAGAGTTCAACTCGCCAGGAATGTTGTCAAATATTAGCGCCGAGATGATAGGATGGGTTAGGTTAGGTTATATGACGTTATTGATGTATATAAAGGTCCCACGGAGACGTAGATGCCAACTCGCCAGGAATGTTTTCAAATATTACCGCCGAGATGTTAGGTTGCGTTAGGTTAGGTTATATTACGTTATTGATGTATATAAAGGTCCCACGGAGATGGAGAAGCCAACTCGCCAGGAATGTTGTTAAATGTTACTGCTGAGATGTTAGGTTAGGTTAGGTTAGGTTATATTACGTTATTGATGTATAAAAAAGTCCCACGCAGACATAGAGGCCAACAAGACAGGAATGTGGTCATATATTACCGCCGAGATGTTAGGTTGGGTTAGGTTAGGTTATATTACGTTATTGATGTATATAAAGATCCACGGAGACGTAGATGCCAACTCGCCAGGAATGTTTTCAAATATTACCGCCGAGATGTTAGGTTGGGTTAGGTTAGGTTATATTACGTTATTGACGTATATAAAGGTCCCACGGAGACGTAGAGGCCAACTCGCCAGGAATGTTGCCAAATATTACCGCCGAGATGTTAGGTTGGGTTAGATTAGGTTATATTACGTTATTGATGTATATAAAGGTCCCACGGAGACGTAGATGCCAACTCGCCAGGAATGTTTTCAAATATTACCGCCGAGATGTTAGGTTGGGTTAGGTTAGGTTATATTACGTTATTTATGTATATAAAGGTCCCACGGAGACGTACGGTTCAACTCGCCAGGAATGTTGTCAAATATGAGCGCCGAGATGTTAGGTTGGGTTAGGTTAGGTTATATTGCGTTATTGATGTATATGAACGTCAAACGGAGACGTGGAGGCCAAAAAGCCAGGAATGTGGTCAAATATTAACGCCGAGATGTTATGTTGGGTTAGGTTAGGTTATATTACGTTATTGATGTATACAAAGGTCCCACGCAGACACAGAGGCCAACAAGACAGGAATGTGGTCAAATATTACCGCCGAGATGTTAGGTTGGGTTAGGTTGGGTTATATTACGTTATTGATGTATATGAAGGTCCCACGGAGACGTAGAGGCCAACTCGCCAGGAATGTTGTCAAATATTACCGCCGAGATGTTAGGTTGGGTTAGGTTAGGTTATATTACCTTATTGATGTATATAAAGGTCCCACGGAGACGGAGAAGCCAACTCGCCAGGAATGTTGTCAAATATTGCCGCCGAAATGTTAGGTTGGGTTAGGTTAGGTTATATTACCTTATTGATGTATATAAAGGTCCCACGGAGACGGAGAAGCCAACTCGCCAGGAATGTTGTCAAATATTGCCGCCGAAATGTTAGGTTGGGTTATCTTAGGTTATATTACGTTATTGATGTGTATAACGGACCCACGGGGACGTAGAGAATAACAAGACAGGAATGTGGTCAAACATTACCGCCGAGATGTTAGGTTGGGTTAGGTTAGGTTATATTACGTTATTGATGTATATAACTGTCCCACGGAGACGTAGAGGCCAAAAAGCCAGGAATGTTGTCATATATTACCGCCGAGGTGTTAGGTTGGGTTAGGTTAGGTTATATTACGTTATTGATGTATATAAAGATTCCACGGAGACGTAGAGGCCAACTCGCCAGGAGTGTTTTCAAATATTACCGCCGAGAAGTTAGGTTGGGTTAGGTTAGGTTATATTACGTTATTGATGTTTATAAAGATTCCACGGAGACGTAGAGGCCAACTCGCCATGAGTGTTTTCAAATATTACCGCCGAGATGTTAGGTTGGGTTAGGTTAGGTTATATTACGTTATTGATGTATATGAAGGTCCCACGGAGACGTAGAGTTCAACTCGCCAGGAATGTTGTCAAATATTAGCGCCGAGATGATAGGATGGGTTAGGTTAGGTTATATGACGTTATTGATGTATATAAAGGTCCCACGGAGACGTAGATGCCAACTCGCCAGGAATGTTTTCAAATATTACCGCCGAGATGTTAGGTTGCGTTATGTTAGGTTATATTACGTTATTGATGTATATAAAGGTCCCACGGAGATGGAGAAGTCAACTCGCCAGGAATGTTGTTAAATATTACCGCTGAGATGTTAGGTTGGGTTAGGTTAGGTTATATTACGTTATTGATTTATATAAAGATCCCACGGAGACGTAGAGGCCATCTCGCCAGGTATGTTGTCAAATATTACCGCCGAGATGTTAGGATGGGTTAGGTTAGGTTATATTACGTTATTGATGTATAAAAAGGTCCCACGCAGACATAGAGGCCAACAAGACAGGAATGTGGTCATATATTACCGCCGAGATGTTAGGTTGGGTTAGGTTAGGTTATATTACGTTATTGATGTATATAAAGGTCCACGGAGACGTAGATGCCAATTCGCCAGGAATGTTTTCAAATATTACCGCCGAGATGTTAGGTTGGGTTAGGTTAGGTTATATTACGTTATTGACGTATATAAAGGTCCCACGGAGACGTAGAGGCCAACTCGCCAGGAATGTTGTCAAATATTACCGCCGAGATGTTAGGTTGGGTTAGGTTAGGTTATATTACGTTATTGATGTATATAAAGGTCCCACGGAGACGTAGATGCCAAATCGCCAGGAATGTTTTCAAATATTACCGCCGAGATGTTAGGTTGGGTTAGGTTAGGTTATATTACGTTATTGATGTATATAAAGGTCCCACGGAGACGTAGAGTTCAACTCGCCAGGAATGTTGTCAAATATGAGCGCCGAAATGTTAGGTTGGGTTAGGTTGGGTTATATTACGTTATTGTTGTATATAAAGGTCCCACGGAGCCGTAGATGCCAACTCGCCAGGAATGTTGTTAAATATTACCGCTGAGATATCAGGTTGGGTTAGGTTAGGTTATATTACGTTATTGATGTACATAAAGGTCCCACGGAGACATAGAGGCCAACAAGACAGAAGTGTGGTCAAATATTACCGCCGAGATGTTAGGTTGGCTTAGGTTAGGTTATATTACGTTATTGATGTATATCAAGGTTCCACGGAGACGTAGATGCCAACTCGCCAGGAATGTTGTCAAATGTTACCGCCGAGATGATAGGTTAGGTTAGGTTAGGTTATATTTCGTTATTGATGTATATGAAGGTCCCACGGGGACGTAGACGCCAACTAGCCAGGTATGTTGTCAAATATTACCGCCGAGATGTTAGGTTGGGTTAGGTTAGGTTATATTACGTTATTGATGTATATGAAGGTCCCACAGAGACGGAGAAGCCAACTCGCCAGGTATGTTGTCAAATATTACCGCCGAGATGTTAGGTTGGGTTAGGTTAGGTTATATTACGTTATTGATGTATATAACGGTCCCACGGAGACGGAGAAGCCAACTCGCCAGGAATGTTTTCAAATATTACCGCCGAGATGTTAGGTTGGGTTAGGTTAGGTTATATTACGTTATTGATGTATAAAAAGGTCCCACGGGGACGTAGACGCCAACTAGCCAGGTATGTTGTCAAATATTACCGCCGAGATGTTAGGTTGGGTTAGGTTAGGTTATATTACGTTATTGATGTATATAAAGGTCCCACGGAGACGAAGAAGCCAACTCGCCAGGAATGTTCTCAAATATTACCGCCGAGATGTTAGGTTGGGTTAGGTTAGGTTATATTACGTTATTGATGTATAAAAAGGTCCCACGCAGACATAGAGGCCAACAAGACAGGAATGTGGTCAAATATTACCGCCGAGATGTTAGGTTGGGTTAGGTTAGGTTATATTACGTTATTGATGTATATAAATGTCCCACGGAGACGTAGAGGCCAACTCGCCATGAGTGTTTTCAAATATTACCGCCGAGATGTTAGGTTGGGTTAGGTTAGGTTATATTACGTTATTGATGTATATGAAGGTCCCACGGAGACGTAGAGTTCAACTCGCCAGGAATGTTGTCAAATATTAGCGCCGAGATGATAGGATGGGTTAGGTTAGGTTATATGACGTTATTGATGTATATAAAGGTCCCACGGAGACGTAGATGCCAACTCGCCAGGAATGTTTTCAAATATGACCGCCGAGATGTTAGGTTGCGTTAGGTTATGTTATACTACGTTATTGATGTATATAAAGGTCCCACGGAGATGGAGAAGCCAACTTGCCAGGAATGTTGTTAAATATTCAAGCCGAGATGTTAGGTTAGGTTAGGTTAGGTTATATTTCGTTATTGATGTATATGAAGGTCCCACGGGGACGTAGACGCCAACTAGCCAGGTATGTTGTCAAATATTACCGCCGAGATGTTAGGTTGGGTTAGGTTAGGTTATATTACGTTATTGATGTATATGAAGGTCCCACAGAGACGGAGAAGCCAACTCGCCAGGTATGTTGTCAAATATTACCGCCGAGATGTTAGGTTGGGTTAGGTTAGGTTATATTACGTTATTGATGTATATAAAGGCCCCACGGAGACGGAGAAGCCAACTCGCCAGGAATGTTTTCAAATATTACCGCCGAGATGTTAGGTTGGGTTAGGTTAGGTTATATTACGTTATTGATGTATAAAAAGGTCCCACGGGGACGTAGACGCCAACTAGCCAGGTATGTTGTCAAATATTACCGCCGAGATGTTAGGTTGGGTTAGGTTAGGTTATATTACGTTATTGATGTATATAAAGGTCCCACGGAGACGAAGAAGCCAACTCGCCAGGAATGTTCTCAAATATTACCGCCGAGATGTTAGGTTGGGTTAGGTTAGGTTATATTACGTTATTGATGTATAAAAAGGTCCCACGCAGACATAGGGCCAACAAGACAGGAATGTGGTCAAATATTACCGCCGAGATGTTAGGTTGGGTTAGGTTAGGATATATTACGTTATTGATGTATATAAATGTCCCACGGAGACGTAGAGGCCAACAAGCCAGGAATGTTGTCATATATTACCGCCGAGGTGTTAGGTTGGGTTAGGTTAGGTTATATTACGTTATTGATGTATATAAAGATTCCACGGAGACGTAGAGGCCAACTCGCCAGGAGTGTTTTCAAATATTACCGCCGAGATGTTAGGTTGGGTTAGGTTAGGTTATATTACGTTATTGATGTATATAAAGATTCCACGGAGACGTAGAGGCCAACTCGCCAGGAGTGTTTTCAAATATTACCGCCGAGATGTTAGGTTGGGTTAGGTTAGGTTATATTACGTTATTGACGTATATAAAGATTCCACGGAGACGTAGAGGCCAACTCGCCATGAGTGTTTTCAAATATTACCGCCGAGATGTTAGGTTGGGTTAGGTTAGGTTATATTACGTTATTGATGTATATGAAGGTCCCACGGAGACGTAGAGTTCAACTCGCCAGGAATGTTGTCAAATATTAGCGCCGAGATGATAGGATGGGTTAGGTTAGGTTATATGACGTTATTGATGTATATAAAGGTCCCACGGAGACGTAGATGCCAACTCGCCAGGAATGTTTTCAAATATGACCGCCGAGATGTTAGGTTGCGTTAGGTTAGGTTATACTACGTTATTGATGTATATAAAGGTCCCACGGAGATGGAGAAGCCAACTTGCCAGGAATGTTGTTAAATATTACCGCCGAGATGTTAGGTTGGGTTAGGTTAGGTTATATTACGTTATTGATGTATATAAAGATCCCACGGAGACGTAGAGGCCAACTCGCCAGGTATGTTGTCAAATATTACCGCCGAGATGTTAGGATGGGTTAGGTTAGGTTATATTACGTTATTGATGTATAAAAAGGTCCCACGCAGACATAGAGGCCAACAAGACAGGAATGTGGTCATATATTACCGCCGAGATGTTAGGTTGGGTTAGGTTAGGTTATATTACGTTATTGATGTATATAAAGGTCCACGGAGACGTAGATGCCAACTCGCCAGGAATGTTTTCAAATATTACCGCCGAGATGTTAGGTTGGGTTAGGTTAGGTTATATTACGTTATTGACGTATATAAAGGTCCCACGGAGACGTAGAGGCCAACTCGCCAGGAATGTTGTCAAATATTACCGCCGAGATGTTAGGTTGGGTTAGGTTAGGTTATATTACGTTATTGATGTATATGAAGGTCCCACAGAGACGGAGAAGCCAACTCGCCAGGTATGTTGTCAAATATTACCGCCGAGATGTTAGGTTGGGTTAGGTTAGGTTATATTACGTTATTGATGTATATAACGGTCCCACGGAGACGGAGAAGCCAACTCGCCAGGAATGTTTTCAAATATTACCGCCGAGATGTTAGGTTGGGTTAGGTTAGGTTATATTACGTTATTGATGTATAAAAAGGTCCCACGGGGACGTAGACGCCAACTAGCCAGGTATGTTGTCAAATATTACCGCCGAGATGTTAGGTTGGGTTAGGTTAGGTTATATTACGTTATTGATGTATATAAAGGTCCCACGGAGACGAAGAAGCCAACTCGCCAGGAATGTTCTCAAATATTACCGCCGAGATGTTAGGTTGGGTTAGGTTAGGTTATATTACGTTATTGATGTATAAAAAGGTCCCACGCAGACATAGAGGCCAACAAGACAGGAATGTGGTCAAATATTACCGCCGAGATGTTAGGTTGGGTTAGGTTAGGTTATATTACGTTATTGATGTATATAAATGTCCCACGGAGACGTAGAGGCCAACTCGCCATGAGTGTTTTCAAATATTACCGCCGAGATGTTAGGTTGGGTTAGGTTAGGTTATATTACGTTATTGATGTATATGAAGGTCCCACGGAGACGTAGAGTTCAACTCGCCAGGAATGTTGTCAAATATTAGCGCCGAGATGATAGGATGGGTTAGGTTAGGTTATATGACGTTATTGATGTATATAAAGGTCCCACGGAGACGTAGATGCCAACTCGCCAGGAATGTTTTCAAATATGACCGCCGAGATGTTAGGTTGCGTTAGGTTATGTTATACTACGTTATTGATGTATATAAAGGTCCCACGGAGATGGAGAAGCCAACTTGCCAGGAATGTTGTTAAATATTCAAGCCGAGATGTTAGGTTAGGTTAGGTTAGGTTATATTTCGTTATTGATGTATATGAAGGTCCCACGGGGACGTAGACGCCAACTAGCCAGGTATGTTGTCAAATATTACCGCCGAGATGTTAGGTTGGGTTAGGTTAGGTTATATTACGTTATTGATGTATATGAAGGTCCCACAGAGACGGAGAAGCCAACTCGCCAGGTATGTTGTCAAATATTACCGCCGAGATGTTAGGTTGGGTTAGGTTAGGTTATATTACGTTATTGATGTATATAAAGGCCCCACGGAGACGGAGAAGCCAACTCGCCAGGAATGTTTTCAAATATTACCGCCGAGATGTTAGGTTGGGTTAGGTTAGGTTATATTACGTTATTGATGTATAAAAAGGTCCCACGGGGACGTAGACGCCAACTAGCCAGGTATGTTGTCAAATATTACCGCCGAGATGTTAGGTTGGGTTAGGTTAGGTTATATTACGTTATTGATGTATATAAAGGTCCCACGGAGACGAAGAAGCCAACTCGCCAGGAATGTTCTCAAATATTACCGCCGAGATGTTAGGTTGGGTTAGGTTAGGTTATATTACGTTATTGATGTATAAAAAGGTCCCACGCAGACATAGGGCCAACAAGACAGGAATGTGGTCAAATATTACCGCCGAGATGTTAGGTTGGGTTAGGTTAGGATATATTACGTTATTGATGTATATAAATGTCCCACGGAGACGTAGAGGCCAACAAGCCAGGAATGTTGTCATATATTACCGCCGAGGTGTTAGGTTGGGTTAGGTTAGGTTATATTACGTTATTGATGTATATAAAGATTCCACGGAGACGTAGAGGCCAACTCGCCAGGAGTGTTTTCAAATATTACCGCCGAGATGTTAGGTTGGGTTAGGTTAGGTTATATTACGTTATTGATGTATATAAAGATTCCACGGAGACGTAGAGGCCAACTCGCCAGGAGTGTTTTCAAATATTACCGCCGAGATGTTAGGTTGGGTTAGGTTAGGTTATATTACGTTATTGACGTATATAAAGATTCCACGGAGACGTAGAGGCCAACTCGCCATGAGTGTTTTCAAATATTACCGCCGAGATGTTAGGTTGGGTTAGGTTAGGTTATATTACGTTATTGATGTATATGAAGGTCCCACGGAGACGTAGAGTTCAACTCGCCAGGAATGTTGTCAAATATTAGCGCCGAGATGATAGGATGGGTTAGGTTAGGTTATATGACGTTATTGATGTATATAAAGGTCCCACGGAGACGTAGATGCCAACTCGCCAGGAATGTTTTCAAATATGACCGCCGAGATGTTAGGTTGCGTTAGGTTAGGTTATACTACGTTATTGATGTATATAAAGGTCCCACGGAGATGGAGAAGCCAACTTGCCAGGAATGTTGTTAAATATTACCGCCGAGATGTTAGGTTGGGTTAGGTTAGGTTATATTACGTTATTGATGTATATAAAGATCCCACGGAGACGTAGAGGCCAACTCGCCAGGTATGTTGTCAAATATTACCGCCGAGATGTTAGGATGGGTTAGGTTAGGTTATATTACGTTATTGATGTATAAAAAGGTCCCACGCAGACATAGAGGCCAACAAGACAGGAATGTGGTCATATATTACCGCCGAGATGTTAGGTTGGGTTAGGTTAGGTTATATTACGTTATTGATGTATATAAAGGTCCACGGAGACGTAGATGCCAACTCGCCAGGAATGTTTTCAAATATTACCGCCGAGATGTTAGGTTGGGTTAGGTTAGGTTATATTACGTTATTGACGTATATAAAGGTCCCACGGAGACGTAGAGGCCAACTCGCCAGGAATGTTGTCAAATATTACCGCCGAGATGTTAGGTTGGGTTAGGTTAGGTTATATTACGTTATTGATGTATATAAAGGTCCCACGGAGACGTAGATGCCAACTCGCCAGGAATGTTTTCAAATATTACCGCCGAGATGTTAGGTTGGGTTAGGTTAGGTTATATTACGTTATTGATGTATAAAAAGGTCCCACGCAGACATAGAGGCCAACAAGACAGGAATGTGGTCATATATTACCGCCGAGATGTTAGGTTGGGTTAGGTTAGGTTATATTACGTTATTGATGTATATAAAGGTCCACGGAGGCGTAGAGGCCAACAAGCCAGGAATGTTGTCATATATTACCGCCGAGGTGTTAGGTTGGGTTAGGTTAGGTTATATTGCGTTATTGATGTATATAAAGATTTCACGGAGACGTAGAGGCCAACTCGCCAGGAGTGTTTTCAAATATTACCGCCGAGATGTTAGGATGGGTTAGGTTAGGTTATATTACGTTATTGATGTATAAAAAGGTCCCACGCAGATGTAGAGGCCAACTCGCCAGGAATGTGGTCATATATTAACGCCGAGATGTTAGGTTGTGTTAGGTTAGGTTATATTACGTTATTCATGTATATAAAGGTCCACGGAGACGTAGATGCCAACTCGCCAGGAATGTTTTCAAATATTACCGCCGAGATGTTAGGTTGGGTTAGGTTAGGTCATATTACGTTATTGATGTATATGAAGGTCAAACGGAGACGTAGAGGCCAACTCGCCAGGAATGTTGTCAAATATTACCGCCGAGATGTTAGGTTGGGTTAGGTTAGGTTATATTACGTTATTGATGTATATAAAGGTCCCACGGAGACGTAGATGCCAACTCGCCAGGAATGTTGTTAAATATTACCGCCGAGATGTTAGGTTGGGTTAGGTTAGGTTATATTACGTTATTGATGTATAAAAAGGTCCCACGCAGACATAGAGGTCAACAAGACAGGAATGTGGTCAAATATTACCGCCGAGACGTTAGGTTGGGTTAGGTTAGGATATATTACGTTATTGATGTATATAAATGTCCCACGGAGACGTAGAGGCCAACAAGCCAGGAATGTTGTCATATATTACCGCCGAGGTGTTAGGTTGGGTTAGGTTAGGTTATATTACGTTATTGATGTATATAAAGATTCCACGGAGACGTAGAGGCCAACTCGCCAGGAGTGTTTTCAAATATTACCGCCGAGATGTTAGGTTGGGTTAGGTTAGGTTATATTACGTTATTGATGTATATAAAGATTCCACGGAGACGTAGAGGCCAACTCGCCAGGAGTGTTTTCAAATATTACCGCCGAGATGTTAGGTTGGGTTAGGTTAGGTTATATTACGTTATTGATGTATATGAAGGTCCCACGGAGACGTAGAGTTCAACTCGCCAGGAATGTTGTCAAATATTAGCGCCGAGATGATAGGATGGGTTAGGTTAGGTTATATGACGTTATTGATGTATATAAAGGTCCCACGGAGACGTAGATGCCAACTCGCCAGGAATGTTTTCAAATATGACCGCCGAGATGTTAGGTTGCGTTAGGTTAGGTTATACTACGTTATTGATGTATATAAAGGTCCCACGGAGATGGAGAAGCCAACTTGCCAGGAATGTTGTTAAATATTACCGCCGAGATGTTAGGTTGGGTTAGGTTAGGTTATATTACGTTATTGATGTATATAAAGATCCCACGGAGACGTAGAGGCCAACTCGCCAGGTATGTTGTCAAATATTACCGCCGAGATGTTAGGATGGGTTAGGTTAGGTTATATTACGTTATTGATGTATAAAAAGGTCCCACGCAGACATAGAGGCCAACAAGACAGGAATGTGGTCATATATTACCGCCGAGATGTTAGGTTGGGTTAGGTTAGGTTATATTACGTTATTGATGTATATAAAGGTCCACGGAGACGTAGATGCCAACTCGCCAGGAATGTTTTCAAATATTACCGCCGAGATGTTAGGTTGGGTTAGGTTAGGTTATATTACGTTATTGACGTATATAAAGGTCCCACGGAGACGTAGAGGCCAACTCGCCAGGAATGTTGTCAAATATTACCGCCGAGATGTTAGGTTGGGTTAGGTTAGGTTATATTACGTTATTGATGTATATAAAGGTCCCACGGAGACGTAGATGCCAACTCGCCAGGAATGTTTTCAAATATTACCGCCGAGATGTTAGGTTGGGTTAGGTTAGGTTATATTACGTTATTGATGTATAAAAAGGTCCCACGCAGACATAGAGGCCAACAAGACAGGAATGTGGTCATATATTACCGCCGAGATGTTAGGTTGGGTTAGGTTAGGTTACATTACGTTATTGATGTATATAAAGGTCCACGGAGGCGTAGAGGCCAACAAGCCAGGAATGTTGTCATATATTACCGCCGAGGTGTTAGGTTGGGTTAGGTTAGGTTATATTGCGTTATTGATGTATATAAAGATTCCACGGAGACGTAGAGGCCAACTCGCCAGGAGTGTTTTCAAATATTACCGCCGAGATGTTAGGTTGTGTTAGGTTAGGTTATATTACGTTATTCATGTATATAAAGGTCCACGGAGACGTAGATGCCAACTCGCCAGGAATGTTTTCAAATATTACCGCCGAGATGTTAGGTTGGGTTAGGTTAGGTCATATTACGTTATTGATGTATATGAAGGTCAAACGGAGACGTAGAGGCCAACTCGCCAGGAATGTTGTCAAATATTACCGCCGAGATGTTAGGTTGGGTTAGGTTAGGTTATATTACGTTATTGATGTATATAAAGGTCCCACGGAGACGTAGATGCCAACTCGCCAGGAATGTTGTTAAATATTACCGCCGAGATGTTAGGTTGGGTTAGGTTAGGTTATATTACGTTATTGATGTATAAAAAGGTCCCACGCAGACATAGAGGCCAACAAGACAGGAATGTGGTCAAATATTACCGCCGAGATGTTAGGTTGGGTTAGGTTAGGATATATTACGTTATTGATGTATATAAATGTCCCACGGAGACGTAGAGGCCAACAAGCCAGGAATGTTGTCATATATTACCGCCGAGGTGTTAGGTTGGGTTAGGTTAGGTTATATTACGTTATTGATGTATATAAAGATTCCACGGAGACGTAGAGGCCAACTCGCCAGGAGTGTTTTCAAATATTACCGCCGAGATGTTAGGTTGGGTTAGGTTAGGTTATATTACGTTATTGATGTATATAAAGATTCCACGGAGACGTAGAGGCCAACTCGCCAGGAGTGTTTTCAAATATTACCGCCGAGATGTTAGGTTGGGTTAGGTTAGGTTATATTACGTTATTGACGTATATAAAGATTCCACGGAGACGTAGAGGCCAACTCGCCATGAGTGTTTTCAAATATTACCGCCGAGATGTTAGGTTGGGTTAGGTTAGGTTATATTACGTTATTGATGTATATGAAGGTCCCACGGAGACGTAGAGTTCAACTCGCCAGGAATGTTGTCAAATATTAGCGCCGAGATGATAGGATGGGTTAGGTTAGGTTATATGACGTTATTGATGTATATAAAGGTCCCACGGAGACGTAGATGCCAACTCGCCAGGAATGTTTTCAAATATGACCGCCGAGATGTTAGGTTGCGTTAGGTTAGGTTATACTACGTTATTGATGTATATAAAGGTCCCACGGAGATGGAGAAGCCAACTTGCCAGGAATGTTGTTAAATATTACCGCCGAGATGTTAGGTTGGGTTAGGTTAGGTTATATTACGTTATTGATGAGTGTTTTCAAATATTACCGCCGAGATGTTAGGTTGGGTTAGGTTAGGTTATATCACGTTATTGATGTATATAAAGATCCCACGGAGACGTAGAGGCCAACTCGCCATGTATGTTGTCAAATATTACCGCCGAGATGTTAGGATGGGTTAGGTTAGGTTATATTACGTTATTGATGTATAAAAAGGTCCCACGCAGACGTAGAGGCCAACTCGCCAGGAATGTGGTCATATATTAACGCCGAGATGTTAGGTTGTGTTAGGTTAGGTTATATTACGTTATTGATGTATAAAAAGGTCCCACGCAGACATAGAGGCCAACAAGACAGGAATGTGGTCAAATATTACCGCCGAGATGTTAGGTTGGGTTAGGTTAGGTTATATTACGTTATTGATGTATATAAAGGTCCCACGGAGACGTAGATGCCAACGCGCCAGGAATGTTGTTAAATATTACCGCTGAGATGTCAGGTTGGGTTAGGTTAGGTTATATTACGTTATTGATGTACATAAAGGTCCCACGGAGACATAGAGGCCAACAAGACAGAAGTGTGGTCAAATATTACCGCCGAGATGTTAGGTTAGGTTAGGTTAGGTTATATTTCGTTATTGATGTATATGAAGGTCCCACGGGGACGTAGACGCCAACTAGCCAGGTATGTTGTCAAATATTACCGCCGAGATGTTAGGTTGGGTTAGGTTAGGTTATATTACGTTATTGATGTATATGAAGGTCCCACGGAGACGGAGAAGCCAACTCGCCAGGTATGTTGTCAAATACTACCGCCGAGATGTTAGGTTGGGTTAGGTTAGGTTATATTACGTTATTGATGTATATAAAGGTCCCACGGAGACGGAGAAGCCAACTCGCCAGGAATGTTTTCAAATATTACCGCCGAGATGTTAGGTTGGGTTAGGTTAGGTTATATTACGTTATTGATGTATAAAAAGGTCCCACGCAGACATAGAGGCCAACAAGACAGGAATGTGGTCAAATATTACCGCCGAGATGTTAGGTTGGGTTAGGTTAGGTTATATTACGTTATTGATGTATATAAAGGTCCCACGGAGACGTAGATGCCAACTCGCCAGGAATGTTTTCAAATATTACCGCCGAGATGTTAGGTTGGGTTAGGTTATGTTATATTACGTTATTGATGAATATAAAGGTCCCACGGAGACGTAGATGCCAACTCGCCAGGAATGTTGTTAAACATTACCGCTGAGATGTCAGGTTGGGTTAGGTTAGGTTATATTACGTTATTGATGTACATAAAGGTCCCACGGAGACATAGAGGCCAACAAGACAGAAGTGTGGTCAAATATTACCGCCGAGATGTTAGGTTAGGTTAGGTTAGGTTATATTTCGTTATTGATGTATATGAAGGTCCCACGGGGACGTAGACGCCCACTAGCCAGGTATGTTGTCAAATATTACCGCCGAGATGTTAGGTTGGGTTAGGTTAGGTTATATTACGTTATTGATGTATATGAAGGTCCCACGGAGACGGAGAAGCCAACTCGCCAGGTATGTTGTCAAATATTACCGCCGAGATGTTAGGTTGGGTTAGGTTAGGTTATATTACGTTTTTGATGTATATAAAGGTCCCACGGAGACGGAGAAGCCAACTCGCCAGGAATGTTTTCAAATATTACCGCCGAGATGTTAGGTTGGGTTAGGTTAGGTTATATTACGTTATTGATGTATAAAAAGGTCCCACGCAGACATAGAGGCCAACAAGACAGGAATGTGGTCAAATATTACCGCCGAGATGTTAGGTTGGGTTAGGTTAGGTTATATTACGTTATTGATGTATATAAATGTCCCACGGAGACGTAGAGGCCAACAAGATAGGAATGTTGTTAAATATTACCGCTGAGATGTCAGGTTGGGTTAGGTTAGGTTATATTACGTTATTGATGTACATAAAGGTCCCACGGAGACATAGAGGCCAACAAGACAGAAGTGTGGTCAAATATTACCGCCGAGATGTTAGGTTGGGTTAGGTTAGGTTATATCACGTTATTGATGTATATAAATGTCCCACGGAGACGTAGAGGCCAACAAGCCAGGAATGTTGTTAAATATTACCGCTGAGATGTCAGGTTGGGTTAGGTTAGGTTATATTACGTTATTGATGTACATAAAGGTCCCACGGAGACATAGAGGCCAACAAGACAGAAGTGTGGTCAAATATTACCGCCGAGATGTTAGGTTGGGTTAGGTTAGGTTATATCACGTTATTGATGTATATAAAGATCCCACGGAGACGTAGAGGCCAACTCGCCATGTATGTTGTCAAATATTACCGCCGAGATGTTAGGATGGGTTAGGTTAGGTTATATTACGTTATTGATGTATAAAAAGGTCCCACGCAGACGTAGAGGCCAACTCGCCAGGAATGTGGTCATATATTACCGCCGAGATGTTAGGTTAGGTTAGGTTAGGTTATATTTCGTTATTGATGTATATGAAGGTCCCACGGGGACGTAGACGCCAACTAGCCAGGTATGTTGTCAAATATTACCGCCGAGATGTTAGGTTGGGTTAGGTTAGGTTATATTACGTTATTGATGTATATAAAGGACCCACGGAGACGGAGAAGCCAACTCGCCAGGAATGTTTTCAAATATTACCGCCGAGATGTTAGGTTGGGTTAGGTTAGGTTATATTACGTTATTGATGTATAAAAAGGTCCCACGCAGACATAGAGGCCAACAAGACAGGAATGTGGTCAAATATTACCGCCGAGATGTTAGGTTGGGTTAGGTTAGGTTATATTACGTTATTGATATATATAAAGGTCCCACGGAGACGTAGATGCCAACTCGCCAGGAATGTTTTCAAATATGACCGCCGAGATGTTAGGTTGGGTTAGGTTAGGTTATATTACGTTATTGACGTATATAAAGGTCCCACGGAGACGTAGAGGCCAACTCGCCAGGAATGTTGTCAAATATTACCGCCGAGATGTTAGGTTGGGTTAGGTTAGGTTATATTACGTTATTGATGTATATAAAGGTCCCACGGAGACGTAGATGCCAACTCGCCAGGAATGTTTTCAAATATTACCGCCGAGATGTTAGGTTGGGTTAGGTTAGGTTATATTACGTTATTGATGTATAAAAAGGTCCCACGCAGACATAGAGGCCAACAAGACAGGAATGTGGTCATATATTACCGCCGAGATGTTAGGTTGGGTTAGGTTAGGTTATATTACGTTATTGATGTATATAAAGGTCCACGGAGACGTAGAGGCCAACAAGCCAGGAATGTTGTCATATATTACCGCCGAGGTGTTAGGTTGGGTTAGGTTAGGTTATATTGCGTTATTGATGTATATAAAGATTCCACGGAGACGTAGAGGCCAACTCGCCAGGAGTGTTTTCAAATATTACCGCCGAGATGTTAGGATGGGTTAGGTTAGGTTATATTACGTTATTGATGTATAAAAAGGTCCCACGCAGACGTAGAGGCCAACTCGCCAGGAATGTGGTCATATATTAACGCCGAGATGTTAGGTTGTGTTAGGTTAGGTTATATTACGTTATTCATGTATATAAAGGTCCACGGAGACGTAGATGCCAACTCGCCAGGAATGTTTTCAAATATTACCGCCGAGATGTTAGGTTGGGTTAGGTTAGGTCATATTACGTTATTGATGTATATGAAGGTCAAACGGAGACGTAGAGGCCAACTCGCCAGGAATGTTGTCAAATATTACCGCCGAGATGTTAGGTTGGGTTAGGTTAGGTTATATTACGTTATTGATGTATATAAAGGTCCCACGGAGACGTAGATGCCAACTCGCCAGGAATGTTGTTAAATATTACCGCTGAGATGTCAGGTTGGGTTAGGTTAGGTTATATTACGTTATTGATGTAAATAAAGGTCCCACGGAGACATAGAGGCCAACAAGACAGAAGTGTGGTCATATATTACCGCCGAGATGTTAGGTTAGGTTAGGTTAGGTTATATTTCGTTATTGATGTATATGAAGGTCCCACGGGGACGTAGACGCCAACTAGCCAGGTATGTTGTCAAATATTACCGCCGAGATGTTAGGTTGGGTTAGGTTAGGTCATATTACGTTATTGATGTATATGAAGGTCAAACGGAGACGTAGAGGCCAACTCGCCAGGAATGTTGTCAAATATTACCGCCGAAATGTTAGGTTGGGTTAGGTTAGGTTATATTACGTTATTGATGTATATAAAGATTCCACGGAGACGTAGAGGCCAACTCGCCAGGAGTGTTTTCAAATATTACCGCCGAGATGTTAGGTTGGGTTAGGTTAGGTTATATTACGTTATTGACGTATATAAAGATTCCACGGAGACGTAGAGGCCAACTCGCCATGAGTGTTTTCAAATATTACCGCCGAGATGTTAGGTTGGGTTAGGTTAGGTTATATTACGTTATTGATGTATATAAAGGTCCCACGGAGATGGAGAAGCCAACTTGCCAGGAATGTTGTTAAATATTACCGCCGAGATGTTAGGATGGGTTAGGTTAGGTTATATTACGTTATTGATGTATATAAAGATCCCACGGAGACGTAGAGGCCAACTCGCCAGGTATGTTGTCAAATATTACCGCCGAGATGTTAGGATGGGTTAGGTTAGGTTATATTACGTTATTGATGTATAAAAAGGTCCCACGCAGACATAGAGGCCAACAAGACAGGAATGTGGTCATATATTACCGCCGAGATGTTAGGTTGGGTTAGGTTAGGTTATATTACGTTATTGATGTATATAAAGGTCCACGGAGACGTAGATGCCAACTCGCCAGGAATGTTTTCAAATATTACCGCCGAGATGTTAGGTTGGGTTAGGTTAGGTTATATTACGTTATTGACGTATATAAAGGTCCCACGGAGACGTAGAGGCCAACTCGCCAGGAATGTTGTCAAATATTACCGCCGAGATGTTAGGTTGGGTTAGGTTATGTTATATTACGTTATTGATGTATATAAAGGTCCCACGGAGACGTAGATGCCAACTCGCCAGGAATGTTGTTAAACATTACCGCTGAGATGTCAGGTTGGGTTAGGTTAGGTTATATTACGTTATTGATGTACATAAAGGTCCCACGGAGACATAGAGGCCAACAAGACAGAAGTGTGGTCAAATATTACCGCCGAGATGTTAGGTTAGGTTAGGTTAGGTTATATTTCGTTATTGATGTATATGAAGGTCCCACGGGGACGTAGACGCCCACTAGCCAGGTATGTTGTCAAATATTACCGCCGAGATGTTAGGTTGGGTTAGGTTAGGTTATATTACGTTATTGATGTATATGAAGGTCCCACGGAGACGGAGAAGCCAACTCGCCAGGTATGTTGTCAAATATTACCGCCGAGATGTTAGGTTGGGTTAGGTTAGGTTATATTACGTTATTGATGTATATAAAGGTCCCACGGAGACGTAGATGCCAACTCGCCAGGAATGTTGTTAAATATTACCGCTGAGATGTCAGGTTGGGTTAGGTTAGGTTATATTACGTTATTGATGTACATAAAGGTCCCACGGAGACATAGAGGCCAACAAGACAGAAGTGTGGTCAAATATTACCGCCGAGATGTTAGGTTGGTTAGGTTAGGTTATATTACGTTATTGATGTATATAAAGGTCCCACGGGGACGTAGACGCCCACTAGCCAGGTATGTTGTCAAATATTACCGCCGAGATGTTAGGTTGGGTTAGGTTAGGTTATATTACGTTATTGATGTATATGAAGGTCCCACGGAGACGGAGAAGCCAACTCGCCAGGTATGTTGTCAAATATTACCGCCGAGATGTTAGGTTGGGTCAGGTTAGGTTATATTACGTTATTGATGTATATAAAGGTCCCACGGAGACGGAGAAGCCAACTCGCCAGGAATGTTTTCAAATATTACCGCCGAGATGTTAGGTTGGGTTAGGTTAGGTTATATTACGTTATTGATGTATAAAAAGGTCCCACGCAGACATAGAGGCCAACAAGACAGCAATGTGGTCAAATATTACCGCCGAGATGTTAGGTTGGGTTAGGTTAGGTTATATTACGTTATTGATGTATATAAATGTCCCACGGAGACGTAGAGGCCAACAAGCCAGGAATGTTGTTAAATATTACCGCTGAGATGTCAGGTTGGGTTAGGTTAGGTTATATTACGTTATTGATGTACATAAAGGTCCCACGGAGACATAGAGGCCAACAAGACAGAAGTGTGGTCAAATATTACCGCCGAGATGTTAGGTTAGGTTAGGTTAGGTTATATTTCGTTATTGATGTATATGAAGGTCCCACGGGGACGTAGACGCCAACTAGCCAGGTATGTTGTCAAATATTACCGCCGAGATGTTAGGTTGGGTTAGGTTAGGTTATATTACGTTATTGATGTATATAAAGGTCCACGGAGACGTAGATGCCAACTCGCCAGGAATGTTTTCAAATATTACCGCCGAGATGTTAGGTTGGGTTAGGTTAGGTTATATTACGTTATTGACGTATATAAAGGTCCCACGGAGACGTAGAGGCCAACTCGCCAGGAATGTTGTCAAATATTACCGCCGAGATGTTAGGTTGGGTTAGGTTAGGTTATATTACGTTATTGATGTACATAAAGGTCCCACGGAGACGTAGATGCCAACTCGCCAGGAATGTTTTCAAATATTACCGCCGAGATGTTAGGTTGGGTTAGGTTAGGTTATATTACGTTATTGATGTATATAAAGGTCCCACGGAGACGTAGATGCCAACTCGCCAGGAATGTTGTTAAATATTACCGCTGAGATGTCAGGTTGGGTTAGGTTAGGTTATATTACGTTATTGATGTATAAAAAGGTCCCACGCAGACGTAGAGGCCAACTCGCCAGGAATGTGGTCATATATTACCGCCGAGATGTTAGGTTAGGTTAGGTTAGGTTATATTTCGTTATTGATGTATATGAAGGTCCCACGGGGACGTAGACGCCAACTAGCCAGGTATGTTGTCAAATATTACCGCCGAGATGTTAGGTTGGGTTAGGTTAGGTTATATTACGTTATTGATGTATATAAAGGACCCACGGAGACGGAGAAGCCAACTCGCCAGGAATGTTTTCAAATATTACCGCCGAGATGTTAGGTTGGGTTAGGTTAGGTTATATTACGTTATTGATGTATAAAAAGGTCCCACGCAGACATAGAGGCCAACAAGACAGGAATGTGGTCAAATATTACCGCCGAGATGTTAGGTTGGGTTAGGTTAGGTTATATTACGTTATTGATATATATAAAGGTCCCACGGAGACGTAGATGCCAACTCGCCAGGAATGTTTTCAAATATGACAGCCGAGATGTTAGGTTGCGTTAGGTTAGGTTATACTACGTTATTGATGTATATAAAGGTCCCACGGAGATGGAGAAGCCAACCTGCCAGGAATGTTGTTAAATATTACCGCCGAGATGTTAGGTTGGGTTAGGTTAGGTTATATTACGTTATTGATGTATATAAAGATCCCACGGAGACGTAGATGCCAACTCGCCAGGAATGTTGTTAAATATTACCGCTGAGATGTCAGGTTGGGTTAGGTTAGGTTATATTACGTTATTGATGTAAATAAAGGTCCCACGGAGACATAGAGGCCAACAAGACAGAAGTGTGGTCATATATTACCGCCGAGATGTTAGGTTAGGTTAGGTTAGGTTATATTTCGTTATTGATGTATATGAAGGTCCCACGGGGACGTAGACGCCAACTAGCCAGGTATGTTGTCAAATATTACCGCCGAGATGTTAGGTTGGGTTAGGTTAGGTCATATTACGTTATTGATGTATATGAAGGTCAAACGGAGACGTAGAGGCCAACTCGCCAGGAATGTTGTCAAATATTACCGCCGAAATGTTAGGTTGGGTTAGGTTAGGTTATATTACGTTATTGATGTATATAAAGATTCCACGGAGACGTAGAGGCCAACTCGCCAGGAGTGTTTTCAAATATTACCGCCGAGATGTTAGGTTGGGTTAGGTTAGGTTATATTACGTTATTGACGTATATAAAGATTCCACGGAGACGTAGAGGCCAACTCGCCATGAGTGTTTTCAAATATTACCGCCGAGATGTTAGGTTGGGTTAGGTTAGGTTATATTACGTTATTGATGTATATAAAGGTCCCACGGAGATGGAGAAGCCAACTTGCCAGGAATGTTGTTAAATATTACCGCCGAGATGTTAGGATGGGTTAGGTTAGGTTATATTACGTTATTGATGTATATAAAGATCCCACGGAGACGTAGAGGCCAACTCGCCAGGTATGTTGTCAAATATTACCGCCGAGATGTTAGGATGGGTTAGGTTAGGTTATATTACGTTATTGATGTATAAAAAGGTCCCACGCAGACATAGAGGCCAACAAGACAGGAATGTGGTCATATATTACCGCCGAGATGTTAGGTTGGGTTAGGTTAGGTTATATTACGTTATTGATGTATATAAAGGTCCACGGAGACGTAGATGCCAACTCGCCAGGAATGTTTTCAAATATTACCGCCGAGATGTTAGGTTGGGTTAGGTTAGGTTATATTACGTTATTGACGTATATAAAGGTCCCACGGAGACGTAGAGGCCAACTCGCCAGGAATGTTGTCAAATATTACCGCCGAGATGTTAGGTTGGGTTAGGTTATGTTATATTACGTTATTGATGTATATAAAGGTCCCACGGAGACGTAGATGCCAACTCGCCAGGAATGTTGTTAAACATTACCGCTGAGATGTCAGGTTGGGTTAGGTTAGGTTATATTACGTTATTGATGTACATAAAGGTCCCACGGAGACATAGAGGCCAACAAGACAGAAGTGTGGTCAAATATTACCGCCGAGATGTTAGGTTAGGTTAGGTTAGGTTATATTTCGTTACTGATGTATATGAAGGTCCCACGGGGACGTAGACGCCCACTAGCCAGGTATGTTGTCAAATATTACCGCCGAGATGTTAGGTTGGGTTAGGTTAGGTTATATTACGTTATTGATGTATATGAAGGTCCCACGGAGACGGAGAAGCCAACTCGCCAGGTATGTTGTCAAATATTACCGCCGAGATGTTAGGTTGGGTTAGGTTAGGTTATATTACGTTATTGATGTATATGAAGGTCCCACGGAGACGGAGAAGCCAACTCGCCAGGAATGTTTTCAAATATTACCGCCGAGATGTTAGGTTGGGTTAGGTTAGGTTATATTACGTTATTGATGTATAAAAAGGTCCCACGCAGACATAGAGGCCAACAAGACAGGAATGTGGTCAAATATTACCGCCGAGATGTTAGGTTGGGTTAGGTTAGGTTATATTACGTTATTGATGTATATAAATGTCCCACGGAGACGTAGAGGCCAACTCGCCAGGAATGTTGTCAAATATTACCGCCGAGATGTTAGGTTGGGTTAGGTTAGGTTATATTACGTTATTGATGTACATAAAGGTCCCACGGAGACGTAGATGCCAACTCGCCAGGAATGTTTTCAAATATTACCGCCGAGATGTTAGGTTGGGTTAGGTTAGGTTATATTACGTTATTGATGTATATAAAGGTCCCACGGAGACGTAGATGCCAACTCGCCAGGAATGTTGTTAAATATTACCGCTGAGATGTCAGGTTGGGTTAGGTTAGGTTATATTACGTTATTGATGTACATAAAGGTCCCACGGAGACATAGAGGCCAACAAGACAGAAGTGTGGTCAAATATTACCGCCGAGATGTTAGGTTGGTTAGGTTAGGTTATATTACGTTATTGATGTATATAAAGGTCCCACGGGGACGTAGACGCCCACTAGCCAGGTATGTTGTCAAATATTACCGCCGAGATGTTAGGTTGGGTTAGGTTAGGTTATATTACGTTATTGATGTATATGAAGGTCCCACGGAGACGGAGAAGCCAACTCGCCAGGTATGTTGTCAAATATTACCGCCGAGATGTTAGGTTGGGTTAGGTTAGGTTATATTACGTTATTGATGTATATAAAGGTCCCACGGAGACGGAGAAGCCAACTCGCCAGGAATGTTTTCAAATATTACCGCCGAGATGTTAGGTTGGGTTAGGTTAGGTTATATTACGTTATTGATGTATAAAAAGGTCCCACGCAGACATAGAGGCCAACAAGACAGCAATGTGGTCAAATATTACCGCCGAGATGTTAGGTTGGGTTAGGTTAGGTTATATTACGTTATTGATGTATATAAATGTCCCACGGAGACGTAGAGGCCAACAAGCCAGGAATGTTGTTAAATATTACCGCTGAGATGTCAGGTTGGGTTAGGTTAGGTTATATTACGTTATTGATGTACATAAAGGTCCCACGGAGACATAGAGGCCAACAAGACAGAAGTGTGGTCAAATATTACCGCCGAGATGTTAGGTTAGGTTAGGTTAGGTTATATTTCGTTATTGATGTATATGAAGGTCTCACGGGGACGTAGACGCCAACTAGCCAGGTATGTTGTCAAATATTACCGCCGAGATGTTAGGTTGGGTTAGGTTAGGTTATATTACGTTATTGATGTATATGAAGGTCCCACGGAGACGGAGAAGCCAACTCGCCAGGTATGTTGTCAAATATTACCGCCGAGATGTTAGGTTGGGTTAGGTTAGGTTATATTACGTTATTGATGTATATAAAGGTCCCACGGAGACGGAGAAGCCAACTCGCCAGGAATGTTTTCAAATATTACCGCCGAGATGTTAGGTTGGGTTAGGTTAGGTTATATTACGTTATTGATGTATAAAAAGGTCCCACGCAGACATAGAGGCCAACAAGACAGGAATGTGGTCAAATATTACCGCCGAGATGTTAGGTTGGGTTAGGTTAGGTTATATTACGTTATTGATGTATATAAATGTCCCACGGAGACGTAGAGGCCAACAAGCCAGGAATGTTGTCATATATTACCGCCGAGGTGTTAGGTTGGGTTAGGTTAGGTTATATTGCGTTATTGATGTATATAAAGATTCCACGGAGACGTAGAGGCCAACTCGCCAGGAGTGTTTTCAAATATTACCGCCGAGATGTTAGGTTGGGTTAGGTTAGGTTATATCACGTTATTGATGTATATAAAGATCCCACGGAGACGTAGAGGCCAACTCGCCATGTATGTTGTCAAATATTACCGCCCAGATGTTAGGATGGGTTAGGTTAGGTTATATTACGTTATTGATGTATAAAAAGGTCCCACGCAGACGTAGAGGCCAACTCGCCAGGAATGTGGTCATATATTACCGCCGAGATGTTAGGTTGGGTTAGGTTAGGTTATATTACGTCATTCATGTATATAAAGGTCCACGGAGACGTAGATGCCAACTCGCCAGGAATGTTTTCAAATATTACCGCCGAGATGTTAGGTTGGGTTAGGTCAGGTCATATTACGTTATTGATGTATATGAAGGTCAAACGGAGACGTAGAGGCCAACTCGCCAGGAATGTTGTCAAATATTACCGCCGAGATGTTAGGTTGGGTTAGGTTAGGTTATATTACGTTATTGATGTATATAAAGGTCCACGGAGACGTAGATGCCAACTCGCCAGGAATGTTTTCAAATATTACCGCCGAGATGTTAGGTTGGGTTAGGTTAGGTTATATTACGTTATTGACGTATATAAAGGTCCCACGGAGACGTAGAGGCCAACTCGCCAGGAATGTTGTCAAATATTACCGCCGAGATGTTAGGTTGGGTTAGGTTAGGTTATATTACGTTATTGATGTACATAAAGGTCCCACGGAGACGTAGATGCCAACTCGCCAGGAATGTTTTCAAATATTACCGCCGAGATGTTAGGTTGGGTTAGGTTAGGTTATATTACGTTATTGATGTATATAAAGGTCCCACGGAGACGTAGATGCCAACTCGCCAGGAATGTTGTTAAATATTACCGCTGAGATGTCAGGTTGGGTTAGGTTAGGTTATATTACGTTATTGATGTACATAAAGGTCCCACGGAGACATAGAGGCCAACAAGACAGAAGTGTGGTCAAATATTACCGCCGAGATGTTAGGTTGGTTAGGTTAGGTTATATTACGTTATTGATGTATATAAAGGTCCCACGGGGACGTAGACGCCCACTAGCCAGGTATGTTGTCAAATATTACCGCCGAGATGTTAGGTTGGGTTAGGTTAGGTTATATTACGTTATTGATGTATATGAAGGTCCCACGGAGACGGAGAAGCCAACTCGCCAGGTATGTTGTCAAATATTACCGCCGAGATGTTAGGTTGGGTTAGGTTAGGTTATATTACGTTATTGATGTATATAAAGGTCCCACGGAGACGGAGAAGCCAACTCGCCAGGAATGTTTTCAAATATTACCGCCGAGATGTTAGGTTGGGTTAGGTTAGGTTATATTACGTTATTGATGTATAAAAAGGTCCCACGCAGACATAGAGGCCAACAAGACAGCAATGTGGTCAAATATTACCGCCGAGATGTTAGGTTGGGTTAGGTTAGGTTATATTACGTTATTGATGTATATAAATGTCCCACGGAGACGTAGAGGCCAACAAGCCAGGAATGTTGTTAAATATTACCGCTGAGATGTCAGGTTGGGTTAGGTTAGGTTATATTACGTTATTGATGTACATAAAGGTCCCACGGAGACATAGAGGCCAACAAGACAGAAGTGTGGTCAAATATTACCGCCGAGATGTTAGGTTAGGTTAGGTTAGGTTATATTTCGTTATTGATGTATATGAAGGTCCCACGGGGACGTAGACGCCAACTAGCCAGGTATGTTGTCAAATATTACCGCCGAGATGTTAGGTTGGGTTAGGTTAGGTTATATTACGTTATTGATGTATATAAATGTCCACGGAGACGTAGATGCCAACTCGCCAGGAATGTTTTCAAATATTACCGCCGAGATGTTAGGTTGGGTTAGGTTAGGTTATATTACGTTATTGACGTATATAAAGGTCCCACGGAGACGTAGAGGCCAACTCGCCAGGAATGTTGTCAAATATTACCGCCGAGATGTTAGGTTGGGTTAGGTTAGGTTATATTACGTTATTGATGTACATAAAGGTCCCACGGAGACGTAGATGCCAACTCGCCAGGAATGTTTTCAAATATTACCGCCGAGATGTTAGGTTGGGTTAGGTTAGGTTATATTACGTTATTGATGTATATAAAGGTCCCACGGAGACGTAGATGCCAACTCGCCAGGAATGTTGTTAAATATTACCGCTGAGATGTCAGGTTGGGTTAGGTTAGGTTATATTACGTTATTGATGTACATAAAGGTCCCACGGAGACATAGAGGCCAACAAGACAGAAGTGTGGTCAAATATTACCGCCGAGATGTTAGGTTGGTTAGGTTAGGTTATATTACGTTATTGATGTATTTAAAGGTCCCACGGGGACGTAGACGCCCACTAGCCAGGTATGTTGTCAAATATTACCGCCGAGATGTTAGGTTGGGTTAGGTTAGGTTATATTACGTTATTGATGTATATGAAGGTCCCACGGAGACGGAGAAGCCAACTCGCCAGGTATGTTGTCAAATATTACCGCCGAGATGTTAGGTTGGGTTAGGTTAGGTTATATTACGTTATTGATGTATATAAAGGTCCCACGGAGACGTAGATGCCAACTCGCCAGGAATGTTGTTAAATATTACCGCTGAGATGTCAGGTTGGGTTAGGTTAGGTTATATTACGTTATTGATGTACATAAAGGTCCCACGGAGACATAGAGGCCAACAAGACAGAAGTGTGGTCAAATATTACCGCCGAGATGTTAGGTTGGTTAGGTTAGGTTATATTACGTTATTGATGTATATAAAGGTCCCACGGGGACGTAGACGCCCACTAGCCAGGTATGTTGTCAAATATTACCGCCGAGATGTTAGGTTGGGTTAGGTTAGGTTATATTACGTTATTGATGTATATGAAGGTCCCACGGAGACGGAGAAGCCAACTCGCCAGGTATGTTGTCAAATATTACCGCCGAGATGTTAGGTTGGGTCAGGTTAGGTTATATTACGTTATTGATGTATATAAAGGTCCACGGAGACGTAGATGCCAACTCGCCAGGAATGTTTTCAAATATTACCGCCGAGATGTTAGGTTGGGTTAGGTTAGGTTATATTACGTTATTGACGTATATAAAGGTCCCACGGAGACGTAGAGGCCAACTCGCCAGGAATGTTGTCAAATATTACCGCCGAGATGTTAGGTTGGGTTAGGTTAGGTTATATTACGTTATTGATGTACATAAAGGTCCCACGGAGACGTAGATGCCAACTCGCCAGGAATGTTTTCAAATATTACCGCCGAGATGTTAGGTTGGGTTAGGTTAGGTTATATTACGTTATTGATGTATATAAAGGTCCCACGGAGACGTAGATGCCAACTCGCCAGGAATGTTGTTAAATATTACCGCTGAGATGTCAGGTTGGGTTAGGTTAGGTTATATTACGTTATTGATGTACATAAAGGTCCCACGGAGACATAGAGGCCAACAAGACAGAAGTGTGGTCAAATATTACCGCCGAGATGTTAGGTTGGTTAGGTTAGGTTATATTACGTTATTGATGTATATAAAGGTCCCACGGGGACGTAGACGCCCACTAGCCAGGTATGTTGTCAAATATTACCGCCGAGATGTTAGGTTGGGTTAGGTTAGGTTATATTACGTTATTGATGTATATGAAGGTCCCACGGAGACGGAGAAGCCAACTCGCCAGGTATGTTGTCAAATATTACCGCCGAGATGTTAGGTTGGGTTAGGTTAGGTTATATTACGTTATTGATGTATATAAAGGTCCCACGGAGACGGAGAAGCCAACTCGCCAGGAATGTTTTCAAATATTACCGCCGAGATGTTAGGTTGGGTTAGGTTAGGTTATATTACGTTATTGATGTATAAAAAGGTCCCACGCAGACATAGAGGCCAACAAGACAGCAATGTGGTCAAATATTACCGCCGAGATGTTAGGTTGGGTTAGGTTAGGTTATATTACGTTATTGATGTATATAAATGTCCCACGGAGACGTAGAGGCCAACAAGCCAGGAATGTTGTTAAATATTACCGCTGAGATGTCAGGTTGGGTTAGGTTAGGTTATATTACGTTATTGATGTACATAAAGGTCCCACGGAGACATAGAGGCCAACAAGACAGAAGTGTGGTCAAATATTACCGCCGAGATGTTAGGTTAGGTTAGGTTAGGTTATATTTCGTTATTGATGTATATGAAGGTCCCACGGGGACGTAGACGCCAACTAGCCAGGTATGTTGTCAAATATTACCGCCGAGATGTTAGGTTGGGTTAGGTTAGGTTATATTACGTTATTGATGTATATGAAGGTCCCACGGAGACGGAGAAGCCAACTCGCCAGGTATGTTGTCAAATATTACCGCCGAGATGTTAGGTTGGGTTAGGTTAGGTTATATTACGTTATTGATGTATATAAAGGTCCCACGGAGACGGAGAAGCCAACTCGCCAGGAATGTTTTCAAATATTACCGCCGAGATGTTAGGTTGGGTTAGGTTAGGTTATATTACGTTATTGATGTATAAAAAGGTCCCACGCAGACATAGAGGCCAACAAGACAGGAATGTGGTCAAATATTACCGCCGAGATGTTAGGTTGGGTTAGGTTAGGTTATATTACGTTATTGATGTATATAAATGTCCCACGGAGACGTAGAGGCCAACAAGCCAGGATTGTTGTCATATATTACCGCCGAGGTGTTAGGTTGGGTTAGGTTAGGTTATATTGCGTTATTGATGTATATAAAGATTCCACGGAGACGTAGAGGCCAACTCGCCAGGAGTGTTTTCAAATATTACCGCCGAGATGTTAGGTTGGGTTAGGTTAGGTTATATCACGTTATTGATGTATATAAAGATCCCACGGAGACGTAGAGGCCAACTCGCCATGTATGTTGTCAAATATTACCGCCCAGATGTTAGGATGGGTTAGGTTAGGTTATATTACGTTATTGATGTATAAAAAGGTCCCACGCAGACGTAGAGGCCAACTCGCCAGGAATGTGGTCATATATTACCGCCGAGATGTTAGGTTGGGTTAGGTTAGGTTATATTACGTCATTCATGTATATAAAGGTCCACGGAGACCTAGATGCCAACTCGCCAGGAATGTTTTCAAATATTACCGCCGAGATGTTAGGTTGGGTTAGGTTAGGTCATATTACGTTATTGATGTATATGAAGGTCAAACGGAGACGTAGAGGCCAACTCGCCAGGAATGTTGTCAAATATTACCGCCGAGATGTTAGGTTGGGTTAGGTTAGGTTATATTACGTTATTGATGTATATAAAGGTCCACGGAGACGTAGATGCCAACTCGCCAGGAATGTTTTCAAATATTACCGCCGAGATGTTAGGTTGGGTTAGGTTAGGTTATATTACGTTATTGACGTATATAAAGGTCCCACGGAGACGTAGAGGCCAACTCGCCAGGAATGTTGTCAAATATTACCGCCGAGATGTTAGGTTGGGTTAGGTTAGGTTATATTACGTTATTGATGTACATAAAGGTCCCACGGAGACGTAGATGCCAACTCGCCAGGAATGTTTTCAAATATTACCGCCGAGATGTTAGGTTGGGTTAGGTTAGGTTATATTACGTTATTGATGTATATAAAGGTCCCACGGAGACGTAGATGCCAACTCGCCAGGAATGTTGTTAAATATTACCGCTGAGATGTCAGGTTGGGTTAGGTTAGGTTATATTACGTTATTGATGTACATAAAGGTCCCACGGAGACATAGAGGCCAACAAGACAGAAGTGTGGTCAAATATTACCGCCGAGATGTTAGGTTGGTTAGGTTAGGTTATATTAGGTTATTGATGTATATAAAGGTCCCACGGAGACGGAGAAGCCAACTCGCCAGGAATGTTGTCAAATATTGCCGCCGAAATGTTAGGTTGGGTTAGGTTAGGTTATATTACGTTATTGATGTGTATAACGGTCCCACGGAGACGTAGAGAATAACAAGACAGGAATGTGGTCAAATATTACCGCCGAGATGTTAGGTTGGGTTAGGTTAGGTTATATTACGTTATTGATGTATATAAATGTCCCACGGAGACGTAGAGGCCAACAAGCCAGGAATGTTGTCATATACTACCGCCGAGGTGTTAGGTTGGGTTAGGTTAGGTTATATTACGTTATTGATGTATATAAAGATTCCACGGAGACGTAGAGGCCAACTCGCCAGGAGTGTTTTCAAATATTACCGCCGAGATGTTAGGTTGGGTTAGGTTAGGTTATATTACGTTATTGATGTATATAAAGGTCCCACGGAGACGTAGAGTTCAACTCGCCAGGAATGTTGTGAAATATTAGCGCCGAGATGATAGGATGGGTTAGGTTACGTTATATTACGTTATTGATGTATATGAAGGTCAACCGGAGACGTAGAGGCCAACAAGCCAGGAATGTGGTCAAATATTACCGCCGAGACGTTAGGTTGGGTTAGGTTAGGTTATATTACGTTATTGATGTGTATAACGGTCCCACGGAGACGTAGAGAATAACAAGACAGGAATGTGGTCAAATATTACCGCCGAGATGTTAGGTTGGGTTAGGTTAGGTTATATTACGTTATTGATGTATATAAATGTCCCACGGAGACGTAGAGGCCAACAAGCCAGGAATGTTGTCATATATTACCGCCGAGGTGTTAGGTTGGGTTAGGTTAGGTTATATTACGTTATTGATGTATATAAAGATTCCACGGAGACGTAGAGGCCAACTCGCCAGGAGTGTTTTCAAATATTACCGCCGAGATGTTAGGTTGGGTTAGGTTAGGTTATATTACGTTATTGATGTATATAAAGGTCCCACGGAGACGGAGAAGCCAACTCGCCAGGAATGTTTTCAAATATTACCGCCGAGATGTTAGGTTGGGTTAGGTTAGGTTATATTACGTTATTGACGTATATAAAGGTCCCACGGAGACGTAGAGGCCAACTCGCCAGGAATGTTGTCAACTATTACCGCCGAGATGTTAGGTTGGGTTAGGTTAGGTTATATTACGTTATTGATGTACATAAAGGTCCCACGGAGACGGAGAAGCCAACTCGCCAGGAATGTTTTCAAATATTACCGCCGAGATGTTAGGTTGGGTTAGGTTAGGTTATATTACGTTATCGATGTATAAAAAGGTCCCACGCAGACATAGAGGCCAACAAGACAGGAATGTGGTCATATATTACCGCCGAGATGTTAGGTTGGGTTAGGTTAGGTTATATTACGTTATTGATGTATATAAAGGTCCACGGAGACGTAGATGCCAACTCGCCAGGAATGTTGTCAAATATTACCGCCGAGATGTTAGGTTGGGTTATGTTAGGTTATATTACGTTATTGACGTATATAAAGGTCCCACGGAGACGTAGAGGCCAACGCGCCAGGAATGTTGCCAAATATTACCGCCGAGATGTTAGGTTGGGTTAGGTTAGGTTATATTACGTTATTGATGTATATAAAGGTCCCACGGAGACGGAGAAGCCAACTCGCCAGGAATGTTGTCAAATATTGCCGCCGAAATGTTAGGTTGGGTTAGGTTAGGTTATATTACGTTATTGATGTGTATAACGGTCCCACGGAGACGTAGAGAATAACAAGACAGGAATGTGGTCAAATATTACCGCCGAGATGTTAGGTTGGGTTAGGTTAGGTTATATTACGGTATTGATGTATATAAATGTCCCACGGAGACGTAGAGGCCAACAAGCCAGGAATGTTGTCATATATTACCGTCGAGGTGTTAGGTTGGGTTAGGTTAGGTTATATTACGTTATTGATGTATATAAAGGTCCCACGGAGACGTAGAGGCCAACTCGCCAGGAATGTTGTCAACTATTACCGCCGAGATGTTAGGTTGGGTTAGGTTAGGTTATATTACGTTATTGATGTACATAAAGGTCTCACGGAGACGGAGAAGCCAACTCGCCAGGAATGTTTTCAAATATTACCGCCGAGATGTTAGGTTGGGTTAGGTTAGGTTATATTACGTTATCGATGTATAAAAAGGTCCCACGCAGACATAGAGGCCAACAAGACAGGAATGTGGTCATATATTACCGCCGAGATGTTAGGTTGGGTTAGGTTAGGTTATATTACGTTATTGATGTATATAAAGGTCCACGGAGACGTAGATGCCAACACGCCAGGAATGTTGTCAAATATTACCGCCGAGATGTTAGGTTGGGTTATGTTAGGTTATATTACGTTATTGACGTATATAAAGGTCCCACGGAGACGTAGAGGCCAACGCGCCAGGAATGTTGCCAAATATTACCGCCGAGATGTTAGGTTGGGTTAGGTTAGGTTATATTACGTTATTGATGTATATAAAGGTCCCACGGAGACGGAGAAGCCAACTCGCCAGGAATGTTGTCAAATATTGCCGCCGAAATGTTAGGTTGGGTTAGGTTAGGTTATATTACGTTATTGATGTGTATAACGGTCCCACGGAGACGTAGAGAATAACAAGACAGGAATGTGGTCAAATATTACCGCCGAGATGTTAGGTTGGGTTAGGTTAGGTTATATTACGGTATTGATGTATATAAATGTCCCACGGAGACGTAGAGGCCAACAAGCCAGGAATGTTGTCATATATTACCGTCGAGGTGTTAGGTTGGGTTAGGTTAGGTTATATTACGTTATTGATGTATATAAAGGTCCCACGGAGACGTAGATGCCAACTCGCCAGGAATGTTTTCAAATATTACCGCCGAGATGTTAGGTTGGGTTAGGTTAGGTTATATTACGTTATTGATGTATATAAAGGTCCCACGGAGACGTAGATGCCAACTCGCCAGGAATGTTGTTAAATATTACCGCTGAGATGTCAGGTTGGGTTAGGTTAGGTTATATTACGTTGTTGATGTACATAAAGGTCCCACGGAGACATAGAGGCCAACAAGACAGAAGTGTGGTCAAATATTACCGCCGAGATGTTAGGTTAGGTTAGGTTAGGTTATATTTCGTTATTGATGTATATGAAGGTTCCACGGGGACGTAGACGCCAACTAGCCAGGTATGTTGTCAAATATTACCGCCGAGATGTTAGGTTGGGTTAGGTTAGGTTATATTACGTTATTGATGTATATGAAGGTCCCACGGAGACGTAGAGAATAACAAGACAGGAATGTGGTCAAATATTACCGCCGAGATGTTAGGTTGGGTTAGGTTAGGTTATATTACGTTATTGATGTATATAAAGGTCCACGGAGACGTAGATGCCAACTCGCCAGGAATGTTGTCAAATATTACCGCCGAGATGTTAGGTTGGGTTATGTTAGGTTATATTGCGTTATTGATGTATATAAAGATTCCACGGAGACGTAGAGGCCAACTCGCCAGGAGTGTTTTCAAATATTATCGCCGAGATGTTAGGTTGGGTTAGGTTAGGTTATATCACGTTATTGATGTATATAAAGATCCCACGGAGACGTAGAGGCCAACTCGCCAGGAATGTGGTCATATATTACCGCCGAGATGTTAGGTTGGGTTAGGTTAGGTTATATTACGTTATTCATGTATATAAAGGTCCACGGAGACGTAGATGCCAACTCGCCAGGAATGTTGTCAAATATTACCGCCGAGATGTTAGGTTGGGTTATGTTAGGTTATATTACGTTATTGACGTATATAAAGGTCCCACGGAGACGTAGAGGCCAACGCGCCAGGAATGTTGCCAAATATTACCGCCGAGATGTTAGGTTGGGTTAGGTTAGGTTATATTACGTTATTGATGTATATAAAGGTCCCACGGAGACGGAGAAGCCAACTCGCCAGGAATGTTGTCAAATATTGCCGCCGAAATGTTAGGTTGGGTTAGGTTAGGTTATATTACGTTATTGATGTGTATAACGGTCCCACGGAGACGTAGAGAATAACAAGACAGGAATGTGGTCAAATATTACCGCCGAGATGTTAGGTTGGGTTAGGTTAGGTTATATTACGTTATTGATGTATATAAATGTCCCACGGAGACGTAGAGGCCAACAAGCCAGGAATGTTGTCATATATTACCGTCGAGGTGTTAGGTTGGGTTAGGTTAGGTTATATTACGTTATTGATGTATATAAAGGTCCCACGGAGACGTAGATGCCAACTCGCCAGGAATGTTTTCAAATATTACCGCCGAGATGTTAGGTTGGGTTAGGTTAGGTTATATTACGTTATTGATGTATAAAAAGGTCCCACGCAGACATAGAGGCCAACAAGACAGGAATGTGGTCAAATATTACCGCCGAGATGTTAGGTTGGGTTAGGTTAGGTTATATTACGTTATTGATGTATATAAAGGTCCCACGGAGACGTAGATGCCAACTCGCCAGGAATGTTTTCAAATATTACCGCCGAGATGTTAGGTTGGGTTAGGTTAGGTTATATTACGTTATTGATGTATATAAAGGTCCCACGGAGACGTAGATGCCAACTCGCCAGGAATGTTGTTAAATATTACCGCTGAGATGTCAGGTTGGGTTAGGTTAGGTTATATTACGTTATTGATGTACATAAAGGTCCCACGGAGACATAGAGGCCAACAAGACAGAAGTGTGGTCAAATATTACCGCCGAGATGTTAGGTTGGTTAGGTTAGGTTATATTACGTTATTGATGTATATAAAGGTCCCACGGAGACGGAGAAGCCAACTCGCCAGGAATGTTGTCAAATATTGCCGCCGAAATGTTAGGTTGGGTTAGGTTAGGTTATATTACGTTATTGATGTGTATAACGGTCCCACGGAGACGTAGAGAATAACAAGACAGGAATGTGGTCAAATATTACCGCCGAGATGTTAGGTTGGGTTAGGTTAGGTTATATTACGTTATTGATGTATATAAATGTCCCACGGAGACGTAGAGGCCAACAAGCCAGGAATGTTGTCATATATTACCGCCGAGGTGTTAGGTTGGGTTAGGTTAGGTTATATTACGTTATTGATGTATATAAAGATTCCACGGAGACGTAGAGGCCAACTCGCCAGGAGTGTTTTCAAATATTACCGCCGAGATGTTAGGTTGGGTTAGGTTAGGTTATATTACGTTATTGATGTATATAAAGGTCCCACGGAGACGGAGAAGCCAACTCGCCAGGAATGTTTTCAAATATTACCGCCGAGATGTTAGGTTGGGTTAGGTTAGGTTATATTACGTTATTGATGTATAAAAAGGTCCCACGCAGACATAGAGGCCAACAAGACAGGAATGTGGTCAAATATTACCGCCGAGATGTTAGGTTGGGTTAGGTTAGGTTATATTACGTTATTGATGTATATAAATGTCCCACGGAGACGTAGAGGCCAACAAGCCAGGAATGTTGTCATATATTACCGCCGAGGTGTTAGGTTGGGTTAGGTTAGGTTATATTGCGTTATTGATGTATATAAAGATTCCACGGAGACGTAGAGGCCAACTCGCCAGGAGTGTTTTCAAATATTATCGCCGAGATGTTAGGTTGGGTTAGGTTAGGTTATATCACGTTATTGATGTATATAAAGATCCCACGGAGACGTAGAGGCCAACTCGCCATGTATGTTGTCAAATATTACCGCCGAGATGTTAGGATGGGTTAGGTTAGGTTATATTACGTTATTGATGTATAAAAAGGTCCCACGCAGACGTAGAGGCCAACTCGCCAGGAATGTGGTCATATATTACCGCCGAGATGTTAGGTTGGGTTAGGTTAGGTTATATTACGTTATTCATGTATATAAAGGTCCACGGAGACGTAGATGCCAATTCGCCAGGAACGTTTTCAAATATTACCGCCGAGATGTTAGGTTGGGTTAGGTTAGGTCATATTACGTTATTGATGTATATGAAGGTCAAACGGAGACGTAGATGCCAACTCGCCAGGAATGTTGTTAAATATTACCGCTGAGATGTCAGGTTGGGTTAGGTTAGGTTATATTACGTTATTGATGTACATAAAGGTCCCACGGAGACATAGAGGCCAACAAGACAGAAGTGTGGTCAAATATTACCGCCGAGATGTTAGGTTAGGTTAGGTTAGGTTATATTTCGTTATTGATGTATATGAAGGTCCCACGGGGACGTAGACGCCAACTAGCCAGGTATGTTGTCAAATATTACCGCCGAGATGTTAGGTTGGGTTAGGTTAGGTTATATTACGTTATTGATGTATATGAAGGTCCCACGGAGACGGAGAAGCCAACTCGCCAGGTATGTTGTCAAATACTACCGCCGAGATGTTAGGTTGGGTTAGGTTAGGTTATATTACGTTATTGATGTATATAAAGGTCCCACGGAGACGGAGAAGCCAACTCGCCAGGAATGTTTTCAAATATTACCGCCGAGATGTTAGGTTGGGTTAGGTAAGGTTATATTACGTTATTGATGTGTATAACGGTCCCACGGAGACGTAGAGAATAACAAGAAAGGAATGTGGTCAAATATTACCGCCGAGATGTTAGGTTGGGTTAGGTTAGGTTATATTACGTTATTGATGTATATAAAGGTCCCACGGAGACGTAGATGCCAACTCGCCAGGAATGTTTTCAAATATTACCGCCGAGATGTTAGGTTGGGTTAGGTTAGGTTATATTACGTTATTGATGTATATAAAGGTCCCACGGAGACGTAGATGCCAACTCGCCAGGAATGTTGTTAAACATTACCGCTGAGATGTCAGGTTGGGTTAGGTTAGGTTATATTACGTTATTGATGTACATAAAGGTCCCACGGAGACATAGAGGCCAACAAGACAGAAGTATGGTCAAATATTACCGCCGAGATGTTAGGTTAGGTTAGGTTAGGTTATATTTCGTTATTGATGTATATGAAGGTCCCACGGGGACGTAGACACCCACTAGCCAGGTATGTTGTCAAATATTACCGCCGAGATGTTAGGTTGGGTTAGGTTAGGTTATATTACGTTATTGATGTATATGAAGGTCCCACGGAGACGGAGAAGCCAACTCGCCAGGTATGTTGTCAAATATTACCGCCGAGGTGTTAGGTTGGGTTAGGTTAGGTTATATTACGTTATTGATGTACATAAAGGTCCCACGGAGACGTAGAGGCCAACAAGCCAGGAATGTTGTCATATATTACCGCCGAGGTGTTAGGTTGAGTTAGGTTAGGTTATATTACGTTATTGATGTATATAAAGATTCCACGGAGACGTAGAGGCCAACTCGCCAGGAATGTTGTCAAATATTACCGCCGAGATGTTAGGTTGGGTTAAGGTTAGGTTATATTACGTTATTGATGTATATAAAGGTCCCACGGAGACGTAGAGTTCAACTCGCCAGGAATGTTGTGAAATATTAGCGCCGAGATGATAGGATGGGTTAGGTTACGTTATATTACGTTATTGATGTATATGAAGGTCAACCGGAGACGTAGAGGCCAACAAGCCAGGAATGTGGTCAGATATTACCGCCGAGACGTTAGGTTGGGTTAGGTTGGGTTATATTACGTTATTGATGTGTATAACGGTCCCACGGAGACGTAAAGAATAACAAGACAGGAATGTGGTCAAATATTACCGCCGAGATGTTAGGTTGGGTTAGGTTAGGTTATATTACGTTATTGATGTATATAAATGTCCCACGGAGACGTAGATGCCAACTCGCCAGGAGTGTTTTCAAATAATACCGCCGAGATGTTAGGTTGGGTTAGGTTAGGTTATATTACGTTATTGATGTATATGAAGGTCCCACGGAGACGTAGAGTTCAACTCGCCAGGAATGTTGTCAAATATTAGTGCCGAGATGATAGGATGGGTTAGGTTAAGTTATATGACGTTATTGATGTATATAAAGGTCCCACGGAGACGTAGATGCCAACTCGCCAGGAATGTTTTCAAATATTACCGCCGAGATGTTAGGTTGCGTTAGGTTAGGTTATATTACGTTATTGATGTATATAAAGGTCCCACGGAGATGGAGAAGCCAACTCGCCAGGAATGTTGTTAAATATTACCGCTGAGATGTTAGGTTGGGTTAGGTTAGGTTATATTACGTTATTGATGTATATAAAGATCCCACGGAGACGTAGAGGCCAACTCGCCAGGTATGTTGTCAAATATTACCGCCGAGATGTTAGGATGGGTTAGGTTAGGTTATATTACGTTATTGATGTATATGAAGGTCAACCGGAGACGTAGAGGCCAACAAGCCAGGAATGTGGTCAGATATTACCGCCGAGACGTTAGGTTGGGTTAGGTTGGGTTATATTACGTTATTGATGTGTATAACGGTCCCACGGAGACGTAAAGAATAACAAGACAGGAATGTGGTCAAATATTACCGCCGAGATGTTAGGTTGGGTTAGGTTAGGTTATATTACGTTATTGATGTATATAAATGTCCCACGGAGACGTAGATGCCAACTCGCCAGGAGTGTTTTCAAATATTACCGCCGAGATGTTAGGATGGGTTAGGTTAGGTTATATTACGTTATTGATGTATAAAAAGGTCCCACGCAGACATAGAGGCCAACAAGACAGGAATGTGGTCATATATTACCGCCGAGATGTTAGGTTGGGTTAGGTTAGGTTATATTACGTTATTGATGTATATAAAGGTCCACGTAGACGTAGATGCCAACTCGCCAGGAATGTTTTCAAATATTACCGCCGAGATGTTAGGTTGGGTTAGGTTAGGTTATATTACGTTATTGACGTATATAAAGGTCCCACGGAGACGTAGAGGCCAACTCGCCAGGTATGTTGTCAAATACTACCGCCGAGATGTTAGGTTGGGTTAGGTTAGGTTATATTACGTTATTGATGTATATAAAGGACCCACGGAGACGGAGAAGCCAACTCGCCAGGAATGTTTTCAAATATTACCGCCGAGATGTTAGGTTGGGTTAGGTTAGGTTATATTACGTTATTGATGTATAAAAAGGTCCCACGCAGACATAGAGGCCAACAAGACAGGAATGTGGTCAAATATTACCGCCGAGATGTTAGGTTGGGTTAGGTTAGGTTATATTACGTTATTGATGTATATAAAGGTCCCACGGAGACGTAGATGCCAACTCGCCAGGAATGTTTTCAAATATTACCGCCGAGATGTTAGGTTGGGTTAGGTTAGGTTATATTACGTTATTGATGTATATAAAGGTCCCACGGAGACGTAGATGCCAACTCGCCAGGAATGTTGTTAAACATTACCGCTGAGATGTCAGGTTGGGTTAGGTTAGGTTATATTACGTTATTGATGTACATAAAGGTCCCACGGAGACATAGAGGCCAACAAGACAGAAGTGTGGTCAAATATTACCGCCGAGATGTTAGGTTAGGTTAGGTTAGGTTATATTTCGTTATTGATGTATATGAAGGTCCCACGGGGACGTAGACACCCACTAGCCAGGTATGTTGTCAAATATTACCGCCGAGATGTTAGGTTGGGTTAGGTTAGGTTATATTACGTTATTGATGTATATGAAGGTCCCACGGAGACGGAGAAGCCAACTCGCCAGGTATGTTGTCAAATATTACCGCCGAGGTGTTAGGTTGGGTTAGGTTAGGTTATATTACGTTATTGATGTACATAAAGGTCCCACGGAGACGTAGAGGCCAACAAGCCAGGAATGTTGTCATATATTACCGCCGAGGTGTTAGGTTGGGTTAGGTTAGGTTATATTACGTTATTGATGTATATAAAGATTCCACGGAGACGTAGAGGCCAACTCGCCAGGAATGTTGTCAAATATTACCGCCGAGATGTTAGGTTGGGTTAAGGTTAGGTTATATTACGTTATTGATGTATATAAAGGTCCCACGGAGACGTAGAGTTCAACTCGCCAGGAATGTTGTGAAATATTAGCGCCGAGATGATAGGATGGGTTAGGTTACGTTATATTACGTTATTGATGTATATGAAGGTCAACCGGAGACGTAGAGGCCAACAAGCCAGGAATGTGGTCAGATATTACCGCCGAGACGTTAGGTTGGGTTAGGTTGGGTTATATTACGTTATTGATGTGTATAACGGTCCCACGGAGACGTAAAGAATAACAAGACAGGAATGTGGTCAAATATTACCGCCGAGATGTTAGGTTGGGTTAGGTTAGGTTATATTACGTTATTGATGTATATAAATGTCCCACGGAGACGTAGATGCCAACTCGCCAGGAGTGTTTTCAAATATTACCGCCGAGATGTTAGGTTGGGTTAGGTTAGGTTATATTACGTTATTGATGTATATGAAGGTCCCACGGAGACGTAGAGTTCAACTCGCCAGGAATGTTGTCAAATATTAGTGCCGAGATGATAGGATGGGTTAGGTTAAGTTATATGACGTTATTGATGTATATAAAGGTCCCACGGAGACGTAGATGCCAACTCGCCAGGAATGTTTTCAAATATTACCGCCGAGATGTTAGGTTGCGTTAGGTTAGGTTATATTACGTTATTGATGTATATAAAGGTCCCACGGAGATGGAGAAGCCAACTCGCCAGGAATGTTGTTAAATATTACCGCTGAGATGTTAGGTTGGGTTAGGTTAGGTTATATTACGTTATTGATGTATATAAAGATCCCACGGAGACGTAGAGGCCAACTCGCCAGGTATGTTGTCAAATATTACCGCCGAGATGTTAGGATGGGTTAGGTTAGGTTATATTACGTTATTGATGTATAAAAAGGTCCCACGCAGACATAGAGGCCAACAAGACAGGAATGTGGTCATATATTACCGCCGAGATGTTAGGTTGGGTTAGGTTAGGTTATATTACGTTATTGATGTATATAAAGGTCCACGTAGACGTAGATGCCAACTCGCCAGGAATGTTTTCAAATATTACCGCCGAGATGTTAGGTTGGGTTAGGTTAGGTTATATTACGTTATTGACGTATATAAAGGTCCCACGGAGACGTAGAGGCCAACTCGCCAGGAATGTTGTCAAATATTACCGCCGAGATGTTAGGTTGGGTTAAGGTTAGGTTATATTACGTTATTGATGTATATAAAGATCCCACGGAGACGTAGAGGCCAACTCGCCATGTATGTTGTCAAATATTACCGCCGAGATGTTAGGTTGGGTTAGGTTAGGTTATATTACGTTATTGACGTATATAAAGGTCCCACGGAGACGGAGAAGCCAACTCGACAGGAATGTTTTCAAATATTACCGCCGAGATGTTAGGTTGGGTTAGGTTAGGTTATATTACGTTATTGATGTATAAAAAGGTCCCACGCAGACATAGAGGCCAACAAGACAGGAATGTGGTCATATATTACCGCCGAGATGTTAGGTTGGGTTAGGTTAGGTTATATTACGTTATTGACGTATATAAAGATTCCACGGAGACGTAGAGGCCAACTCGCCAGGAGTGTTTTCAAATATTACCGCCGAGATGTTAGGTTGGGTTAGGTTAGGTTATATTACGTTATTGATGTATATAAAGGTCCCACGGAGACGTAGAGTTCAACTCGCCAGGAATGTTGTGAAATATTAGCGCCGAGATGATAGGATGGGTTAGGTTACGTTATATTACGTTATTGATGTATATGAAGGTCAACCGGAGACGTAGAGGCCAACAAGCCAGGAATGTGGTCAAATATTACCGCCGAGACGTTAGGTTGGGTTAGGTTAGGTTATATTACGTTATTGATGTGTATAACGGTCCCACGGAGACGTAAAGAATAACAAGACAGGAATGTGGTCAAATATTACCGCCGAGATGTTAGGTTGGGTTAGGTTAGGTTATATTACGTTATTGATGTATATAAATGTCCCACGGAGACGTAGATGCCAACTCGCCAGGAATGTTTTCAAATATTACCGCCGAGATGTTAGGTTGGGTTAGGTTAGGTTATATTACGTTATTGATGTGTATAACGGTCCCACGGAGACGTAGAGAATAACAAGAAAGGAATGTGGTCAAATATTACCGCCGAGATGTTAGGTTGGGTTAGGTTAGGTTATATTACGTTATTGATGTATATAAATGTCCGACGGAGACGTAGAGGCCAACTCGCCAGGAGTGTTTTCAAATATTACCGCCGAGATGTTAGGTTGGGTTAGGTTACGTTATATTACGTTATTGATGTATATGAAGGTCAAACGGAGACGTAGAGGCCAACAAGCCAGGAATGTGGTCAAATATTACCGCCGAGACGTTAGGTTGGGTTAGGTTAGGTTATATTACGTTATTGATGTGTATAACGGTCCCACGGAGACGTAGAGAATAACAAGACAGGAATGTGGTCAAATATTACCGCCGAGATGTTAGGTTGGGTTAGGTTAGGTTATATTACGTTATTGATGTATATAAATGTCCCACGGAGACGTAGAGGCCAACAAGCCAGGAATGTTGTCATATATTACCGCCGAGGTGTTAGGTTGGGTTAGGTTAGGTTATATTACGTTATTGATGTATATAAAGATTCCACGGAGACGTAGAGGCCAACTCACCAGGAGTGTTGTCAAATATTACCGCCGAGATGTTAGGTTGGGTTAGGTTAGGTTATATTACGTTATACATGTATATAAATGTCCCACGGAGACGTAGAGGCCAACTCGCCAGGAATGTTGTCAAATATTACCGCCGAGATGTTAGGTTGGGTTAGGTTGGGTTATGTTACGTTATTGATGTATATGAAGGTCCCACGGAGACGTAGAGGCCAACTCCCCAGGAATGTTGTCAAGTATTACCGCCGAGATGTTATGTTGGGTTAGGTTAGGTTAAATTACGTGATTGATGTATATAAAGGTCCCACGGAGACGTAGATGCCAACTCGCCAGGAATGTTTTCAAATATTACCGCCGAGATGTTAGGTTGGGTTAGGTTAGGTTATATTACGTTATTGATGTATATGAAGGTCCCACGGAGACGTACAGTTCAACTCGCCAGGAATGTTGTCAAATATGAGCGCCGAGATGTTAGGTTGGGTTAGGTTAGGTTATATTGCGTTATTGATGTATATGAAGGTCAAACGGAGACGTAGAGGTCAACTCGCCAGGAATGTTGTCAAATATTACCGCCGAGATGTTAGGTTGTGTTAGGTTAGGTTATATTACGTTATTGATGTATATGAAGGTCCCACGGAGACGTAGACGCCAACTAGCCAGGTATGTTGTCAAATATTACCGCCGAGATGTTAGGTTGGGTTAGGTTGGGTTATATTACGTTATTGATGTATATGAAGGTCCCACGGAGACGTAGAGGCCAACTCGCCAGGAATGTTGTCAAATATTACCGCCGAGATGTTAGGTTGGGTTAGGTTAGGTTATATTACGTTATACATGTATATAAAGGTCCCACGGAGACGTAGATGCCAACTCGCCAGGTATGTTGTCAAATATTACCGCCGAGATGTTAGGATGGGTTAGGTTAGGTTATATTACGTTATTGATGTATAAAAAGGTCCCACGCAGACATAGAGGCCAACAAGACAGGAATGTGGTCATATATTACCGCCGAGATGTTAGGTTGGGTTAGGTTAGGTTATATTACGTTATTGATGTATACAAAGGTCCCACGCAGACACAGAGGCCAACAAGACAGGAATGTGGTCAAATATTACCGCCGAGATGTTAGGTTGGGTTATGTTAGGTTATATGACGTTATTGATGTGTATAAAGGTCCCACGGAGACGTAGATGCCAACTCGCCAGGAATGTTTTCAAATATTAGCGCCGAGATGATAGGATGGGTTAGGTTACGTTATATTACGTTATTGATGTATATGAAGGTCAAACGGAGACGTAGAGGCCAACAAGCCAGGAATGTGGTCAAATATTACCGCCGAGACGTTAGGTTGGGTCAGGTTAGGTTATATTACGTTATTGATGTGTATAACGGTCCCACGGAGACGTAGAGAATAACAAGACAGGAATGTGGTCAAATATTACCGCCGAGATGTTAGGTTGGGTTAGGTTAGGTTATATTACGTTATTGATGTATATTAAGATTCCACGGAGACGTAGAGGCCAACTCGCCAGGAGTGTTTTCAAATATTACCGCCGAGATGTTAGGTTGGGTTAGGTTAGGTTATATTACGTTATTGATGTATATGAAGGTCCCACGGAGACGTAGAGTTCAACTCGCCAGGAATGTTGTCAAATATGAGCGCCGAGATGTTAGGTTGGGTTAGGTTAGGTTATATTACGTTATTGATGTATATGAAGGTCCCACGGAGACGTAGAGTTCAACTCGCCAGGAATGTTGTCAAATATTAGCGCCGAGATGATAGGATGGGTTAGGTTAGGTTATATGACGTTATTGATGTATATAAAGGTCCCACGGAGACGTAGATGCCAACTCGCCAGGAATGTTTTCAAATACTACCGCCGAGATGTTAGGTTGCGTTAGGTTAGGTTATATTACGTTATTGATGTATATAAAGGTCCCACGGAGATGGAGAAGCCAACTAGCCAGGTATGTTGTCAAATATTACCGCCGAGATGTTAGGATGGGTTAGGTTAGGTTATATTACGTTATTGATGTATAAAAAGGTCCCACGCAGACATAGAGGCCAACAAGACAGGAATGTGGTCAAATATTACCGCCGAGATGTTAGGTTGGGTTAGGTGAGGTTATATTACGTTATTGATGTATATAAATGTCCCACGGAGACGTAGGGGCCAACTCGCCAGGTATGTTGTCAAATATTACCGCCGAGATGTTAGGATGGGTTAGGTTAGGTTATATTACGTTATTGATGTATAAAAAGGTCCCACGCAGACGTAGAGGCCAACTCGCCAGGAATGTGGTCATATATTACCGCCGAGATGTTAGGTTGGGTTAGGTTAGGTTATATTACGTTATTCATGTATATAAAGGTCCACGGAGACGTAGATGCCAACTCGCCAGGAACGTTTTCAAATATTACCGCCGAGATGTTAGGTTGGGTTAGGTTAGGTCATATTACGTTATTGATGTATATGAAGGTCAAACGGAGACGTAGAGGCCAACTCGCCAGGAATGTTGTCAAATATTACCGCCGAGATGTTAGGTTGGGTTAGGTTAGGTTATATTACGTTATTGATGTGTATAACGGTCCCACGGAGACGTAGAGAATAACAAGACAGGAATGTGGTCAAATATTACCGCCGAGATGTTAGGTTGGGTTAGGTTAGGTTATATTACGTTATTGATGTATATAAATGTCCCACGGAGACGTAGAGGCCAACAAGCCAGGAATGTTGTCATATATTACCGTCGAGGTGTTAGGTTGGGTTAGGTTAGGTTATATTACGTTATTGATGTATATAAAGGTCCCACGGAGACGTAGATGCCAACTCGCCAGGAATGTTTTCAAATATTACCGCCGAGATGTTAGGTTGGGTTAGGTTAGGTTATATTACGTTATTGATGTATATAAAGGTCCCACGGAGACGTAGAGTTCAACTCGCCAGGAATGTTGTGAAATATTAGCGCCGAGATGATAGGATGGGTTAGGTTACGTTATATTACGTTATTGATGTATATGAAGGTCAACCGGAGACGTAGAGGCCAACAAGCCAGGAATGTGGTCAAATATTACCGCCGAGACGTTAGGTTGGGTTAGGTTAGGTTATATTACGTTATTGATGTGTATAACGGTCCCACGGAGACGTAAAGAATAACAAGACAGGAATGTGGTCAAATATTACCGCCGAGATGTTAGGTTGGGTTAGGTTAGGTTATATTACGTTATTGATGTATATAAATGTCCCACGGAGACGTAGATGCCAACTCGCCAGGAATGTTTTCAAATATTACCGCCGAGATGTTAGGTTGGGTTAGGTTAGGTTATATTACGTTATTGATGTGTATAACGGTCCCACGGAGACGTAGAGAATAACAAGAAAGGAATGTGGTCAAATATTACCGCCGAGATGTTAGGTTGGGTTAGGTTAGGTTATATTACGTTATTGATGTATATAAATGTCCGACGGAGACGTAGAGGCCAACTCGCCAGGAGTGTTTTCAAATATTACCGCCGAGATGTTAGGTTGGGTTAGGTTACGTTATATTACGTTATTGATGTATATGAAGGTCAAACGGAGACGTAGAGGCCAACAAGCCAGGAATGTGGTCAAATATTACCGCCGAGACGTTAGGTTGGGTTAGGTTAGGTTATATTACGTTATTGATGTGTATAACGGTCCCACGGAGACGTAGAGAATAACAAGACAGGAATGTGGTCAAATATTACCGCCGAGATGTTAGGTTGGGTTAGGTTAGGTTATATTACGTTATTGATGTATATAAATGTCCCACGGAGACGTAGAGGCCAACAAGCCAGGAATGTTGTCATATATTACCGCCGAGGTGTTAGGTTGGGTTAGGTTAGGTTATATTACGTTATTGATGTATATAAAGATTCCACGGAGACGTAGAGGCCAACTCACCAGGAGTGTTGTCAAATATTACCGCCGAGATGTTAGGTTGGGTTAGGTTAGGTTATATTACGTTATACATGTATATAAAGGTCCCACGGAGACGTAGAGGCCAACTCGCCAGGAATGTTGTCAAATATTACCGCCGAGATGTTAGGTTGGGTTAGGTTGGGTTATATTACGTTATTGATGTATATGAAGGTCCCACGGAGACGTAGAGGCCAACTCCCCAGGAATGTTGTCAAGTATTACCGCCGAGATGTTATGTTGGGTTAGGTTAGGTTAAATTACGTGATTGATGTATATAAAGGTCCCACGGAGACGTAGATGCCAACTCGCCAGGAATGTTTTCAAATATTACCGCCGAGATGTTAGGTTGGGTTAGGTTAGGTTATATTACGTTATTGATGTATATGAAGGTCCCACGGAGACGTACTGTTCAACTCGCCAGGAATGTTGTCAAATATGAGCGCCGAGATGTTAGGTTGGGTTAGGTTAGGTTATATTGCGTTATTGATGTATATGAAGGTCAAACGGAGACGTAGAGGTCAACTCGCCAGGAATGTTGTCAAATATTACCGCCGAGATGTTAGGTTGTGTTAGGTTAGGTTATATTACGTTATTGATGTATATGAAGGTCCCACGGAGACGTAGACGCCAACTAGCCAGGTATGTTGTCAAATATTACCGCCGAGATGTTAGGTTGGGTTAGGTTGGGTTATATTACGTTATTGATGTATATGAAGGTCCCACGGAGACGTAGAGGCCAACTCGCCAGGAATGTTGTCAAATATTACCGCCGAGATGTTAGGTTGGGTTAGGTTAGGTTATATTACGTTATACATGTATATAAAGGTCCCACGGAGACGTAGATGCCAACTCGCCAGGTATGTTGTCAAATATTACCGCCGAGATGTTAGGATGGGTTAGGTTAGGTTATATTACGTTATTGATGTATAAAAAGGTCCCACGCAGACATAGAGGCCAACAAGACAGGAATGTGGTCATATATTACCGCCGAGATGTTAGGTTGGGTTAGGTTAGGTTATATTACGTTATTGATGTATACAAAGGTCCCACGCAGACACAGAGGCCAACAAGACAGGAATGTGGTCAAATATTACCGCCGAGATGTTAGGTTGGGTTATGTTAGGTTATATGACGTTATTGATGTATATAAAGGTCCCACGGAGACGTAGATGCCAACTCGCCAGGAATGTTTTCAAATATTAGCGCCGAGATGATAGGATGGGTTAGGTTACGTTATATTACGTTATTGATGTATATGAAGGTCAAACGGAGACGTAGAGGCCAACAAGCCAGGAATGTGGTCAAATATTACCGCCGAGACGTTAGGTTGGGTCAGGTTAGGTTATATTACGTTATTGATGTGTATAACGGTCCCACGGAGACGTAGAGAATAACAAGACAGGAATGTGGTCAAATATTACCGCCGAGATGTTAGGTTGGGTTAGGTTAGGTTATATTACGTTATTGATGTATATTAAGATTCCACGGAGACGTAGAGGCCAACTCGCCAGGAGTGTTTTCAAATATTACCGCCGAGATGTTAGGTTGGGTTAGGTTAGGTTATATTACGTTATTGATGTATATGAAGGTCCCACGGAGACGTAGAGTTCAACTCGCCAGGAATGTTGTCAAATATGAGCGCCGAGATGTTAGGTTGGGTTAGGTTAGGTTATATTACGTTATTGATGTATATGAAGGTCCCACGGAGACGTAGAGTTCAACTCGCCAGGAATGTTGTCAAATATTAGCGCCGAGATGATAGGATGGGTTAGGTTAGGTTATATGACGTTATTGATGTATAAAAAGGTCCCACGCAGACATAGAGGCCAACAAGACAGGAATGAGGTCAAATATTACCGCCGAGATGTTAGGTTGGGTTAGGTTAGGTTATATTACGTTATTGATGTATATAAATGTCCCACGGAGACGTAGATGCCAACTCGCCAGGAATGTTTTCAAATATTACCGCCGAGATGTTAGGTTGCGTTAGGTTAGGTTATATTACGTTATTGATGTATATAAAGGTCCCACGGAGATGGAGAAGCCAACTCGCCAGGAATGTTGTTAAATATTACCGCTGAGATGTTAGGTTGGGTTAGGTTAGGTTATATTACGTTATTGATGTATATAAAGATCCCACGGAGACGTAGGGGCCAACTCGCCAGGTATGTTGTCAAATATTACCGCCGAGATGTTAGGATGGGTTAGGTTAGGTTATATTACGTTATTGATGTATAAAAAGGTCCCACGCAGACGTAGAGGCCAACTCGCCAGGAATGTGGTCATATATTACCACCGAGATGTTAGGTTGGGTTAGGTTAGGTTATATTACGTTATTGATGTATATGAAGGTCCCACGGAGACGGAGAAGCCAACTCGCCAGGTATGTTGTCAAATATTACCGCCGAGGTGTTAGGTTGGGTTAGGTTAGGTTATATTACGTTATTGATGTACATAAAGGTCCCACGGAGACGTAGAGGCCAACAAGCCAGGAATGTTGTCATATATTACCGCCGAGGTGTTAGGTTGGGTTAGGTTAGGTTATATTACGTTATTGATGTATATGAAGGTCAACCGGAGACGTAGAGGCCAACAAGCCAGGAATGTGGTCAGATATTACCGCCGAGACGTTAGGTTGGGTTAGGTTGGGTTATATTACGTTATTGATGTGTATAACGGTCCCACGGAGACGTAAAGAATAACAAGACAGGAATGTGGTCAAATATTACCGCCGAGATGTTAGGTTGGGTTAGGTTAGGTTATATTACGTTATTGATGTATATAAATGTCCCACGGAGACGTAGATGCCAACTCGCCAGGAGTGTTTTCAAATATTACCGCCGAGATGTTAGGTTGGGTTAGGTTAGGTTATATTACGTTATTGATGTATATGAAGGTCCCACGGAGACGTAGAGTTCAACTCGCCAGGAATGTTGTCAAATATTAGTGCCGAGATGATAGGATGGGTTAGGTTAAGTTATATGACGTTATTGATGTATATAAAGGTCGCACGGAGACGTAGATGCCAACTCGCCAGGAATGTTTTCAAATATTACCGCCGAGATGTTAGGTTGCGTTAGGTTAGGTTATATTACGTTATTGATGTATATAAAGGTCCCACGGAGATGGAGAAGCCAACTCGCCAGGAATGTTGTTAAATATTACCGCTGAGATGTTAGGTTGGGTTAGGTTAGGTTATATTACGTTATTGATGTATATAAAGATCCCACGGAGACGTGGAGGCCAACTCGCCAGGTATGTTGTCAAATATTACCGCCGAGATGTTAGGATGGGTTAGGTTAGGTTATATTACGTTATTGATGTATAAAAAGGTCCCACGCAGACATAGAGGCCAACAAGACAGGAATGTGGTCATATATTACCGCCGAGATGTTAGGTTGGGTTAGGTTAGGTTATATTACGTTATTGATGTATATAAAGGTCCACGTAGACGTAGATGCCAACTCGCCAGGAATGTTTTCAAATATTACCGCCGAGATGTTAGGTTGGGTTAGGTTAGGTTATATTACGTTATTGACGTATATAAAGGTCCCACGGAGACGTAGAGGCCAACTCGCCAGGTATGTTGTCAAATACTACCGCCGAGATGTTAGGTTGGGTTAGGTTAGGTTATATTACGTTATTGATGTATATAAAGGTCCCACGGAGACGGAGAAGCCAACTCGCCAGGAATGTTTTCAAATATTACCGCCGAGATGTTAGGTTGGGTTAGGTTAGGTTATATTACGTTATTGATGTATAAAAAGGTCCCACGCAGACATAGAGGCCAACAAGACAGGAATGTGGTCAAATATTACCGCCGAGATGTTAGGTTGGGTTAGGTTAGGTTATATTACGTTATTGATGTATATAAAGGTCCCACGGAGACGTAGATGCCAACTCGCCAGGAATGTTTTCAAATATTACCGCCGAGATGTTAGGTTGGGTTAGGTTAGGTTATATTACGTTATTGATGTATATAAAGGTCCCACGGAGACGTAGATGCCAACTCGCCAGGAATGTTGTTAAACATTACCGCTGAGATGTCAGGTTGGGTTAGGTTAGGTTATATTACGTTATTGATGTACATAAAGGTCCCACGGAGACATAGAGGCCAACAAGACAGAAGTGTGGTCAAATATTACCGCCGAGATGTTAGGTTAGGTTAGGTTAGGTTATATTTCGTTATTGATGTATATGAAGGTCCCACGGGGACGTAGACACCCACTAGCCAGGTATGTTGTCAAATATTACCGCCGAGATGTTAGGTTGGGTTAGGTTAGGTTATATTACGTTATTGATGTATATGAAGGTCCCACGGAGACGGAGAAGCCAACTCGCCAGGTATGTTGTCAAATATTACCGCCGAGGTGTTAGGTTGGGTTAGGTTAGGTTATATTACGTTATTGATGTACATAAAGGTCCCACGGAGACGTAGAGGCCAACAAGCCAGGAATGTTGTCATATATTACCGCCGAGGTGTTAGGTTGGGTTAGGTTAGGTTATATTACGTTATTGATGTATATAAAGATTCCACGGAGACGTAGAGGCCAACTCGCCAGGAATGTTGTCAAATATTACCGCCGAGATGTTAGGTTGGGTTAAGGTTAGGTTATATTACGTTATTGATGTATATAAAGGTCCCACGGAGACGTAGAGTTCAACTCGCCAGGAATGTTGTGAAATATTAGCGCCGAGATGATAGGATGGGTTAGGTTACGTTATATTACGTTATTGATGTATATGAAGGTCAACCGGAGACGTAGAGGCCAACAAGCCAGGAATGTGGTCAGATATTACCGCCGAGACGTTAGGTTGGGTTAGGTTGGGTTATATTACGTTATTGATGTGTATAACGGTCCCACGGAGACGTAAAGAATAACAAGACAGGAATGTGGTCAAATATTACCGCCGAGATGTTAGGTTGGGTTAGGTTAGGTTATATTACGTTATTGATGTATATAAATGTCCCACGGAGACGTAGATGCCAACTCGCCAGGAGTGTTTTCAAATATTACCGCCGAGATGTTAGGTTGGGTTAGGTTAGGTTATATTACGTTATTGATGTATATGAAGGTCCCACGGAGACGTAGAGTTCAACTCGCCAGGAATGTTGTCAAATATTAGTGCCGAGATGATAGGATGGGTTAGGTTAAGTTATATGACGTTATTGATGTATATAAAGGTCCCACGGAGACGTAGATGCCAACTCGCCAGGAATGTTTTCAAATATTACCGCCGAGATGTTAGGTTGCGTTAGGTTAGGTTATATTACGTTATTGATGTATATAAAGGTCCCACGGAGATGGAGAAGCCAACTCGCCAGGAATGTTATTAAATATTACCGCTGAGATGTTAGGTTGGGTTAGGTTAGGTTATATTACGTTATTGATGTGTATAACGATCCCACGGAGACGTAGAGAATAACAAGACAGGAATGTGGTCAAATATTACCGCCGAGATGTTAGGTTGGGTTAGGTTAGGTTATATTACGGTATTGATGTATATAAAGATTCCACGGAGACGTAGAGGCCAACTCGCCAGGAGTGTTTTCAAATATTACCGCCGAGATGTTAGGTTGGGTTAGGTTAGGTTATATTACGTTATTGATGTATATAAAGGTCCACGTAGACGTAGATGCCAACTCGCCAGGAATGTTTTCAAATATTACCGCCGAGATGTTAGGTTGGGTTAAGGTTAGGTTATATTACGTTATTGATGTATATAAAGGTCCCACGGAGACGTAGAGTTCAACTCGCCAGGAATGTTGTGAAATATTAGCGCCGAGATGATAGGATGGGTTAGGTTACGTTATATTACGTTATTGATGTATATGAAGGTCAACCGGAGACGTAGAGGCCAACAAGCCAGGAATGTGGTCAGATATTACCGCCGAGACGTTAGGTTGGGTTAGGTTGGGTTATATTACGTTATTGATGTGTATAACGGTCCCACGGAGACGTAAAGAATAACAAGACAGGAATGTGGTCAAATATTACCGCCGAGATGTTAGGTTGGGTTAGGTTAGGTTATATTACGTTATTGATGTATATAAATGTCCCACGGAGACGTAGATGCCAACTCGCCAGGAGTGTTTTCAAATATTACCGCCGAGATGTTAGGTTGGGTTAGGTTAGGTTATATTACGTTATTGATGTATATGAAGGTCCCACGGAGACGTAGAGTTCAACTCGCCAGGAATGTTGTCAAATATTAGTGCCGAGATGATAGGATGGGTTAGGTTAAGTTATATGACGTTATTGATGTATATAAAGGTCCCACGGAGACGTAGATGCCAACTCGCCAGGAATGTTTTCAAATATTACCGCCGAGATGTTAGGTTGCGTTAGGTTAGGTTATATTACGTTATTGATGTATATAAAGGTCCCACGGAGATGGAGAAGCCAACTCGCCAGGAATGTTATTAAATATTACCGCTGAGATGTTAGGTTGGGTTAGGTTAGGTTATATTACGTTATTGATGTGTATAACGATCCCACGGAGACGTAGAGAATAACAAGACAGGAATGTGGTCAAATATTACCGCCGAGATGTTAGGTTGGGTTAGGTTAGGTTATATTACGGTATTGATGTATATAAAGATTCCACGGAGACGTAGAGGCCAACTCGCCAGGAGTGTTTTCAAATATTACCGCCGAGATGTTAGGTTGGGTTAGGTTAGGTTATATTACGTTATTGATGTATATAAAGGTCCACGTAGACGTAGATGCCAACTCGCCAGGAATGTTTTCAAATATTACCGCCGAGATGTTAGGTTGGGTTAGGTTAGGTTATATTACGTTATTGACGTATATAAAGGTCCCACGGAGACGTAGAGGCCAACTCGCCAGGAATGTTGTCAAATATTACCGCCGAGATGTTAGGTTGGGTTAAGGTTAGGTTATATTACGTTATTGATGTATATAAAGGTCCCACGGAGACGTAGAGTTCAACTCGCCAGGAATGTTGTGAAATATTAGCGCCGAGATGATAGGATGGGTTAGGTTACGTTATATTACGTTATTGATGTATATGAAGGTCAACCGGAGACGTAGAGGCCAACAAGCCAGGAATGTGGTCAAATATTACCGCCGAGACGTTAGGTTGGGTTAGGTTAGGTTATATTACGTTATTGATGTGTATAACGATCCCACGGAGACGTAGAGAATAACAAGACAGGAATGTGGTCAAATATTACCGCCGAGATGTTAGGTTGGGTTAGGTTAGGTTATATTACGGTATTGATGTATATAAAGATTCCACGGAGACGTAGAGGCCAACTCGCCAGGAGTGTTTTCAAATATTACCGCCGAGATGTTAGGTTGGGTTAGGTTAGGTTATATTACGTTATTGATGTATATAAAGATCCCACGGAGACGTAGAGGCCAACTCGCCATGTATGTTGTCAAATATTACCGCCGAGATGTTAGGTTGGGTTAGGTTAGGTTATATTACGTTATTGATGTATATAAAGGTCCCACGGAGACGGAGAAGCCAACTCGACAGGAATGTTTTCAAATATTACCGCCGAGATGTTAGGTTGGGTTAGGTTAGGTTATATTACGTTATTGATGTATAAAAAGGTCCCACGCAGACATAGAGGCCAACAAGACAGGAATGTGGTCATATATTACCGCCGAGATGTTAGGTTGGGTTAGGTTAGGTTATATTACGTTATTGACGTATATAAAGATTCCACGGAGACGTAGAGGCCAACTCGCCAGGAGTGTTTTCAAATATTACCGCCGAGATGTTAGGTTGGGTTAGGTTAGGTTATATTACGTTATTGATGTATATAAAGGTCCCACGGAGACGTAGATGCCAACTCGCCAGGAATGTTTTCAAATATTACCGCCGAGATGTTAGGTTGGGTTAGGTTAGGTTATATTACGTTATTGATGTGTATAACGGTCCCACGGAGACGTAGAGAATAACAAGAAAGGAATGTGGTCAAATATTACCGCCGAGATGTTAGGTTGGGTTAGGTTAGGTTATATTACGTTATTGATGTATATAAATGTCCGACGGAGACGTAGAGGCCAACTCGCCAGGAGTGTTTTCAAATATTACCGCCGAGATGTTAGGTTGGGTTAGGTTACGTTATATTACGTTATTGATGTATATGAAGGTCAAACGGAGACGTAGAGGCCAACAAGCCAGGAATGTGGTCAAATATTACCGCCGAGACGTTAGGTTGGGTTAGGTTAGGTTATATTACGTTATTGATGTGTATAACGGTCCCACGGAGACGTAGAGAATAACAAGACAGGAATGTGGTCAAATATTACCGCCGAGATGTTAGGTTGGGTTAGGTTAGGTTATATTACGTTATTGATGTATATAAATGTCCCACGGAGACGTAGAGGCCAACAAGGCAGGAATGTTGTCATATATTACCGCCGAGGTGTTAGGTTGGGTTAGGTTAGGTTATATTACGTTATTGATGTATATAAAGATTCCACGGAGACGTAGAGGCCAACTCACCAGGAGTGTTGTCAAATATTACCGCCGAGATGTTAGGTTGGGTTAGGTTAGGTTATATTACGTTATACATGTATATAAAGGTCCCACGGAGACGTAGAGGCCAACTCGCCAGGAATGTTGTCAAATATTACCGCCGAGATGTTAGGTTGGGTTAGGTTAGGTTATATTACGTTATTGATGTATATAAAGGTCCCACGGAGACGTAGAGGCCAACTCGCCAGGAATGTTGTCAAATATTACCGCCGAGATGTTAGGTTGGGTTAGGTTAGGTTATATTACGTTATTGATGTATATAAAGGTCCCACGGAGACGTAGAGTTCAACTCGCCAGGAATGTTGTCAGATATGAGCGCCGAGATGTTAGGTTGGGTTAGGTTAGGTTATATTGCGTTATTGATGTATATGAAGGTCAAACGGAGACGTGGAGGCCAAAAAGCCAGGAATGTGATCAAATATTACCGCCGAGTTGTTAGGTTGGGTTAGGTTGGGTTATATTACGTTATTGATGTATATGAAGGTCCCACGGAGACGTAGAGGCCAACTCGCCAGGAATGTTGTCAAATATTACCGCCGAGATGTTAGGTTGGGTTAGGTTAGGTTATATTACGTTATACATGTATATAAAGGTCCCACGGAGACGTAGAGGCCAACTCCCCAGGAATGTTGTCAAGTATTACCGCCGAGATGTTATGTTGGGTTAGGTTAGGTTAAATTACGTGACTGATGTATATAAAGGTCCCACGGAGACGTAGATGCCAACTCGCCAGGAATGTTTTCAAATATTACCGCCGAGATGTTAGGTTGGGTTAGGTTAGGTTATATTACGTTATTGATGTATATGAAGGTCCCACGGAGACGTACAGTTCAACTCGCCAGGAATGTTGTCAAATATGAGCGCCGAGATGTTAGGTTGGGTTAGGTTAGGTTATATTGCGTTATTGATGTATATGAAGGTCAAACGGAGACGTAGAGGTCAACTCGCCAGGAATGTTGTCAAATATTACCGCCGAGATGTTAGGTTGGGTTAGGTTAGGTTATATTACGTTATTGATGTATATGAAGGTCCCACGGAGACGGAGACGCCAACTCGCCAGGTATGTTGTCAAATATTACCGCCGAGATGTTAGGTTGGGTTAGGTTAGGTTATATTACGTTATTGATGTATATAAAGGTCCCACGGAGACGGAGAAGCCAACTCGCCAGGAATGTTGTGAAATATTAGCGCCGAGATGATAGGATGGGTTAGGTTACGTTATATTACGTTATTGATGTATATGAAAGTCAAACGGAGACGTAGAGGCCAACAAGCCAGGAATGTGGTCAAATATTACCGCCGAGATGTTAGGTTGGATTAGGTTAGGTTATATTACGTTATTGATGTATATAAAGGTCCCACGGAGATGGAGAAGCCAACTCGCCAGGAATGTGGTCAAATATTACCGCCGAGACGTTAGGTTGGATTAGGTTAGGTTATATTACGTTATAGATGTATATAATGGTCCCACGGAGACGTAGAGGCCAACTCGCCAGGAATGTTGTCAAATATTACCGCCGAGATGTTAGGTTTGGTTAGGTTAGGATATATTACGTTATTGATGTATATAAAGGTCCCACGTAGATGGAGAAGCCAACTCGCCAGGAATGTTGTTAAATATTACCGCTAAGATGTCAGGTTGGGTTAAGTTAGGTTATATTACGTTATTGATGTACATAAAGGTCCCACGGAGACATAGAGGCCAACAAGACAGAAGTGTGGTCAAATATTACCGCCGAGATGTTAGGTTGGGTTAGGTTAGGTTATATTACGTTATAGATGTATATAAAGGTCCCACGGAGACGTAGAGGCCAACTCGCCAGGAATGATGTCAAATATTACCGCCGAGATGTTAGGTTGGGTTAGGTTAGGTTAAATTACGTGATTGATGTATATAAAGGTCCCACGGAGACGTAGATGCCAACTCGCCAGGAATGTTTTCAAATATTACCGCCGAGATGTTAGGTTTGGTTAGGTTGGGATATATTACGTTATTGATGTATATAAAGGTCCCACGTAGATGGAGAAGCCAACTCGCCAGGAATGTTGTTAAATATTACCGCTAAGATGTCAGGTTGGGTTAAGTTAGGTTATATTACGTTATTGATGTACATAAAGGTCCCACGGAGACATAGAGGCCAACAAGACAGAAGTGTGGTCAAATATTACCGCCGAGATGTTAGGTTGGGTTAGGTTAGGTTATATTACGTTATAGATGTATATAAAGGTCCCACGGAGACGTAGAGGCCAACTCGCCAGGAATGATGTCAAATATTACCGCCGAGATGTTAGGTTGGGTTAGGTTAGGTTAAATTACGTGATTGATGTATATAAAGGTCCCACGGAGACGTAGATGCCAACTCGCCAGGAATGTTTTCAAATATTACCGCCGAGATGTTAGGTTGGGTTAGGTTAGGTTATATTACGTTATTGATGTATATAAAGGTCCCACGGAGACGTAGAGTTCAACTCGCCAGGAATGTTGTCAAATATGAGCGCCGAGATGTTAGGTTGGGTTAGGTTAGGTTATATTGCGTTATTGATGTATATGAAGGTCAAACGGAGACGTGGAGGCCACAAAGCCAGGAATGTGGTTAAATATTACCGCCGAGATGATAAGTTGGGTTAGGTTAGGTTATATTACGTTATTGATGTATATGAAGGTCAAACGGAGACGTAGAGGCCAACTCGCCAGGAATGTTGTCAAATATTACCGCCGAGATGTTAGGTTGGGTTAGGTTAGGTTATATTACGTTATTGGTGTATATAAAGGTCCCACGGAGACGTAGAGTTCAACTCGCCAGGAATGTTGTCAGATATGAGCGCCGAGATGTTAGGTTGGGTTAGGTTAGGTTATATTGCGTTATTGATGTATATGAAGGTCAAACGGAGACGTGGAGGCCAAAAAGCCAGGAATGTGGTCAAATATTACCGCCGAGTTGTTAGGTTGGGTTAGGTTGGGTTATATTACGTTATTGATGTATATGAAGGTCCCACGGAGACGTAGAGGCCAACTCGCCAGGAATGTTGTCAAATATTACCGCCGAGATGTTAGGTTGGGTTAGGTTAGGTTATATTACGTTATACATGTATATAAAGGTCCCACGGAGACGTAGAGGCCAACTCCCCAGGAATGTTGTCAAGTATTACCGCCGAGATGTTAGGTTGGGTTAGGTTAGGTTAAATTACGTGATTGATGTATATAAAGGTCCCACGGAGACGTAGATGCCAACTCGCCAGGAATGTTTTCAAATATTACCGCCGAGATGTTAGGTTGGGTTAGGTTAGGTTATATTACGTTATTGATGTATATAAAGGTCCCACGGAGACGTAGAGTTCAACTCGCCAGGAATGTTGTCAAATATGAGCGCCGAGATGTTAGGTTGGGTTAGGTTAGGTTATATTGCGTTATTGATGTATATGAAGGTCAAACGGAGACGTAGAGGTCAACTCGCCAGGAATGTGGTCAAATATTACCGCCGAGATGTTAGGTTGGATTAGGTTAGGTTATATTACGTTATTGATGTATATAAAGGTCCCACGGAGATGGAGAAGCCAACTCGCCAGGAATGTGGTCAAATATTACCGCCGAGACGTTAGGTTGGGTTAGGTTAGGTTATATTACGTTATAGATGTATATAATGGTCCCACGGAGACGTAGAGGCCAACTCGCCAGGAATGTTGTCAAATATTACCGCCGAGATGTTAGGTTTGGTTAGGTTAGGATATATTACGTTATTGATGTATATAAAGGTCCCACGTAGATGGAGAAGCCAACTCGCCAGGAATGTTGTTAAATATTACCGCTAAGATGTCAGGTTGGGTTAAGTTAGGTTATATTACGTTATTGATGTACATAAAGGTCCCACGGAGACATAGAGGCCAAGAAGACAGAAGTGTGGTCAAATATTACCGCCGAGATGTTAGGTTGGGTTAGGTTAGGTTATATTACGTTATAGATGTATATAAAGGTCCCACGGAGACGTAGAGGCCAACTCGCCAGGAATGATGTCAAATATTACCGCCGAGATGTTAGGTTGTGTTAGGTTAGGTTATATTACATTATTGATGTATATGAAGGTCCCACGGAGACGTAGACGCCAACTAGCCAGGTATGTTGTCAAATATTAGCGCCGAGATGATAGGATGGGTTAGGTTAGGTTATATGACGTTATTGATGTATATAAAGGTCCCACGGAGACGTAGATGCCAACTAGCCAGGAATGTTTTCAAATATTACCGCCGAGATGTTAGGTTGCGTTAGGTTAGGTTATATTACGTTATTGATGTATATAAAGGTCCCACGGAGACGTAGGGTTCAACTCGCCAGGAATGTTGTCAAATATGAGCGCCGAGATGTTAGGTTGGGTTAGGTTAGGTTATATTGCGTTATTGATGTATATGAAGGTCAAACGGAGACGTGGAGGCCACAAAGCCAGGAATGTGGTTAAATATTACCGCCGAGATGATAAGTTGGGTTAGGTTAGGTTATATTACGTTATTGATGTATATGAAGGTCAAACGGAGACGTAGAGGCCAACTCGCCAGGAATGTTGTCAAATATTACCGCCGAGATGTTAGGTTGGGTTAGGTTAGGTTATATTACGTTATTGGTGTATATAAAGGTCCCACGGAGACGTAGAGTTCAACTCGCCAGGAATGTTGTCAGATATGAGCGCCGAGATGTTAGGTTGGGTTAGGTTAGGTTATATTGCGTTATTGATGTATATGAAGGTCAAACGGAGACGTGGAGGCCAAAAAGCCAGGAATGTGGTCAAATATTACCGCCGAGTTGTTAGGTTGGGTTAGGTTGGGTTATATTACGTTATTGATGTATATGAAGGTCCCACGGAGACGTAGAGGCCAACTCGCCAGGAATGTTGTCAAATATTACCGCCGAGATGTTAGGTTGGGTTAGGTTAGGTTATATTACGTTATACATGTATATAAAGGTCCCACGGAGACGTAGACGCCAACTAGCCAGGTATGTTGTCAAATATTAGCGCCGAGATGATAGGATGGGTTAGGTTAGGTTATATGACGTTATTGATGTATATAAGGGTCCCACGGAGACGTAGATGCCAACTCGCCAGGAATGTTTTCAAATATTACCGCCGAGATGTTAGGTTGCGTTAGGTTAGGTTATATTACGTTACTGATGTATATAAAGGTCCCACGGAGATGTAGAAGCCAACTCGCCAGGAATGTTGTTAAATATTACCGCTGAGATGTTAGGTTGGGTTAGGTTAGGTTATATTACGTTATTGATGTATATAAAGATCCCACGGAGACGTAGAGGCCAACTCGCCAGGTATGTTGTCAAATATTACCGCCGAGATGTTAGGATGGGTTAGGTTAGGTTATATTACGTTATTGATATATATAAAGGTCCCACGGAGACGTAGAGTTCAACTCGCCAGGAATGTTGTAAAATATTAGCGTCGAGATGATAGGTTGGGTTAGGTTACGTTATAATACGTTATTGATGTATATGAAGGTCAAACGGAGACGTAGAGGCCAACAAGCCATGAATGTGGTCAAATATTACCGCCGAGATGTTATGTTGGGTTAGGTTAGGTTATATTACGTTATTGATGTATACAAAGGTCCCACGCAGACACAGAGGCCAACAAGACAGGAATGTGGTCAAATATTACCGCCGAGATGTTAGGTTGGGTTATGTTAGGTTATATGACGTTATTGATGTATATAAAGGTCCCACGGAGACGTAGATGCCAACTCGCCAGGAATGTTTTCAAATATTAGCGCCGAGATGATAGGATGGGTTAGGTTACGTTATATTACGTTATTGATGTATATGAAGGTCAAACGGAGACGTAGAGGCCAACAAGCCAGGAATGTGGTCAAATATTACCGCCGAGACGTTAGGTTGGGTCAGGTTAGGTTATATTACGTTATTGATGTGTATAACGGTCCCACGGAGACGTAGAGAATAACAAGACAGGAATGTGGTCAAATATTACCGCCGAGATGTTAGGTTGGGTTAGGTTAGGTTATATTACGTTATTGATGTATATTAAGATTCCACGGAGACGTAGAGGCCAACTCGCCAGGAGTGTTTTCAAATATTACCGCCGAGATGTTAGGTTGGGTTAGGTTAGGTTATATTACGTTATTGATGTATATGAAGGTCCCACGGAGACGTAGAGTTCAACTCGCCAGGAATGTTGTCAAATATGAGCGCCGAGATGTTAGGTTGGGTTAGGTTAGGTTATATTACGTTATTGATGTATATGAAGGTCCCACGGAGACGTAGACGCCAACTAGCCAGGTATGTTGTCAAATATTACCGCCGAGATGTTAGGTTGGGTTAGGTTGGGTTATATTACGTTATTGATGTATATGAAGGTCCCACGGAGACGTAGAGGCCAACTCGCCAGGAATGTTGTCAAATATTACCGCCGAGATGTTAGGTTGGGTTAGGTTAGGTTATATTACGTTATACATGTATATAAAGGTCCCACGGAGACGTAGATGCCAACTCGCCAGGAATGTTTTCAAATATTACCGCCGAGATGTTAGGTTGGGTTAGGTTAGGTTATATTACGTTATTGATGTGTATAACGGTCCCACGGAGACGTAGAGAATAACAAGACAGGAATGTGGTCAAATATTACCGCCGAGATGTTAGGTTGGGTTAGGTTAGGTTATATTACGTTATTGATGTATATGAAGGTCCCACGGAGACGTAGAGTTCAACTCGCCAGGAATGTTGTCAAATATTAGCGCCGAGATGATAGGATGGGTTAGGTTAGGTTATATGACGTTATTGATGTATATAAAGGTCCCACGGAGACGTAGATGCCAACTCGCCAGGAATGTTTTCAAATATTACCGCCGAGATGTTAGGTTGCGTTAGGTTAGGTTATATTACGTTATTGATGTATATAAAGGTCCCACGGAGATGGAGAAGCCAACTAGCCAGGTATGTTGTCAAATATTACCGCCGAGATGTTAGGATGGGTTAGGTTAGGTTATATTACGTTATTGATGTATAAAAAGGTCCCACGCAGACATAGAGGCCAACAAGACAGGAATGTGGTCAAATATTACCGCCGAGATGTTAGGTTGGGTTAGGTTAGGTTATATTACGTTATTGATGTATATAAATGTCCCACGGAGACGTAGATGCCAACTCGCCAGGAATGTTTTCAAATATTACCGCCGAGATGTTAGGTTGCGTTAGGTTAGGTTATATTACGTTATTGATGTATATAAAGGTCCCACGGAGATGGAGAAGCCAACTCGCCAGGAATGTTGTTAAATATTACCGCTGAGATGTTAGGTTGGGTTAGGTTAGGTTATATTACGTTATTGATGTATATAAAGATCCCACGGAGACGTAGAGGCCAACTCGCCAGGTATGTTGTCAAATATTACCGCCGAGATGTTAGGATGGGTTAGGTTAGGTTATATTACGTTATTGATGTATAAAAAGGTCCCACGCAGACATAGAGGCCAACAAGACAGGAATGTGGTCAAATATTACCGCCGAGATGTTAGGTTGGGTTATGTTATGTTATATGACGTTATTGATGTATATAAAGGTCCCACGGAGACGTAGATGCCAACTCGCCAGGAATGTATTCAAATATTACCGCCGAGATGTTAGGTTGCGTTAGGTTAGGTTATATTACGTTATTGATGTATATAAAGATCCCACGGAGATGGAGAAGCCAACTCGCCAGGAATGTTGTTAAATATTACCGCTGAGATGTTAGGTTGGGTTAGGTTAGGTTATATTACGTTATTGATGTATATAAAGATCCCACGGAGACGTAGAGGCCAACTCGCCAGGTATGTTGTCAAATATTACCGCCGAGATGTTAGGATGGGTTAGGTTAGGTTATATTACGTTATTGATGTATAAAAAAGTCCCACGCAGACATAGAGGCCAACAAGACAGGAATGTGGTCATATATTACCGCCGAGATGTTATGTTGGGTTAGGTTAGGTTATATTACGTTATTGATGTATACAAAGTTCCCACGAAGACACAGAGGCAAACTCGCCAGGAATGATGTCAAGTATTACCGCCGAGATGTTAGGTTGGGTAAGGTTAGGTTATATTACGTGATTGATGTATGTAAAGGTCCCACGGTGACGTAGATGCCAACTCGCCAGGAATGTTTTCAAATATTACCGCCGAGATGTTAGGTTGGGTTAGGTTAGGTTATATTACGTTATTGATGTATATAAATGTCCCACGGAGACGTAGATGCCAACTCGCCAGGAATGTTTTCAAATATTACCGCCGAGATGTTAGGATGAGTTAGGTTAGGTTATATTACGTTATTGATGTATATAAAGGTCCCACGGAGATGGAGAAGCCAACTAGCCAGGTATGTTGTCAAATATTACCGCCGAGATGTTAGGATGGGTTAGGTTAGGTTATATTACGTTATTGATGTATAAAAAGGTCCCACGCAGACATAGAGGCCAACAAGACAGGAATGTGGTCAAATATTACCGCCGAGATGTTAGGTTGGGTTAGGTTAGGTTATATTACGTTATTGATGTATATAAATGTCCCACGGAGACGTAGATGCCAACTCGCCAGGAATGTTTTCAAATATTACCGCCGAGATGTTAGGTTGCGTTAGGTTAGGTTATATTACGTTATTGATGTATATAAAGGTCCCACGGAGATGGAGAAGCCAACTCGCCAGGAATGTTGTTAAATATTACCGCTGAGATGTTAGGTTGGGTTAGGTTAGGTTATATTACGTTATTGATGTATAAAAAAGTCCCACGCAGACATAGAGGCCAACAAGACAGGAATGTGGTCATATATTACCGCCGAGATGTTAGGTTGGGTTAGGTTAGGTTATATTACGTTATTGATGTATATGAAGGTACCACGGAGACGTAGACGCCAACTAGCCAGGTATGTTGTCAAATATTACCGCCGAGATGTTAGGATGGGTTAGGTTAGGTTATATTACGTTATTGATGTATAAAAAGGTCCCACGCAGACATAGAGGCCAACTCGCCAGGATTGTTTTCAAATATTACCGCCGAGATGTTAGGTTGGGTTAGGTTAGGTTATATTACGTTATTGATGTATATGAAGGTCCCACGGAGACGTAGAGTTCAACTCGCCAGGAATGTTGTCAAATATTAGCGCCGTGATGTTAGGATGGGTTAGGTTAGGTTATATTACGTTATAGATGCATATAAAGGTCCCACGGAGACGGAGAAGCCAACTCGCCAGGAATGTTGTCAAATATTACCGCCGAGATGTTAGGTTGGGTCAGGTTAGGTTATATTACGTTATTGATGTATATAAAGGTCCCACGGAGACATAGAGGCCAAGAAGACAGGAATGTGGTCAAATATTACCGCCGAGATGTTAGGTTGGGTTAGGTTAGGTTATATTACGTGATTGATGTATATAAAGGTCCCACGGAGACGTAGATGCCAACACGCCAGGATTGTTTTCAAATATTACCGCCGAGATGTTAGGTTGGGTTAGGTTAGGTTATATTACGTGATTGATGTTTATAAAGGTCGAACGGAGACGTAGATGCCAACTCGCCAGGAATGTTTTCAAGTATTACCGCCGAGATGTTAGGTTGGGTTAGATTAGGTTATATTACGTTATAGATGTATATAAAGGTCTCACAGAGATGTCGAGGTCAACTCGCCAGGTATGTTTTCTAATACTACCGCCGAGATGTTAGGTTGGGTTAGGTTACGTTATATTACGTTATTGATGTATATAAATGTCCCACGGAGACGTAGATGCCAACTCGCCAGGAATGTTTTCAAATATTACCGCCGAGATGTTAGGATGGGTTAGGTTAGGTTACATTACGTTATTGATATATAATGGTCCCACGGAGACGGAGAAGCTAACTCGCCAGGAATGTTGTCAAATATTAGCGCCGAGATGATAGGTTGGGTTAGGTTACGTTGTATTACGTTATTGATGTATATGAAGGTCAAACGGAGACGTAGAGGCCAACAAGCCAGGAATGTGGTCAAATATTACCGCCGAGATGTTATGTTGGGTTAGGTTAGGTTATATTACGTTATTGATGTATACAAAGTTCCCATGAAGACACAGAGGCAAACTCGCCAGGAATGATGTCAAGTATTACCGCCGAGATGTTAGGTTGGGTAAGGTTAGGTTATATTACGTGATTGATGTATGTAAAGGTCCCACGGTGACGTAGATGCCAACTCGCCAGGAATGTGTTCAAATATTACCGCCGAGATGTTAGGTTGGGTTAGGTTAGGTTATATTACGTTATTGATGTATATAAATGTCCCACGGAGACGTAGATGCCAACTCGCCAGGAATGTTTTCAAATATTACCGCCGAGATGTTAGGATGAGTTATGTTAGGTTATATTACGTTATAGATGCATATAAAGGTCCCACGGAGATGGAGAAGCCAACTCGCCAGGAATGTTGTCAAATATTACCGCTGAGATGTTAGGTTGGGTTAGGTTAGGTTATATTACGTTATTGATGTATATAACGGTCCCACGGAGACGTAGAGGATAACAAGACAGGAATGTGGTCAAATATTACCGCCGAGTTGTTAGGTTGGGTTAGGTTAGGTTATATTACGTTATTGATGTATATAAATGTCCCACGGAGACGTAGAGGCCAACAAGCCAGGAATGTTGTTAAATATTACCGCTGAGATGTTAGGTTGGGTTAGGTTAGGTTACATTACGTTATTGATATATAAAGGTCCCACGGAGACGGTGAAGCTAACTCGCCATGAATGTTGTCAAGTATTACCGCCGAGATGATAGGTTGGGTTAGGTTACGTTATATTACGTTATTGATGTATATGAAGGTCAAACGGAGACGTAGAGGCCAACAAGCCAGGAATGTGGTCAAATATTACCGCCGAGATGTTAGGTTGGATTAGGTTAGGTTATATTACGTTATTGATGTATATAAAGGTCCCACGGAGATGGAGAAGCCAACTCGCCAGGAATGTGGTCAAATATTACCGCCGAGACGTTAGGTTGGATTAGGTTAGGTTATATTACGTTATAGATGTATATAATGGTCCCACGGAGACGTAGAGGCCAACTCGCCAGGAATGTTGTCAAATATTACCGCCGAGATGTTAGGTTTGGTTAGGTTAGGATATATTACGTTATTGATGTATATAAAGGTCCCACGTAGATGGAGAAGCCAACTCGCCAGGAATGTTGTTAAATATTACCGCTAAGATGTCAGGTTGGGTTAAGTTAGGTTATATTACGTTATTGATGTACATAAAGGTCCCACGGAGACATAGAGGCCAACAAGACAGAAGTGTGGTCAAATATTACCGCCGAGATGTTAGGTTGGGTTAGGTTAGGTTATATTACGTTATAGATGTATATAAAGGTCCCACGGAGACGTAGAGGCCAACTCGCCAGGAATGATGTCAAATATTACCGCCGAGATGTTAGGTTGGGTTAGGTTAGGTTAAATTACGTGATTGATGTATATAAAGGTCCCACGGAGACGTAGATGCCAACTCGCCAGGAATGTTTTCAAATATTACCGCCGAGATGTTAGGTTTGGTTAGGTTGGGATATATTACGTTATTGATGTATATAAAGGTCCCACGTAGATGGAGAAGCCAACTCGCCAGGAATGTTGTTAAATATTACCGCTAAGATGTCAGGTTGGGTTAAGTTAGGTTATATTACGTTATTGATGTACATAAAGGTCCCACGGAGACATAGAGGCCAACAAGACAGAAGTGTGGTCAAATATTACCGCCGAGATGTTAGGTTGGGTTAGGTTAGGTTATATTACGTTATAGATGTATATAAAGGTCCCACGGAGACGTAGAGGCCAACTCGCCAGGAATGATGTCAAATATTACCGCCGAGATGTTAGGTTGGGTTAGGTTAGGTTAAATTACGTGATTGATGTATATAAAGGTCCCACGGAGACGTAGATGCCAACTCGCCAGGAATGTTTTCAAATATTACCGCCGAGATGTTAGGTTGGGTTAGGTTAGGTTATATTACGTTATTGATGTATATAAAGGTCCCACGGAGACGTAGAGTTCAACTCGCCAGGAATGTTGTCAAATATGAGCGCCGAGATGTTAGGTTGGGTTAGGTTAGGTTATATTGCGTTATTGATGTATATGAAGGTCAAACGGAGACGTGGAGGCCACAAAGCCAGGAATGTGGTTAAATATTACCGCCGAGATGATAAGTTGGGTTAGGTTAGGTTATATTACGTTATTGATGTATATGAAGGTCAAACGGAGACGTAGAGGCCAACTCGCCAGGAATGTTGTCAAATATTACCGCCGAGATGTTAGGTTGGGTTAGGTTAGGTTATATTACGTTATTGGTGTATATAAAGGTCCCACGGAGACGTAGAGTTCAACTCGCCAGGAATGTTGTCAGATATGAGCGCCGAGATGTTAGGTTGGGTTAGGTTAGGTTATATTGCGTTATTGATGTATATGAAGGTCAAACGGAGACGTGGAGGCCAAAAAGCCAGGAATGTGGTCAAATATTACCGCCGAGTTGTTAGGTTGGGTTAGGTTGGGTTATATTACGTTATTGATGTATATGAAGGTCCCACGGAGACGTAGAGGCCAACTCGCCAGGAATGTTGTCAAATATTACCGCCGAGATGTTAGGTTGGGTTAGGTTAGGTTATATTACGTTATACATGTATATAAAGGTCCCACGGAGACGTAGAGGCCAACTCCCCAGGAATGTTGTCAAGTATTACCGCCGAGATGTTAGGTTGGGTTAGGTTAGGTTAAATTACGTGATTGATGTATATAAAGGTCCCACGGAGACGTAGATGCCAACTCGCCAGGAATGTTTTCAAATATTACCGCCGAGATGTTAGGTTGGGTTAGGTTAGGTTATATTACGTTATTGATGTATATAAAGGTCCCACGGAGACGTAGAGTTCAACTCGCCAGGAATGTTGTCAAATATGAGCGCCGAGATGTTAGGTTGGGTTAGGTTAGGTTATATTGCGTTATTGATGTATATGAAGGTCAAACGGAGACGTAGAGGTCAACTCGCCAGGAATGTGGTCAAATATTACCGCCGAGATGTTAGGTTGGATTAGGTTAGGTTATATTACGTTATTGATGTATATAAAGGTCCCACGGAGATGGAGAAGCCAACTCGCCAGGAATGTGGTCAAATATTACCGCCGAGACGTTAGGTTGGGTTAGGTTAGGTTATATTACGTTATAGATGTATATAATGGTCCCACGGAGACGTAGAGGCCAACTCGCCAGGAATGTTGTCAAATATTACCGCCGAGATGTTAGGTTTGGTTAGGTTAGGATATATTACGTTATTGATGTATATAAAGGTCCCACGTAGATGGAGAAGCCAACTCGCCAGGAATGTTGTTAAATATTACCGCTAAGATGTCAGGTTGGGTTAAGTTAGGTTATATTACGTTATTGATGTACATAAAGGTCCCACGGAGACATAGAGGCCAAGAAGACAGAAGTGTGGTCAAATATTACCGCCGAGATGTTAGGTTGGGTTAGGTTAGGTTATATTACGTTATAGATGTATATAAAGGTCCCACGGAGACGTAGAGGCCAACTCGCCAGGAATGATGTCAAATATTACCGCCGAGATGTTAGGTTGTGTTAGGTTAGGTTATATTACATTATTGATGTATATGAAGGTCCCACGGAGACGTAGACGCCAACTAGCCAGGTATGTTGTCAAATATTAGCGCCGAGATGATAGGATGGGTTAGGTTAGGTTATATGACGTTATTGATGTATATAAAGGTCCCACGGAGACGTAGATGCCAACTAGCCAGGAATGTTTTCAAATATTACCGCCGAGATGTTAGGTTGCGTTAGGTTAGGTTATATTACGTTATTGATGTATATAAAGGTCCCACGGAGACGTAGGGTTCAACTCGCCAGGAATGTTGTCAAATATGAGCGCCGAGATGTTAGGTTGGGTTAGGTTAGGTTATATTGCGTTATTGATGTATATGAAGGTCAAACGGAGACGTGGAGGCCACAAAGCCAGGAATGTGGTTAAATATTACCGCCGAGATGATAAGTTGGGTTAGGTTAGGTTATATTACGTTATTGATGTATATGAAGGTCAAACGGAGACGTAGAGGCCAACTCGCCAGGAATGTTGTCAAATATTACCGCCGAGATGTTAGGTTGGGTTAGGTTAGGTTATATTACGTTATTGGTGTATATAAAGGTCCCACGGAGACGTAGAGTTCAACTCGCCAGGAATGTTGTCAGATATGAGCGCCGAGATGTTAGGTTGGGTTAGGTTAGGTTATATTGCGTTATTGATGTATATGAAGGTCAAACGGAGACGTGGAGGCCAAAAAGCCAGGAATGTGGTCAAATATTACCGCCGAGTTGTTAGGTTGGGTTAGGTTGGGTTATATTACGTTATTGATGTATATGAAGGTCCCACGGAGACGTAGAGGCCAACTCGCCAGGAATGTTGTCAAATATTACCGCCGAGATGTTAGGTTGGGTTAGGTTAGGTTATATTACGTTATACATGTATATAAAGGTCCCACGGAGACGTAGACGCCAACTAGCCAGGTATGTTGTCAAATATTAGCGCCGAGATGATAGGATGGGTTAGGTTAGGTTATATGACGTTATTGATGTATATAAGGGTCCCACGGAGACGTAGATGCCAACTCGCCAGGAATGTTTTCAAATATTACCGCCGAGATGTTAGGTTGCGTTAGGTTAGGTTATATTACGTTACTGATGTATATAAAGGTCCCACGGAGATGTAGAAGCCAACTCGCCAGGAATGTTGTTAAATATTACCGCTGAGATGTTAGGTTGGGTTAGGTTAGGTTATATTACGTTATTGATGTATATAAAGATCCCACGGAGACGTAGAGGCCAACTCGCCAGGTATGTTGTCAAATATTACCGCCGAGATGTTAGGATGGGTTAGGTTAGGTTATATTACGTTATTGATATATATAAAGGTCCCACGGAGACGTAGAGTTCAACTCGCCAGGAATGTTGTAAAATATTAGCGTCGAGATGATAGGTTGGGTTAGGTTACGTTATAATACGTTATTGATGTATATGAAGGTCAAACGGAGACGTAGAGGCCAACAAGCCATGAATGTGGTCAAATATTACCGCCGAGATGTTATGTTGGGTTAGGTTAGGTTATATTACGTTATTGATGTATACAAAGGTCCCACGCAGACACAGAGGCCAACAAGACAGGAATGTGGTCAAATATTACCGCCGAGATGTTAGGTTGGGTTATGTTAGGTTATATGACGTTATTGATGTATATAAAGGTCCCACGGAGACGTAGATGCCAACTCGCCAGGAATGTTTTCAAATATTAGCGCCGAGATGATAGGATGGGTTAGGTTACGTTATATTACGTTATTGATGTATATGAAGGTCAAACGGAGACGTAGAGGCCAACAAGCCAGGAATGTGGTCAAATATTACCGCCGAGACGTTAGGTTGGGTCAGGTTAGGTTATATTACGTTATTGATGTGTATAACGGTCCCACGGAGACGTAGAGAATAACAAGACAGGAATGTGGTCAAATATTACCGCCGAGATGTTAGGTTGGGTTAGGTTAGGTTATATTACGTTATTGATGTATATTAAGATTCCACGGAGACGTAGAGGCCAACTCGCCAGGAGTGTTTTCAAATATTACCGCCGAGATGTTAGGTTGGGTTAGGTTAGGTTATATTACGTTATTGATGTATATGAAGGTCCCACGGAGACGTAGAGTTCAACTCGCCAGGAATGTTGTCAAATATGAGCGCCGAGATGTTAGGTTGGGTTAGGTTAGGTTATATTACGTTATTGATGTATATGAAGGTCCCACGGAGACGTAGACGCCAACTAGCCAGGTATGTTGTCAAATATTACCGCCGAGATGTTAGGTTGGGTTAGGTTGGGTTATATTACGTTATTGATGTATATGAAGGTCCCACGGAGACGTAGAGGCCAACTCGCCAGGAATGTTGTCAAATATTACCGCCGAGATGTTAGGTTGGGTTAGGTTAGGTTATATTACGTTATACATGTATATAAAGGTCCCACGGAGACGTAGATGCCAACTCGCCAGGAATGTTTTCAAATATTACCGCCGAGATGTTAGGTTGGGTTAGGTTAGGTTATATTACGTTATTGATGTGTATAACGGTCCCACGGAGACGTAGAGAATAACAAGACAGGAATGTGGTCAAATATTACCGCCGAGATGTTAGGTTGGGTTAGGTTAGGTTATATTACGTTATTGATGTATATGAAGGTCCCACGGAGACGTAGAGTTCAACTCGCCAGGAATGTTGTCAAATATTAGCGCCGAGATGATAGGATGGGTTAGGTTAGGTTATATGACGTTATTGATGTATATAAAGGTCCCACGGAGACGTAGATGCCAACTCGCCAGGAATGTTTTCAAATATTACCGCCGAGATGTTAGGTTGCGTTAGGTTAGGTTATATTACGTTATTGATGTATATAAAGGTCCCACGGAGATGGAGAAGCCAACTAGCCAGGTATGTTGTCAAATATTACCGCCGAGATGTTAGGATGGGTTAGGTTAGGTTATATTACGTTATTGATGTATAAAAAGGTCCCACGCAGACATAGAGGCCAACAAGACAGGAATGTGGTCAAATATTACCGCCGAGATGTTAGGTTGGGTTAGGTTAGGTTATATTACGTTATTGATGTATATAAATGTCCCACGGAGACGTAGATGCCAACTCGCCAGGAATGTTTTCAAATATTACCGCCGAGATGTTAGGTTGCGTTAGGTTAGGTTATATTACGTTATTGATGTATATAAAGGTCCCACGGAGATGGAGAAGCCAACTCGCCAGGAATGTTGTTAAATATTACCGCTGAGATGTTAGGTTGGGTTAGGTTAGGTTATATTACGTTATTGATGTATATAAAGATCCCACGGAGACGTAGAGGCCAACTCGCCAGGTATGTTGTCAAATATTACCGCCGAGATGTTAGGATGGGTTAGGTTAGGTTATATTACGTTATTGATGTATAAAAAGGTCCCACGCAGACATAGAGGCCAACAAGACAGGAATGTGGTCAAATATTACCGCCGAGATGTTAGGTTGGGTTATGTTATGTTATATGACGTTATTGATGTATATAAAGGTCCCACGGAGACGTAGATGCCAACTCGCCAGGAATGTATTCAAATATTACCGCCGAGATGTTAGGTTGCGTTAGGTTAGGTTATATTACGTTATTGATGTATATAAAGATCCCACGGAGATGGAGAAGCCAACTCGCCAGGAATGTTGTTAAATATTACCGCTGAGATGTTAGGTTGGGTTAGGTTAGGTTATATTACGTTATTGATGTATATAAAGATCCCACGGAGACGTAGAGGCCAACTCGCCAGGTATGTTGTCAAATATTACCGCCGAGATGTTAGGATGGGTTAGGTTAGGTTATATTACGTTATTGATGTATAAAAAAGTCCCACGCAGACATAGAGGCCAACAAGACAGGAATGTGGTCATATATTACCGCCGAGATGTTATGTTGGGTTAGGTTAGGTTATATTACGTTATTGATGTATACAAAGTTCCCACGAAGACACAGAGGCAAACTCGCCAGGAATGATGTCAAGTATTACCGCCGAGATGTTAGGTTGGGTAAGGTTAGGTTATATTACGTGATTGATGTATGTAAAGGTCCCACGGTGACGTAGATGCCAACTCGCCAGGAATGTTTTCAAATATTACCGCCGAGATGTTAGGTTGGGTTAGGTTAGGTTATATTACGTTATTGATGTATATAAATGTCCCACGGAGACGTAGATGCCAACTCGCCAGGAATGTTTTCAAATATTACCGCCGAGATGTTAGGATGAGTTAGGTTAGGTTATATTACGTTATTGATGTATATAAAGGTCCCACGGAGATGGAGAAGCCAACTAGCCAGGTATGTTGTCAAATATTACCGCCGAGATGTTAGGATGGGTTAGGTTAGGTTATATTACGTTATTGATGTATAAAAAGGTCCCACGCAGACATAGAGGCCAACAAGACAGGAATGTGGTCAAATATTACCGCCGAGATGTTAGGTTGGGTTAGGTTAGGTTATATTACGTTATTGATGTATATAAATGTCCCACGGAGACGTAGATGCCAACTCGCCAGGAATGTTTTCAAATATTACCGCCGAGATGTTAGGTTGCGTTAGGTTAGGTTATATTACGTTATTGATGTATATAAAGGTCCCACGGAGATGGAGAAGCCAACTCGCCAGGAATGTTGTTAAATATTACCGCTGAGATGTTAGGTTGGGTTAGGTTAGGTTATATTACGTTATTGATGTATAAAAAAGTCCCACGCAGACATAGAGGCCAACAAGACAGGAATGTGGTCATATATTACCGCCGAGATGTTAGGTTGGGTTAGGTTAGGTTATATTACGTTATTGATGTATATGAAGGTACCACGGAGACGTAGACGCCAACTAGCCAGGTATGTTGTCAAATATTACCGCCGAGATGTTAGGATGGGTTAGGTTAGGTTATATTACGTTATTGATGTATAAAAAGGTCCCACGCAGACATAGAGGCCAACTCGCCAGGATTGTTTTCAAATATTACCGCCGAGATGTTAGGTTGGGTTAGGTTAGGTTATATTACGTTATTGATGTATATGAAGGTCCCACGGAGACGTAGAGTTCAACTCGCCAGGAATGTTGTCAAATATTAGCGCCGTGATGTTAGGATGGGTTAGGTTAGGTTATATTACGTTATAGATGCATATAAAGGTCCCACGGAGACGGAGAAGCCAACTCGCCAGGAATGTTGTCAAATATTACCGCCGAGATGTTAGGTTGGGTCAGGTTAGGTTATATTACGTTATTGATGTATATAAAGGTCCCACGGAGACATAGAGGCCAAGAAGACAGGAATGTGGTCAAATATTACCGCCGAGATGTTAGGTTGGGTTAGGTTAGGTTATATTACGTGATTGATGTATATAAAGGTCCCACGGAGACGTAGATGCCAACACGCCAGGATTGTTTTCAAATATTACCGCCGAGATGTTAGGTTGGGTTAGGTTAGGTTATATTACGTGATTGATGTTTATAAAGGTCGAACGGAGACGTAGATGCCAACTCGCCAGGAATGTTTTCAAGTATTACCGCCGAGATGTTAGGTTGGGTTAGATTAGGTTATATTACGTTATAGATGTATATAAAGGTCTCACAGAGATGTCGAGGTCAACTCGCCAGGTATGTTTTCTAATACTACCGCCGAGATGTTAGGTTGGGTTAGGTTACGTTATATTACGTTATTGATGTATATAAATGTCCCACGGAGACGTAGATGCCAACTCGCCAGGAATGTTTTCAAATATTACCGCCGAGATGTTAGGATGGGTTAGGTTAGGTTACATTACGTTATTGATATATAATGGTCCCACGGAGACGGAGAAGCTAACTCGCCAGGAATGTTGTCAAATATTAGCGCCGAGATGATAGGTTGGGTTAGGTTACGTTGTATTACGTTATTGATGTATATGAAGGTCAAACGGAGACGTAGAGGCCAACAAGCCAGGAATGTGGTCAAATATTACCGCCGAGATGTTATGTTGGGTTAGGTTAGGTTATATTACGTTATTGATGTATACAAAGTTCCCATGAAGACACAGAGGCAAACTCGCCAGGAATGATGTCAAGTATTACCGCCGAGATGTTAGGTTGGGTAAGGTTAGGTTATATTACGTGATTGATGTATGTAAAGGTCCCACGGTGACGTAGATGCCAACTCGCCAGGAATGTGTTCAAATATTACCGCCGAGATGTTAGGTTGGGTTAGGTTAGGTTATATTACGTTATTGATGTATATAAATGTCCCACGGAGACGTAGATGCCAACTCGCCAGGAATGTTTTCAAATATTACCGCCGAGATGTTAGGATGAGTTATGTTAGGTTATATTACGTTATAGATGCATATAAAGGTCCCACGGAGATGGAGAAGCCAACTCGCCAGGAATGTTGTCAAATATTACCGCTGAGATGTTAGGTTGGGTTAGGTTAGGTTATATTACGTTATTGATGTATATAACGGTCCCACGGAGACGTAGAGGATAACAAGACAGGAATGTGGTCAAATATTACCGCCGAGTTGTTAGGTTGGGTTAGGTTAGGTTATATTACGTTATTGATGTATATAAATGTCCCACGGAGACGTAGAGGCCAACAAGCCAGGAATGTTGTTAAATATTACCGCTGAGATGTTAGGTTGGGTTAGGTTAGGTTACATTACGTTATTGATATATAAAGGTCCCACGGAGACGGTGAAGCTAACTCGCCATGAATGTTGTCAAGTATTACCGCCGAGATGATAGGTTGGGTTAGGTTACGTTATATTACGTTATTGATGTATATGAAGGTCAAACGGAGACGTAGAGGCCAACACGCCAGGAATGTTTTCAAATATTACCGCCGTGATGTTAGGATGGGTTAGGTTAGGTTATATTACGTTATAGATGCATATAAAGGTCCCACGGAGACGGAGAAGCCAACTCGCCAGGAATGTTGTCAAATATTACCGCCGAGATGTTAGGTTGGGTCAGGTTAGGTTATATTACGTTATTGATGTATATAAAGGTCCCACGGAGACATAGAGGCCAAGAAGACAGGAATGTGGTCAAATATTACCGCCGAGATGTTAGGTTGGGTTAGGTTAGGTTATATTACGTGATTGATGTATATAAAGGTCCCACGGAGACGTAGATGCCAACACGCCAGTATTGTTTTCAAATATTACCGCCGAGATGTTAGGTTGGGTTAGGTTAGGTTATATTACGTGATTGATGTTTATAAAGGTCGAACGGAGACGTAGCTGCCAACTCGCCAGGAATGTTTTCAAGTATTACCGCCGAGATGTTAGGTTGGGTTAGATTAGGTTATATTACGTTATAGATGTATATAAAGGTCTCACAGAGATGTAGAGGTCAACTCGCCAGGTATGTTTTCTAATACTACCGCCGAGATGTTAGGTTGGGTTAGGTTACGTTATATTACGTTATTGATGTATATAAATGTCCCACGGAGACGTAGATGCCAACTCGCCAGGAATGTTTTCAAATATTACCGCCGAGATGTTAGGATGGGTTAGGTTAGGTTATATTAAGTTATAGATGTATATAAAGGTGCCACGGAGACGGAGAAGCCAACGCGCCAGGAATGTTGTCAAATATTACCGCCGAGATGTTAGGTTGGGTCAGGTTAGGTTATATTACGTCATTGATGTATATAAGAGTCCCACGAAGACATAGAGGCCAACAAGACAGGAATGTAGTCAAATATTACCGCCGAGATGTTAGGTTGCGTTAGGTTAGGTTATATTACGTGATTGATGTATATAAAGGTCCCACGGAGACGTAGATGCCAACTCGCCAGGATTGTTTTCAAATATTACCGCCGAGATGTTAGGTTGGGTTAGGTTAGGTTATATTACGTTATTGATGTATATAAATGTCCCACGGAGACGTAGATGCCAACTCGCCAGGAATGTCTTCAAGTATTACCGCCGAGATGATAGGCTGGGTTAGGTTACGTTATATTACGTTATTGATGTATATAAATGTCCCACGGAGACGTAGAGTCCAACAAGCCAGGAATGTGGTCAAATATTACCGCCGAGATGTATGATTGGGTTAGGTGATGTTATATTACGTTATTGATGTATATAAAGGTCCCACGGAGACGTAGAGGCCAACTCGCCAGGAATGTTGTCAGGTATTACCCTCGAGATGATAGGTTGGGTTAGGTTACGTTATATTACGTTATTGATGTACATAAAGGTCCCACGGAGATGGAGAAGCAGATTCGCCAGGAATGTTGTTAAATATTACCGCTGAGATGTTAGGTTGGGTTAGGTTAGGTTACATTACGTTATTGATATATAAAGGTCCCACGGAGACGGAGAAGCTAACTCGCCAGGAATGTTGTCAAATATTAGCGCCGAGATGATAGGTTGGGTTAGGTTACGTTGTATTACGTTATTGATGTATATGAAGGTCAAACGGAGACGTAGAGGCCAACAAGCCAGGAATGTGGTCAAATATTACCGCCGAGATGTTATGTTGGGTTAGGTTAGGTTATATTACGTTATTGATGTATACAAAGTTCCCACGAAGACACAGAGGCAAACTCGCCAGGAATGTTGTCAAGTATTACCGCCGAGATGTTAGGTTGGGTAAGGTTAGGTTATATTACGTGATTGATGTATGTAAAGGTCCCACGGTGACGTAGATGCCAACTCGCCAGGAATGTTTTCAAATATTACCGCCGAGATGTTAGGTTGGGTTAGGTTAGGTTATATTACGTTATTGATGTATATAAATGTCCCACGGAGACGTAGATGCCAACTCGCCAGGAATGTTTTCAAATATTACCGCCGAGATGTTAGGATGAGTTAGGTTAGGTTATATTACGTTATAGATGCATATAAAGGTCCCACGGAGATGGAGAAGCCAACTCGCCAGGAATGTTGTCAAATATTACCGCCGAGATGTATGATTGGGTTAGGTGATGTTATATTACGTTATTGATGTATATAAAGGTCCCACGGAGACGTAGAGGCCAACTCGCCAGGAATGTTGTCAAGTATTACCCTCGAAATGATAGGTTGGGTTAGGTTACGTTATATTACGTTATTGATGTATATGAAGGTCAAACGGAGACGTAGAGGCCAACTCGCCAGGAATGTTTTCAAATATTACCGCCGTGATGTTAGGGTGGGTTAGGTTAGGTTATATTACGTTATAGATGTATATAAAGGTCCCACGGAGACGTAGAGTCCAACAAGCCAGGAATGTGGTCAAATATTACCGCCGAGATGTTAGGTTGGGTTAGGTTAGGTTATATTACGTTATTGATGTATACAATGGTCCCACGGAGACGTAGAGGTCAACTCGCCAGGTATGTTTTCAAATATTACCGCCGTGATGTTAGGGTGGGTTAGGTTAGGTTATATTACGTTATGGATGCATATAAAGGTGCCACGGAGACGTAGAGTCCAACAAGCCAGGAATGTGGTCAAATATTACCGCCGAGATGTATGATTGGGTTAGGTGATGTTGTATTACGTTATTGATGTATATAAAGGTCCCACGGAGACGTAGAGGCCAACTCGCCAGGAATGTTGTCAAGTATTACCTACGAGATGATAGGTTGGGTTAGGTTACGTTATATTACGTTATTGATGTATATGAAGGTCAAACGGAGACGTAGAGGCCAACTCGCCAGGAATGTTTTCAAATATTACCGCCGTGATGTTAGGTTGGGTTAGGTTAGGTTATATTACGTTATTGATGTATATAAATGTCCCACGGACACGTAGAGGCCAACAAGCCAGGAATGTGGTCAAATATTACCGCCGAGATGTTAGGTTGGGTTAGGCTAGGTTATATTACGTTATTGATGTATATAAATGTCCCACGGAGACGTAGATGCCAACTCGCCAGGAATGTCTTCAAGTATTACCGCCGAGATGATAGGCTGGATTAGGTTACGTTATATTACGTTATTGATGTCTATAAATGTCCCACGGAGACGTAGAGTCCAACAAGCCAGGAATGTGGTCAAATATTACCGCCGAGATGTATGATTGGGTTAGGTGATGTTATATTACGTTATTGATGTATATAAAGGTCCCACGGAGACGTAGAGGCCAACTCGCCAGGAATGTTGCCAAGTATTACCCTCGAAATGACAGGTTGGGTTAGGTTACGTTATATTACGTTATTGATGTATATAAAGGTCCCACGGAGATGGAGAAACAGATTCGCCAGGAATGTTGTTAAATATTACCGCTGAGATGTTAGGTTGGGTTAGGTTAGGTTACATTACGTTATTGATATATAAAGGTCCCACGGAGACGGAGAAGCTAACTCGCCAGGAATGTTGTCAAATATTAGAGCCGAGATGATAGGTTGGGTTAGGTTACGTTGTATTACGTTATTGATGTATATGAAGGTCAAACGTAGACGTAGAGGCCAACAAGCCAGGAATGTGGTCAAATATTACCGCCGAGATGTTATGTTGGGTTAGGTTAGGTTATATTACGTTATTGATGTATACAAAGTTCCCACGAAGACACAGAGGCAAACTCGACAGGAATGTTGTCAAGTATTACCGCCGAGATGTTAGGTTGGGTAAGGTTAGGTTATATTACGTGATTGATGTATGTAAAGGTCCCACGGTGACGTAGATGCCAACTCGCCAGGAATGTTTTCAAATATTACCGCCGAGATGTTAGGTTGGGTTAGGTTAGGTTATATTACGTTATTGATGTATATAAATGTCCCACGGAGACGTAGATGCCAACTCGCCAGGAATGTTTTCAAATATTACCGCCGAGATGTTAGGATGAGTTAGGTTAGGTTATATTACGTTATAGATGCATATAAAGGTCCCACGGAGATGGAGAAGCCAACTCGCCAGGAATGTTGTCAAATATTACCGCTGAGATGTTAGGTTGGGTTAGGTTAGGTTATATTACGTTATTGATGTATATAAATGTCCCACGGAGACGTAGAGGCCAACAATCCAGGAATGTGGTCAAATATTACCGCCGAGATGTTAGGTTGGGTTAGGTTAGGTTATATTACGTTATTGATGTATATAAAGGTCTCACGGAGACGTAGAGGCCAACTCGCCAGGAATGTTGTCAAGTATTACCGCCGAGATGTTAGGTTGGGTTAGGTTAGGTTATATTACGTTATAGATGTATATAAAGGTACCACGGAGACACAGAGGCCAGCAAGACAGGAATGTGGTCAAATATTACCGCCGAGATGTTAGGTTGGGTTAGGTTAGGTTATATGACGTTCTTGATGTATATAAAGGTCCCACGGAGACGTAGAGGCCAACTCGCCAGGAATGTTGTCAAGTATTACCCTCGAAATGATAGGTTGGGTTAGGTTACGTTATATTACGTTATTGATGTATATGAAGGTCAAACGGAGACGTAGAGGCCAACTCGCCAGGAATGTTTTCAAATATTACCGCCGTGATGTTAGGGTGGGTTAGGTTAGGTTATATTACGTTATAGATGTATATAAAGGTCCCACGGAGACGTAGAGTCCAACAATCCAGGAATGTGGTCAAATATTACCGCCGAGATGTTAGGTTGGGTTAGGTTAGGTTATATTACGTTATTGATGTATATAAAGGTCTCACGGAGACGTAGAGGCCAACTCGCCAGGAATGTTGTCAAGTATTACCGCCGAGACGTTAGGTTGGGTTAGGTTAGGTTATATTACGTTATAGATGTATATAAAGGTACCACGGAGACACAGAGGCCAGCAAGACAGGAATGTGGTCAAATATTACCGCCGAGATGTTAGGTTGGGTTAGGTTAGGTTATATGACGTTATTGATGTATATAAAGGTCCCACGGAGACGTAGATGCCAACTCGCCAGGAATGTTTTCAAATATTACCGCCGAGATGTTGGGTTGGGTTAGGTTAGGTTATATTACGTTATTGATGTATATAAAGGTCCCACGGAGATGGAGAAGCAGACTCGCCAGGAATGTTGTTAAATATTACCGCTGAGATGTTAGGTTGGGTTAGGTTAGGTTACATTACGTTATTGATATATAAAGGTCCCACGGAGACGGAGAAGCTAACTCGCCAGGAATGTTGTCAAATATTAGCGCCGATATGATAGGTTGGGTTAGGTTACGTTGTATTACGTTATTGATGTATATGAAGGTCAAACGGAGACGTAGAGGCCAACAAGCCAGGAATGTGGTCAAATATTACCGCCGAGATGTTATGTTGGGTTAGGTTAGGTTATATTACGTTATTGATGTATACAAAGGTCCCACGAAGACACAGAGGCCAACTCGCCAGGAATGTTGTCAAGTATTACCGCCGAGATGTTAGGTTGGGTAAGGTTAGGTTATATTACGTGATTGATGTATGTAAAGGTCCCACGGTGACGTAGATGCCAACTCGCCAGGAATGTTTTCAAATATTACTGCCGAGATGTTAGGTTGGATTAGGTTAGGTTATATTACGTTATTGATGTATATAAATGTCCCACGGAGACGTAGATGCCAACTCGCCAGGAATGTTTTCAAATATTACCGCCGAGATGTTAGGATGAGTTAGGTTAGGTTATATTACGTTATAGATGCATATAAAGGTCCCACGGAGATGGAGAAGCCAACTCGCCAGGAATGTTGTCAAATATTACCGCTGAGATGTTAGGTTGGGTTAGGTTAGGTTATATTACGTTATTGATGTATATAACGGTCCCACGGAGACGTAGAGGATAACAAGACAGGAATGTGGTCAAATATTACCGCCGAGTTGTTAGGTTGGGTTAGGTTAGGTTATATTACGTTATTGATGTATATAAATGTCCCACGGAGACGTAGAGGCCAACAAGCCAGGAATGTGGTCAAATATTACCGCCGAGATGTTAGGTTGGGTTAGGCTAGGTTATATTACGTTATTGATGTATATAAATGTCCCACGGAGACGTAGATGCCAACTCGCCAGGAATGTCTTCAAGTATTACCGCCGAGATGATAGGCTGGATTAGGTTACGTTATATTACGTTATTGATGTATATAAATGTCCCACGGAGACGTAGAGTCCAACAAGCCAGGAATGTGGTCAAATATTACCGCCGAGATGTATGATTGGGTTAGGTGATGTTATATTACGTTATTGATGTATATAAAGGTCCCACGGAGACGTAGAGGCCAACTCGCCAGGAATGTTGTCAAGTATTACCCTCGAAATGATAGGTTGGGTTAGGTTACGTTAAATTACGTTATTGATGTATATGAAGGTCAAACGGAGACGTAGAGGCCAACTCGCCAGGAATGTTTTCAAATATTACCGCCGTTATGTTAGGGTGGGTTAGGTTAGGTTATATTACGTTATAGATGCATATAAAGGTCCCACGGAGACGGAGAAGCCAACAAGCCAGGAATGTGGTCAAATATTACCGCCGAGATGTATGATTGGGTTAGGTGATGTTATATTACGTTATTGATGTATATAAAGGTCCCACGGAGACGTAGAGGCCAACTCGCCAGGAATGTTGTCAAGTATTACCCTCGAAATGATAGGTTGGGTTAGGTTACGTTATATTACGTTATTGATGTATATGAAGGTCAAACGGAGACGTAGAGGCCAACTCGCCAGGAATGTTTTCAAATATTACCGCCGTGATGTTAGGGTGGGTTAGGTTAGGTTATATTACGTTATAGATGTATATAAAGGTCCCACGGAGACGTAGAGTCCAACAAGCGAGGAATGTGGTCAAATATTACCGCCGAGATGTTAGGTTGGGTTAGGTTAGGTTATATTACGTTATTGATGTATACAATGGTCCCACGGAGACGTAGAGGTCAACTCGCCAGGTATGTTTTCAAATATTACCGCCGTGATGTTAGGGTGGGTTAGGTTAGGTTATATTACGTTATAGATGCATATAAAGGTGCCACGGAGACGTAGAGTCCAACAAGCCAGGAATGTGGTCAAATATTACCGCCGAGATGTATGATTGGGTTAGGTGATGTTATATTACGTTATTGATGTATATAAAGGTCCCACGGAGACGTAGAGGCCAACTCGCCAGGAATGTTGTCAAGTATTACCGCCGAGATGATAGGTTGGGTTAGGTTACGTTATATTACGTTATTGATGTATATGAAGGTCAAACGGAGACGTAGAGGCCAACTCGCCAGGAATGTTTTCAAATATTACCGCCGTGATGTTAGGTTGGGTTAGGTTAGGTTATATTACGTTATTGATGTATATAAATGTCCCACGGAGACGTAGAGTCCAACAAGCCAGGAATGTGGTCAAATATTACCGCCGAGATGTATGATTGGGTTAGGTGATGTTATATTACGTTATTGATGTATATAAAGGTCCCACGGAGACGTAGAGTCCAACAAGCCAGGAATGTGGTCAAATATTACCGCCGAGATGTATGATTGGGTTAGGTGATGTTATATTACGTTATTGATGTATATAAAGGTCCCACGGAGACGTAGAGGCCAACTCGCCAGGAATGTTGTCAAGTATTACCCTCGAGATGATAGGTTGGGTTAGGTTACGTTATATTACGTTATTGATGTATATAAAGGTCCCACGGAGATGGAGAAACAGATTCGCCAGGAATGTTGTTAAATATTACCGCTGAGATGTTAGGTTGGGTTAGGTTAGGTTACATTACGTTATTGATGTATAAAGGTCCCACGGAGACGGAGAAGCTAACTCGCCAGGAATGTTGTCAAATATTAGAGCCGAGATGATAGGTTGGGTTAGGTTACGTTGTATTACGTTATTGATGTATATGAAGGTCAAACGTAGACGTAGAGGCCAACAAGCCAGGAATGTGGTCAAATATTACCGCCGAGATGTTATGTTGGGTTAGGTTAGGTTATATTACGTTATTGATGTATACAAAGTTCCCACGAAGACACAGAGGCAAACTCGCCAGGAATGTTGTCAAGTATTACCGCCGAGATGTTAGGTTGGGTAAGGTTAGGTTATATTACGTGATTGATGTATGTAAAGGTCCCACGGTGACGTAGATGCCAACTCGCCAGGAATGTTTTCAAATATTACCGCCGAGATGTTAGGTTGGGTTAGGTTAGGTTATATTACGTTATTGATGTATATAAATGTCCCACGGAGACGTAGATGCCAACTCGCCAGGAATGTTTTCAAATATTACCGCCGAGATGTTAGGTTGGGTTAGGTTAGGTTATATTACGTTATTGATGTATATCAAGATCCCACGGAGACGTAGAGGACAACTCGCCATGTATGTTGTCAAATGTTATCGTCGAGATGTTAGGTTGGGTTAGGTTAGGTTATATTACGTTATTGATGTATATAAAGGTCCCACGGAGATGGAGAAGCCAACTCGCCAGGAATGTTGTCAAATGTTATCGTCGAGATGTTAGGTTGGGTCAGGTTAGGTTATATTACGTTATTGATGTATATAAAGGTCCCACGGAGACGTAGAGGCCAAATCGCCAGGAATGTTGTCAAAAATTACCGCCGAGATGTAAGATTGGGTTAGGTGATGTTATATTACGTTATTGATGTATATAAAGGTCTCACGGAGACGTAGAGGCCAACTCGCCAGGAATGTTGTCAAGTATTACCGCCGAGATGTTAGGTTGGATTAGGTTAGGTTATATTACGTTATAGATGTATATAAAGGTACCACGGAGACACAGAGGCCAGCAAGACAGGAATGTGGTCAAATATTACCGCCGAGATGTTAGGTTGCGTTAGGTTAGGTTATATGACGTTATTGATGTATATAAAGGTCCCACGGAGACGTAGATGCCAACTCGCCAGGAATGTTTTCAAATATTACCGCCGAGATGTTAGGTTGGGTTAGGTTAGGTTATATTACGTTATTGATGTATATAAAGGTCCCACGGAGATGGAGAAGCAGACTCGCCAGGAATGTTGTTAAATATTACCGCTGAGATGTTAGGTTGGGTTAGGTTAGGTTACATTACGTTATTGATATATAAAGGTCCCACGGAGACGGAGAAGCTAACTCGCCAGGAATGTTGTCAAATATTAGCGCCGATATGATAGGTTGGGTTAGGTTACGTTGTATTACGTTATTGATGTATATGAAGGTCAAACGGAGACGTAGAGGCCAACAAGCCAGGAATGTGGTCAAATATTACCGCCGAGATGTTATGTTGGGTTAGGTTAGGTTATATTACGTTATTGATGTATACAAAGGTCCCACGAAGACACAGAGGCCAACTCGCCAGGAATGTTGTCAAGTATTACCGCCGAGATGTTAGGTTGGGTAAGGTTAGGTTATATTACGTGATTGATGTATGTAAAGGACCCACGGTGACGTAGATGCCAACTCGCCAGGAATGTTTTCAAATATTACCGCCGAGATGTTAGGTTGGGTTAGGTTAGGTTATATTACGTTATTGATGTATATAAATGTCCCACGTAGACGTAGATGCCAACTCGCCAGGAATGTTTTCAAATATTACCGCCGAGATGTTAGGATGAGTTAGGTTAGGTTATATTACGTTATAGATGCATATAAAGGTCCCACGGAGACGGAGAAGCCAACTCGCCAGGAATGTTGTCAAATATTACCGCCGAGATCTATGATTGGGTTAGCTGATGTTATATTACGTTATTGATGTATATAAAGGTCCCACGGAGACGTAGAGGCCAACTCGCCAGGAATGTTGTCAAGTATTACCGCCGAGATGATAGGTTGGGTTAGGTTACGTTATATTACGTTATTGATGTATATGAAGGTCAAACGGAGACGTAGAGGCCAACTCGCCAGGAATGTTTTCAAATATTACCGCCGTGATGTTAGGTTGGGTTAGGTTAGGTTATATTACGTTATTGATGTATATAAATGTCCCACGGACACGTAGAGGCCAACAAGCCAGGAATGTGGTCAAATATTACCGCCGAGATGTTAGGTTGGGTTAGGCTAGGTTATATTACGTTATTGATGTATATAAATGTCCCACGGAGACGTAGATGCCAACTCGCCAGGAATGTCTTCAAGTATTACCGCCGAGATGATAGGCTGGATTAGGTTACGTTATATTACGTTATTGATGTCTATAAATGTCCCACGGAGACGTAGAGTCCAACAAGCCAGGAATGTGGTCAAATATTACCGCCGAGATGTATGATTGGGTTAGGTGATGTTATATTACGTTATTGATGTATATAAAGGTCCCACGGAGACGTAGAGGCCAACTCGCCAGGAATGTTGCCAAGTATTACCCTCGAAATGACAGGTTGGGTTAGGTTACGTTATATTACGTTATTGATGTATATAAAGGTCCCACGGAGATGGAGAAACAGATTCGCCAGGAATGTTGTTAAATATTACCGCTGAGATGTTAGGTTGGGTTAGGTTAGGTTACATTACGTTATTGATATATAAAGGTCCCACGGAGACGGAGAAGCTAACTCGCCAGGAATGTTGTCAAATATTAGAGCCGAGATGATAGGTTGGGTTAGGTTACGTTGTATTACGTTATTGATGTATATGAAGGTCAAACGTAGACGTAGAGGCCAACAAGCCAGGAATGTGGTCAAATATTACCGCCGAGATGTTATGTTGGGTTAGGTTAGGTTATATTACGTTATTGATGTATACAAAGTTCCCACGAAGACACAGAGGCAAACTCGACAGGAATGTTGTCAAGTATTACCGCCGAGATGTTAGGTTGGGTAAGGTTAGGTTATATTACGTGATTGATGTATGTAAAGGTCCCACGGTGACGTAGATGCCAACTCGCCAGGAATGTTTTCAAATATTACCGCCGAGATGTTAGGTTGGGTTAGGTTAGGTTATATTACGTTATTGATGTATATAAACGTCCCACGGAGACGTAGAGGCCAACTCGCCATGTATGTTGTCAAATGTTATCGTCGAGATGTTAGGTTGGGTTAGGTTAGGTTATATTACGTTATTGATGTATATAAAGGTCCCACGGAGATGGAGAAGCCAACTCGCCAGGAATGTTGTCAAATGTTATCGTCGAGATGTTAGGTTGGGTCAGGTTAGGTTATATTACGTTATTGATGTATATAAAGGTCCCACGGAGACGTAGAGGCCAAATCGCCAGGAATGTTGTCAAAAATTACCGCCGAGATGTAAGATTGGGTTAGGTGATGTTATATTACGTTATTGATGTATATAAAGGTCTCACGGAGACGTAGAGGCCAACTCGCCAGGAATGTTGTCAAGTATTACCGCCGAGATGTTAGGTTGGGTTAGGTTAGGTTATATTACGTTATAGATGTATATAAAGGTACCACGGAGACACAGAGGCCAGCAAGACAGGAATGTGGTCAAATATTACCGCCGAGATGTTAGGTTGCGTTAGGTTAGGTTATATGACGTTATTGATGTATATAAAGGTCCCACGGAGACGTAGATGCCAACTCGCCAGGAATGTTTTCAAATATTACCGCCGAGATGTTAGGTTGGGTTAGGTTAGGTTATATTACGTTATTGATGTATATAAAGGTCCCACGGAGATGGAGAAGCAGACTCGCCAGGAATGTTGTTAAATATTACCGCTGAGATGTTAGGTTGGGTTAGGTTAGGTTACATTACGTTATTGATATATAAAGGTCCCACGGAGACGGAGAAGCTAACTCGCCAGGAATGTTGTCAAATATTAGCGCCGATATGATAGGTTGGGTTAGGTTACGTTGTATTACGTTATTGATGTATATGAAGGTCAAACGGAGACGTAGAGGCCAACAAGCCAGGAATGTGGTCAAATATTACCGCCGAGATGTTATGTTGGGTTAGGTTAGGTTATATTACGTTATTGATGTATACAAAGGTCCCACGAAGACACAGAGGCCAACTCGCCAGGAATGTTGTCAAGTATTACCGCCGAGATGTTAGGTTGGGTAAGGTTAGGTTATATTACGTGATTGATGTATGTAAAGGACCCACGGTGACGTAGATGCCAACTCGCCAGGAATGTTTTCAAATATTACCGCCGAGATGTTAGGTTGGGTTAGGTTAGGTTATATTACGTTATTGATGTATATAAATGTCCCACGGAGACGTAGATGCCAACTCGCCAGGAATGTTTTCAAATATTACCGCCGAGATGTTAGGATGAGTTAGGTTAGGTTATATTACGTTATAGATGCATATAAAGGTCCCACGGAGACGGAGAAGCCAACTCGCCAGGAATGTTGTCAAATATTACCGCCGAGATCTATGATTGGGTTAGCTGATGTTATATTACGTTATTGATGTATATAAAGGTCCCACGGAGACGTAGAGGCCAACTCGCCAGGAATGTTGTCAAGTATTACCGCCGAGATGATAGGTTGGGTTAGGTTACGTTATATTACGTTATTGATGTATATGAAGGTCAAACGGAGACGTAGAGGCCAACTCGCCAGGAATGTTTTCAAATATTACCGCCGTGATGTTAGGTTGGGTTAGGTTAGGTTATATTACGTTATTGATGTATATAAATGTCCCACGGACACGTAGAGGCCAACAAGCCAGGAATGTGGTCAAATATTACCGCCGAGATGTTAGGTTGGGTTAGGCTAGGTTATATTACGTTATTGATGTATATAAATGTCCCACGGAGACGTAGATGCCAACTCGCCAGGAATGTCTTCAAGTATTACCGCCGAGATGATAGGCTGGATTAGGTTACGTTATATTACGTTATTGATGTCTATAAATGTCCCACGGAGACGTAGAGTCCAACAAGCCAGGAATGTGGTCAAATATTACCGCCGAGATGTATGATTGGGTTAGGTGATGTTATATTACGTTATTGATGTATATAAAGGTCCCACGGAGACGTAGAGGCCAACTCGCCAGGAATGTTGCCAAGTATTACCCTCGAAATGACAGGTTGGGTTAGGTTACGTTATATTACGTTATTGATGTATATAAAGGTCCCACGGAGATGGAGAAACAGATTCGCCAGGAATGTTGTTAAATATTACCGCTGAGATGTTAGGTTGGGTTAGGTTAGGTTACATTACGTTATTGATATATAAAGGTCCCACGGAGACGGAGAAGCTAACTCGCCAGGAATGTTGTCAAATATTAGAGCCGAGATGATAGGTTGGGTTAGGTTACGTTGTATTACGTTATTGATGTATATGAAGGTCAAACGTAGACGTAGAGGCCAACAAGCCAGGAATGTGGTCAAATATTACCGCCGAGATGTTATGTTGGGTTAGGTTAGGTTATATTACGTTATTGATGTATACAAAGTTCCCACGAAGACACAGAGGCAAACTCGACAGGAATGTTGTCAAGTATTACCGCCGAGATGTTAGGTTGGGTAAGGTTAGGTTATATTACGTGATTGATGTATGTAAAGGTCCCACGGTGACGTAGATGCCAACTCGCCAGGAATGTTTTCAAATATTACCGCCGAGATGTTAGGTTGGGTTAGGTTAGGTTATATTACGTTATTGATGTATATAAACGTCCCACGGAGACGTAGAGGCCAACTCGCCATGTATGTTGTCAAATGTTATCGTCGAGATGTTAGGTTGGGTTAGGTTAGGTTATATTACGTTATTGATGTATATAAAGGTCCCACGGAGATGGAGAAGCCAACTCGCCAGGAATGTTGTCAAATGTTATCGTCGAGATGTTAGGTTGGGTCAGGTTAGGTTATATTACGTTATTGATGTATATAAAGGTCCCACGGAGACGTAGAGGCCAAATCGCCAGGAATGTTGTCAAAAATTACCGCCGAGATGTAAGATTGGGTTAGGTGATGTTATATTACGTTATTGATGTATATAAAGGTCTCACGGAGACGTAGAGGCCAACTCGCCAGGAATGTTGTCAAGTATTACCGCCGAGATGTTAGGTTGGGTTAGGTTAGGTTATATTACGTTATAGATGTATATAAAGGTACCACGGAGACACAGAGGCCAGCAAGACAGGAATGTGGTCAAATATTACCGCCGAGATGTTAGGTTGCGTTAGGTTAGGTTATATGACGTTATTGATGTATATAAAGGTCCCACGGAGACGTAGATGCCAACTCGCCAGGAATGTTTTCAAATATTACCGCCGAGATGTTAGGTTGGGTTAGGTTAGGTTATATTACGTTATTGATGTATATAAAGGTCCCACGGAGATGGAGAAGCAGACTCGCCAGGAATGTTGTTAAATATTACCGCTGAGATGTTAGGTTGGGTTAGGTTAGGTTACATTACGTTATTGATATATAAAGGTCCCACGGAGACGGAGAAGCTAACTCGCCAGGAATGTTGTCAAATATTAGCGCCGATATGATAGGTTGGGTTAGGTTACGTTGTATTACGTTATTGATGTATATGAAGGTCAAACGGAGACGTAGAGGCCAACAAGCCAGGAATGTGGTCAAATATTACCGCCGAGATGTTATGTTGGGTTAGGTTAGGTTATATTACGTTATTGATGTATACAAAGGTCCCACGAAGACACAGAGGCCAACTCGCCAGGAATGTTGTCAAGTATTACCGCCGAGATGTTAGGTTGGGTAAGGTTAGGTTATATTACGTGATTGATGTATGTAAAGGACCCACGGTGACGTAGATGCCAACTCGCCAGGAATGTTTTCAAATATTACCGCCGAGATGTTAGGTTGGGTTAGGTTAGGTTATATTACGTTATTGATGTATATAAATGTCCCACGGAGACGTAGATGCCAACTCGCCAGGAATGTTTTCAAATATTACCGCCGAGATGTTAGGATGAGTTAGGTTAGGTTATATTACGTTATAGATGCATATAAAGGTCCCACGGAGACGGAGAAGCCAACTCGCCAGGAATGTTGTCAAATATTACCGCCGAGATCTATGATTGGGTTAGCTGATGTTATATTACGTTATTGATGTATATAAAGGTCCCACGGAGACGTAGAGGCCAACTCGCCAGGAATGTTGTCAAGTATTACCGCCGAGATGATAGGTTGGGTTAGGTTACGTTATATTACGTTATTGATGTATATGAAGGTCAAACGGAGACGTAGAGGCCAACTCGCCAGGAATGTTTTCAAATATTACCGCCGTGATGTTAGGTTGGGTTAGGTTAGGTTATATTACGTTATTGATGTATATAAATGTCCCACGGACACGTAGAGGCCAACAAGCCAGGAATGTGGTCAAATATTACCGCCGAGATGTTAGGTTGGGTTAGGCTAGGTTATATTACGTTATTGATGTATATAAATGTCCCACGGAGACGTAGATGCCAACTCGCCAGGAATGTCTTCAAGTATTACCGCCGAGATGATAGGCTGGATTAGGTTACGTTATATTACGTTATTGATGTCTATAAATGTCCCACGGAGACGTAGAGTCCAACAAGCCAGGAATGTGGTCAAATATTACCGCCGAGATGTATGATTGGGTTAGGTGATGTTATATTACGTTATTGATGTATATAAAGGTCCCACGGAGACGTAGAGGCCAACTCGCCAGGAATGTTGCCAAGTATTACCCTCGAAATGACAGGTTGGGTTAGGTTACGTTATATTACGTTATTGATGTATATAAAGGTCCCACGGAGATGGAGAAACAGATTCGCCAGGAATGTTGTTAAATATTGCCGCTGAGATGTTAGGTTGGGTTAGGTTAGGTTACATTACGTTATTGATATATAAAGGTCCCACGGAGACGGAGAAGCTAACTCGCCAGGAATGTTGTCAAATATTAGAGCCGAGATGATAGGTTGGGTTAGGTTACGTTGTATTACGTTATTGATGTATATGAAGGTCAAACGTAGACGTAGAGGCCAACAAGCCAGGAATGTGGTCAAATATTACCGCCGAGATGTTATGTTGGGTTAGGTTAGGTTATATTACGTTATTGATGTATACAAAGTTCCCACGAAGACACAGAGGCAAACTCGACAGGAATGTTGTCAAGTATTACCGCCGAGATGTTAGGTTGGGTAAGGTTAGGTTATATTACGTGATTGATGTATGTAAAGGTCCCACGGTGACGTAGATGCCAACTCGCCAGGAATGTTTTCAAATATTACCGCCGAGATGTTAGGTTGGGTTAGGTTAGGTTATATTACGTTATTGATGTATATAAATGTCCCACGGAGACGTAGATGCCAACTCGCCAGGAATGTTTTCAAATATTACCGCCGAGATGTTAGGATGAGTTAGGTTAGGTTATATTACGTTATAGATGCATATAAAGGTCCCACGGAGATGGAGAAGCCAACTCGCCAGGAATGTTGTCAAATATTACCGCTGAGATGTTAGGTTGGGTTAGGTTAGGTTATATTAAGTTATTGATGTATATAACGGTCCCACGGAGACGTAGAGGATAACAAGACAGGAATGTGGTCAAATATTACCGCCGAGTTGTTAGGTTGGGTTAGGTTAGGTTATATTACGTTATTGATGTATATAAATGTCCCACGGAGACGTAGAGGCCAACAATCCAGGAATGTGGTCAAATATTACCGCCGAGATGTTAGGTTGGGTTAGGTTAGGTTATATTACGTTATTGATGTATATAAAGGTCTCACGGAGACGTAGAGGCCAACTCGCCAGGAATGTTGTCAAGTATTACCGCCGAGATGTTAGGTTGGGTTAGGTTAGGTTATATTACGTTATAGATGTATATAAAGGTACCACGGAGACACAGAGGCCAGCAAGACAGGAATGTGGTCAAATATTACCGCCGAGATGTTAGGTTGGGTTAGGTTAGGTTATATGACGTTATTGATGTATATAAAGGTCCCACGGAGACGTAGAGGCCAACTCGCCAGGAATGTTGTCAAGTATTACCCTCGAAATGATAGGTTGGGTTAGGTTACGTTATATTACGTTATTGATGTATATGAAGGTCAAACGGAGACGTAGAGGCCAACTCGCCAGGAATGTTTTCAAATATTACCGCCGTGATGTTAGGGTGGGTTAGGTTAGGTTATATTACGTTATAGATGTATATAAAGGTCCCACGGAGACGTAGAGTCCAACAATCCAGGAATGTGGTCAAATATTACCGCCGAGATGTTAGGTTGGGTTAGGTTAGGTTATATTACGTTATTGATGTATATAAAGGTCTCACGGAGACGTAGAGGCCAACTCGCCAGGAATGTTGTCAAGTATTACCGCCGAGATGTTAGGTTGGGTTAGGTTAGGTTATATTACGTTATAGATGTATATAAAGGTACCACGGAGACACAGAGGCCAGCAAGACAGGAATGTGGTCAAATATTACCGCCGAGATGTTAGGTTGGGTTAGGTTAGGTTATATGACGTTATTGATGTATATAAAGGTCCCACGGAGACGTAGATGCCAACTCGCCAGGAATGTTTTCAAATATTACCGCCGAGATGTTGGGTTGGGTTAGGTTAGGTTATATTACGTTATTGATGTATATAAAGGTCCCACGGAGATGGAGAAGCAGACTCGCCAGGAATGTTGTTAAATATTACCGCTGAGATGTTAGGTTGGGTTAGGTTAGGTTACATTACGTTATTGATATATAAAGGTCCCACGGAGACGGAGAAGCTAACTCGCCAGGAATGTCGTCAAATATTAGCGCCGATATGATAGGTTGGGTTAGGTTACGTTGTATTACGTTATTGATGTATATGAAGGTCAAACGGAGACGTAGAGGCCAACAAGCCAGGAATGTGGTCAAATATTACCGCCGAGATGTTATGTTGGGTTAGGTTAGGTTATATTACGTTATTGATGTATACAAAGGTCCCACGAAGACACAGAGGCCAACTCGCCAGGAATGTTGTCAAGTATTACCGCCGAGATGTTAGGTTGGGTAAGGTTAGGTTATATTACGTGATTGATGTATGTAAAGGTCCCACGGTGACGTAGATGCCAACTCGCCAGGAATGTTTTCAAATATTACTGCCGAGATGTTAGGTTGGATTAGGTTAGGTTATATTACGTTATTGATGTATATAAATGTCCCACGGAGACGTAGATGCCAACTCGCCAGGAATGTTTTCAAATATTACCGCCGAGATGTTAGGATGAGTTAGGTTAGGTTATATTACGTTATAGATGCATATAAAGGTCCCACGGAGATGGAGAAGCCAACTCGCCAGGAATGTTGTCAAATATTACCGCTGAGATGTTAGGTTGGGTTAGGTTAGGTTATATTAAGTTATTGATGTATATAACGGTCCCACGGAGACGTAGAGGATAACAAGACAGGAATGTGGTCAAATATTACCGCCGAGTTGTTAGGTTGGGTTAGGTTAGGTTATATTACGTTATTGATGTATATAAATGTCCCACGGAGACGTAGAGGCCAACAATCCAGGAATGTGGTCAAATATTACCGCCGAGATGTTAGGTTGGGTTAGGTTAGGTTATATTACGTTATTGATGTATATAAAGGTCTCACGGAGACGTAGAGGCCAACTCGCCAGGAATGTTGTCAAGTATTACCGCCGAGATGTTAGGTTGGGTTAGGTTAGGTTATATTACGTTATAGATGTATATAAAGGTACCACGGAGACACAGAGGCCAGCAAGACAGGAATGTGGTCAAATATTACCGCCGAGATGTTAGGTTGGGTTAGGTTAGGTTATATGACGTTATTGATGTATATAAAGGTCCCACGGAGACGTAGAGGCCAACTCGCCAGGAATGTTGTCAAGTATTACCCTCGAAATGATAGGTTGGGTTAGGTTACGTTATATTACGTTATTGATGTATATGAAGGTCAAACGGAGACGTAGAGGCCAACTCGCCAGGAATGTTTTCAAATATTACCGCCGTGATGTTAGGGTGGGTTAGGTTAGGTTATATTACGTTATAGATGTATATAAAGGTCCCACGGAGACGTAGAGTCCAACAATCCAGGAATGTGGTCAAATATTACCGCCGAGATGTTAGGTTGGGTTAGGTTAGGTTATATTACGTTATTGATGTATATAAAGGTCTCACGGAGACGTAGAGGCCAACTCGCCAGGAATGTTGTCAAGTATTACCGCCGAGATGTTAGGTTGGGTTAGGTTAGGTTATATTACGTTATAGATGTATATAAAGGTACCACGGAGACACAGAGGCCAGCAAGACAGGAATGTGGTCAAATATTACCGCCGAGATGTTAGGTTGGGTTAGGTTAGGTTATATGACGTCATTGATGTATATAAAGGTCCCACGGAGACGTAGATGCCAACTCGCCAGGAATGTTTTCAAATATTACCGCCGAGATGTTGGGTTGGGTTAGGTTAGGTTATATTACGTTATTGATGTATATAAAGGTCCCACGGAGATGGAGAAGCAGACTCGCCAGGAATGTTGTTAAATATTACCGCTGAGATGTTAGGTTGGGTTAGGTTAGGTTACATTACGTTATTGATATATAAAGGTCCCACGGAGACGGAGAAGCTAACTCGCCAGGAATGTTTTCAAATATTACCGCCGAGATGTTAGGATGAGTTAGGTTAGGTTATATTACGTTATAGATGCATATAAAGGTCCCACGGAGATGGAGAAGCCAACTCGCCAGGAATGTTGTCAAATATTACCGCTGAGATGTTAGGTTGGGTTAGGTTAGGTTATATTAAGTTATTGATGTATATAACGGTCCCACGGAGACGTAGAGGATAACAAGACAGGAATGTGGTCAAATATTACCGCCGAGTTGTTAGGTTGGGTTAGGTTAGGTTATATTACGTTATTGATGTATATAAATGTCCCACGGAGACGTAGAGGCCAACAATCCAGGAATGTGGTCAAATATTACCGCCGAGATGTTAGGTTGGGTTAGGTTAGGTTATATTACGTTATTGATGTATATAAAGGTCTCACGGAGACGTAGAGGCCAACTCGCCAGGAATGTTGTCAAGTATTACCGCCGAGATGTTAGGTTGGGTTAGGTTAGGTTATATTACGTTATAGATGTATATAAAGGTACCACGGAGACACAGAGGCCAGCAAGACAGGAATGTGGTCAAATATTACCGCCGAGATGTTAGGTTGGGTTAGGTTAGGTTATATGACGTTATTGATGTATATAAAGGTCCCACGGAGACGTAGAGGCCAACTCGCCAGGAATGTTGTCAAGTATTACCCTCGAAATGATAGGTTGGGTTAGGTTACGTTATATTACGTTATTGATGTATATGAAGGTCAAACGGAGACGTAGAGGCCAACTCGCCAGGAATGTTTTCAAATATTACCGCCGTGATGTTAGGGTGGGTTAGGTTAGGTTATATTACGTTATAGATGTATATAAAGGTCCCACGGAGACGTAGAGTCCAACAATCCAGGAATGTGGTCAAATATTACCGCCGAGATGTTAGGTTGGGTTAGGTTAGGTTATATTACGTTATTGATGTATATAAAGGTCTCACGGAGACGTAGAGGCCAACTCGCCAGGAATGTTGTCAAGTATTACCGCCGAGATGTTAGGTTGGGTTAGGTTAGGTTATATTACGTTATAGATGTATATAAAGGTACCACGGAGACACAGAGGCCAGCAAGACAGGAATGTGGTCAAATATTACCGCCGAGATGTTAGGTTGGGTTAGGTTAGGTTATATGACGTCATTGATGTATATAAAGGTCCCACGGAGACGTAGATGCCAACTCGCCAGGAATGTTTTCAAATATTACCGCCGAGATGTTGGGTTGGGTTAGGTTAGGTTATATTACGTTATTGATGTATATAAAGGTCCCACGGAGATGGAGAAGCAGACTCGCCAGGAATGTTGTTAAATATTACCGCTGAGATGTTAGGTTGGGTTAGGTTAGGTTACATTACGTTATTGATATATAAAGGTCCCACGGAGACGGAGAAGCTAACTCGCCAGGAATGTTGTCAAATATTAGCGCCGATATGATAGGTTGGGTTAGGTTACGTTGTATTACGTTATTGATGTATATGAAGGTCAAACGGAGACGTAGAGGCCAACAAGCCAGGAATGTGGTCAAATATTACCGCCGAGATGTTATGTTGGGTTAGGTTAGGTTATATTACGTTATTGATGTATACAAAGGTCCCACGAAGACACAGAGGCCAACTCGCCAGGAATGTTGTCAAGTATTACCGCCGAGATGTTAGGTTGGGTAAGGTTAGGTTATATTACGTGATTGATGTATGTAAAGGACCCACGGTGACGTAGATGCCAACTCGCCAGGAATGTTTTCAAATATTACCGCCGAGATGTTAGGTTGGGTTAGGTTAGGTTATATTACGTTATTGATGTATATAAATGTCCCACGGAGACGTAGATGCCAACTCGCCAGGAATGTTTTCAAATATTACCGCCGAGATGTTAGGATGAGTTAGGTTAGGTTATATTACGTTATAGATGCATATAAAGGTCCCACGGAGACGGAGAAGCCAACTCGCCAGGAATGTTGTCAAATATTACCGCCGAGATCTATGATTGGGTTAGCTGATGTTATATTACGTTATTGATGTATATAAAGGTCCCACGGAGACGTAGAGGCCAACTCGCCAGGAATGTTGTCAAGTATTACCGCCGAGATGATAGGTTGGGTTAGGTTACGTTATATTACGTTATTGATGTATATGAAGGTCAAACGGAGACGTAGAGGCCAACTCGCCAGGAATGTTTTCAAATATTACCGCCGTGATGTTAGGTTGGGTTAGGTTAGGTTATATTACGTTATTGATGTATATAAATGTCCCACGGACACGTAGAGGCCAACAAGCCAGGAATGTGGTCAAATATTACCGCCGAGATGTTAGGTTGGGTTAGGCTAGGTTATATTACGTTATTGATGTATATAAATGTCCCACGGAGACGTAGATGCCAACTCGCCAGGAATGTCTTCAAGTATTACCGCCGAGATGATAGGCTGGATTAGGTTACGTTATATTACGTTATTGATGTCTATAAATGTCCCACGGAGACGTAGAGTCCAACAAGCCAGGAATGTGGTCAAATATTACCGCCGAGATGTATGATTGGGTTAGGTGATGTTATATTACGTTATTGATGTATATAAAGGTCCCACGGAGACGTAGAGGCCAACTCGCCAGGAATGTTGCCAAGTATTACCCTCGAAATGACAGGTTGGGTTAGGTTACGTTATATTACGTTATTGATGTATATAAAGGTCCCACGGAGATGGAGAAACAGATTCGCCAGGAATGTTGTTAAATATTACCGCTGAGATGTTAGGTTGGGTTAGGTTAGGTTACATTACGTTATTGATATATAAAGGTCCCACGGAGACGGAGAAGCTAACTCGCCAGGAATGTTGTCAAATATTAGAGCCGAGATGATAGGTTGGGTTAGGTTACGTTGTATTACGTTATTGATGTATATGAAGGTCAAACGTAGACGTAGAGGCCAACAAGCCAGGAATGTGGTCAAATATTACCGCCGAGATGTTATGTTGGGTTAGGTTAGGTTATATTACGTTATTGATGTATACAAAGTTCCCACGAAGACACAGAGGCAAACTCGACAGGAATGTTGTCAAGTATTACCGCCGAGATGTTAGGTTGGGTAAGGTTAGGTTATATTACGTGATTGATGTATGTAAAGGTCCCACGGTGACGTAGATGCCAACTCGCCAGGAATGTTTTCAAATATTACCGCCGAGATGTTAGGTTGGGTTAGGTTAGGTTATATTACGTTATTGATGTATATAAATGTCCCACGGAGACGTAGATGCCAACTCGCCAGGAATGTTTTCAAATATTACCGCCGAGATGTTAGGATGAGTTAGGTTAGGTTATATTACGTTATAGATGCATATAAAGGTCCCACGGAGATGGAGAAGCCAACTCGCCAGGAATGTTGTCAAATATTACCGCTGAGATGTTAGGTTGGGTTAGGTTAGGTTATATTAAGTTATTGATGTATATAACGGTCCCACGGAGACGTAGAGGATAACAAGACAGGAATGTGGTCAAATATTACCGCCGAGTTGTTAGGTTGGGTTAGGTTAGGTTATATTACGTTATTGATGTATATAAATGTCCCACGGAGACGTAGAGGCCAACAATCCAGGAATGTGGTCAAATATTACCGCCGAGATGTTAGGTTGGGTTAGGTTAGGTTATATTACGTTATTGATGTATATAAAGGTCTCACGGAGACGTAGAGGCCAACTCGCCAGGAATGTTGTCAAGTATTACCGCCGAGATGTTAGGTTGGGTTAGGTTAGGTTATATTACGTTATAGATGTATATAAAGGTACCACGGAGACACAGAGGCCAGCAAGACAGGAATGTGGTCAAATATTACCGCCGAGATGTTAGGTTGGGTTAGGTTAGGTTATATGACGTTATTGATGTATATAAAGGTCCCACGGAGACGTAGAGGCCAACTCGCCAGGAATGTTGTCAAGTATTACCCTCGAAATGATAGGTTGGGTTAGGTTACGTTATATTACGTTATTGATGTATATGAAGGTCAAACGGAGACGTAGAGGCCAACTAGCCAGGAATGTTTTCAAATATTACCGCCGTGATGTTAGGGTGGGTTAGGTTAGGTTATATTACGTTATAGATGTATATAAAGGTCCCACGGAGACGTAGAGTCCAACAATCCAGGAATGTGGTCAAATATTACCGCCGAGATGTTAGGTTGGGTTAGGTTAGGTTATATTACGTTATTGATGTATATAAAGGTCTCACGGAGACGTAGAGGCCAACTCGCCAGGAATGTTGTCAAGTATTACCGCCGAGATGTTAGGTTGGGTTAGGTTAGGTTATATTACGTTATAGATGTATATAAAGGTACCACGGAGACACAGAGGCCAGCAAGACAGGAATGTGGTCAAATATTACCGCCGAGATGTTAGGTTGGGTTAGGTTAGGTTATATGACGTTATTGATGTATATAAAGGTCCCACGGAGACGTAGATGCCAACTCGCCAGGAATGTTTTCAAATATTACCGCCGAGATGTTGGGTTGGGTTAGGTTAGGTTATATTACGTTATTGATGTATATAAAGGTCCCACGGAGATGGAGAAGCAGACTCGCCAGGAATGTTGTTAAATATTACCGCTGAGATGTTAGGTTGGGTTAGGTTAGGTTACATTACGTTATTGATATATAAAGGTCCCACGGAGACGGAGAAGCTAACTCGCCAGGAATGTCGTCAAATATTAGCGCCGATATGATAGGTTGGGTTAGGTTACGTTGTATTACGTTATTGATGTATATGAAGGTCAAACGGAGACGTAGAGGCCAACAAGCCAGGAATGTGGTCAAATATTACCGCCGAGATGTTATGTTGGGTTAGGTTAGGTTATATTACGTTATTGATGTATACAAAGGTCCCACGAAGACACAGAGGCCAACTCGCCAGGAATGTTGTCAAGTATTACCGCCGAGATGTTAGGTTGGGTAAGGTTAGGTTATATTACGTGATTGATGTATGTAAAGGTCCCACGGTGACGTAGATGCCAACTCGCCAGGAATGTTTTCAAATATTACTGCCGAGATGTTAGGTTGGATTAGGTTAGGTTATATTACGTTATTGATGTATATAAATGTCCCACGGAGACGTAGATGCCAACTCGCCAGGAATGTTTTCAAATATTACCGCCGAGATGTTAGGATGAGTTAGGTTAGGTTATATTACGTTATAGATGCATATAAAGGTCCCACGGAGATGGAGAAGCCAACTCGCCAGGAATGTTGTCAAATATTACCGCTGAGATGTTAGGTTGGGTTAGGTTAGGTTATATTAAGTTATTGATGTATATAACGGTCCCACGGAGACGTAGAGGATAACAAGACAGGAATGTGGTCAAATATTACCGCCGAGTTGTTAGGTTGGGTTAGGTTAGGTTATATTACGTTATTGATGTATATAAATGTCCCACGGAGACGTAGAGGCCAACAATCCAGGAATGTGGTCAAATATTACCGCCGAGATGTTAGGTTGGGTTAGGTTAGGTTATATTACGTTATTGATGTATATAAAGGTCTCACGGAGACGTAGAGGCCAACTCGCCAGGAATGTTGTCAAGTATTACCGCCGAGATGTTAGGTTGGGTTAGGTTAGGTTATATTACGTTATAGATGTATATAAAGGTACCACGGAGACACAGAGGCCAGCAAGACAGGAATGTGGTCAAATATTACCGCCGAGATGTTAGGTTGGGTTAGGTTAGGTTATATGACGTTATTGATGTATATAAAGGTCCCACGGAGACGTAGAGGCCAACTCGCCAGGAATGTTGTCAAGTATTACCCTCGAAATGATAGGTTGGGTTAGGTTACGTTATATTACGTTATTGATGTATATGAAGGTCAAACGGAGACGTAGAGGCCAACTCGCCAGGAATGTTTTCAAATATTACCGCCGTGATGTTAGGGTGGGTTAGGTTAGGTTATATTACGTTATAGATGTATATAAAGGTCCCACGGAGACGTAGAGTCCAACAATCCAGGAATGTGGTCAAATATTACCGCCGAGATGTTAGGTTGGGTTAGGTTAGGTTATATTACGTTATTGATGTATATAAAGGTCTCACGGAGACGTAGAGGCCAACTCGCCAGGAATGTTGTCAAGTATTACCGCCGAGATGTTAGGTTGGGTTAGGTTAGGTTATATTACGTTATAGATGTATATAAAGGTACCACGGAGACACAGAGGCCAGCAAGACAGGAATGTGGTCAAATATTACCGCCGAGATGTTAGGTTGGGTTAGGTTAGGTTATATGACGTCATTGATGTATATAAAGGTCCCACGGAGACGTAGATGCCAACTCGCCAGGAATGTTTTCAAATATTACCGCCGAGATGTTGGGTTGGGTTAGGTTAGGTTATATTACGTTATTGATGTATATAAAGGTCCCACGGAGATGGAGAAGCAGACTCGCCAGGAATGTTGTTAAATATTACCGCTGAGATGTTAGGTTGGGTTAGGTTAGGTTACATTACGTTATTGATATATAAAGGTCCCACGGAGACGGAGAAGCTAACTCGCCAGGAATGTTTTCAAATATTACCGCCGAGATGTTAGGATGAGTTAGGTTAGGTTATATTACGTTATAGATGCATATAAAGGTCCCACGGAGATGGAGAAGCCAACTCGCCAGGAATGTTGTCAAATATTACCGCTGAGATGTTAGGTTGGGTTAGGTTAGGTTATATTAAGTTATTGATGTATATAACGGTCCCACGGAGACGTAGAGGATAACAAGACAGGAATGTGGTCAAATATTACCGCCGAGTTGTTAGGTTGGGTTAGGTTAGGTTATATTACGTTATTGATGTATATAAATGTCCCACGGAGACGTAGAGGCCAACAATCCAGGAATGTGGTCAAATATTACCGCCGAGATGTTAGGTTGGGTTAGGTTAGGTTATATTACGTTATTGATGTATATAAAGGTCTCACGGAGACGTAGAGGCCAACTCGCCAGGAATGTTGTCAAGTATTACCGCCGAGATGTTAGGTTGGGTTAGGTTAGGTTATATTACGTTATAGATGTATATAAAGGTACCACGGAGACACAGAGGCCAGCAAGACAGGAATGTGGTCAAATATTACCGCCGAGATGTTAGGTTGGGTTAGGTTAGGTTATATGACGTTATTGATGTATATAAAGGTCCCACGGAGACGTAGAGGCCAACTCGCCAGGAATGTTGTCAAGTATTACCCTCGAAATGATAGGTTGGGTTAGGTTACGTTATATTACGTTATTGATGTATATGAAGGTCAAACGGAGACGTAGAGGCCAACTCGCCAGGAATGTTTTCAAATATTACCGCCGTGATGTTAGGGTGGGTTAGGTTAGGTTATATTACGTTATAGATGTATATAAAGGTCCCACGGAGACGTAGAGTCCAACAATCCAGGAATGTGGTCAAATATTACCGCCGAGATGTTAGGTTGGGTTAGGTTAGGTTATATTACGTTATTGATGTATATAAAGGTCTCACGGAGACGTAGAGGCCAACTCGCCAGGAATGTTGTCAAGTATTACCGCCGAGATGTTAGGTTGGGTTAGGTTAGGTTATATTACGTTATAGATGTATATAAAGGTACCACGGAGACACAGAGGCCAGCAAGACAGGAATGTGGTCAAATATTACCGCCGAGATGTTAGGTTGGGTTAGGTTAGGTTATATGACGTCATTGATGTATATAAAGGTCCCACGGAGACGTAGATGCCAACTCGCCAGGAATGTTTTCAAATATTACCGCCGAGATGTTGGGTTGGGTTAGGTTAGGTTATATTACGTTATTGATGTATATAAAGGTCCCACGGAGATGGAGAAGCAGACTCGCCAGGAATGTTGTTAAATATTACCGCTGAGATGTTAGGTTGGGTTAGGTTAGGTTACATTACGTTATTGATATATAAAGGTCCCACGGAGACGGAGAAGCTAACTCGCCAGGAATGTTGTCAAATATTAGCGCCGATATGATAGGTTGGGTTAGGTTACGTTGTATTACGTTATTGATGTATATGAAGGTCAAACGGAGACGTAGAGGCCAACAAGCCAGGAATGTGGTCAAATATTACCGCCGAGATGTTATGTTGGGTTAGGTTAGGTTATATTACGTTATTGATGTATACAAAGTTCCCACGAAGACACAGAGGCAAACTCGACAGGAATGTTGTCAAGTATTACCGCCGAGATGTTAGGTTGGGTAAGGTTAGGTTATATTACGTGATTGATGTATGTAAAGGTCCCACGGTGACGTAGATGCCAACTCGCCAGGAATGTTGTCAAATATTACCGCTGAGATGTTAGGTTGGGTTAGGTTAGGTTATATTAAGTTATTGATGTATATAACGGTCCCACGGAGACGTAGAGGATAACAAGACAGGAATGTGGTCAAATATTACCGCCGAGTTGTTAGGTTGGGTTAGGTTAGGTTATATTACGTTATTGATGTATATAAATGTCCCACGGAGACGTAGAGGCCAACAATCCAGGAATGTGGTCAAATATTACCGCCGAGATGTTAGGTTGGGTTAGGTTAGGTTATATTACGTTATTGATGTATATAAAGGTCTCACGGAGACGTAGAGGCCAACTCGCCAGGAATGTTGTCAAGTATTACCGCCGAGATGTTAGGTTGGGTTAGGTTAGGTTATATTACGTTATAGATGTATATAAAGGTACCACGGAGACACAGAGGCCAGCAAGACAGGAATGTGGTCAAATATTACCGCCGAGATGTTAGGTTGGGTTAGGTTAGGTTATATGACGTTATTGATGTATATAAAGGTCCCACGGAGACGTAGAGGCCAACTCGCCAGGAATGTTGTCAAGTATTACCCTCGAAATGATAGGTTGGGTTAGGTTACGTTATATTACGTTATTGATGTATATGAAGGTCAAACGGAGACGTAGAGGCCAACTCGCCAGGAATGTTTTCAAATATTACCGCCGTGATGTTAGGGTGGGTTAGGTTAGGTTATATTACGTTATAGATGTATATAAAGGTCCCACGGAGACGTAGAGTCCAACAATCCAGGAATGTGGTCAAATATTACCGCCGAGATGTTAGGTTGGGTTAGGTTAGGTTATATTACGTTATTGATGTATATAAAGGTCTCACGGAGACGTAGAGGCCAACTCGCCAGGAATGTTGTCAAGTATTACCGCCGAGATGTTAGGTTGGGTTAGGTTAGGTTATATTACGTTATAGATGTATATAAAGGTACCACGGAGACACAGAGGCCAGCAAGACAGGAATGTGGTCAAATATTACCACCGAGATGTTAGGTTGGGTTAGGTTAGGTTATATGACGTCATTGATGTATATAAAGGTCCCACGGAGACGTAGATGCCAACTCGCCAGGAATGTTTTCAAATATTACCGCCGAGATGTTGGGTTGGGTTAGGTTAGGTTATATTACGTTATTGATGTATATAAAGGTCCCACGGAGATGGAGAAGCAGACTCGCCAGGAATGTTGTTAAATATTACCGCTGAGATGTTAGGTTGGGTTAGGTTAGGTTACATTACGTTATTGATATATAAAGGTCCCACGGAGACGGAGAAGCTAACTCGCCAGGAATGTTGTCAAATATTAGCGCCGATATGATAGGTTGGGTTAGGTTACGTTGTATTACGTTATTGATGTATATGAAGGTCAAACGGAGACGTAGAGGCCAACAAGCCAGGAATGTGGTCAAATATTACCGCCGAGATGTTATGTTGGGTTAGGTTAGGTTATATTACGTTATTGATGTATACAAAGTTCCCACGAAGACACAGAGGCAAACTCGACAGGAATGTTGTCAAGTATTACCGCCGAGATGTTAGGTTGGGTAAGGTTAGGTTATATTACGTGATTGATGTATGTAAAGGTCCCACGGTGACGTAGATGCCAACTCGCCAGGAATGTTTTCAAATATTACTGCCGAGATGTTAGGTTGGATTAGGTTAGGTTATATTACGTTATTGATGTATATAAATGTCCCACGGAGACGTAGATGCCAACTCGCCAGGAATGTTTTCAAATATTACCGCCGAGATGTTAGGTTGGGTTAGGTTAGGTTATATTACGTTATTGATGTATATCAAGATCCCACGGAGACGTAGAGGCCAACTCGCCATGTATGTTGTCAAATGTTATCGTCGAGATGTTAGGTTGGGTTAGGTTAGGTTATATTACGTTATTGATGTATATAAAGGTCCCACGGAGATGGAGAAGCCAACTCGCCAGGAATGTTGTCAAATGTTATCGTCGAGATGTTAGGTTGGGTCAGGTTAGGTTATATTACGTTATTGATGTATATAAAGGTCCCACGGAGACGTAGAGGCCAAATCGCCAGGAATGTTGTCAAAAATTACCGCCGAGATGTAAGATTGGGTTAGGTGATGTTATATTACGTTATTGATGTATATAAATGTCCCACGGAGACGTAGAGTCCAACAAGCCAGGAATGTGGTCAAATATTACCGCCGAGATGTATGATTGGGTTAGGTGATGTTATATTACGTTATTGATGTATATAAAGGTCCCACGGAGACGTAGAGTCCAACAAGCCAGGAATGTGGTCAAATATTACCGCCAAGATGTATGATTGGGTTAGGTGATGTTATATTACGTTATTGATGTATATAAAGGTCCCACGGAGACGTAGAGGCCAACTCGCCAGGAATGTTGTCAAGTATTACCCTCGAGATGATAGGTTGGGTTAGGTTACGTTATATTACGTTATTGATGTATATAAAGGTCCCACGGAGATGGAGAAACAGATTCGCCAGGAATGTTGTTAAATATTACCGCTGAGATGTTAGGTTGGGTTAGGTTAGGTTACATTACGTTATTGATATATAAAGGTCCCACGGAGACGGAGAAGCTAACTCGCCAGGAATGTTGTCAAATATTAGAGCCGAGATGATAGGTTGGGTTAGGTTACGTTGTATTACGTTATTGATGTATATGAAGGTCAAACGTAGACGTAGAGGCCAACAAGCCAGGAATGTGGTCAAATATTACCGCCGAGATGTTATGTTGGGTTAGGTTAGGTTATATTACGTTATTGATGTATACAAAGTTCCCACGAAGACACAGAGGCAAACTCGCCAGGAATGTTGTCAAGTATTACCGCCGAGATGTTAGGTTGGGTAAGGTTAGGTTATATTACGTGATTGATGTATGTAAAGGTCCCACGGTGACGTAGATGCCAACTCGCCAGGAATGTTTTCAAATATTACCGCCGAGATGTTAGGTTGGGTTAGGTTAGGTTATATTACGTTATTGATGTATATAAATGTCCCACGGAGACGTAGATGCCAACTCGCCAGGAATGTTTTCAAATATTACCGCCGAGATGTTAGGTTGGGTTAGGTTAGGTTATATTACGTTATTGATGTATATCAAGATCCCACGGAGACGTAGAGGCCAACTCGCCATGTATGTTGTCAAATGTTATCGTCGAGATGTTAGGTTGGGTTAGGTTAGGTTATATTACGTTATTGATGTATATAAAGGTCCCACGGAGATGGAGAAGCCAACTCGCCAGGAATGTTGTCAAATGTTATCGTCGAGATGTTAGGTTGGGTCAGGTTAGGTTATATTACGTTATTGATGTATATAAAGGTCCCACGGAGACGTAGAGGCCAAATCGCCAGGAATGTTGTCAAAAATTACCGCCGAGATGTAAGATTGGGTTAGGTGATGTTATATTACGTTATTGATGTATATAAAGGTCTCACGGAGACGTAGAGGCCAACTCGCCAGGAATGTTGTCAAGTATTACCGCCGAGATGTTAGGTTGGGTTAGGTTAGGTTATATTACGTTATAGATGTATATAAAGGTACCACGGAGACACAGAGGCCAGCAAGACAGGAATGTGGTCAAATATTACCGCCGAGATGTTAGGTTGGGTTAGGTTAGGTTATATGACGTTATTGATGTATATAAAGGTCCCACGGAGACGTAGATGCCAACTCGCCAGGAATGTTTTCAAATATTACCGCCGAGATGTTAGGTTGGGTTAGGATAGGTTATATTACGTTATTGATGTATATAAAGGTACCACGGAGATGGAGAAGCAGACTCGCCAGGAATGTTGTCAAATATTACCGCTGAGATGTTAGGTTGGGTTAGGTTAGGTTATATTAAGTTATTGATGTATATAACGGTCCCACGGAGACGTAGAGGATAACAAGACAGGAATGTGGTCAAATATTACCGCCGAGTTGTTAGGTTGGGTTAGGTTAGGTTATATTACGTTATTGATGTATATAAATGTCCCACGGAGACGTAGAGGCCAACAATCCAGGAATGTGGTCAAATATTACCGCCGAGATGTTAGGTTGGGTTAGGTTAGGTTATATTACGTTATTGATGTATATAAAGGTCCCACGGAGACGTAGAGGCCAACTCGCCAGGAATGTTGTCAAGTATTACCCTCGAAATGATAGGTTGTGTTAGGTTACGTTATATTACGTTATTGATGTATATGAAGGTCAAACGGAGACGTAGAGGCCAACTCGCCAGGAATGTTTTCAAATATTACCGCCGTGATGTTAGGGTGGGTTAGGTTAGGTTATATTACGTTATAGATGTATATAAAGGTCCCACGGAGACGTAGAGTCCAACAATCCAGGAATGTGGTCAAATATTACCGCCGAGATGTTAGGTTGGGTTAGGTTAGGTTATATTACGTTATTGATGTATATAAAGGTCTCACGGAGACGTAGAGGCCAACTCGCCAGGAATGTTGTCAAGTATTACCGCCGAGATGTTAGGTTGGGTTAGGTTAGGTTATATTACGTTATAGATGTATATAAAGGTACCACGGAGACACAGAGGCCAGCAAGACAGGAATGTGGTCAAATATTACCGCCGAGATGTTAGGTTGGGTTAGGTTAGGTTATATGACGTTATTGATGTATATAAAGGTCCCACGGAGACGTAGATGCCAACTCGCCAGGAATGTTTTCAAATATTACCGCCGAGATGTTGGGTTGGGTTAGGTTAGGTTATATTACGTTATTGATGTATATAAAGGTCCCACGGAGATGGAGAAGCAGACTCGCCAGGAATGTTGTTAAATATTACCGCTGAGATGTTAGGTTGGGTTAGGTTAGGTTACATTACGTTATTGATATATAAAGGTCCCACGGAGACGGAGAAGCTAACTCGCCAGGAATGTTGTCAAATATTAGCGCCGATATGATAGGTTGGGTTAGGTTACGTTGTATTACGTTATTGATGTATATGAAGGTCAAACGGAGACGTAGAGGCCAACAAGCCAGGAATGTGGTCAAATATTACCGCCGAGATGTTATGTTGGGTTAGGTTAGGTTATATTACGTTATTGATGTATACAAAGGTCCCACGAAGACACAGAGGCCAACTCGCCAGGAATGTTGTCAAGTATTACCGCCGAGATGTTAGGTTGGGTAAGGTTAGGTTATATTACGTGATTGATGTATGTAAAGGTCCCACGGTGACGTAGATGCCAACTCGCCAGGAATGTTTTCAAATATTACTGCCGAGATGTTAGGTTGGATTAGGTTAGGTTATATTACGTTATTGATGTATATAAATGTCCCACGGAGACGTAGATGCCAACTCGCCAGGAATGTTTTCAAATATTACCGCCGAGATGTTATGATGAGTTAGGTTAGGTTATATTACGTTATAGATGCATATAAAGGTCCCACGGAGATGGAGAAGCCAACTCGCCAGGAATGTTGTCAAATATTACCGCTGAGATGTTAGGTTGGGTTAGGTTAGGTTATATTACGTTATTGATGTATATAACGGTCCCACGGAGACGTAGAGGATAACAAGACAGGAATGTGGTCAAATATTACCGCCGAGTTGTTAGGTTGGGTTAGGTTAGGTTATATTACGTTATTGATGTATATAAATGTCCCACGGAGACGTAGAGGCCAACAAGCCAGGAATGTGGTCAAATATTACCGCCGAGATGTTAGGTTGGGTTAGGCTAGGTTATATTACGTTATTGATGTATATAAATGTCCCACGGAGACGTAGATGCCAACTCGCCAGGAATGTCTTCAAGTATTACCGCCGAGATGATAGGCTGGATTAGGTTACGTTATATTACGTTATTGATGTATATAAATGTCCCACGGAGACGTAGAGTCCAACAAGCCAGGAATGTGGTCAAATGTTACCGCCGAGATGTTAGGTTGGGTTAGGTTAGGTTACATTACGTTATTGATATATAAAGGTCCCACGGAGACGGAGAAGCTAACTCGCCAGGAATGTTGTCAAATATTAGAGCCGAGATGATAGGTTGGGTTAGGTTACGTTGTATTACGTTATTGATGTATATGAAGGTCAAACGTAGACGTAGAGGCCAACAAGCCAGGAATGTGGTCAAATATTACCGCCGAGATGTTATGTTGGGTTAGGTTAGGTTATATTACGTTATTGATGTATACAAAGTTCCCACGAAGACACAGAGGCAAACTCGCCAGGAATGTTGTCAAGTATTACCGCCGAGATGTTAGGTTGGGTAAGGTTAGGTTATATTACGTGATTGATGTATGTAAAGGTCCCACGGTGACGTAGATGCCAACTCGCCAGGAATGTTTTCAAATATTACCGCCGAGATGTTAGGTTGGGTTAGGTTAGGTTATATTACGTTATTGATGTATATAAATGTCCCACGGAGACGTAGATGCCAACTCGCCAGGAATGTTTTCAAATATTACCGCCGAGATGTTAGGTTGGGTTAGGTTAGGTTATATTACGTTATTGATGTATATCAAGATCCCACGGAGACGTAGAGGCCAACTCGCCATGTATGTTGTCAAATGTTATCGTCGAGATGTTAGGTTGGGTTAGGTTAGGTTATATTACGTTATTGATGTATATAAAGGTCCCACGGAGATGGAGAAGCCAACTCGCCAGGAATGTTGTCAAATGTTATCGTCGAGATGTTAGGTTGGGTCAGGTTAGGTTATATTACGTTATTGATGTATATAAAGGTCCCACGGAGACGTAGAGGCCAAATCGCCAGGAATGTTGTCAAAAATTACCGCCGAGATGTAAGATTGGGTTAGGTGATGTTATATTACGTTATTGATGTATATAAATGTCCCACGGAGACGTAGAGTCCAACAAGCCAGGAATGTGGTCAAATATTACCGCCGAGATGTATGATTGGGTTAGGTGATGTTATATTACGTTATTGATGTATATAAAGGTCCCACGGAGACGTAGAGTCCAACAAGCCAGGAATGTGGTCAAATATTACCGCCGAGATGTATGATTGGGTTAGGTGATGTTATATTACGTTATTGATGTATATAAAGGTCCCACGGAGACGTAGAGGCCAACTCGCCAGGAATGTTGTCAAGTATTACCCTCGAGATGATAGGTTGGGTTAGGTTACGTTATATTACGTTATTGATGTATATAAAGGTCCCACGGAGATGGAGAAACAGATTCGCCAGGAATGTTGTTAAATATTACCGCTGAGATGTTAGGTTGGGTTAGGTTAGGTTACATTACGTTATTGATATATAAAGGTCCCACGGAGACGGAGAAGCTAACTCGCCAGGAATGTTGTCAAATATTAGAGCCGAGATGATAGGTTGGGTTAGGTTACGTTGTATTACGTTATTGATGTATATGAAGGTCAAACGTAGACGTAGAGGCCAACAAGCCAGGAATGTGGTCAAATATTACCGCCGAGATGTTATGTTGGGTTAGGTTAGGTTATATTACGTTATTGATGTATACAAAGTTCCCACGAAGACACAGAGGCAAACTCGCCAGGAATGTTGTCAAGTATTACCGCCGAGATGTTAGGTTGGGTAAGGTTAGGTTATATTACGTGATTGATGTATGTAAAGGTCCCACGGTGACGTAGATGCCAACTCGCCAGGAATGTTTTCAAATATTACCGCCGAGATGTTAGGTTGGGTTAGGTTAGGTTATATTACGTTATTGATGTATAGAAATGTCCTACGGAGACGTAGATGCCAACTCGCCAGGAATGTTTTCAAATATTACCGCCGAGATGTTAGGTTGGGTTAGGTTAGGTTATATTACGTTATTGATGTATATCAAGATCCCACGGAGACGTAGAGGCCAACTCGCCATGTATGTTGTCAAATGTTATCGTCGAGATGTTAGGTTGGGTTAGGTTAGGTTATATTACGTTATTGATGTATATAAAGGTCCCACGGAGATGGAGAAGCCAACTCGCCAGGAATGTTGTCAAATGTTATCGTCGAGATGTTAGGTTGGGTCAGGTTAGGTTATATTACGTTATTGATGTATATAAAGGTCCCACGGAGACGTAGAGGCCAAATCGCCAGGAATGTTGTCAAAAATTACCGCCGAGATGTAAGATTGGGTTAGGTGATGTTATATTACGTTATTGATGTATATAAAGGTCCCACGGAGACGTAGATGCCAACTCGCCAGGAATGTTTTCAAATATTACCGCCGAGATGTTAGGTTGGGTTAGGTTAGGTTATATTACGTTATTGATGTATATAAAGGTCCCACGGAGATGGAGAAGCAGACTCGCCAGGAATGTTGTTAAATATTACCGCTGAGATGTTAGGTTGGGTTAGGTTAGGTTACATTACGTTATTGATATATAAAGGTCCCACGGAGACGGAGAAGCTAACTCGCCAGGAATGTTGTCAAATATTAGCGCCGATATGATAGGTTGGGTTAGGTTACGTTGTATTACGTTATTGATGTATATGAAGGTCAAACGGAGACGTAGAGGCCAACAAGCCAGGAATGTGGTCAAATATTACCGCCGAGATGTTATGTTGGGTTAGGTTAGGTTATATTACGTTATTGATGTATACAAAGGTCCCACGAAGACACAGAGGCCAACTCGCCAGGAATGTTGTCAAGTATTACCGCCGAGATGTTAGGTTGGGTAAGGTTAGGTTATATTACGTGATTGATGTATGTAAAGTACCCACGGTGACGTAGATGCCAACTCGCCAGGAATGTTTTCAAATATTACCGCCGAGATGTTAGGTTGGGTTAGGTTAGGTTATATTACGTTATTGATGTATATAAATGTCCCACGGAGACGTAGATGCCAACTCGCCAGGAATGTTTTCAAATATTACCGCCGAGATGTTAGGATGAGTTAGGTTAGGTTATATTACGTTATAGATGCATATAAAGGTCCCACGGAGACGGAGAAGCCAACTCACCAGGAATGTTGTCAAATATTACCGCCGAGATCTATGATTGGGTTAGCTGATGTTATATTACGTTATTGATGTATATAAAGGTCCCACGGAGACGTAGAGGCCAACTCGCCAGGAATGTTGTCAAATATTACCGCCGAGATGATAGGTTGGGTTAGGTTACGTTATATTACGTTATTGATGTATATGAAGGTCTCACGGAGACGTAGAGGCCAACTCGCCAGCAATGTTGTCAAGTATTACCGCCGAGATGTTATGTTGGGTTAGGTTAGGTTATATTACGTTATTGATGTATACAAAGGTCCCACGAAGACACAGAGGCCAACTCGCCAGGAATGGTGTCAAGTATTACCGCCGAGATGTTAGGTTGGGTAAGGTTAGGTTATATTACGTGTTTGATGTATGTAAAGGTCCCACGGTGACGTAGATGCCAACTCGCCAGGAATGTTTTCAAATATTACCGCCGAGATGTTAGGTTGGGTTAGGTTAGGTTATATTACGTTATTGATGTATATAAATGTCCCACGGAGACGTAGATGCCAACTCGCCAGGAATGTTTTCAAATATTACCGCCGAGATGTTAGGATGAGTTAGGTTAGGTTATATTACGTTATAGATGCATATAAAGGTCCCACGGAGACGGAGAAGCCAACTCGCCAGGAATGTTGTCAAATATTACCGCCGAGATGTATGATTGGGTTAGGTTAGGTTATATTACGTTATAGATGCATATAAAGGTCCCACGGAGACGGAGAAGCCAACTCGCCAGGAATGTTGTCAAATATTACCGCCGAGATCTATGATTGGGTTAGCTGATGTTATATTACGTTATTGATGTATATAAAGGTCCCACGGAGACGTAGAGGCCAACTCGCCAGGAATGTTGTCAAATATTACCGCCGAGATGATAGGTTGGGTTAGGTTACGTTATATTACGTTATTGATGTATATGAAGGTCTCACGGAGACGTAGAGGCCAACTCGCCAGGAATGTTGTCAAGTATTACCGCCGAGATGTTAGGTTGGGTTAGGTTAGGTTATATTACGTTATAGATGTATATAAAGGTCCCACGGAGACGTAGAGTCCAACAATCCAGGAATGTGGTCAAATATTACCGCCGAGATGTTAGGTTGGGTTAGGTTAGGTTATATTACGTTATTGATGTATATAAAGGTCTCACGGAGACGTAGAGGCCAACTCGCCAGGAATGTTTTCAAGTATTACCGCCGAGATGTTAGGTTGGGCCAGGTTAGGTTATATTACGTTATTGATGTATATAAAAGTCCCACGAAGACATAGAGGCCAACAAGACAGGAATGTGGTCTAATATTACCGCCGAGATGTTAGGTTGGGTTAGGTTAGGTTATATAACGTTATTGATGTATATGAATGTCTCACGGAGACGTAGAGGCCAACACGCCAGGAATGTTGTCAAGTATTACCGCCGAGATGTTAGGTTGGGTTAGGTTAGGATATATTACGTTATAGATGTATATAAAGGTACCACGGAGACGTAGAGGCCAACTCGCCAGGAATGTTGTCAAATGTTACCGCCGAGATGATAGGTTAGGTTAGGTTAGGTTATATTTCGTTATTGATGTATATGAAGGTCCCACGGAGACGTAGACTCCAACTAGCCAGGTATGTTGTCAAATATTACCGCCGAGATGTTAGGTTGGGTTAGGTTAGGTTATATCACGTTATTGATGTATAGAAAGGTCCCACGGAGACGTAGAGGCCAACAAGCCAGGAATGTGGGCAAATATTATCGCCGAGATGTTAGGTTGGGTTAGGTTAGGTTAAATTACGTTATTGATATATAAAGGTCCCACGGAGACGGAGAAGCTAACTCGCCAGGAATGTTGTCAAATATTAGCGCCGAGATGATAGGTTGGGTTAGGTTACGTTGTATTACGTTATTGATGTATATGAAGGTCAAACGGAGACGTAGAGGCCAACAAGCCAGGAATGTGGTCAAATATTACCGCCGAGATGTTATGTTGGGTTAGGTTAGGTTATATTACGTTATTGATGTATACAAAGGTCCCACGAAGACACAGAGGCAAACTCGCCAGGAATATTGTCAAGTATTACCGCCGAGATGTTAGGTTGGGTAAGGTTAGGTTATATTACGTGATTGATGTATGTAAAGGTCCCACGGTGACGTAGATGCCAACTCGCCAGGAATGTTTTCAAAAATTACCGCCGAGATGTTACGTTGGGTTAGGTTAGGTTATATTACGTTATTGATGTATATAAATGTCCCACGGAGACGTAGATGCCAACTCTCCAGGAATGTTTTCAAATATTACCGCCGAGATGTTAGGATGAGTTAGGTTAGGTTATATTACATTATAGATGCATATAAAGGTCCCACGGAGATGGAGAAGCCAACTCGCCAGGAATGTTGTCAAATATTACCGCTGAGATGTTAGGTTGGGTTAGGTTGGGTTATATTACGTTATTGATGTATATAACGGTCCCACGGAGACGTAGAGGATAACAAGACAGGAATGTGGTCAAATATTACCGCCGAGATATTAGGTTGGGTTAGGCTAGGTTATATTACGTTATTGATGTATATAAATGTCCCACGGAGACGTAGATGCCAACTCGCCAGGAATGTCTTCAAGTATTACCGCCGAGATGATAGGCTGGGTTAGGTTACGTTATATTACGTTATTGATGTATATAAATGTCCCACGGAGACGTAGAGTCCAACAAGCCAGGAATGTGGTCAAATATTACCGCCGAGATGTATGATTGGGTTAGGTGATGTTATACTACGTTATTGATGTATATAAAGTTCCCACGGAGACGTAGAGGCCAACTCGCCAGGAATGTTGTCAAGTATTACCCTCGAAATGATAGGTTGGGTTAGGTTACGTTATATTACGTTATTGATGTATATGAAGGTCAAACGGAGGCGTAGAGGCCAACTCGCCAGGAATGTTTTCAAATATTACCGCCGTGATGTTAGGGTGGGTTAGGTTAGGTTATATTACGTTATAGATGTATATAAAGGTCCCACGGAGACGTAGAGTCCAACAAGCCAGGAATGTGGTCAAATACTACCGCCGAGATGTTAGGTTGGGTTAGGTTAGGTTATATTACGTTATTGATGTATACAATGGTCCCACGGAGACGTAGAGGTCAACTCGCCAGGTATGTTTTCTAATATTACCGCCGAGATGTTAGGTTGGGTTAGGTTATGTTATATTACGTTATAGATGTATATAAAGGTCCCACGGAGACGTAGAGTCCAACAATCCAGGAATGTTGTCAAATATTACCGCCGAGATGTTAGGTTGGGTTAGGTTAGGTTATATTACGTTATTGATGTATATAAAGGTCTCACGGAGACGTAGAGGCCAACTCGCCAGGAATGTTTTCTAGTATTACCGCCGAGATGTTAGGTTGGGTTAGGTTAGGTTATATTACGTTATAGATGTATATAAAGGTACCATGGAGACGTAGAGTCCAACAATCCAGGAATGTGGTCAAATATTACCGCCGAGATGTTAGGTTGGGTTAGGTTAGGTTATATTACGTTATTGATGTATATAAAGGTCTCACGGAGACGTAGAGGCCAACTCGCCAGGAATGTTTTCAAGTATTACCGCCGAGATGTTAGGTTGGGTAAGGTTAGGTTATATTACGTTATTGATGTATATAAAAGTCCCACGAAGACATAGAGGCCAACAAGACAGGAATGTGGTCAAATATTACCGCCGAGATGTTAGGTTGGGTTAGGTTAGGTTATATTACGTGATTGATGTATGTAAAGGTCCCACGGAGACGTAGATGCCAACTCGCCAGGATTGTTTTCAAGTATTACCGCCGAGATGTTAGGTTGGGTTAGGTTAGGTTATATTACGTGATTGATGTTTATAAAGGTCGAACGGAGACGTAGATGCCAACAAGCCAGGAATGTGATCAAATATTACCGCCGAGATGTATGATTGGGTTAGGTGATGTTATATTACGTTATTGATGTATATAAAGTTCCCACGGAGACGTAGAGGCCAACTCGCCAGGAATGTTGTCAAGTATTAGCGCCGAGATGATAGGTTGGGTTAGGTTACGTTATATTTCGTTATTGATGTATATGAAGGTCAAACGGAGACGTAGAGGCCAACTCGCCAGGAATGTTGTCAAATATTACCGCCGAGATGTTAGGTTGGGTTAGGTTAGGTTATATGACGTTATTGATGTATATAAAGGTCCCACGGAGACGTAGATGCCAACTCGCCAGGAATGTTTTCAAATATTACCGCCGAGATGTTAGGTTGGGTTAGGTTAGGTTATATTACGTTATAGATGTATATAAAGGTCCCACGGAGACGTAGCGTCCAACAAGCCAGCAATGTGGTCAAATATTACCACCGAGGTGTAAGATTGGGTTAGGTGATGTTATATTACGTTATTGATGTATATAAAGATCCAACGGAGACGTGGAGGCCAACTCGCCAGGTATGTTGTCAAATATTACCGCCGAGATGTTAGGTTGGGTCAGGTTAGGTTATATTACGTTATTGATGTATATAAAAGTCCCACGAAGACATAGAGGCCAACAAGACAGGAATGTGGTCAAATATTACCGCCGAGATGTTAGGTTGGGTTAGGTTAGGTTATATTACGTGATTGATGTATGTAAAGGTCCCACGGAGACGTAGATGCCAACTCGCCAGGATTGTTTTCAAGTATTACCGCCGAGATGTTAGGTTGGGTTAGGTTAGGTTATATTACGTGATTGATGTTTATAAAGGTCGAACGGAGACGTAGATGCCAACAAGCCAGGAATGTGGTCAAATATTACCGCCGAGATGTATGATTGGGTTAGGTGATGTTATATTACGTTATTGATGTATATAAAGTTCCCACGGAGACGTAGAGGCCAACTCGCCAGGAATGTTGTCAAGTATTAGCGCCGAGATGATAGGTTGGGTTAGGTTACGTTATATTACGTTATTGATGTATATGAAGGTCAAACGGAGACGTAGAGGCCAAATCGCCAGGAATGTTTTCAAATATTACCGCCGTGATGTTAGGATGGGTTAGGTTAGGTTATATTACGTTATAGATGCATATAAAGGTCCCACGGAGACGGAGAAGCCAATTCGCCAGGAATGTTGTCAAATATTACCGCCGAGATGTTAGGTTGGGTCAGGTTAGGTTATATTACGTTATTGATGTATATAAAAGTCCCACGAAGACATAGAGGCCAACAAGACAGGAATGTGGTCAAATATTACCGCCGAGATGTTAGGTTGGGTTAGGTTAGGTTATATTACGTGATTGATGTATGTAAAGGTCCCACGGAGACGTAGATGCCAACTCGCCAGGATTGTTTTCAAGTATTACCGCCGAGATGTTAGGTTGGGTTAGGTTAGGTTATATTACGTGATTGATGTTTATAAAGGTCGAACGGAGACGTAGATGCCAACAAGCCAGGAATGTGATCAAATATTACCGCCGAGATGTATGATTGGGTTAGGTGATGTTATATTACGTTATTGATGTATATAAAGTTCCCACGGAGACGTAGAGGCCAACTCGCCAGGAATGTTGTCAAGTATTAGCGCCGAGATGATAGGTTGGGTTAGGTTACGTTATATTTCGTTATTGATGTATATGAAGGTCAAACGGAGACGTAGAGGCCAACTCGCCAGGAATGTTGTCAAATATTACCGCCGAGATGTTAGGTTGGGTTAGGTTAGGTTATATGACGTTATTGATGTATATAAAGGTCCCACGGAGACGTAGATGCCAAATCGCCAGGTATGTTTTCACATATTACCAGCGAGATGTTAGATTGGGTTAGGTTAGGTTATATTACGTTATTGAAGTATATAAAGGTCCCACGGAGACGGAGAAGCCAACTCGCCAGGAATGTTGTCAAATATTACCGCCGAGATGTTTGGTTGGGTTAGGTTAGGTTATATTACATTATTGATGTATATAAATGTCCCACGGAGTCATAGAGGCCAACAGGACAGGAATGTGGTCAAATATTACCGCCGAGGTGTTAGGTTGGGTTAGGTTAGGTTATATTACGTTATTGATGTATATCAAGATCCCACGGAGACGTAGAGGCCAACTCGCCAGGTATGTTGTCAAATATTACCGCCGAGATGTTAGGTTGGGTTAGGTTAGGTTATATTACGTGATTGATGTTTATAAAGGTCGAACGGAGACGTAGATGCCAACAAGCCAGGAATGTGGTCAAATATTACCGCCGAGATGTATGATTGGGTTAGGTGATGTTATATTACGTTATTGATGTATATAAAGTTCCCACGGAGACGTAGAGGCCAACTCGCCAGGAATGTTGTCAAGTATTAGCGCCGAGATGATAGGTTGGGTTAGGTTACGTTATATTACGTTATTGATGTATATAAAGATCCAACGGAGACGTAGAGGCCAACTCGCCAGGTATGTTGTCAAATATTACCGCCGAGATATTAGGTTGGGTTAGGTTAGGTTATATTACGTTATAGATGTATATAAAGGTCCCACGGAGACGGAGAAGCTAACTCGCCAGGAATGTTGTCAAATATTACAGCCGAGATGTTAGATTGGGTTAGGTTAGGTTCTATTACGTTATTGATGTATATAAAGGTCCCACGGAGACGTAGATGCCAAATCGCCAGGTATGTTTTCACATATTACCAGCGAGATGTTAGATTGGGTTAGGTTAGGTTATATTACGTTATTGAAGTATATAAAGGTCCCACGGAGACGGAGAAGCCAACTCGCCAGGAATGTTGTCAAATATTACCGCCGAGATGTTTGGTTGGGTTAGGTTAGGTTATATTACATTATTGATGTATATAAATGTCCCACGGAGTCATAGAGGCCAACAGGACAGGAATGTGGTCAAATATTACCGCCGAGGTGTTAGGTTGGGTTAGGTTAGGTTATATTACGTTATTGATGTATATCAAGATCCCACGGAGACGTAGAGGCCAACTCGCCAGGTATGTTGTCAAATATTACCGCCGAGATGTTAGGTTGGGTTAGGTTAGGTTATATTACGTGATTGATGTTTATAAAGGTCGAACGGAGACGTAGATGCCAACAAGCCAGGAATGTGGTCAAATATTACCGCCGAGATGTATGATTGGGTTAGGTGATGTTATATTACGTTATTGATGTATATAAAGTTCCCACGGAGACGTAGAGGCCAACTCGCCAGGAATGTTGTCAAGTATTAGCGCCGAGATGATAGGTTGGGTTAGGTTACGTTATATTACGTTATTGATGTATATAAAGATCCAACGGAGACGTAGAGGCCAACTCGCCAGGTATGTTGTCAAATATTACCGCCGAGATATTAGGTTGGGTTAGGTTAGGTTATATTACGTTATAGATGTATATAAAGGTCCCACGGAGACGGAGAAGCTAACTCGCCAGGAATGTTGTCAAATATTACAGCCGAGATGTTAGATTGGGTTAGGTTAGGTTCTATTACGTTATTGATGTATATAAAAGTCCCACGGAGACTTAGAGGCCAAATCGCCAGGTATGTTTTCACATATTACCAGCGAGATGTTAGATTGGGTTAGGTTAGGTTATATTACGTTATTGAAGTATATAAAGGTCCCACGGAGACGGAGAAGCCAACTCGCCAGGAATGTTGTCAAATATTACCGCCGAGATGTTTGGTTGTGTTAGGTTAGGTTATATTACATTATTGATGTATATAAATGTCCCACGGAGTCATAGAGGCCAACAGGACAGGAATGTGGTCAAGTATTAGCGCCGAGATGATAGGTTGGGTTAGGTTACGTTATATTACGTTATTGATGTATATGAAGGTCAAACGGAAACGTAGAGGCCAACTCGCCAGGAATGTTTTCAAATATTACCGCCGTGATGTTAGGATGGGTTAGGTTAGGTTATATTACGTTATAGATGCATATAAAGGTCCCACGGAGACGGAGAAGCCAACTCGCCAGGAATGTTGTCAAATATTACCGCCGAGATGTTAGGTTGGGTTAGGTTAGGTTATATGACGTTATTGATGTATATAAAGGTCCCACGGAGACGTAGATGCCAACTCGCCAGGAATGTTTTCAAATATTACCGCCGAGATGTTAGGTTGGGTTAGGTTAGGTTATATTACGTTATAGATGTATATAAAGGTCCCACGGAGACGTAGCGTCCTACAAGCCAGCAATGTGGTCAAATATTACCACCGAGGTGTAAGATGGGGTTAGGTGATGTTATATTACGTTATTGATGTATATAAAGATCCAACGGAGACGTAGAGGCCAACTCGCCAGGTATGTTGTCAAATATTACCGCCGAGATATTAGGTTGGGTTAGGTTAGGTTATATTACGTTATAGATGTATATAAAGGTCCCACGGAGACGGAGAAGCTAACTCGCCAGGAATGTTGTCAAATATTACAGCCGAGATGTTAGATTGGGTTAGGTTAGGTTCTATTACGTTATTGATGTATATAAAGGTCCCACGGAGACGTAGATGCCAAATCGCCAGGTATGTTTTCACATATTACCAGCGAGATGTTAGATTGGGTTAGGTTAGGTTATATTACGTTATTGAAGTATATAAAGGTCCCACGGAGACGGAGAAGCCAACTCGCCAGGAATGTTGTCAAATATTACCGCCGAGATGTTTGGTTGGGTTAGGTTAAGTTATATTACATTATTGATGTATATAAATGTCCCACGGAGTCATAGAGGCCAACAGGACAGGAATGTGGTCAAATATTACCGCCGAGGTGTTAGGTTGGGTTAGGTTAGGTTATATTACGTTATTGATGTATATCAAGATCCCACGGAGACGTAGAGGCCAACTCGCCAGGTATGTTGTCAAATATTACCGCCGAGATGTTAGGTTGGGTTAGGTTAGGTTATATTACGTGATTGATGTTTATAAAGGTCGAACGGAGACGTAGATGCCAACAAGCCAGGAATGTGGTCAAATATTACCGCCGAGATGTATGATTGGGTTAGGTGATGTTATATTACGTTATTGATGTATATAAAGTTCCCACGGAGACGTAGAGGCCAACTCGCCAGGAATGTTGTCAAGTATTAGCGCCGAGATGATAGGTTGGGTTAGGTTACGTTATATTACGTTATTGATGTATATGAAGGTCAAACGGAGACGTAGAGGCCAACTCGCCAGGAATGTTGTCAAATATTACCGCCGAGATGTTAGGTTGGGTTAGGTTAGGTTATATGACGTTATTGATGTATATAAAGGTCCCACGGAGACGTAGATGCCAACTCGCCAGGAATGTTTTCAAATATTACCGCCGAGATGTTAGGTTGGGTTAGGTTAGGTTATATTACGTTATAGATGTATATAAAGGTCCCACGGAGACGTAGCGTCCTACAAGCCAGCAATGTGGTCAAATATTACCACCGAGGTGTAAGATTGGGTTAGGTGATGTTATATTACGTTATTGATGTATATAAAGATCCAACGGAGACGTAGAGGCCAACTCGCCAGGTATGTTGTCAAATATTACCGCCGAGATATTAGGTTGGGTTAGGTTAGGTTATATTACGTTATAGATGTATATAAAGGTCCCACGGAGACGGAGAAGCTATCTCGCCAGGAATGTTGTCAAATATTACAGCCGAGATGTTAGATTGGGTTAGGTTAGGTTCTATTACGTTATTGATGTATATAAAGGTCCCACGGAGACGTAGATGCCAAATCGCCAGGTATGTTTTCACATATTACCAGCTAGATGTTAGATTGGGTTAGGTTAGGTTATATTACGTTATTGAAGTATATAAAGGTCCCACGGAGACGGAGAAGCCAACTCGCCAGGAATGTTGTCAAATATTACCGCCGAGATGTTTGGTTGGGTTAGGTTAGGTTATATTACATTATTGATGTATATAAATGTCCCACGGAGTCATAGAGGCCAACAGGACAGGAATGTGGTCAAATATTACCGCCGAGGTGTTAGGTTGGGTTAGGTTAGGTTATATTACGTTATTGATGTATATCAAGATCCCACGGAGACGTAGAGGCCAACTCGCCAGGTATGTTGTCAAATATTACCGCCGAGATGTTAGGTTGGGTTAGGTTAGGTTATATTACGTGATTGATGTTTATAAAGGTCGAACGGAGACGTAGATGCCAACAAGCCAGGCATGTGGTCAAATATTACCGCCGAGATGTATGATTGGGTTAGGTGATGTTATATTACGTTATTGATGTATATAAAGTTCCCACGGAGACGTAGAGGCCAACTCGCCAGGAATGTTTTCAAATATTACCGCCGTGATGTTAGGATGGGTTAGGTTAGGATATATTACGTTATAGATGCATATAAAGGTCCCACGGAGACGGAGAAGCCAACTCGCCAGGAATGTTGTCAAATATTACCGCCGAGATGTTAGGTTGGGTTAGGTTAGGTTATATGACGTTATTGATGTATATAAAGGTCCCACGGAGACGTAGATGCCAACTCGCCAGGAATGTTTTCAAATATTACCGCCGAGATGTTAGGTTGGGTTAGGTTAGGTTATATTACGTTATAGATGTATATAAAGGTCCCACGGAGACGTAGAGTCCAACAAGCCAGGAATGTGGTCAAATATTACCGCCGAGATGTTAGGTTGGGTTAGGTTAGGTTATATTACGTTATTGATGTATACAATGGTCCCACGGAGACGTAGAGGTCAACTCGCCAGGTATGTTTTCTAATATTACCGCCGAGATGTTAGGTTGGGTTAGGTTATGTTATATTACGTTATAGATGTATATAAAGGTCGCACGGAGACGTAGAGTCCAACAATCCAGGAATGTGGTCAAATATTACCGCCGAGATGTTAGGTTGGGTTAGGTTAGGTTACATTACGTTATTGATGTATATAAAGGTCTCACGGAGACGTAGAGGCCAACTCGCCAGGAATGTTTTCAAGTATTACCGCCGAGATGTTAGGTTGGGTTAGGTTAGGTTATATTACGTTATAGATGTATATAAAGGTCCCACGGAGACGTAGAGTCCAACAATCCAGGAATGTGGTCAAATATTACCACCGAGGTGTAAGATTGGGTTAGGTGATGTTATATTACGTTATTGATGTATATAAAGTTCCCACGGAGACGTAGAGGCCAACTCGCCAGGTATGTTGTCAAATATTACCGCCGAGATGTTAGGTTGGGTTAGGTTAGGTTATATGACGTTATTGATGTATATAAAGTTCCCACGGAGACGTAGATGCCAACTCGCCAGGAATGTTTTCAAATATTACCGCCGAGATATTAGGTTGGGTTAGGTTAGGTTATATTACGTTATAGATGTATATAAAGGTCCCACGGAGACGGAGAAGCTAACTCGCCAGGAATGTTGTCAAATATTACAGCCGAGATGTTAGATTGGGTTAGGTTAGGTTCTATTACGTTATTGATGTATATAAAAGTCCCACGGAGACTTAGAGGCCAAATCGCCAGGTATGTTTTCACATATTACCAGCGAGATGTTAGATTGGGTTAGGTTAGGGTATATTACGTTATTGAAGTATATAAAGGTCCCACGGAGACGGAGAAGCCAACTCGCCAGGAATGTTGTCAAATATTACCGCCGAGATGTTTGGTTGGGTTAGGTTAGGTTATATTACATTATTGATGTATATAAATGTCCCACGGAGTCATAGAGGCCAACAGGACAGGAATGTGGTCAAGTATTAGCGCCGAGATGATAGGTTGGGTTAGGTTACGTTATATTACGTTATTGATGTATATGAAGGTCAAACGGAGACGTAGAGGCCAACTCGCCAGGAATGTTTTCAAATATTACCGCCGTGATGTTAGGATGGGTTAGGTTAGGTTATATTACGTTATAGATGCATATAAAGGTCCCACGGAGACGGAGAAGCCAACTCGCCAGGAATGTTGTCAAATATTACCGCCGAGATGTTAGGTTGGGTTAGGTTAGGTTATATGACGTTATTGATGTATATAAAGGTCCCACGGAGACGTAGATGCCAACTCGCCAGGAATGTTTTCAAATATTACCGCCGAGATGTTAGGTTGGGTTAGGTTAGGTTATATTACGTTATAGATGTATATAAAGGTCCCACGGAGACGTAGCGTCCAACAAGCCAGCAATGTGGTCAAATATTACCACCGAGGTGTAAGATTGGGTTAGGTGATGTTATATTACGTTATTGATGTATATACGGATCCCACGGAGACGTAGAGGCCAACTCGCCAGGTATGTTGTCAAATATTACCGCCGAGATATTAGGTTGGGTTAGGTTAGGTTATATTACGTTATAGATGTATATAAAGGTCCCACGGAGACGGAGAAGCTAACTCGCCAGGAATGTTGTCAAATATTACAGCCGAGATGTTAGATTGGGTTAGGTTAGGTTCTATTACGTTATTGATGTATATAAAGGTCCCACGGAGACGTAGAGGCCAAATCGCCAGGTATGTTTTCACATATTACCAGCGAGATGTTAGATTGGGTTAGGTTAGGTTATATTACGTTATTGAAGTATATAAAGGTCCCACGGAGACGGAGAAGCCAACTCGCCAGGAATGTTGTCAAATATTACCGCCGAGATGTTTGGTTGGGTTAGGTTAGGTTATATTACATTATTGATGTATATAAATGTCCCACGGAGTCATAGAGGCCAACAGGACAGGAATGTGGTCAAATATTACCGCCGAGGTGTTAGGTTGGGTTAGGTTAGGTTATATTACGTTATTGATGTATACAATGGTCCCACGGAGACGTAGAGGTCAACTCGCCAGGTATGTTTTCTAATATTACCGCCGAGATGTTAGGTTGGGTTAGGTTATGTTATATTACGTTATAGATGTATATAAAGGTCGCACGGAGACGTAGAGTCCAACAATCCAGGAATGTGGTCAAATATTACCGCCGAGATGTTAGGTTGGGTTAGGTTAGGTTATGTTACGTTATTGATGTATATAAAGGTCTCACGGAGACGTAGAGGCCAACTCGCCAGGAATGTTTTCAAGTATTACCGCCGAGATGTTAGGTTGGGTTAGGTTAGGTTATATTACGTTATAGATGTATATAAAGGTCCCACGGAGACGTAGAGTCCAACAATCCAGGAATGTGGTCAAATATTACCGCCGAGATGTTAGGATGAGTTAGGTTAGGTTATATTACGTTATAGATGCATATAAAGGTCCCACGGAGACGGAGAAGCCAACAAGCCAGGAATGTGGTCAAATATTACCGCCGAGATGTATGATTGGGTTAGGTGATGTTATATTACGTTATTTATGTATATAAAGGTCCCACGGAGACGTAGAGGCCAACTCGCCAGGAATGTTGTCAAGTATTACCCTCGAAATGATAGGTTGGGTTAGGTTACGTTATATTACGTTATTGATGTATATGAAGGTCAAACGGAGACGTAGAGTCCAACAAGCCAGGAATGTGGTCAAATATTACCGCCGAGATGTTAGGTTGGGTTAGGTTAGGTTATATTACGTTATTGATGTATACAATGGTCCCACGGAGACGTAGAGGTCAACTCGCCAGGTATGTTTTCTAATATTACCGCCGAGATGTTAGGTTGGGTTAGGTTATGTTATATTACGTTATAGATGTATATAAAGGTCCCACGGAGACGTAGAGTCCAACAATCCAGGAATGTGGTCAAATATTACCGCCGAGATGTTAGGTTGGGTTAGGTTAGGTTATATTACGTTATTGATGTATATAAAGGTCTCACGGAGACGTAGAGGCCAACTCGCCAGGAATGTTTTCGAGTATTACCGCCGAGATGTTAGGTTGGGTTAGGTTAGGTTATATTACGTTATTGATGTATATAAAGGTCCCACGGAGATGGAGAAGCAGACTCGCCAGGAATGTTGTTAAATATTACCGCTGAGATGTTAGGTTGGGTTAGGTTAGGTTACATTACGTTATTGATATATAAAGGTCCCACGGAGACGGAGAAGCTAACTCGCCAGGAATGTTGTCAAATATTAGCGCCGAGATGATAGGTTGGGTTAGGTTACGTTGTATTACGTTATTGATGTATATGAAGGTCAAACGGAGACGTAGAGGCCAACAAGCCAGGAATGTGGTCAAATATTACCGCCGAGATGTTATGTTGGGTTAGGTTAGGTTATATTACGTTATTGATGTATACAAAGGTCCCACGAAGACACAGAGGCCAACTCGCCAGGAATGTTGTCAAGTATTAACGCCGAGATGTTAGGTTGGGTAAGGTTAGGTTATATTACGTGATTGATGTATGTAAAGGTCCCACGGTGACGTAGATGCCAACTCGCCAGGAATGTTTTCAAATATTACCGCCGAGATGTTAGGTTGGGTTAGGTTAGGTTATATTACGTTATCGATGTATATAAATGTCCCACGGAGACGTAGATGCCAAATCGCCAGGAATGTTTTCAAATATTACCGCCGAGATGTTAGGATGAGTTAGGTTAGGTTATATTACGTTATAGATGCATATAAAGGTCCCACGGAGACGGAGAAGCCAACTCGCCAGGAATGTTGTCAAATATTACCGCCGAGATGTATGATTGGGTTAGGTGATGTTATATTACGTTATTGATGTATATAAAGGTCCCACGGAGACGTAGAGGCCAACTCGCCAGGAATGTTGTCAAATATTACCGCCGAGATGATAGGTTGGGTTAGGTTACGTTATATTACGTTATTGATGTATATGAAGGTCAAACGGAGACGTAGAGGCCAAATCGCCAGGAATGTTGTCAAATATTACCGCCGAGATGATAGGTTGGGTTAGGTTACGTTATATTACGTTATTGATGTATATGAAGGTCAAACGGAGACGTAGAGGCCAAATCGCCAGGAATGTTTTCAAATATTACCGCCGTGATGTTAGGATGGGTTAGGTTAGGTTATATTACGTTATAGATGCATATAAAGGTCCCACGGAGACGGAGAAGCCAATTCGCCAGGAATGTTGTCAAATATTACCGCCGAGATGTTAGGTTGGGTCAGGTTAGGTTATATTACGTTATTGATGTATATAAAGGTCCCACGGAGACGTAGAGGCCAAATCGCCAGGTATGTTTTCACATATTACCAGCGAGATGTTAGATTGGGTTAGGTTAGGTTATATTACGTTATTGAAGTATATAAAGGTCCCACGGAGACGGAGAAGCCAACTCGCCAGGAATGTTTTCAAATATTATCGCCGAGATGTTAGGATGAGTTAGGTTAGGCTATATTACGTTATAGATGCATATAAATGTCCCACGGAGATGGAGAAGCCAACTCGCCAGGAATGTTGTCAAAAATTTCCGCTGAGATGTTAGGTTGGGTTAGGTTAGGTTATATTACGTTATTGATGTATATAACGGTTCCACGGAAACGTAGAGGATAACAAGACAGGAATGTGGTCAAATATTACCGCCGAGTTGTTAGGTTGGGTTAGGTTAGGTTATATTACGTTATTGATGTATATAAATGTCCCACGGAGACGTAGAGGCCAACAATCCAGGAATGTGGTCAAATATTACCGCCGAGATGTTAGGTTGGGTTAGGCTAGGTTATATTACGTTATTGATGTATATAAATGTCCCACGGAGACGTAGATGCCAACTCGCCAGGAATGTCTTCAAGTATTACCGCCGAGATGATAGGCTGGGTTAGGTTACGTTATATTACGTTATTGATGTATATAAATGTCCCACGGAGACGTAGAGTCCAACAAGCCAGGAATGTGGTCAAACATTACCGCCGAGATGTATGATTGGGTTAGGTGATGTTATCCTACGTTATTGATGTATATAAAGTTCCCACGGAGACGTAGAGGCCAACTCGCCAGGAATGTTGACAAGTATTACCCTCGAAATGATAGGTTGGGTTAGGTTACGTTATATTACGTTATTGATGTATATGAAGGTCAAACGGAGACGTAGAGGCCAACTCGCCAGGAATGTTTTCAAATATTACCGCCGTGATGTTAGGGTGGGTTAGGTTAGGTTATATTACGTTATAGATGCATATAAAGGTCCCACGGAGACGGAGAAGCCAACAAGCCAGGAATGTGGTCAAATATTACCGCCGAGATGTATGATTGGGTTAGGTGATGTTATATTACGTTATTGATGTATATAAAGGTCCCACGGAGACGTAGAGGCCAACTCGCCAGGAATGTTGTCAAGTATTACCCTCGAAATGATAGGTTGGGTTAGGTTACGTTATATTACGTTATTGATGTATATGAAGGTCAAACGGAGACGTAGAGCCCAACAAGCCAGGAATGTGGTCAAATATTACCGCCGAGATGTTAGGTTGGGTTAGGTTAGGTTATATTACGTTATTGATGTATACAATGGTCCCACGGAGACGTAGAGGTCAACTCGCCAGGTATGTTTTCTAATATTACCGCCGAGATGTTAGGGTGGGTTAGGTTATGTTATATTACGTTATAGATGTATATAAAGGTCCCACGGAGACGTAGAGTCCAACAATCCAGGAATGTGGTCAAATATTACCGCCGAGATGTTAGGTTGGGTTAGGTTAGGTTATATTACGTTATTGATGTATATAAAGGTCTCACGGAGACGTAGAGGCCAACTCGCCAGGAATGTTTTCAAGTATTACCGCCGAGATGTTAGGTTGGGTTAGGTTAGGTTATGTTACGTTATTGATGTATATAAAGGTCCCACGGAGATGGAGAAGCAGACTCGCCAGGAATGTTGTTAAATATTACCGCTGAGATGTTAGGTTGGGTTAGGTTAGGTTACATTACGTTATTGATATATAAAGGTCCCACGGAGACGGAGAAGCTAACTCGCCAGGAATGTTGTCAAATATTAGCGCCGAGATGATAGGTTGGGTTAGGTTACGTTGTATTACGTTATTGATGTATATGAAGGTCAAACGGAGACGTAGAGGCCAACAAGCCAGGAATGTGGTCAAATATTACCGCCGAGATGTTATGTTGGGTTAGGTTAGGTTATGTTACGTTATTGATGTATACAAAGGTCCCACGAAGACACAGAGGCCAACTCGCCAGGAATGTTGTCAAGTATTAACGCCGAGATGTTAGGTTGGGTAAGGTTAGGTTATATTACGTGATTGATGTATATAAATGTCCCACGGAGACGTAGAGTCCAACAAGCCAGGAATGTGGTCAAATATTACCGCCGAGATGTATGATTGGGTTAGGTGATGTTATCCTACGTTATTGATGTATATAAAGTTCCCACGGAGACGTACAGGCCAACTCGCCAGGAATGTTGTCAAGTATTACCCTCGAAATGATAGGTTGGGTTAGGTTACGTTATATTACGTTATTGATGTATATGAAGGTCAAACGGAGACGTAGAGGCCAACTCGCCAGGAATGTTTTCAAATATTACCGCCGTGATGTTAGGGTGGGTTAGGTTAGGTTATATTACGTTATAGATGTATATAAAGGTCCCACGGAGACGTAGAGTCCAACAAGCCAGGAATATGGTCAAATATTACCGCCGAGATGTTAGGTTGGGTTAGGTTAGGTTATATTACGTTATTGATGTATACAATGGTCCCACGGAGACGTAGAGGTCAACTCGCCAGGTATGTTTTCTAATATTACCGCCGAGATGTTAGGTTGGGTTAGGTTATGTTATATTACGTTATAGATGTATATAAAGGTCCCACGGAGACGTAGAGTCCAACAATCCAGGAATGTGGTCAAATATTACCGCCGAGATGTTAGGTTGGGTTAGGTTAGGTTATATTACGTTATTGATGTATATAAAGGTCTCACGGAGACGTAGAGGCCAACTCGCCAGGAATGTTTTCAAGTATTACCGCCGAGATGTTAGGTTGGGTAAGGTTAGGTTATATTACATTATTGATGTATATAAATGTCCCACGGAGTCATAGAGGCCAACAGGACCGGAATGTGGTCAAATATTACCGCCGAGGTGTTAGGTTGGGTTAGGTTAGGTTATATTACGTTATTGATGTATATCAAGATCGCACGGAGACGTAGAGGCCAACTCGCCAGGTATGTTGTCAAATATTACCGCCGTGATGTTAGGTTGGGTTAGGTTAGGTTATATTACGTTATTGATGTATATAAAGTTCCCACGGAGACGTAGAGGCCAACTCGCCAGGAATGTTGTCAAGTATTACCCTCGAAATGATAGGTTGGGTTAGGTTACGTTATATTACGTTATTGATGTATATGAAGGTCAAACGGAGACGTAGAGGCCAACTCGCCAGGAATGTTTTCAAATATTACCGCCGTGATGTTAGGTTGGGTTAGGTTACGTTATAATACGTTATTGATGTATATGAAGGTCAAACGGAGACGTAGAGGCCAACAAGCCATGAATGTGGTCAAATATTACCGCCGAGATGTTATGTTGGGTTAGGTTAGGTTATATTACGTTATTGATGTATACAAAGGTCCCACGCAGACACAGAGGCCAACAAGACAGGAATGTGGTCAAATATTACCGCCGAGATGATAGGTTGGGTTAGGTTACGTTATATTAAGTTATTGATGTATATAAAGGTCCCACGGAGACGTAGATGCCAACTCGCCAGGAATGTTTTCAAATATTACCGCCGAGATGTTAGGTTGGGTTAGGTTAGGTTATATTACGTTATAGATGTATATAAAGGTCCCACGGAGACGGAGAAGACAACTCGCCAGGAATGTTGTCAAATATTACAGCCGAGATGTTAGATTGGGTTAGGTTAGGTTCTATTACGTTATTGATGTATATAAAGGTCCCACGGAGACGTAGAGGCCAAATCGCCAGGTATGTTTTCACATATTACCAGCGAGATGTTAGATTGGGTTAGGTTAGGTTATATTACGTTATTGAAGTATATAAAGGTCCCACGGAGACGGAGAAGCCAACTCGCCAGGAATGTTGTCAAATATTACCGCCGAGATGTTTGGTTGGGTTAGGTTAGGTTATATTACATTATTGATGTATATAAATGTCCCACGGAGTCATAGAGGCCAACAGGACAAGAATGTGGTCAAATATTACCGCCGAGGTGTTAGGTTGGGTTAGGTTAGGTTATATTACGTTATTGATGTATATCAAGATCCCACGGAGACGTAGAGGCCAACTCGCCAGGTATGTTGTCAAATATTACCGCCGAGATGTTAGGTTGGGTTAGGTTAGGTTATATTACGTTATTGATGTATATAAAGTTCCCACGGAGACGTAGAGGCCAACTCGCCAGGAATGTTGTCAAATATTACCGCCGAGATGTATGATTGGGTTAGGTGATGTTATATTACGTTATTGATGTATATAAAGGTCCCACGGAGACGTAGAGTCCAACTCGCCAGGAATGTTGTCAAATATTACCGCCGAGATGATAGGTTTGGTTAGGTTACGTTATATTACGTTATTGATGTATATGAAGGTCAAACGGAGACGTAGAGGCCAAATCGCCAGGAATGTTTTCAAATATTACCGCCGTGATGTTAGGATGGGTTAGGTTAGGTTATATTACGTTATAGATGCATATAAAGGTCCCACGGAGACGGAGAAGCCAATTCGCCAGGAATGTTGTCAAATATTACCGCCGAGATGTTAGGTTGGGTCAGGTTAGGTTATATTACGTTATTGATGTATATAAAAGTCCCACGAAGACATAGAGGCCAACAAGACAGGAATGTGGTCAAATATTACCGCCGAGATGTTAGGTTGGGTTAGGTTAGGTTATATTACGTGATTGATGTATGTAAAGGTCCCACGGAGACGTAGATGCCAACTCGCCAGGATTGTTTTCAAGTATTACCGCCGAGATGTTAGGTTGGGTTAGGTTAGGTTATATTACGTGATTGATGTTTATAAAGGTCGAACGGAGACGTAGATGCCAACAAGCCAGGAATGTGGTCAAATATTACCGCCGAGATGTTAGGTTGGGTTAGGTTAGGTTATATTACGTTATAGATGTATATAAAGGTCCCACGGAGACGTAGCGTCCAACAAGCCAGCAATGTGGTCAAATATTACCACCGAGGTGTAAGATTGGGTTAGGTGATGTTATATTACGTTATTGATGTATATAAAGTTCCCACGGAGACGTAGGGCCAACTCGCCAGGAATGTTGTCAAGTATTAGCGCCGAGATGATAGGTTGGGTTAGGTTACGTTATATTTCGTTATTGATGTATATGAAGGTCAAACGGAGACGTAGAGGCCAACTCGCCAGGAATGTTTTCAAATATTACCGCCGTGATGTTAGGATGGGTTAGGTTAGGTTATATTACGTTATAGATGCATATAAAGGTCCCACGGAGACGGAGAAGCCAACTCGCCAGGAATGTTGTCAAATATTACCGCCGAGATGTTAGGTTGGGTTAGGTGATGCTATATTACGTTATTGATGTATATAAAGATCCAACGGAGACGTAGATGCCAACTCGCCAGGAATGTTTTCAAATATTACCGCCGAGATATTAGGTTGGGTTAGGTTAGGTTATATTACGTTATAGATGTATATAAAGGTCCCACGGAGACGGAGAAGCTAACTCGCCAGGAATGTTGTCAAATATTACAGCCGAGATGTTAGATTGGGTTAGGTTAGGTTCTATTACGTTATTGATGTATATAAAAGTCCCACGGAGACTTAGAGGCCAAATCGCCAGGTATGTTTTCACATATTACCAGCGAGATGTTAGATTGGGTTAGGTTAGGGTATAATACGTTATTGAAGTATATAAAGGTCCCACGGAGACGGAGAAGCCAACTCGCCAGGAATGTTGTCAAATATTACCGCCGAGATGTTTGGTTGGGTTAGGTTAGGTTATATTACATTATTGATGTATATAAATGTCCCACGGAGTCATAGAGGCCAACAGGACAGGAATGTGGTCAAGTATTAGCGCCGAGATGATAGGTTGGGTTAGGTTACGTTATATTACGTTATTGATGTATATGAAGGTCAAACGGAGACGTAGAGGCCAACTCGCCAGGAATGTTTTCAAATATTACCGCCGTGATGTTAGGATGGGTTAGGTTAGGTTATATTACGTTATAGATGCATATAAAGGTCCCACGGAGACGGAGAAGCCAACTCGCCAGGAATGTTGTCAAATATTACCGCCGAGATGTTAGGTTGGGTTAGGTTAGGTTATATGACGTTATTGATGTATATAAAGGTCCCACGGAGACGTAGATGCCAACTCGCCAGGAATGTTTTCAAATATTACCGCCGAGATGTTAGGTTGGGTTAGGTTAGGTTATATTACGTTATAGATGTATATAAAGGTCCCACGGAGACGTAGCGTCCAACAAGCCAGCAATGTGGTCAAATATTACCACCGAGGTGTAAGATTGGGTTAGGTGATGTTATATTACGTTATTGATGTATATACGGATCCCACGGAGACGTAGAGGCCAACTCGCCAGGTATGTTGTCAAATATTACCGCCGAGATATTAGGTTGGGTTAGGTTAGGTTATATTACGTTATAGATGTATATAAAGGTCCCACGGAGACGGAGAAGCTAACTCGCCAGGAATGTTGTCAAATATTACAGCCGAGATGTTAGATTGGGTTAGGTTAGGTTCTATTACGTTATTGATGTATATAAAGGTCCCACGGAGACGTAGAGGCCAAATCGCCAGGTATGTTTTCACATATTACCAGCGAGATGTTAGATTGGGTTAGGTTAGGTTATATTACGTTATTGAAGTATATAAAGGTCCCACGGAGACGGAGAAGCCAACTCGCCAGGAATGTTGTCAAATATTACCGCCGAGATGTTTGGTTGGGTTAGGTTAGGTTATATTACATTATTGATGTATATAAATGTCCCACGGAGTCATAGAGGCCAACAGGACAGGAATGTGGTCAAATATTACCGCCGAGGTGTTAGGTTGGGTTAGGTTAGGTTATATTACGTTATTGATGTATACAATGGTCCCACGGAGACGTAGAGGTCAACTCGCCAGGTATGTTTTCTAATATTACCGCCGAGATGTTAGGTTGGGTTAGGTTATGTTATATTACGTTATAGATGTATATAAAGGTCGCACGGAGACGTAGAGTCCAACAATCCAGGAATGTGGTCAAATATTACCGCCGAGATGTTAGGTTGGGTTAGGTTAGGTTATGTTACGTTATTGATGTATATAAAGGTCTCACGGAGACGTAGAGGCCAACTCGCCAGGAATGTTTTCAAGTATTACCGCCGAGATGTTAGGTTGGGTTAGGTTAGGTTATATTACGTTATAGATGTATATAAAGGTCCCACGGAGACGTAGAGTCCAACAATCCAGGAATGTGGTCAAATATTACCGCCGAGATGTTAGGATGAGTTAGGTTAGGTTATATTACGTTATAGATGCATATAAAGGTCCCACGGAGACGGAGAAGCCAACTCGCCAGGAATGTTGTCAAATATTACCGCCGAGATGTTAGGTTGGGTTAGGTGATGCTATATTACGTTATTGATGTATATAAAGATCCAACGGAGACGTAGATGCCAACTCGCCAGGAATGTTTTCAAATATTACCGCCGAGATATTAGGTTGGGTTAGGTTAGGTTATATTACGTTATAGATGTATATAAAGGTCCCACGGAGACGGAGAAGCTAACTCGCCAGGAATGTTGTCAAATATTACAGCCGAGATGTTAGATTGGGTTAGGTTAGGTTCTATTACGTTATTGATGTATATAAAAGTCCCACGGAGACTTAGAGGCCAAATCGCCAGGTATGTTTTCACATATTACCAGCGAGATGTTAGATTGGGTTAGGTTAGGGTATAATACGTTATTGAAGTATATAAAGGTCCCACGGAGACGGAGAAGCCAACTCGCCAGGAATGTTGTCAAATATTACCGCCGAGATGTTTGGTTGGGTTAGGTTAGGTTATATTACATTATTGATGTATATAAATGTCCCACGGAGTCATAGAGGCCAACAGGACAGGAATGTGGTCAAGTATTAGCGCCGAGATGATAGGTTGGGTTAGGTTACGTTATATTACGTTATTGATGTATATGAAGGTCAAACGGAGACGTAGAGGCCAACTCGCCAGGAATGTTTTCAAATATTACCGCCGTGATGTTAGGATGGGTTAGGTTAGGTTATATTACGTTATAGATGCATATAAAGGTCCCACGGAGACGGAGAAGCCAACTCGCCAGGAATGTTGTCAAATATTACCGCCGAGATGTTAGGTTGGGTTAGGTTAGGTTATATGACGTTATTGATGTATATAAAGGTCCCACGGAGACGTAGATGCCAACTCGCCAGGAATGTTTTCAAATATTACCGCCGAGATGTTAGGTTGGGTTAGGTTAGGTTATATTACGTTATAGATGTATATAAAGGTCCCACGGAGACGTAGCGTCCAACAAGCCAGCAATGTGGTCAAATATTACCACCGAGGTGTAAGATTGGGTTAGGTGATGTTATATTACGTTATTGATGTATATACGGATCCCACGGAGACGTAGAGGCCAACTCGCCAGGTATGTTGTCAAATATTACCGCCGAGATATTAGGTTGGGTTAGGTTAGGTTATATTACGTTATAGATGTATATAAAGGTCCCACGGAGACGGAGAAGCTAACTCGCCAGGAATGTTGTCAAATATTACAGCCGAGATGTTAGATTGGGTTAGGTTAGGTTCTATTACGTTATTGATGTATATAAAGGTCCCACGGAGACGTAGAGGCCAAATCGCCAGGTATGTTTTCACATATTACCAGCGAGATGTTAGATTGGGTTAGGTTAGGTTATATTACGTTATTGAAGTATATAAAGGTCCCACGGAGACGGAGAAGCCAACTCGCCAGGAATGTTGTCAAATATTACCGCCGAGATGTTTGGTTGGGTTAGGTTAGGTTATATTACATTATTGATGTATATAAATGTCCCACGGAGTCATAGAGGCCAACAGGACAGGAATGTGGTCAAATATTACCGCCGAGGTGTTAGGTTGGGTTAGGTTAGGTTATATTACGTTATTGATGTATACAATGGTCCCACGGAGACGTAGAGGTCAACTCGCCAGGTATGTTTTCTAATATTACCGCCGAGATGTTAGGTTGGGTTAGGTTATGTTATATTACGTTATAGATGTATATAAAGGTCGCACGGAGACGTAGAGTCCAACAATCCAGGAATGTGGTCAAATATTACCGCCGAGATGTTAGGTTGGGTTAGGTTAGGTTATGTTACGTTATTGATGTATATAAAGGTCTCACGGAGACGTAGAGGCCAACTCGCCAGGAATGTTTTCAAGTATTACCGCCGAGATGTTAGGTTGGGTTAGGTTAGGTTATATTACGTTATAGATGTATATAAAGGTCCCACGGAGACGTAGAGTCCAACAATCCAGGAATGTGGTCAAATATTACCGCCGAGATGTTAGGATGAGTTAGGTTAGGTTATATTACGTTATAGATGCATATAAAGGTCCCACGGAGACGGAGAAGCCAACAAGCCAGGAATGTGGTCAAATATTACCGCCGAGATGTATGATTGGGTTAGGTGATGTTATATTACGTTATTTATGTATATAAAGGTCCCACGGAGACGTAGAGGCCAACTCGCCAGGAATGTTGTCAAGTATTACCCTCGAAATGATAGGTTGGGTTAGGTTACGTTATATTACGTTATTGATGTATATGAAGGTCAAACGGAGACGTAGAGTCCAACAAGCCAGGAATGTGGTCAAATATTACCGCCGAGATGTTAGGTTGGGTTAGGTTAGGTTATATTACGTTATTGATGTATACAATGGTCCCACGGAGACGTAGAGGTCAACTCGCCAGGTATGTTTTCTAATATTACCGCCGAGATGTTAGGTTGGGTTAGGTTATGTTATATTACGTTATAGATGTATATAAAGGTCCCACGGAGACGTAGAGTCCAACAATCCAGGAATGTGGTCAAATATTACCGCCGAGATGTTAGGTTGGGTTAGGTTAGGTTATATTACGTTATTGATGTATATAAAGGTCTCACGGAGACGTAGAGGCCAACTCGCCAGGAATGTTTTCGAGTATTACCGCCGAGATGTTAGGTTGGGTTAGGTTAGGTTATATTACGTTATTGATGTATATAAAGGTCCCACGGAGATGGAGAAGCAGACTCGCCAGGAATGTTGTTAAATATTACCGCTGAGATGTTAGGTTGGGTTAGGTTAGGTTACATTACGTTATTGATATATAAAGGTCCCACGGAGACGGAGAAGCTAACTCGCCAGGAATGTTGTCAAATATTAGCGCCGAGATGATAGGTTGGGTTAGGTTACGTTGTATTACGTTATTGATGTATATGAAGGTCAAACGGAGACGTAGAGGCCAACAAGCCAGGAATGTGGTCAAATATTACCGCCGAGATGTTATGTTGGGTTAGGTTAGGTTATATTACGTTATTGATGTATACAAAGGTCCCACGAAGACACAGAGGCCAACTCGCCAGGAATGTTGTCAAGTATTAACGCCGAGATGTTAGGTTGGGTAAGGTTAGGTTATATTACGTGATTGATGTATGTAAAGGTCCCACGGTGACGTAGATGCCAACTCGCCAGGAATGTTTTCAAATATTACCGCCGAGATGTTAGGTTGGGTTAGGTTACGTTATATTACGTTATTGATGTATATGAAGGTCAAACGGAGACGTAGAGGCCAAATCGCCAGGAATGTTTTCAAATATTACCGCCGTGATGTTAGGATGGGTTAGGTTAGGTTATATTACGTTATAGATGCATATAAAGGTCCCACGGAGACGGAGAAGCCAATTCGCCAGGAATGTTGTCAAATATTACCGCCGAGATGTTAGGTTGGGTCAGGTTAGGTTATATTACGTTATTGATGTATATAAAGGTCCCACGGAGACGTAGAGGCCAAATCGCCAGGTATGTTTTCACATATTACCAGCGAGATGTTAGATTGGGTTAGGTTAGGTTATATTACGTTATTGAAGTATATAAAGGTCCCACGGAGACGGAGAAGCCAACTCGCCAGGAATGTTTTCAAATATTATCGCCGAGATGTTAGGATGAGTTAGGTTAGGCTATATTACGTTATAGATGCATATAAAGGTCCCACGGAGATGGAGAAGCCAACTCGCCAGGAATGTTGTCAAATATTACCGCTGAGATGTTAGGTTGGGTTAGGTTAGGTTATATTACGTTATTGATGTATATAACGGTTCCACGGAAACGTAGAGGATAACAAGACAGGAATGTGGTCAAATATTACCGCCGAGTTGTTAGGTTGGGTTAGGTTAGGTTATATTACGTTATTGATGTATATAAATGTCCCACGGAGACGTAGAGGCCAACAATCCAGGAATGTGGTCAAATATTACCGCCGAGATGTTAGGTTGGGTTAGGCTAGGTTATATTACGTTATTGATGTATATAAATGTCCCACGGAGACGTAGATGCCAACTCGCCAGGAATGTCTTCAAGTATTACCGCCGAGATGATAGGCTGGGTTAGGTTACGTTATATTACGTTATTGATGTATATAAATGTCCCACGGAGACGTAGAGTCCAACAAGCCAGGAATGTGGTCAAACATTACCGCCGAGATGTATGATTGGGTTAGGTGATGTTATCCTACGTTATTGATGTATATAAAGTTCCCACGGAGACGTAGAGGCCAACTCGCCAGGAATGTTGTCAAGTATTACCCTCGAAATGATAGGTTGGGTTAGGTTACGTTATATTACGTTATTGATGTATATGAAGGTCAAACGGAGACGTAGAGGCCAACTCGCCAGGAATGTTTTCAAATATTACCGCCGTGATGTTAGGGTGGGTTAGGTTAGGTTATATTACGTTATAGATGCATATAAAGGTCCCACGGAGACGGAGAAGCCAACAAGCCAGGAATGTGGTCAAATATTACCGCCGAGATGTATGATTGGGTTAGGTGATGTTATATTACGTTATTGATGTATATAAAGGTCCCACGGAGACGTAGAGGCCAACTCGCCAGGAATGTTGTCAAGTATTACCCTCGAAATGATAGGTTGGGTTAGGTTACGTTATATTACGTTATTGATGTATATGAAGGTCAAACGGAGACGTAGAGTCCAACAAGCCAGGAATGTGGTCAAATATTACCGCCGAGATGTTAGGTTGGGTTAGGTTAGATTATATTACGTTATTGATGTATACAATGGTCCCACGGAGACGTAGAGGTCAACTCGCCAGGTATGTTTTCTAATATTACCGCCGAGATGTTAGGGTGGGTTAGGTTATGTTATATTACGTTATAGATGTATATAAAGGTCCCACGGAGACGTAGAGTCCAACAATCCAGGAATGTGGTCAAATATTACCGCCGAGATGTTAGGTTGGGTTAGGTTAGGTTATATTACGTTATTGATGTATATAAAGGTCTCACGGAGACGTAGAGGCCAACTCGCCAGGAATGTTTTCAAGTATTACCGCCGAGATGTTAGGTTGGGTTAGGTTAGGTTATATTACGTTATTGATGTATATAAAGTTCCCACGGAGACGTAGAGGCCAACTCGCCAGGAATGTTGTCAAGTATTACCCTCGAAATGATAGGTTGGGTTAGGTTACGTTATATTACGTTATTGATGTATATGAAGGTCAAACGGAGACGTAGAGGCCAACTCGCCAGGAATGTTTTCAAATATTACCGCCGTGATGTTAGGGTGGGTTAGGTTAGGTTATATTACGTTATAGATGTATATAAAGGTCCCACGGAGACGTAGAGTCCAACAAGCCAGGAATGTGGTCAAATATTACCGCCGAGATGTTAGGTTGGGTTAGGTTAGGTTATATTACGTTATTGATGTATACAATGGTCCCACGGAGACGTAGAGGTCAACTCGCCAGGTATGTTTTCTAATATTACCGCCGAGATGTTAGGTTGGGTTAGGTTATGTTATATTACGTTATAGATGTATATAAAGGTCCCACGGAGACGTAGAGTCCAACAATCCAGGAATGTGGTCAAATATTACCGCCGAGATGTTAGGTTGGGTTAGGTTAGGTTATATTACGTTATTGGTGTATATAAAGGTCTCACGGAGACGTAGAGGCCAACTCGCCAGGAATGTTTTCAAGTATTACCGCCGAGATGTTAGGTTGGGTAAGGTTAGGTTATATTACATTATTGATGTATATAAATGTCCCACGGAGTCATAGAGGCCAACAGGACCGGAATGTGGTCCAATATTACCGCCGAGGTGTTAGGTTGGGTTAGGTTAGGTTATATTACGTTATTGATGTATATCAAGATCCCACGGAGACGTAGAGGCCAACTCGCCAGGTATGTTGTCAAATATTACCGCCGTGATGTTAGGTTGGGTTAGGTTAGGTTATATTACGTTATTGATGTATATAAAGTTCCCACGGAGACGTAGAGGCCAACTCGCCAGGAATGTTGTCAAGTATTACCCTCGAAATGATAGGTTGGGTTAGGTTACGTTATATTACGTTATTGATGTATATGAAGGTCAAACGGAGACGTAGAGGCCAACTCGCCAGGAATGTTTTCAAATATTACCGCCGTGATGTTAGGGTGGGTTAGGTTAGGTTATATTACGTTATAGATGTATATAAAGGTCCCACGGAGACGTAGAGTCCAACAAGCCAGGAATGTGGTCAAATATTACCGCCGAGATGTTAGGTTGGGTTAGGTTAGGTTATATTACGTTATTGATGTATACAATGGTCCCACGGAGACGTAGAGGTCAACTCGCCAGGTATGTTTTCTAATATTACCGCCGAGATGTTAGGTTGGGTTAGGTTATGTTATATTACGTTATAGATGTATATAAAGGTCCCACGGAGACGTAGAGTCCAACAATCCAGGAATGTGGTCAAATATTACCGCCGAGATGTTAGGTTGGGTTAGGTTAGGTTATATTACGTTATTGATGTATATAAAGGTCTCACGGAGACGTAGAGGCCAACTCGCCAGGAATGTTTTCAAGTATTACCGCCGAGATGTTAGGTTGGGTAAGGTTAGGTTATATTACATTATTGATGTATATAAATGTCCCACGGAGTCATAGAGGCCAACAGGACCGGAATGTGGTCAAATATTACCGCCGAGGTGTTAGGTTGGGTTAGGTTAGGTTATATTACGTTATTGATGTATATCAAGATCGCACGGAGACGTAGAGGCCAACTCGCCAGGTATGTTGTCAAATATTACCGCCGTGATGTTAGGTTGGGTTAGGTTAGGTTATATTACGTTATTGATGTATATAAAGTTCCCACGGAGACGTAGAGGCCAACTCGCCAGGAATGTTGTCAAGTATTACCCTCGAAATGATAGGTTGGGTTAGGTTACGTTATATTACGTTATTGATGTATATGAAGGTCAAACGGAGACGTAGAGGCCAACTCGCCAGGAATGTTTTCAAATATTACCGCCGTGATGTTAGGTTGGGTTAGGTTACGTTATAATACGTTATTGATGTATATGAAGGTCAAACGGAGACGTAGAGGCCAACAAGCCATGAATGTGGTCAAATATTACCGCCGAGATGTTATGTTGGGTTAGGTTAGGTTATATTACGTTATTGATGTATACAAAGGTCCCACGCAGACACAGAGGCCAACAAGACAGGAATGTGGTCAAATATTACCGCCGAGATGATAGGTTGGGTTAGGTTACGTTATATTAAGTTATTGATGTATATAAAGGTCCCACGGAGACGTAGATGCCAACTCGCCAGGAATGTTTTCAAATATTACCGCCGAGATGTTAGGTTGGGTTAGGTTAGGTTATATTACGTTATAGATGTATATAAAGGTCCCACGGAGACGGAGAAGCCAACTCGCCAGGAATGTTGTCAAATATTACAGCCGAGATGTTAGATTGGGTTAGGTTAGGTTCTATTACGTTATTGATGTATATAAAGGTCCCACGGAGACGTAGAGGCCAAATCGCCAGGTATGTTTTCACATATTACCAGCGAGATGTTAGATTGGGTTAGGTTAGGTTATATTACGTTATTGAAGTATATAAAGGTCCCACGGAGACGGAGAAGCCAACTCGCCAGGAATGTTGTCAAATATTACCGCCGAGATGTTTGGTTGGGTTAGGTTAGGTTATATTACATTATTGATGTATATAAATTTCCCACGGAGTCATAGAGGCCAACATTACAAGAATGTGGTCAAATATTACCGCCGAGGTGTTAGGTTGGGTTAGGTTAGGTTATATTACGTTATTGATGTATATCAAGATCCCACGGAGACGTAGAGGCCAACTCGCCAGGTATGTTGTCAAATATTACCGCCGAGATGTTAGGTTGGGTTAGGTTAGGTTATATTACGTTATTGATGTATATAAAGTTCCCACGGAGACGTAGAGGCCAACTCGCCAGGAATGTTGTCAAATATTACCGCCGAGATGTATGATTGGGTTAGGTGATGTTATATTACGTTATTGATGTATATAAAGGTCCCACGGAGATGTAGAGTCCAACTCGCCAGGAATGTTGTCAAATATTACCGCCGAGATGATAGGTTTGGTTAGGTTACGTTATATTACGTTATTGATGTATATGAAGGTCAAACGGAGACGTAGAGGCCAAATCGCCAGGAATGTTTTCAAATATTACCGCCGTGATGTTAGGATGGGTTAGGTTAGGTTATATTACGTTATAGATGCATATAAAGGTCCCACGGAGACGGAGAAGCCAATTCGCCAGGAATGTTGTCAAATATTACCGCCGAGATGTTAGGTTGGGTCAGGTTAGGTTATATTACGTTATTGATGTATATAAAAGTCCCACGAAGACATAGAGGCCAACAAGACAGGAATGTGGTCAAATATTACCGCCGAGATGTTAGGTTGGGTTAGGTTAGGTTATATTACGTGATTGATGTATGTAAAGGTCCCACGGAGACGTAGATGCCAACTCGCCAGGATTGTTTTCAAGTATTACCGCCGAGATGTTAGGTTGGGTTAGGTTAGGTTATATTACGTGATTGATGTTTATAAAGGTCGAACGGAGACGTAGATGCCAACAAGCCAGGAATGTGGTCAAATATTACCGCCGAGATGTATGATTGGGTTAGGTGATGTTATATTACGTTATTGATGTATATAAAGTTCCCACGGAGACGTAGAGGCCAACTCGCCAGGAATGTTGTCAAGTATTAGCGCCGAGATGATAGGTTGGGTTAGGTTACGTTATATTACGTTATTGATGTATATGAAGGTCAAACGGAGACGTAGAGGCCAACTCGCCAGGAATGTTTTCAAATATTACCGCCGTGATGTTAGGATGGGTTAGGTTAGGTTATATTACGTTATAGATGCATATAAAGGTCCCACGGAGACGGAGAAGCCAACTCGCCAGGAATGTTTTCAAATATTACCGCCGAGATGTTAGGTTGGGTTAGGTTAGGTTATATTACGTTATAGATGTATATAAAGGTCCCACGGAGACGTAGCGTCCAACAAGCCAGCAATGTGGTCAAATATTACCACCGAGGTGTAAGATTGGGTTAGGTGATGTTATATTACGTTATTGATGTATATAAAGATCCCACGGAGACGTAGAGGCCAACTCGCCAGGTATGTTGTCAAATATTACCGCCGAGATATTAGGTTGGGTTAGGTTAGGTTATATTACGTTATAGATGTATATAAAGGTCCCACGGAGACGGAGAAGCTAACTCGCCAGGAATGTTGTCAAATATTACAGCCGAGATGTTAGGATGAGTTAGGTTAGGTTATATTACGTTATAGATGCATATAAAGGTCCCACGGAGACGGAGACGCCAACTCGCCAGGAATGTTGTCAAATATTACCGCCGAGATGATAGGTTGGGTTAGGTTACGTTATATTACGTTATTGATGTATATGAAGGTCAAACGGAGACGTAGAGGCCAAATCGCCAGGAATGTTTTCAAATATTACCGCCGTGATGTTAGGATGGGTTAGGTTAGGTTATATTACGTTATAGATGCATATAAAGGTCCCACGGAGACGGAGAAGCCAATTCGCCAGGAATGTTGTCAAATATTACCGCCGAGATGTTAGGTTGGGTTAGGCTAGGTTATATTACGTTATTGATGTATATAAATGTCCCACGGAGACGTAGATGCCAACTCGCCAGGAATGTCTTCAAGTATTACCGCCGAGATGATAGGCTGGGTTAGGTTACGTTATATTACGTTATTGATGTATATAAATGTCCCACGGAGACGTAGAGTCCAACAAGCCAGGAATGTGGTCAAATATTACCGCCGAGATGTATGATTGGGTTAGGTGATGTTATACTACGTTATTGATGTATATAAAGTTCCCACGGAGACGTAGAGGCCAACTCGCCAGGAATGTTGTCAAGTATTACCCTCGAAATGATAGGTTGGGTTAGGTTACGTTATATTACGTTATTGATGTATATGAAGGTCAAACGGAGACGTAGAGGCCAACTCGCCAGGAATGTTTTCAAATATTACCGCCGTGATGTTAGGGTGGGTTAGGTTAGGTTATATTACGTTATAGATGCATATAAAGGTCCCACGGAGGCGGAGAAGCCAACAAGCCAGGAATGTGGTCAAATATTACCGCCGAGATGTATGATTGGGTTAGGTGAAGTTATATTACGTTATTGATGTATATAAAGGTCCCACGGAGACGTAGAGGCCAACTCGCCAGGAATGTTGTCAAGTATTACCCTCGAAATGATAGGTTGGGTTAGGTTACGTTATATTACGTTATTGATGTATATGAAGGTCAAACGGAGACGTAGAGTCCAACAAGCCAGGAATGTGGTCAAATATTACCGCCGAGATGTTAGGTTGGGTTAGGTTAGGTTATATTACGTTATTGATGTATACAATGGTCCCACGGAGACGTAGAGGTCAACTCGCCAGGTATGTTTTCTAATATTACCGCCGAGATGTTACGTTGGGTTAGGTTAGGTTATATTACGTTATAGATGTATATAAAGGTACCACGGAGACACAGAGGCCAACAAGACAGGAATGTGGTCAAATATTACCGCCGAGATGTTAGGTTGGGTTAGGTTACGTTATATTACGTTATTGATGTATATAAAGGTCCCACGGAGACGTAGATGCCAACTCGCCAGGAATGTTTTCAAATATTACCGCCGTGATGTTAGGTTGGGTTAGGTGCTGTTATATTACGTTATTGATGTATATAAAGTTCCCACGGAGACGTAGAGGCCAACTCGCCAGGAATGTTGTCAAGTATTAGCGCCGAGATGATAGGTTGGGTTAGGTTACGTTATATTACGTTATTGATGTATATGAAGGTCAAACGGAGACGTAGAGGCCAACTCGCCAGGAATGTTTTCAAATATTACCGCCGTGATGTTAGGATGGGTTAGGTTAGGTTATATTACGTTATAGATGCATATAAAGGTCCCACGGAGACGGAGAAGCCAACTCGCCAGGAATGTTTTCAAATATTACCGCCGAGATGTTAGGTTGGGTTAGGTTAGGTTATATTACGTTATAGATGTATATAAAGGTCCCACGGAGACGTTGCGTCCAACAAGCCAGCAATGTGGTCAAATATTACCACCGAGGTGTAAGATTGGGTTAGGTGATGTTATATTACGTTATTGATGTATATAAAGATCCAACGGAGATGTAGAGGCCAACTCGCCAGGTATGTTGTCAAATATTACCGCCGAGATATTAGGTTGGGTTAGGTTAGGTTATATTACGTTATAGATGTATATAAAGGTCCCACGGAGACGGAGAAGCTAACTCGCCAGGAATGTTGTCAAATATTACAGCCGAGATGTTAGATTGGGTTAGGTTAGGTTCTATTACGTTATTGATGTATATAAAGGTCCCACGGAGACGTAGAGGCCAAATCGCCAGGTATGTTTTCACATATTACCAGCGAGATGTTAGATTGGGTTAGGTTAGGTTATATTACGTTATTGAAGTATATAAAGATCCCACGGAGACGGAGAAGCCAACTCGCCAGGAATGTTGTCAAATATTACCGCCGAGATGTTTGGTTGGGTTAGGTTAGGTTATATTACATTATTGATGTATATAAATGTCCCACGGAGTCATAGAGGCCAACAGGACAGGAATGTGGTCAAATATTACCGCCGAGGTGTTAGGTTGGGTTAGGTTAGGTTATATTACGTTATTGATGTATATCAAGATCCCACGGAGACGTAGAGGCCAACTCGCCAGGTATGCTGTCAAATATTACCGCCGAGATGTTAGGTTGGGTTAGGTTAGGTTATATTACGTGATTGATGTTTATAAAGGTCGAACGGAGACGTAGATGCCAACAAGCCAGGATTGTGGTCAAATATTACCGCCGAGATGTATGATTGGGTTAGGTGATGTTATATTACGTTATTGATGTATATAAAGTTCCCACGGAGACGTAGAGGCCAACTCGCCAGGAATGTTGTCAAGTATTAGCGCCGAGATGATATGTTGGGTTAGGTTACGTTATATTACGTTATTGATGTATATGAAGGTCAAACGGAGACGTAGAGGCCAACTCGCCAGGAATGTTTTCAAATATTACCGCCGTGATGTTAGGATGGGTTAGCTTAGGTTATATTACGTTATAGATGCATATAAAGGTCCCACGGAGACGGAGAAGCCAACTCGCCAGGAATGTTGTCAAATATTACCGCCGAGATGTTAGATTGGGTTAGGTTAGGTTCTATTACGTTATTGATGTATATAAAGGTCCCACGGAGACGTAGAGGCCAACTCGCCAGGAATGTTTTCAAATATTACCGCCGAGATGTTAGGTTGGGTTAGGTTAGGTTATATTACGTTATAGATGTATATAAAGGTCCCACGGAGACGTAGCGTCCAACAAGCCAGCAATGTGGTCAAATATTACCACCGAGGTGTAAGATTGGGTTAGGTGATGTTATATTACGTTATTGATGTATATAAAGATCCCACGGAGACGTAGAGGCCAACTCGCCAGGTATGTTGTCAAATATTACCGCCGAGATATTAGGTTGGGTTAGGTTAGGTTATATTACGTTATAGATGTATATAAAGGTCCCACGGAGACGGAGAAGCTAACTCGCCAGGAATGTTGTCAAATATTACAGCCGAGATGTTAGGATGAGTTAGGTTAGGTTATATTACGTTATAGATGCATATAAAGGTCCCACGGAGACGGAGACGCCAACTCGCCAGGAATGTTGTCAAATATTACCGCCGAGATGATAGGTTGGGTTAGGTTACGTTATATTACGTTATTGATGTATATGAAGGTCAAACGGAGACGTAGAGGCCAAATCGCCAGGAATGTTTTCAAATATTACCGCCGTGATGTTAGGATGGGTTAGGTTAGGTTATATTACGTTATAGATGCATATAAAGGTCCCACGGAGACGGAGAAGCCAATTCGCCAGGAATGTTGTCAAATATTACCGCCGAGATGTTAGGTTGGGTCAGGTTAGGTTATATTACGTTATTGATGTATATAAATGTCCCACGGAGACGTAGAGGCCAACAATCCAGGAATGTGGTCAAATATTACCGCCGAGATGTTAGGTTGGGTTAGGCTAGGTTATATTACGTTATTGATGTATATAAATGACCCACGGAGACGTAGATGCCAACTCGCCAGGAATGTCTTCAAGTATTACCGCCGAGATGATAGGCTGGGTTAGGTTACGTTATATTACGTTATTGATGTATATAAATGTCCCACGGAGACGTAGAGTCCAACAAGCCAGGAATGTGGTCAAATATTACCGCCGAGATGTATGATTGGGTTAGGTGATGTTATACTACGTTATTGATGTATATAAAGTTCCCACGGAGACGTAGAGGCCAACTCGCCAGGAATGTTGTCAAGTATTACCCTCGAAATGATAGGTTGGGTTAGGTTACGTTATATTACGTTATTGATGTATATGAAGGTCAAACGGAGACGTAGAGGCCAACTCGCCAGGAATGTTTTCAAATATTACCGCCGTGATGTTAGGGTGGGTTAGGTTAGGTTATATTACGTTATAGATGCATATAAAGGTCCCACGGAGGCGGAGAAGCCAACAAGCCAGGAATGTGGTCAAATATTACCGCCGAGATGTATGATTGGGTTAGGTGAAGTTATATTACGTTATTGATGTATATAAAGGTCCCACGGAGACGTAGAGGCCAACTCGCCAGGAATGTTGTCAAGTATTACCCTCGAAATGATAGGTTGGGTTAGGTTACGTTATATTACGTTATTGATGTATATGAAGGTCAAACGGAGACGTAGAGTCCAACAAGCCAGGAATGTGGTCAAATATTACCGCCGAGATGTTAGGTTGGGTTAGGTTAGGTTATATTACGTTATTGATGTATACAATGGTCCCACGGAGACGTAGAGGTCAACTCGCCAGGTATGTTTTCTAATATTACCGCCGAGATGTTACGTTGGGTTAGGTTAGGTTATATTACGTTATAGATGTATATAAAGGTACCACGGAGACACAGAGGCCAACAAGACAGGAATGTGGTCAAATATTACCGCCGAGATGTTAGGTTGGGTTAGGTTACGATATATTACGTTATTGATGTATATAAAGGTCCCACGGAGACGTAGATGCCAACTCGCCAGGAATGTTTTCAAATATTACCGCCGTGATGTTAGGTTGGGTTAGGTTAGGTTATATTACGTTATTGATGTATATCAAGATCCCACGGAGACGTAGAGGCCAACTCGCCAGGTATGTTGTCAAATATTACCGCCGAGATGTTAGGTTGGGTTAGGTTAGGTTATATTACGTTATTGATGTATATAAAGTTTCCACGGAGACGTAGAGGCCAACTCGCCAGGAATGTTGTCAAGTATTACCCTCGAAATGATAGGTTGGGTTAGGTTACGTTATATTACGTTATTGATGTATATGAAGGTCAAACGGAGACGTAGAGGCCAACTCGCCAGGAATGTTTTCAAATATTACCGCCGTGATGTTATGGTGGGTTAGGTTAGGTTATATTACGTTATAGATGTATATAAAGGTCCCACGGAGACGTAGAGTCCAACAAGCCAGGAATGTGGTCAAATATTACCGCCGAGATGTTAGGTTGGGTTAGGTTAGGTTATATTACGTTATTGATGTATACAATGGTCCCACGGAGACGTAGAGGTCAACTCGCCAGCTATGTTTTCTAATATTACCGCCGAGATGTTAGGTTGGGTTAGGTTAGGTTATATTACGTTATAGATGTATATAAAGGTCCCACGGAGACGTAGAGTCCAACAATCCAGGAATGTGGTCAAATATTACCGCCGAGATGTTAGGTTGGGTTAGGTTAGGTTATATTACGTTATTGATGTATATAAAGGTCTCACGGAGACGTAGAGGCCAACTCGCCAGGAATGTTTTCAAGTATTACCGCCGAGATGTTAGGTTGGGTTAGGTTAGGTTATATTACGTTATTGATATATAAAGGTCCCACGGAGACGGAGAAGCTAACTCGCCAGGAATGTTGTCAAATATTAGCGCCGAGATGATAGGTTGGGTTAGGTTACGTTGTACTACGTTATTGATGTATATGAAGGTCAAACGGAGACGTAGAGGCCAACAAGCCTGGAATGTGGTCAAATATTACCGCCGAGATGTTATGTTGGGTTAGGTTAGGTTATATTACGTTATTGATGTATACAAAGGTCCCACGAAGACACAGAGGCCAACTCGCCAGTAATGTTGTCAAGTATTACCGCCGAGATGTTAGGTTGGGTAAGGTTAGGTTATATTACGTGATTGATATATGTAAAGGTCCCACGGTGACGTAAATGCCAACTCGCCAGGAATGTTTTCAAATATTACCGCCGAGATGTTAGGTTGGGTTAGGTTAGGTTATATTACGTTATAGATGCATATAAAGGTCCCACGGAGACGGAGAAGCCAACTCGCCAGGAATGTTGTCAAATATTACCGCCGAGATGTATGATTGGGTTTGGTGATGTTATATTACGATATTGATGTATATAAAGGTCCCACGGAGACGTAGAGGCCAACTCGCCAGGAATGTTGTCAAATATTACCGCCGAGATGATAGGTTGGGTTAGGTTACGTTATATTACGTTATTGATGTATATGAAGGTCAAACGGAGACGTAGAGGCCAAATCGCCAGGAATGTTTTCAAATATTACCGCCGTGATGTTAGGATGGGTTAGGTTAGGTTATATTACGTTATAGATGCATATAAAGGTCCCACGGAGACGGAGAAGCCAATTCGCCAGGAATGTTGTCAAATATTACCGCCGAGATGTTAGGTTGGGTCAGGTTAGGTTATATTACGTTATTGATGTATATAAAAGTCCCACGAAGACATAGAGGCCAACAAGACAGGAATGTGGTCAAATATTACCGCCGAGATGTTAGGTTGGGTTAGGTTAGGTTATATTACGTGATTGATGTATGTAAAGGTCCCACGGAGACGTAGATGCCAACTCGCCAGGATTGTTTTCAAGTATTACCGCCGAGATGTTAGGTTGGGTTAGGTTAGGTTATATTACGTGATTGATGTTTATAAAGGTCGAACGGAGACGTAGATGCCAACAAGCCAGGAATGTGGTCAAATATTACCGCCGAGATGTATGATTGGGTTAGGTGATGTTATATTACGTTATTGATGTATATAAAGTTCCCACGGAGACGTAGAGGCCAACTCGCCAGGAATGTTGTCACGTATTAGCGCCGGGATGATAGGTTGGGTTAGGTTACGTTATATTTCGTTATTGATGTATATGAAGGTCAAACGGAGACGTAGAGGCCAACTCGCCAGGAATGTTTTCAAATATTACCGCCGTGATGTTAGGATGGGTTAGGTTAGGTTATATTACGTTATAGATGCATATAAAGGTCCCACGGAGACGGAGAAGCCAACTCGCCAGGAATGTTGTCAAATATTACCGCCGAGACGTTAGGTTGGGTTAGGTTAGGTTATATTACGTTATAGATGTATATAAAGGTCCCACGGAGACGTTGCGTCCAACAAGCCAGCAATGTGGTCAAATATTACCACCGAGGTGTAAGATTGGGTTAGGTGATGTTATATTACGTTATTGATGTATATAAAGATCCAACGGAGACGTAGAGGCCAACTCGCCAGGTATGTTGTCAAATATTACCGCCGAGATATTAGGTTGGGTTAGGTTAGGTTATATTACGTTATAGATGTATATAAAGGTCCCACGGAGTCATAGAGGCCAACAGGACAGGAATGTGGTCAAATATTACCGCCGAGGTGTTAGGTTGGGTTAGGTTAGGTTATATTACGTTATTGATGTATATCAAGATCCCACGGAGACGTAGAGGCCAACTCGCCAGGTATGCTGTCAAATATTACCGCCGAGATGTTAGGTTGGGTTAGGTTAGGTTATATTACGTGATTGATGTTTATAAAGGTCGAACGGAGACGTAGATGCCAACAAGCCAGGAATGTGGTCAAATATTACCGCCTAGATGTATGATTGGGTTAGGTGATGTTATATTACGTTATTGATGTATATAAAGTTCCCACGGAGACGTAGAGGCCAACTCGCCAGGAATGTTGTCAAGTATTAGCGCCGAGATGATAGGTTGTGTTAGGTTAGGTTATATTACGTTTTTGATGTATATAAAGGTCCCACGGAGTCGTAGAGGTCAACAAGCCAGGAATGTTGCCAAATATTACCGCCGAGATGTTAGGTTGGGTTAGGTTAGGTTATATTACGTTCTTGATATATATAAAGGTCCCACGGAGACGTAGAGGCCAACTCGCCAGGAATGTTGTCAAATACCGCCGAGATGATAGGTTGGGTTAGGTTATGTTATATTACGTTATTGATGTATATGAAGGACCCACGTAGACGTAGGGGCCAACTCGCCAGGAATATTGTCAAATATTACCGAAGAGATGTTAGATTGTGTTATGTTAGGTTATATTACGTTATTGATGTATATAAAGGTCCCACGGAGCCGTAGAGGCCAACTCGCCGTGATTGTTGTCAAATAATAGCGCCGAGAGGTTAGGTTGGGTCAGGTTAGGTTATATTAAGTTATTGATGTATATGAATATCCCACGGAGACGCAGAGGCCAACTCGCCAGGTATGTGGTCAAATATTACCGCCGAGATGATAGGTTGGGTTAGGTTACGTTCTATTACGTTATTGATGTACATGAGAGTCCCACGGACACGTAGAGGCCAACAAGCCAGTAATGTTGTCAAATATTACAGCCGCGATGTTAGATTGGGTTAGGTTAGGTTATATTACGTTATAGATGTATATAAAGGTCCCACGGAGACGTAGAGTCCAACAAGCCAGGAATGTGGTCAAATATTACCGCCGAGATGTTAGGTTGGGTCAGGTTAGGTTATATTACGTTATTGATGTATATAAAGGTCCCACGGAGGCATAGAGGCCAGCAAGACAGGAATGTGGTCAAATATTACCGCCGGTATGTTAGGTTGGGTTAGGTTAAGCTATATTACGTTATTGATGTACATAAATGTCCCACGGAGACGTAGATGCCAACTCGCCAGGAATGTCTTCAAGTATTACCGCCGAGATGTTAGGTTGGGTTAGGTTAGGTTATATTACGTTATTGATGTATATAAAGGTACCACGGAGACGTAGAGGCCAACTCGCCAGAAATGTTGTTAAATATTGCCGCTGAGATGTTAGGTTGGGTTAGGTTAGGTTATATTACGTTATTGATGTATATAAAGGTCGCACGGAGACGTAGAGGCCAACTCGCCAGGAATGATGTCAAATGTTACCGCCGAGATGTTAGGTTGGGTTAGGTTAGGTTATATTACGTTATTGATGTATATAAATGTCCCACGGAGACGTAGATGCCAACTCGCCAGGAATGTTTTCAAACATTACCGCCGAGATGTTAGGTTGGGTTAGGTTAGGTTATATTACGTTATAGATGTATATAAAGGTCCCACGGAGACGTAGAGTCCAACAAGCCAGGAATGTCGTCAAGTATTACCGCCGAGATGTTAGGTTGGGTTAGGTTAGGTTATATTACGTTATAGATGTATATAAAGGTACCACGGAGACGTAGAGGCCAACTCGCCAGAAATGTTGTTAAATATTGCCGCTGAGATGTTAGATAGGGTTAGGTTAGGTTATATTACGTTATTGATGTATATAAAGGTCGCACGGAGACGTAGAGGCCAACTCGCCAGGAATGATGTCAAATGTTACCGCCGAGATGTTAGGTTGGGTTAGGTTAGGTTATATTACGTTATTGATGTATATAAATGTCCCACGGAGACGTAGATGCCAACTCGCCAGGAATGTTTTCAAATATTACCGCCGAGATGTTAGGTTGGGTTAGGTTAGGTTATATTACGTTATAGATGTATATAAAGGTCCCACGGAGACGTAGCGTCCAACAAGCCAGGAATGTGGTCAAATATTACCGCCGAGATGTTAGGTTGGGTTAGGTTAGGTTATATTACGTTATTGATGTATACAATGGTCCCACGGAGACGTAGAGGTCAACTCGCCAGGTATGTTTTCTAATATTACCGCCGAGATGTTAGGTTGGGTCAGGTTAGGTTATATTACGTTATTGATGTATATAAAGGTCCCACGGAGACATAGAGGCCAGCAAGACAGGAATGTGGTCAAATATTACCGCCGGTATGTTAGGTTGGGTTAGGTTAGGTTATATTACGTTATAGATGTATATAAAGGTGCCACGGAGACGTAGAGTCCAACAAGCCAGGAATGTGGTCAAATATTACCGCCGAGATGTTAGGTTGGGTTAGGTTAGGTTATATTACGTTACTGATGTATATAAAGGTCCCACGGAGACGTAGAGGCCAACTTGCCAGGAGTGTTTTCAAATATTACCGCCGAGATGTTAGATTGGGTTAGGTTAGGTTATATTACGTTACTGATGTATATAAAGATCCCACGGAGACGTAGAGGCCACCTCGCCATGTATGTTGTCAAATATTACCGCCGAGATGTTAGGATGGGTTAGGTTAGGTTATATTACGTTATTGATGTATGAAAAGGTCCCACGCAGACGTAGAGGCCAACTCGCCAGGCATGTGGTCATATATTACCGCCGAGATGTTAGGTTGGGTTAGGTTAGGTTATATTACGTTATTCATGTATATAAAGGTCCACGGAGACGTAGATGCCAACTCGCCAGGAATGTTTTCAAATATTACCGCCGAGATGTTAGGTTGGGTTTGGTTAGGTCATATTACGTTATTGATGTATATGAAGGTCAAACGGAGACGTAGAGGCCAACTCGCCAGGAATGTTGTCAAATATTACCGCCGAGATGTTAGGTTGGGTTAGGTTAGGTTATATTACGTTATTGATGTATATAAAGGTCCACGGAGACGTAGATGCCAACTCGCCAGGAATGTTTTCAAATATTACCGCCGAGATGTTAGGTTGGGTTAGGTTAGGTTATATTACGTTATTGATGTATATAAATGTCCCACGGAGACGTAGATGCCAACTCGCCAGGAATGTTTTCAAATATTACCGCCGAGATGTTAGGATGGGTTAGGTTAGGTTAAATTACGTTATAGATGTATATAAAGGTGCCACGGAGACGTAGAGTCCAACAAGCCAGGAATGTGGTCAAATATTACCGCCGAGATGTTAGGTTGGGTCAGGTTAGGTTATATTACGTTATTGATGTATATAAAGGTCCCACGGAGACATACAGGCCAGCAAGACAGGAATGTGGTCAAATATTACCGCCGGTATGTTAGGTTGGGTCAGGTTAGGTTATATTACGTTATTGATGTATATAAAGGTCCCACGGAGACATAGAAGCCAACTCGCCAGGAATGTTTTCAAATATTACCGCCGTGATGTTAGGTTGGGTTAGGTTATTTTATATTACGTTATTGATGTATATAAAGGTCCCACGGAGATGGAGAAGCCAACTCGCCAGGAATGTTGTTAAATATTACCGCTGAGATGTGAGGTTGGGTTAGGTTAGGCTATATTACGTTATTGATGTATATAAATGTCCCACGGAGACGTAGATGCCAACTCGCCAGGAATGTTTTCAAATATTACCGCCGAGATGTTAGGTTGGGTTAGGTTAGGTTATATTACGTTATAGATGTATATAAAGATCCCACGGAGACGTAGCGTCCAACAAGCCAGCAATGTGTTCAAATATTACCGCCGAGGTGTAAGATTGGGTTAGGTGATGTTATATTACGTTATTGATGTATATAAAGATCCCACGGAGACGTAGAGGCCAACTCGCCAGGTATGTTGTCAAATATTACGGCCGAGATATTAGGTTGGGTTAGGTTAGGTTATATTACGTTATAGATGTATATAAAGGTCCCACGGAGACGTAGAGGCCAACTCGCCAGGAATGTTCTCAAATAGTACTGCCGAGATGTTAGGTTGGGTTAGGTTAGGTTATATTACGTTATAGATGTATATAAAGGTCCCACGGAGACGTAGCGTCCAACAAGCCAGCAATGTGGTCAAATATTACCGCCGAGGTGTAAGATTGGGTTAGGTGATGTTATATTACGTTATTGATGTATATAAAGATCCCACGGAGACGTAGAGGCCAACTCGCCAGGTATGTTGTCAAATATTACCGCCGATATGTTAGGATGGGTTAGGTTAGGTTATATTACGTTATTGATGTATAAAAAGGTCCCACGCAGACGGAGAAGCCAACAAGCCAGGAATGTTGTCATATATTACCGCCGAGTTGTTAGGTTGGGTTAGGTTAGGTTATATTACGTTATTGATGTATATAAAGATTCCACGGAGACGTAGAGGCCAACTCGCCAGGAGTGTTCTCAAATATTACCGCCGAGATGTTAGGTTGGGTTAGGTTAGGTTATATTACGTTATTGATGTATATAAAGATTCCACGGAGACGTAGAGGCCAACTCGCCATGAGTGTTTTCAAATATTACCGCCGAGATGTTAGGTTGGGTTAGGTTAGGTTATATTACGTTATTGATGTATATGAAGGTCCCACGGAGACGTAGAGTTCAACTCGCCAGGAATGTTGTCAAATATTAGCGCCGAGATGATAGGATGGGTTAGGTTAGGTTATATGACGTTATTGATGTATATAAAGGTCCCACGGAGACGTAGATGCCAACTCGCCAGGAATGTTTTCAAATATTACCGCCGAGATGGTAGGTTGCGTTAGGTTAGGTTATATTACGTTATTGATGTATATAAAGGTCCCACGGAGATGGAGGAGCCAACTCGCCAGGAATGTTGTTAAATATTACCGCTGAGATGTTAGGTTGGGTTAGGTTAGGTTATATTACGTTATAGATGTATATAAAGATCCCACGGAGACGTAGAGGCCAACTCGCCAGGTATGTTGTCAAATATTACCGCCGAGATGTTAGGATGAGTTAGGTTAGGTTATATTACGTTATTGATGTATAAAAAGGTCCCACGCAGACATAGAAGCCAACAAGACAGGAATGTGGTCATATATTACCGCCGAGATGTTAGGTTGGGTTAGGTTGGGTTAGGTTAGGTTATATTACGTTATTCATGTATATAAAGGTCCACGGAGACGTAGATGCCAACTCGCCAGGATTGTTTTCAAATATTACCGCCGAGATGATAGGTTGGGTTAGGTTAGGTCATATTACGTTATTGATGTATATGAAGGTCAAACGGAGACGTAGAGGCCAACTCGCCAGGAATGTTGTCAAATATTACCGCCGAGATGTTAGGTTGGGTTAGGTTAGGTTATATTACGTTATTGATGTATATAAAGGTCCACGGAGACGTAGATGCCAACTCGCCAGGAATGTTTTCAAATATTACCGCCGAGATGTTAGGTTGGGTTAGGTTAGGTTATATTACGTTATTGACGTATATAAAGGTCCCACGGAGACGTAGAGGCCAATTCGCCAGGAATGTTGCCAAATATTACCGCCGAGATGTTAGGTTGGGTTAGGTTAGGTTATATTACGTTATTGATGTATATAAAGGTCCCACGGAGACGGAGAAGCCAACTCGCCAGGAATGTTGTCAAATATTGCTGCCGAAATGTTAGGTTGGGTTAGGTTAGGTTATATTACGTTATTGATGTGTATAACGGTCCCACGGAGACGTAGAGAATAACAAGACAGGAATGTGGTCAAATATTACCGCCGAGATGTTAGGTTGGGTTAGGTTAGGTTATATTACGTTATTGATGTATATAAATGTCCCACGGAGACGTAGAGGCCAACAAGCCAGGAAAGTTGTCATATATTACCGCCGAGTTGTTAGGTTGGGTTAGGTTAGGTTATATTACGTTATTGATGTATATAAAGATTCCACGGAGACGTAGAGGCCAACTCGCCAGGAGTGTTTTCAAATATTACCGCCGAGATGTTAGGTTGGGTTAGGTTAGGTTATATTACGTTATTGATGTATATAAAGATTCCACGGAGACGTAGAGGCCAACTCGCCATGAGTGTTTTCAAATATTACCGCCGAGATGTTAGGTTGGGTTAGGTTAGGTTATATTACGTTATTGATGTATATGAAGGTCCCACGGAGACGTAGAGTTCAACTCGCCAGGAATGTTGTCAAATATTAGCGCCGAGATGATAGGATGGGTTAGGTTAGGTTATATGACGTTATTGATGTATATAAAGGTCCCACGGAGGCGTAGATGCCAATTCGCCAGGAATGTTTTCAAATATTACCGCCGAGATGTTAGGTTGGGTTAGGTTAGGTTATATTACGTTATTGAAGTATATAAAGATCCCACGGAGACGTAGAGGCCAACTCGCCACGTATGTTGTCAAATATTACCGCCGAGATGTTAGGATGAGTTAGGTTAGGTTATATTACGTTATTGATGTATAAAAAGGTCCCACGCAGACATAGAGGCCAACAAGACAGGAATGTGGTCATATATTACCGCCGAGATGTTAGGTTGGGTTAGGTTAGGTTATATTACGTTATTCATGTATATAAAGGTCCACGGAGACGGAGAAGCCAACTCGCCAGGTATGTTGTCAAATATTACCGCCGAGATGTTAGGTTGGGTTAGGTTAGGTTATATTACGTTATTGATGTATATAAAGGTCCCACGGAGACGGAGAAGCCAACTCGCCAGGAATGTTTTCAAATATTACCGCCGAGATGTTAGGTTGGGTTAGGTTAGGTTATATTACGTTATTGATGTATAAAGAGGTCCCACGCAGACATAGATGCCAACAAGACAGGAATGTGGTCATATATTACCGGCGAGATGTTAGGTTGGGTTAGGTTAGGTTATATTACGTTATTGACGTATATAAAGGTCCCACGGAGACGTAGAGGCCAACTCGCCAGGAATGTTGCCAAATATTACCGCCGAGATGTTAGGTTGGGTTAGGTTAGGTTATATTACGTTATTGATGTATATAAAGGTCCCACGGAGACGGAGAAGCCAACTCGCCAGGAATGTTTTCAAATATTACCGCCGAGATGTTAGGTTGGGTTAGGTTAGGTTATATTACGTTATTGATGTATAAACAGGTCCACTGCAGACATAGAGGCCAACAAGCAGGAATGTGGTCATATATTACCGCCGAGATGTTAGGTTGGGTTAGGTTAGGTTATATTACGTTATTGATGTATATAAAGTTCCCACGGAGACGTAGATGCCAACTCGCCAGGAATGTTTTCAAATATTACCGCCGAGATGTTAGGTTGGGTTAGGTTAGGTTATATTACGTTATTGACGTATATAAAGGTCCCACGGAGACGTAGAGGCCAACTCGCCAGGAATGTTGCCAAATATTACCGCCGAGATGTTAGGTTGGGTTAGGTTAGGTTATATTACGTTATTGATATATAAAGGTCCCACGGAGACGGAGAAGCTAACTCGCCAGGAAAGTTGTCAAATATTGCCGCCGAAATGTTAGGTTGGGTTAGGTTAGGTTATATTACGTTATTCATGTATATAAAGGTCCACGGAGACGTAGATGCCAACTCGCCACGAATGTTTTCAAATATTACCGCCGACATGTTAGGTTGGGTTAGGTTAGGTTATATTACGTTATTGACGTATATAAAGGTCCCACGGAGACGTAGAGGCCAACTCGCCAGGAATGTTGTCAAATATTACCGCCGAGTTGTTAGGTTGGGTTAGGTTAGGTTATATTACGTTATTGATGTATATAAAGGTCCCACGGAGACGTAGAGTTCAACTCGCCAGGAATGTTGTCAAATATGAGCGCCGAGATGTTAGGTTGGGTTAGGTTAGGTTATAATGCGTTATTGATGTATATGAAGGTCAAACGGAGACGTGGAGGCCAAAAAGCCAGGAATGTGGTCAAATATTACCGCCGAGATGATAAGTTGGGTTAGGTTAGGTTATATTACGTTATTGATGTATATGAAGGTCAAACGGAGACGTAGAGGTCAACTCGCCAGGAATGTTGTCAAATATTACCGCCGAGATGTTAGGTTGTGTTAGGTTAGGTTATATTACGTTATTGATGTAAATAAAGGTCCCACGGAGACGTAGAGTTCAACTCGCCAGGAATGTTGTGAAATATTAGCGCCGAGATGATAGGATGGGTTAGGTTACGTTATATTACGTTATTGATGTATATGAAGGTCAACCGGAGACGTAGAGGCCAACAAGCCAGGAATGTGGTCAAATATTACCGCCGAGACGTTAGGTTGGGTTAGGTTAGGTTATATTACGTTATTGATGTATATAAAGGTCCACGGAGACGTAGATGCCAACTCGCCAGGAATGTTTTCAAATATTACCGCCGAGATGTTAGGTTGGGTTAGGTTAGGTTATATTACGTTATTGATGTGTATAACGGTCCCACGGAGACGTAGAGAATAACAAGACAGGAATGTGGTCAAATATTACCGCCGAGATGTTAGGTTGGGTTAGGTTAGGTTATATTACGTTATTGACGTATATAAAGGTCCCACGGAGACGTAGAGGCCAACTCGCCACGTATGTTGTCAAATATTACCGCCGAGATGTTAGGATGAGTTAGGTTAGGTTATATTACGTTATTGATGTATAAAAAGGTCCCACGCAGACATAGAGGCCAACAAGACAGGAATGTGGTCATATATTACCGCCGAGATGTTAGGTTGGGTTAGGTTAGGCTATATTACGTTATTCATGTATATAAAGGTCCACGGAGACGTAGATGCCAACTCGCCAGGAATGTTTTCAAATATTACCGCCGAGATGTTAGGTTGGGTTAGGTTAGGTCATATTACGTTATTGATGTATATAAAGGTCTCACGGAGACATAGAGGCCAACAAGACAGAAGTGTGGTCAAATATTACCGCCGAGATGTTAGGTTAGGTTAGGTTAGGTTATATTTCGTTATTGATGTATATGAAGGTCCCACGGGGACGTAGACGCCAACTAGCCAGGTATGTTGTCAAATATTACCGCCGAGATGTTAGGTTGGGTTAGGTTAGGTTATATTACGTTATTGATGTATATGAAGGTCCCACGGAGACGGAGAAGCCAACTCGCCAGGTATGTTGTCAAATATTGCCGCCGAAATGTTAGGTTGGGTTAGGTTAGGTTATATTACGTTATTGATGTGTATAAAGGTCCCACGGAGACGTAGAGAATAACAAGACAGGAATGTGGTCAAATATTACCGCCGAGATGTTAGGTTGGGTTAGGTTAGGTTATATTACGTTATTGATGTATATAAATGTCCCACGGAGACGTAGAGGCCAACAAGCCAGGAATGTTGTCATATATTACCGCCGAGGTGTTAGGTTGGGTTAGGTTAGGTTATATTACGTTATTGATGTATATAAATATTCCACGGAGACGTAGAGGCCAACTCGCCAGGAGTGTTTTCAAATATTACCGCCGAGATGTTAGGTTGGGTTAGGTTAGGTTATATTACGTTATTGATGTATATGAAGGTCAAACGGAGACGTAGAGGCCAACTCGCCAGGAATGTTGTCAAATATTACCGCCGAGATGTTAGGTTGGGTTAGGTTAGGTTATATTACGTTATTGATGTATATAAAGGTCCACGGAGACGTAGATGCCAACTCGCCAGGAATGTTTTCAAATATTACCGCCGAGATGTTAGGTTGGGTTAGGTTAGGTTATATTACGTTATTGACGTATATAAAGGTCCCACGGAGACGTAGAGGCCAACTCGCCAGGAATGTTGCCAAATATTACCGCCGAGATGTTAGGTTGGGTTAGGTTAGGTTATATTACGTTATTGATGTATATAAAGGTCCCACGGAGACGGAGAAGCCAACAAGCCAGGACTGTTGTCATATATTACCGCCGAGTTGTTAGGTTGGGTTAGGTTAGGTTATATTACGTTATTGATGTATATAAAGATTCCACGGAGACGTAGAGGCCAACACGCCAGGAGTGTTCTCAAATATTACCGCCGAGATGTTAGGTTGGGTTAGGTTAGGTTATATTACGTTATTGATGTATATAAAGATTCCACGGAGACGTAGAGGCCAACTCGCAATGAGTGTTTTCAAATATTACCGCCGAGATGTTAGGTTGGGTTAGGTTAGGTTATATTACGTTATTGATGTATATGAAGGTCCCACGGAGACGTAGAGTTCAACTCGCCAGGAATGTTGTCAAATATTAGCGCCGAGATGATAGGATGGGTTAGGTTAGGTTATATGACGTTATTGATGTATATAAAGGTCCCACGGAGACGTAGATGCCAACTCGCCAGGAATGTTTTCAAATATTACCGCCGAGATGGTAGGTTGCGTTAGGTTAGGTTATATTACGTTATTGATGTATATAAAGGTCCCACGGAGATGGAGGAGCCAACTCGCCAGGAATGTTGTTAAATATTACCGCTGAGATGTTAGTTTGGGTTAGGTTAGGTTATATTACGTTATAGATGTATATAAAGATCCCACGGAGACGTAGAGGCCAACTCGCCAGGTATGTTGTCAAATATTACCGCCGAGATGTTAGGATGAGTTAGGTTAGGTTATATTACGTTATTGATGTATAAAAAGGTCCCACGCAGACATAGAAGCCAACAAGACAGGAATGTGGTCATATATTACCGCCGAGATGTTAGGTTGGGTTAGGTTGGGTTAGGTTAGGTTATATTACGTTATTCATGTATATAAAGGTCCACGGAGACGTAGATGCCAACTCGCCAGGATTGTTTTCAAATATTACCGCCGAGATGATAGGTTGGGTTAGGTTAGGTCATATTACGTTATTGATGTATATGAAGGTCAAACGGAGACGTAGAGGCCAACTCGCCAGGAATGTTGTCAAATATTACCGCCGAGATGTTAGGTTGGGTTAGGTTAGGTTATATTACGTTATTGATGTATATAAAGGTCCACGGAGACGTAGATGCCAACTCGCCAGGAATGTTTTCAAATATTACCGCCGAGATGTTAGGTTGGGTTAGGTTAGGTTATATTACGTTATTGACGTATATAAAGGTCCCACGGAGACGTAGAGGCCAATTCGCCAGGAATGTTGCCAAATATTACCGCCGAGATGTTAGGTTGGGTTAGGTTAGGTTATATTACGTTATTGATGTATATAAAGGTCCCACGGAGACGGAGAAGCCAACTCGCCAGGAATGTTGTCAAATATTGCTGCCGAAATGTTAGGTTGGGTTAGGTTAGGTTATATTACGTTATTGATGTGTATAACGGTCCCACGGAGACGTAGAGAATAACAAGACAGGAATGTGGTCAAATATTACCGCCGAGATGTTAGGTTGGGTTAGGTTAGGTTATATTACGTTATTGATGTATATAAATGTCCCACGGAGACGTAGAGGCCAACAAGCCAGGAAAGTTGTCATATATTACCGCCGAGTTGTTAGGTTGGGTTAGGTTAGGTTATATTACGTTATTGATGTATATAAAGATTCCACGGAGACGTAGAGGCCAACTCGCCAGGAGTGTTTTCAAATATTACCGCCGAGATGTTAGGTTGGGTTAGGTTAGGTTATATTACGTTATTGATGTATATAAAGATTCCACGGAGACGTAGAGGCCAACTCGCCATGAGTGTTTTCAAATATTACCGCCGAGATGTTAGGTTGGGTTAGGTTAGGTTATATTACGTTATTGATGTATATGAAGGTCCCACGGAGACGTAGAGTTCAACTCGCCAGGAATGTTGTCAAATATTAGCGCCGAGATGATAGGATGGGTTAGGTTAGGTTATATGACGTTATTGATGTATATAAAGGTCCCACGGAGGCGTAGATGCCAATTCGCCAGGAATGTTTTCAAATATTACCGCCGAGATGTTAGGTTGGGTTAGGTTAGGTTATATTACGTTATTGATGTATATAAAGATCCCACGGAGACGTAGAGGCCAACTCGCCACGTATGTTGTCAAATATTACCGCCGAGATGTTAGGATGAGTTAGGTTAGGTTATATTACGTTATTGATGTATAAAAAGGTCCCACGCAGACATAGAGGCCAACAAGACAGGAATGTGGTCATATATTACCGCCGAGATGTTAGGTTGGGTTAGGTTAGGTTATATTACGTTATTCATGTATATAAAGGTCCACGGAGACGGAGAAGCCAACTCGCCAGGTATGTTGTCAAATATTACCGCCGAGATGTTAGGTTGGGTTAGGTTAGGTTATATTACGTTATTGATGTATATAAAGGTCCCACGGAGACGGAGAAGCCAACTCGCCAGGAATGTTTTCAAATATTACCGCCGAGATGTTAGGTTGGGTTAGGTTAGGTTATATTACGTTATTGATGTATATAAAGGTCCACGGAGACGTAGATGCCAACTCGCCAGGAATGTTTTCAAATATTACCGCCGAGATGTTAGGTTGGGTTAGGTTAGGTTATATTACGTTATTGACGTATATAAAGGTCCCACGGAGACGTAGAGGCCAACTCGCCAGGAATGTTGCCAAATATTACCGCCGAGATGTTAGGTTGGGTTAGGTTAGGTTATATTACGTTATTGATATATAAAGGTCCCACGGAGACGGAGAAGCTAACTCGCCAGGAAAGTTGTCAAATATTGCCGCCGAAATGTTAGGTTGGGTTAGGTTAGGTTATATTACGTTATTCATGTATATAAAGGTCCACGGAGACGTAGATGCCAACTCGCCACGAATGTTTTCAAATATTACCGCCGACATGTTAGGTTGGGTTAGGTTAGGTTATAATGCGTTATTGATGTATATGAAGGTCAAACGGAGACGTGGAGGCCAAAAAGCCAGGAATGTGGTCAAATATTACCGCCGAGATGATAAGTTGGGTTAGGTTAGGTTATATTACGTTATTGATGTATATGAAGGTCAAACGGAGACGTAGAGTTCAACTCGCCAGGAATGTTGTGAAATATTAGCGCCGAGATGATAGGATGGGTTAGGTTACGTTATATTACGTTATTGATGTATATGAAGGTCAACCGGAGACGTAGAGGCCAACAAGCCAGGAATGTGGTCAAATATTACCGCCGAGACGTTAGGTTGGGTTAGGTTAGGTTATATTACGTTATTGATGTATATAAAGGTCCACGGAGACGTAGATGCCAACTCGCCAGGAATGTTTTCAAATATTACCGCCGAGATGTTAGGTTGGGTTAGGTTAGGTTATATTACGTTATTGATGTGTATAACGGTCCCACGGAGACGTAGAGAATAACAAGACAGGAATGTGGTCAAATATTACCGCCGAGATGTTAGGTTGGGTTAGGTTAGGTTATATTACGTTATTGACGTATATAAAGGTCCCACGGAGACGTAGAGGCCAACTCGCCACGTATGTTGTCAAATATTACCGCCGAGATGTTAGGATGAGTTAGGTTAGGTTATATTACGTTATTGATGTATAAAAAGGTCCCACGCAGACATAGAGGCCAACAAGACAGGAATGTGGTCATATATTACCGCCGAGATGTTAGGTTGGGTTAGGTTAGGTTATATTACGTTATTCATGTATATAAAGGTCCACGGAGACGGAGAAGCCAACTCGCCAGGTATGTTGCCAAATATTACCGCCGAGATGTTAGGTTGGGTTAGGTTAGGTTATATTACGTTATTGATGTATATAAAGGTCCCACGGAGACGGAGAAGCCAACTCGCCAGGAATGTTTTCAAATATTACCGCCGAGATGTTAGGTTGGGTTAGGTTAGGTTATATTACGTTATTGATGTATAAACAGGTCCACTGCAGACATAGAGGCCAACAAGCAGGAATGTGGTCATATATTACCGCCGAGATGTTAGGTTGGGTTAGGTTAGGTTATATTACGTTATTGATGTATATAAAGGTCCACGGAGACGTAGATGCCAACTCGCCAGGAATGTTTTCAAATATTACCGCCGAGATGTTAGGTTGGGTTAGGTTAGGTTATATTACGTTATTGACGTATATAAAGGTCCCACGGAGACGTAGAGGCCAACTCGCCAGGAATGTTGCCAAATATTACCGCCGAGATGTTAGGTTGGGTTAGGTTAGGTTATATTACGTTATTGATATATAAAGGTCCCACGGAGACGGAGAAGCTAACTCGCCAGGAAAGTTGTCAAATATTGCCGCCGAAATGTTAGGTTGGGTTAGGTTAGGTTATATTACGTTATTCATGTATATAAAGGTCCACGGAGACGTAGATGCCAACTCGCCACGAATGTTTTCAAATATTACCGCCGACATGTTAGGTTGGGTTAGGTTAGGTTATATTACGTTATTGACGTATATAAAGGTCCCACGGAGACGTAGAGGCCAACTCGCCAGGAATGTTGTCAAATATTACCGCCGAGTTGTTAGGTTGGGTTAGGTTAGGTTATATTACGTTATTGATGTATATAAAGGTCCCACGGAGACGTAGAGTTCAACTCGCCAGGAATGTTGTCAAATATGAGCGCCGAGATGTTAGGTTGGGTTAGGTTAGGTTATAATGCGTTATTGATGTATATGAAGGTCAAACGGAGACGTGGAGGCCAAAAAGCCAGGAATGTGGTCAAATATTACCGCCGAGATGATAAGTTGGGTTAGGTTAGGTTATATTACGTTATTGATGTATATGAAGGTCAAACGGAGACGTAGAGGTCAACTCGCCAGGAATGTTGTCAAATATTACCGCCGAGATGTTAGGTTGTGTTAGGTTAGGTTATATTACGTTATTGATGTAAATAAAGGTCCCACGGAGACGTAGAGTTCAACTCGCCAGGAATGTTGTGAAATATTAGCGCCGAGATGATAGGATGGGTTAGGTTACGTTATATTACGTTATTGATGTATATGAAGGTCAACCGGAGACGTAGAGGCCAACAAGCCAGGAATGTGGTCAAATATTACCGCCGAGACGTTAGGTTGGGTTAGGTTAGGTTATATTACGTTATTGATGTATATAAAGGTCCACGGAGACGTAGATGCCAACTCGCCAGGAATGTTTTCAAATATTACCGCCGAGATGTTAGGTTGGGTTAGGTTAGGTTATATTACGTTATTGATGTGTATAACGGTCCCACGGAGACGTAGAGAATAACAAGACAGGAATGTGGTCAAATATTACCGCCGAGATGTTAGGTTGGGTTAGGTTAGGTTATATTACGTTATTGATGTATATGAAGGTCCCACGGAGACGTAGAGGCCAACAAGACAGGAATGTGGTCATATATTACCGCCGAGATGTTAGGTTGGGTTAGGTTAGGTTATATTACGTTATTGATGTATATAAAGGTCCCACGGAGACGTAGAGTTCAACTCGCCAGGAATGTTGTGAAATATTAGCGCCGAGATGATAGGATGGGTTAGGTTACGTTATATTACGTTATTGATGTATATGAAGGTCAAACGGAGACGTAGAGGCCAACAAGCCAGGAATGTGGTCAAATATTACCGCCGAGACGTTAGGTTGGGTTAGGTTAGGTTATATTACGTTATTGATGTGTATAAAGGTCCCACGGAGACGTAGAGAATAACAAGACAGGAATGTGGTCAAATATTACCGCCGAGATGTTAGGTTGGGTTAGGTTAGGTTATATTACGTTATTGATGTATAAAGAGGTCCCACGCAGACATAGATGCCAACAAGACAGGAATGTGGTCATATATTACCGGCGAGATGTTAGGTTGGGTTAGGTTAGGTTATATTACGTTATTGACGTATATAAAGGTCCCACGGAGACGTAGAGGCCAACTCGCCAGGAATGTTGTCAAGTATTACCGCCGAGATGTTAGGTTGGGTTAGGTTAGGCTATATTACGTTATTGATGTATATAAATGTCCCACGGAGACGTAGATGCCAACTCGCCAGGAATGCTTTCAAATATTACCGCCGAGATGTTAGGATGGGTTAGGTTAGGTTAAATTACGTTATAGATGTATATAAAGGTGCCACGGAGACGTAGAGTCCAACAAGCCAGGAATGTGGTCAAATATTACCGCCGAGATGTTAGGTTGGGTCAGGTTAGGTTATATTACGTTATTGATGTATATAAAGGTCCCACGGAGACATAGAGGCCAGCAAGACAGGAATGTGGTCAAATATTACCGCCGGTATGTTAGGTTGGGTTAGGTTAAGTTATATTACGTTATTGATGTATATAAATGTCCCACGGAGACGTAGATGCCAACTCGCCAGGAATGTCTTCAAGTATTACCGCCGAGATGATAGGTTGGGTTAGGTTACGTTATATTACGTTATTAATGTATATAAATGTCCCACGGAGACGTAGAGTCCAACAAGCCAGGAATGTTGTCAAGTATTACCGCCGAGATGTTAGGTTGGGTTAGGTTAGGTTATATTTCGTTATTGATGTATATGAAGGTCCCACGGGGACGTAGACGCCAACTAGCCAGGTATGTTGTCAAATATTACCGCCGAGATGTTAGGTTGGGTTAGGTTAGGTTATATTACGTTATTGATGTATATGAAGGTCCCACGGAGACGGAGAAGCCAACTCGCCAGGTATGTTGTCAAATATTGCCGCCGAAATGTTAGGTTGGGTTAGGTTAGGTTATATTACGTTATTGATGTGTATAAAGGTCCCACGGAGACGTAGAGAATAACAAGACAGGAATGTGGTCAAATATTACCGCCGAGATGTTAGGTTGGGTTAGGTTAGGTTATATTACGTTATTGATGTATATAAATGTCCCACGGAGACGTAGAGGCCAACAAGCCAGGAATGTTGTCATATATTACCGCCGAGGTGTTAGGTTGGGTTAGGTTAGGTTATATTACGTTATTGATGTATATAAAGATTCCACGGAGACGTAGAGGCCAACTCGCCAGGAGTGTTTTCAAATATTACCGCCGAGATGTTAGGTTGGGTTAGGTTAGGTTATATTACGTTATTGATGTATATAAAGATCCCACGGAGACGTAGAGGCCAACTCGCCATGTATGTTGTCAAATATTACCGCCGAGATGTTAGGATGGGTTAGGTTAGGTTATATTACGTTATTGATGTATAAAAAGGTCCCACGCAGACGTAGAGGCCAACTCGCCAGGAATGTGGTCATATATTACCGCCGAGATGTTAGGTTGGGTTAGGTTAGGTTATATTACGTTATTCATGTATATAAAGGTCCACGGAGACGTAGATGCCAACTCGCCAGGAATGTTTTCAAATATTACCGCCGAGATGTTAGGTTGGGTTAGGTTAGGTCATATTACGTTATTGATGTATATGAAGGTCAAACGGAGACGTAGAGGCCAACTCGCCAGGAATGTTGTCAAATATTACCGCCGAGATGTTAGGTTGGGTTAGGTTAGGTTATATTACGTTATTGATGTATATAAAGGTCCACGGAGACGTAGATGCCAACTCGCCAGGAATGTTTTCAAATATTACCGCCGAGATGTTAGGCTGGGTTAGGTTAGGTTATATTACGTTATTGATGTATATAAAGGTCCCACGGAGACGGAGAAGCCAACTCGCCCGGAATGTTATCAAATATTGCTGCCGAAATGTTATGTTGGGTTAGGTTAGGTTATATTACGTTATTGATGTGTATAACGGTCCCACGGAGACGTAGAGAATAACAAGACAGGAATGTGGTCAAATATTACCGCCGAGATGTTAGGTTGGGTTAGGTTAGGTTATATTACGTTATTGGTGTATGTAAAGATTCCACGGAGACGTAGAGGCCAACTCGCCAGGAGTGTTTTCAAATATTACCGCCGAGATGTTAGGTTGGGTTAGGTTAGGTTATATTACGTTATTGATGTATATAAAGGTCCCACGGAGATGGAGAAGCCAACTCGCCAGGAATGCTGTTAGATATTATCGCTGAAATGATAGGTTGGGTTAGGTTACGTTATATTACGTTATTGATGTATATGAAGGTCAAACGGAGACGTAGAGGCCAACTCGCCAGGAATGTTTTCAAATATTACCACCGTGATGTTAGGTTGGGTTAGGTTAGGTTATATTACGTTATAGATGTATATAAAGCTCCCACGGAGACGTAGAGTCCAACAAGCCAGGAATGTGGTCAAATATTACCGCCAAGATGTTTGGTTGGGTTAGGTTAGGTTATATTACGTTATTGATGTATACAATGGTCCCACGGAGACGTAGAGGTCAACTCGCCAGGTATGTTTTCTAATATTACCGCCGAGATGTTAGGTTGGGTTAGGTTAGGTTACATTACGTTATAGATGTATATAAAGGTCCCACGGAGACGTAGAGTCCAACAAGCCAGGAATGTCGTCAAGTATTACCGCCGAGATGTTAGGTTGGGTTAGGTTAGGTTATATTACGTTATAGATGTATATAAAGGTCCCACGGAGACGTAGCGTCCAACAAGCCAGGAATGTGGTCAAATATTACCGCCGAGATGTTAGGTTGGGTTAGGTTAGGTTATATTACGTTATTGATGTATACAATGGTCCCACGGAGACGTAGAGGTCAACTCGCCAGGTATGTTTTCTAATATTACCGCCGAGATGTTAGGTTGGGTCAGGTTAGGTTATATTACGTTATTGATGTATATAAAGGTCCCACGGAGACATAGAGGCCAGCAAGACAGGAATGTGGTCAAATATTACCGCCGGTATGTTAGGTTGGGTTAGGTTAGGTTATATTACGTTATTGATGTATATAAAGGTCCCACGGAGACGTAGAGTTCAACTCGCCAGGAATGTTGTCAAATATGAGCGCCGAGATGTTAGGTTGGGTTAGGTTAGGTTATATTGCGTTATTGATGTATATGAAGGTCAAACGGAGACGTGGAGGCCAAAAAGCCAGGAATGTGGTCAAATATTACCGCCGAGATGTTAGGTTGTGTTAGGTTAGGTTATATTACGTTATTGATGTATATGAAGGTCCCACGGAGACGTAGACGCCAACTAGCCAGGTATGTTGTCAAATATTACCGCCGAGATGTTAGGTTGGGTTAGGTTGGGTTATATTACGTTATTGATGTATATGAAGGTCCCACGGAGACGTAGAGGCCAACTCGCAAGGAATGTTGTCAAATATTACCGCCGAGATCTTAGGTTGGGTTAGGTTAGGTTATATTACGTTATACATGTATATAAAGGTCCCACGGAGACATAGAGGCCAACTCCCCAGGAATGTTGTCAAGTATTACCGCCGAGATGTTAGGTTGGGTTAGGTTAGGTTAAATTACGTGATTGATGTATATAAAGGTCCCACGGAGACGTAGATGCCAACTCGCCAGGAATGTTTTCAAATATTACCGCCGAGATGTTAGGTTGGGTTATGTTAGGTTATATTGCGTTATTGATGTATATGAAGGTCAAACGGAGACGTGGAGGCGAAAAAGCCAGGAATGTGGTCAATTATTACCGCCGAGATGATAAGTTGGGTTAGGTTAGGTTATATTACGTGATTGATGTATATAAAGGTCCCACGGAGACGTAGATGCCAACTCGCCAGGAATGTTTTCAAATATTACGGACGAGATGTTAGGTTGGGTTAGGTTAGGTTATATTACGTGATTGATGTATATAAAGGTCCCACGGAGACGTAGATGCCAACTCGCCAGGAATGTTTTCAAATATTACCGCCGAGATGTTAGGTTGGGTTAGGTTAGGTTATATTACGTTATTGATGTGTATAACGGTCCCACGGAGACGTAGAGAATAACAAGACAGGAATGTGGTCAAATATTACCGCCGAGATGTTAGGTTGGGTTAGGTTAGGTTATATTACGTTATTGATGTATATGAAGGTCCCACGGAGACGTAGAGGCCAACAAGACAGGAATGTGGTCATATATTACCGCCGAGATGTTAGGTTGGGTTAGGTTAGGTTATATTACGTTATTGATGTATATAAAGGTCCCACGGAGACGTAGAGTTCAACTCGCCAGGAATGTTGTGAAATATTAGCGCCGAGATGATAGGATGGGTTAGGTTACGTTATATTACGTTATTGATGTATATGAAGGTCAAACGGAGACGTAGAGGCCAACAAGCCAGGAATGTGGTCAAATATTACCGCCGAGACGTTAGGTTGGGTTAGGTTAGGTTATATTACGTTATTGATGTGTATAAAGGTCCCACGGAGACGTAGAGAATAACAAGACAGGAATGTGGTCAAATATTACCGCCGAGATGTTAGGTTGGGTTAGGTTAGGTTATATTACGTTATTGATGTATATAAATGTCCCACGGAGACGTAGAGGCCAACAAGCCAGGAATGTTGTCATATATTACCGCCGAGGTGTTAGGTTGGGTTAGGTTAGGTTATATTACGTTATTGATGTATATAAAGATTCCTCGGAGACGTAGAGGCCAACTCGCCAGGAGTGTTTTCAAATATTACCGCCGAGATGTTAGGTTGGGTTAGGTTAGGTTATATTACGTTATTGATGTATATGAAGGTCCCACGGAGACGTAGAGTTCAACTCGCCAGGAATGTTGTCAAATATTAGCGCCGAGATGATAGGATGGGTTAGGTTAGGTTATATGACGTTATTGATGTATATAAAGGTCCCACGGAGACGTAGATGCCAACTCGCCAGGAATGTTTTCAAATATTACCGCCGAGATGTTAGGTTGGGTTAGGTTAGGTTATATAACGTTATTGATGTATATAAAGGTCCCACGGAGACGTAGAGTTCAACTCGCCAGGAATGTTGTCAAATATGAGCGCCGAGATGTTAGGTTGGGTTAGGTTAGGTTATATTGCGTTATTGATGTATATGAAGGTCAAACGGAGACGTGGAGGCCAAAAAGCCAGGAATGTGGTCAAATATTACCGCCGAGATGTTAGGTTGTGTTAGGTTAGGTTATATTACGTTATTGATGTATATGAAGGTCCCACGGAGACGTAGACGCCAACTAGCCAGGTATGTTGTCAAATATTACCGCCGAGATGTTAGGTTGGGTTAGGTTGGGTTATATTACGTTATTGATGTATATGAAGGTCCCACGGAGACGTAGAGGCCAACTCGCAAGGAATGTTGTCAAATATTACCGCCGAGATCTTAGGTTGGGTTAGGTTAGGTTATATTACGTTATACATGTATATAAAGGTCCCACGGAGACATAGAGGCCAACTCCCCAGGAATGTTGTCAAGTATTACCGCCGAGATGTTAGGTTGGGTTAGGTTAGGTTAAATTACGTGATTGATGTATATAAAGGTCCCACGGAGACGTAGATGCCAACTCGCCAGGAATGTTTTCAAATATTACCGCCGAGATGTTAGGTTGGGTTATGTTAGGTTATATTGCGTTATTGATGTATATGAAGGTCAAACGGAGACGTGGAGGCGAAAAAGCCAGGAATGTGGTCAATTATTACCGCCGAGATGATAAGTTGGGTTAGGTTAGGTTATATTACGTGATTGATGTATATAAAGGTCCCACGGAGACGTAGATGCCAACTCGCCAGGAATGTTTTCAAATATTACGGACGAGATGTTAGGTTGGGTTAGGTTAGGTTATATTACGTGATTGATGTATATAAAGGTCCCACGGAGACGTAGATGCCAACTCGCCAGGAATGTTTTCAAATATTACCGCCGAGATGTTAGGTTGGGTTAGGTTAGGTTATATTACGTTATTGATGTGTATAACGGTCCCACGGAGACGTAGAGAATAACAAGACAGGAATGTGGTCAAATATTACCGCCGAGATGTTAGGTTGGGTTAGGTTAGGTTATATTACGTTATTGATGTATATGAAGGTCCCACGGAGACGTAGAGGCCAACAAGACAGGAATGTGGTCATATATTACCGCCGAGATGTTAGGTTGGGTTAGGTTAGGTTATATTACGTTATTGATGTATATAAAGGTCCCACGGAGACGTAGAGTTCAACTCGCCAGGAATGTTGTGAAATATTAGCGCCGAGATGATAGGATGGGTTAGGTTACGTTATATTACGTTATTGATGTATATGAAGGTCAAACGGAGACGTAGAGGCCAACAAGCCAGGAATGTGGTCAAATATTACCGCCGAGACGTTAGGTTGGGTTAGGTTAGGTTATATTACGTTATTGATGTGTATAAAGGTCCCACGGAGACGTAGAGAATAACAAGACAGGAATGTGGTCAAATATTACCGCCGAGATGTTAGGTTGGGTTAGGTTAGGTTATATTACGTTATTGATGTATATAAATGTCCCACGGAGACGTAGAGGCCAACAAGCCAGGAATGTTGTCATATATTACCGCCGAGGTGTTAGGTTGGGTTAGGTTAGGTTATATTACGTTATTGATGTATATAAAGATTCCTCGGAGACGTAGAGGCCAACTCGCCAGGAGTGTTTTCAAATATTACCGCCGAGATGTTAGGTTGGGTTAGGTTAGGTTATATTACGTTATTGATGTATATGAAGGTCCCACGGAGACGTAGAGTTCAACTCGCCAGGAATGTTGTCAAATATTAGCGCCGAGATGATAGGATGGGTTAGGTTAGGTTATATGACGTTATTGATGTATATAAAGGTCCCACGGAGACGTAGATGCCAACTCGCCAGGAATGTTTTCAAATATTACCGCCGAGATGTTAGGTTGGGTTAGGTTAGGTTATATAACGTTATTGATGTATATAAAGATCCCACGGAGACGTAGATGCCAACTCGCCAGGAATGTTTTCAAATATTACCGCCGAGATGTTAGGTTGGGTTAGGTTAGGTTATATTACGTTATTGATATATAAAAAGGTCCCACGCAGACATAGAGGCCAACAAGACAGGAATGTGGTCATATATTACCGCCGAGATGTTAGGTTGGGTTAGGTTAGGTTATATTACGTTATTCATGTATATAAAGGTCCACGGAGACGTAGATGCCAACTCGCCAGGAATGTTTTCAAATATTACCGCCGAGATGTTAGGTTGGGTTAGGATAGGTTATATTACGTTATTGACGTATATAAAGGTCCCACGGAGACGTAGAGGCCAACTCGCCAGGAATGTTGTCAAATATTACCGCCGAGATGTTAGGTTGGGTTAGGTTAGGTTATATTACGTTATTGATGTATATAAAGGTCCCACGGAGACGTAGAGTTCAACTCGCCAGGAATGTTGTCAGATATGAGCGCCGAGATGTTAGGTTGGGTTAGGTTAGGTTATATTGCGTTATTGATGTATATGAAGGTCAAACGGAGACGTGGAGGCCAAAAAGCCAGGAATGTGGTCAAATATTACCGCCGAGACGTTAGGTTGGGTTAGGTTATGTTATATTACGTTATTGATGTGTATAAAGGTCCCACGGAGACGTAGAGTTCAACTCGCCAGGAATGTTGTGAAATATTAGCGCCGAGATGATAGGATGGGTTAGGTTACGTTATATTACGTTATTGAAGTATATGAAGGTCAAACGGAGACGTAGAGGCCAACAAGCCAGGAATGTGGTCAAATATTACCGCCGAGACGTTAGTTTGGGTTAGGTTAGGTTATATTACGTTATTGATGTGTATAAAGGTCCCACGGAGACGTAGAGAATAACAAGACAGGAATGTGGTCAAATATTACCGCCGAGATGTTTGGTTGGGTTAGGTTAGGTTATATTACGTTATACATGTATATAAAGGTCCCACGGAGACGTAGAGGCCAACTCCCCAGGAATGTTGTCAAGTATTACCGCCGAGATGTTAGGTTGGGTTAGGTTAGGTTAAATTACGTGATTGATGTATATAAAGGTCCCACGGAGACGTAGAGGCCAACTCGCCAGGAGTGTTTTCAAATATTACCGCCGAGATGTTAGGTTGGGTCAGGTTAGGTTATATTACGTTATTGATGTATATGAAGGTCCCACGGAGACGTAGAGTTCAACTCGCCAGGAATGTTGTCAAATATTAGGGCCGAGATGATAGGATGGGTTAGGTTAGGTTATATGACGTTATTGATGTATATAAAGGTCCCACGGAGACGTAGATGCCAACTCGCCAGGAATGTTTTCAAATATTACCGCCGAGATGTTAGGTTGCGTTAGGTTAGGTTATATTACGTTATTGATGTATATAAAGGTCCCACGGAGATGGAGAAGCCAACTCGCCAGGAATGTTGTTAAATATTATCGCTGAGATGTTAGGTTGGGTTAGGTTAGGTTATATTACGTTATTGATGTATATAAAGATCCCACGGAGACGTAGAGGCCAACTCGCCAGGTATGTTGTCAAATATTACCGCCGAGATGTTAGGATGGGTTAGGTTAGGTTATATTACGTTATTGATGTATAAAAAGGTCCCACGCAGACATAGAGGCCAACAAGACAGGAATGTGGTCATATATTACCGCCGAGATGTTAGGTTGGGTTAGGTTAGGTTATATTACGTTATTGATGTATATAAAGGTCCCACGGAGACGTAGAGGCCAACTCGCCAGTAATGTTTTCAAATATTACCGCCGAGATGTTAGGTTGCGTTAGGTTAGGTTATATTACGCTATTGATGTATATAAAGGTCCCACGGAGATGGAGAAGCCAACTCGCCAGGAATGTTGTTAAATATTATCGCTGAGATGTTAGGTTGGATTAGGTTAGGTTATATTACGTTATTGATGTATATAAAGATCCCACGGAGACGTAGAGGCCAACTCGCCAGGTATGTTGTCAAATATTACCGCCGAGATGTTAGGATGGGTTAGGTTAGGTTAAATTACGTGATTGATGTATATAAAGGTCCCACGGAGACGTAGAGGCCAACTCGCCAGGAGTGTTTTCAAATATTACCGCCGAGATGTTAGGTTGGGTCAGGTTAGGTTATATTACGTTATTGATGTATATGAAGGTCCCACGGAGACGTAGAGTTCAACTCGCCAGGAATGTTGTCAAATATTAGGGCCGAGATGATAGGATGGGTTAGGTTAGGTTATATGACGTTATTGATGTATATAAAGGTCCCACGGAGACGTAGATGCCAACTCGCCAGGAATGTTTTCAAATATTACCGCCGAGATGTTAGGTTGCGTTAGGTTAGGTTATATTACGTTATTGATGTATATAAAGGTCCCACGGAGATGGAGAAGCCAACTCGCCAGGAATGTTGTTAAATATTATCGCTGAGATGTTAGGTTGGGTTAGGTTAGGTTATATTACGTTATTGATGTATATAAAGATCCCACGGAGACGTAGAGGCCAACTCGCCAGGTATGTTGTCAAATATTACCGCCGAGATGTTAGGATGGGTTAGGTTAGGTTATATTACGTTATTGATGTATAAAAAGGTCCCACGCAGACATAGAGGCCAACAAGACAGGAATGTGGTCATATATTACCGCCGAGATGTTAGGTTGGGTTAGGTTAGGTTATATTACGTTATTGATGTATATAAAGGTCCCACGGAGACGTAGAGGCCAACTCGCCAGTAATGTTTTCAAATATTACCGCCGAGATGTTAGGTTGCGTTAGGTTAGGTTATATTACGTTATTGATGTATATAAAGGTCCCACGGAGATGGAGAAGCCAACTCGCCAGGAATGTTGTTAAATATTATCGCTGAGATGTTAGGTTGGATTAGGTTAGGTTATATTACGTTATTGATGTATATAAAGATCCCACGGAGACGTAGAGGCCAACTCGCCAGGTATGTTGTCAAATATTACCGCCGAGATGTTAGGATGGGTTAGGTTAGGTTATATTACGTTATTGATGTATAAAAAGGTCCCACGCAGACATAGAGGCCAACAAGACAGGAATGTGGTCATATATTACCGCCGAGATGTTAGGTTGGGTTAGGTTAGGTTATATTACTTTATTGATGTATATAAAGGTCCCACGGAGACGTAGAGTTCAACTCGCCAGGAATGTTGTCAGATATGAGCGCCGAGATGTTAGGTTGGGTTAGGTTAGGTTATATTGCGTTATTGATGTATATGAAGGTCAAACGGAGACGTGGAGGCCAAAAAGCCAGGAATGTGGTCAAATATTACCGCCGAGATGTTAGGTTGGGTTAGGTTGGGTTATATTACGTTATTGATGTATATGAAGGTCCCACGGAGACGTAGAGGCCAACTCGCCAGGAATGTTGTCAAATATTAGCGCCGAGATGTTAGGTTGGGTTAGGTTAGGTTATATTACGTTATACATGTATATAAAGGTCCCACGGAGACGTTGAGGCCAACTCCACAGGAATGTTGTCAAGTATTACCGCCGAGATGTTAGGTTGGGTTAGGTTAGGTTAAATTACGTGATTGATGTATATAAAGGTCCCACGGAGACGTAGATGCCAACTCGCCAGGAATGTTTTCAAATATTACCGCCGAGATGTTAGGTTGGGTTAGGTTAGGTTATATTACGTTATTGATGTATATAAAGGTCCCACGGAGACGTAGAGTTCAACTCGCCAGGAATGTTGTGAAATATTAGCGCCGAGATGATAGGATGGGTTAGGTTACGTTATATTACGTTATTGATGTATATCAAGGTCAAACGGAGACGTAGAGGCCAACAAGCCAGGAATGTGGTCAAATATTACCGCCGAGACGTTAGGTTGGGTCAGGTTAGGTTATATTACGTTATTGATGTGTATAACGGTCCCACGGAGACGTAGAGAATAACAAGACAGGAATGTGGTCAAATATTACCGCCGAGATGTTAGGTTGGGTTAGGTTAGGTTATATTACGTTATTGATGTATATAAATGTTCCACGGGGACGTAGACGCCAACTAGCCAGGTATGTTGTCAAATATTACCGCCGAGATGTTAGGTTGGGTTAGGTTAGGTTATATTACGTTATTGATGTATATGAAGGTCCCACGGAGACGGAGAAGCCAACTCGCCAGGTATGTTGTCAAATATTACCGCCGAGATGTTAGGTTGGGTTAGGTTAGGTTATATTACGTTATTGATGTATATAAATGTCCCACGGAGACGTAGAGGCCAACAAGCCAGGAATGTTGTCATATATTACCGCCGAGGTGTTAGGTTGGGTTAGGTTAGGTTATATTACGTTATTGATGTATATTAAGATTCCACGGTGACGTAGAGGCCAACTCGCCAGGAGTGTTTTCAAATATTACCGCCGAAATGTTAGGTTGGGTTAGGTTATCTTATATTACGTTATTGATGTATATAAATGTCCCACGGAGATGTAGAGGCCAACAAGCCAGGAATGTTGTCATATATTACCGCCGAGGTGTTAGGTTGGGTTAGGTTAGGTTATATTACGTTATTGATGTATATTAAGATTCCACGGTGACGTAGAGGCCAACTCGCCAGGAGTGTTTTCAAATATTACCGCCGAAATGTTAGGTTGGGTTAGGTTATCTTATATTACGTTATTGATGTATATAAATGTCCCACGGAGATGTAGAGGCCAACAAGCCAGGAATGTTGTTAAATATTACCGCTGAGATGTTAGGTTGGGTTAGGTTAGGTTATATTACGTTATTGATGTATATAAAGATCCCCCGGAGACGTAGAGGCCAACTCGCCAGGTATGTTGTCAAATATTACCGCCGAGATGTTAGGATGGGTTAGGTTAGGTTATATTACGTTATTGATGTATAAAAAAGTCCCACGCAGACATAGAGGCCAACAAGACAGGAATGTGGTCATATATTACCGCCGAGATGTTAGGTTGGGTTAGGTTAGGTTATATTACGTTATTGATGTATATAAAGGTCCACGGAGACGTAGATGCCAACTCGCCAGGAATGTTTTCAAATATTACCGCCGAGATGTTAGGTTGGGTTAGGTTAGGTTATATTACGTTATTGACGTATATAAAGGTCCCACGGAGACGTAGAGGCCAACTCGCCAGGAATGTTGTCAAATATTACCGCCGAGATGTTAGGTTGGGTTAGGTTAGGTTATATTACGTTATTGATGTATATAAAGGTCCCACGGAGACGTAGAGTTCAACTCGCCAGGAATGTTGTGAAATATTAGCGCCGAGATGATAGGATGGGTTAGGTTACGTTATATTACGTTATTGATGTATATGAAGGTCAAACGGAGACGTAGAGGCCAACAAGCCAGGAATGTGGTCAAATATTACCGCCGAGACGTTAGGTTGGGTTAGGTTAGGTTATATTACGTTATAGATGTATATAATGGTCCCACGGAGACGTAGAGGCCAACTCGCCAGGAATGTTGTCAAATATTACCGCCGAGATGTTAGGTTGGGTTAGGTTAGGTTATATTACGTTATTGATGTATATAAAGGTCCCACGGAGATGGAGAAGCCAACTCGCCAGGAATGTTGTTAAATATTACCGCCGAGATGTTAGGTTGCGTTAGGTTAGGTTATATTACGTTATTGATGTATATAAAGATCCCACGGAGATGGAGAAGCCAACTAGCCAGGAATGTTGTTAAATATTACCGCTGAGATGTTAGGTTGGGTTAGGTTAGGTTATATTACGCTATTGATGTATATAAAGATCCCACGGAGACGTAGAGGCCAACTCGCCAGGTATGTTGTCAAATATTACCGCCGAGATGTTAGGTTGGGTTAGGTTAGGTTATATTACGTTATAGATGTATATAAAGGTCCCACGGAGACGTAGAGTTCAACTCGCCAGGAATGTTGTCAAATATTAGCGCCGAGATGATAGGATGGGTTAGGTTAGGTTATATGACGTTATTGATGTATATAAAGGTCCCACGGAGACGTAGATGCCAACTCGCCAGGAATGTTTTCAAATATTACCGCCGAGATGTTAGGTTGCGTTAGGTTAGGTTATATTACGTTATTGATGTATATAAAGGTCCCACGGAGATGGAGAAGCCAACTCGCCAGGAATGTTGTTAAATATTACCGCTGAGATGTTAGGTTGGGTTAGGTTAGGTTATATTACGTTATTGATGTATATAAAGGTCCCACGGAGACGTAGATGCCAACACGCCAGGATTGTTTTCAAATATTACCGCCGAGATGTTAGGTTGGGTTAGGTTAGGTTATATTACGTGATTGATGTTTATAAAGGTCGAACGGAGACGTAGATGCCAACTCGCCAGGAATGTTTTCAAGTATTACCGCCGAGATGTTAGGTTGGGTTAGGTTAGGTTATATTACGTTATAGATGTATATAAAGGTCTCACGGAGACGTAGAGGTCAACTCGCCAGGTATGTTTTCTAATACTACCGCCGAGATGTTAGGTTGGGTTAGGTTACGTTATATTACGTTATTGATGTATATAAATGTCCCACGGAGACGTAGATGCCAACTCGCCAGGAATGTTTTCAAATATTACCGCCGAGATGTTAGGATGGGTTAGGTTAGGTTATATTACGTTATAGCTGTATATAAAGGTGCCACGGAGACGTAGAGTCCAACAAGCCAGGAATGTGGTCAAATATTACTGCCGAGATGTATGATTGGGTTAGGTGATGTTATATTACGTTATTGGTGTATATAAAGGTCCCACGGAGACGTAGAGGCCAACTCGCCAGGAATGTTGTCAAGTATTACCGCCGAGATGATAGGTTGGGTTAGGTTACGTTATATTACGTTATTGATGTATGTGAAGGTCAAACGGAGACGTAGAGGCCAACTCGCCAGGAATGTTTTCAAATATTACCGCCGTGATGTTAGGATGGGTTAGGTTAGGTTATATTACGTTATAGATGCATATAAAGGTCCCACGGAGACGGAGAAGCCAACTCGCCAGGAATGTGGTCAAATATTACCGCCGAGATGTTAGGTTGGGTTAGGTTAGGTTATATTACGTTATTGATGTATATAAAGGTCCCACGGAGATGGAGAAGCCAACTCGCCAGGAATGTTGTTAAATATTACCGCTGAGATGTCAGGTTGGGTTATGTTAGGTTATATTACGTTATTGATGTACATAAAGGTCCCACGCAGACATAGAGACCAACAAGACAGAAGTGTGGTCAAATATTACCGCCGAGATGTTAGGTTGGGTTAGGTTAGGTTATATTACGTTATTGATGTATATAAATGTCCCACGGAGACGTAGATGCCAACTCGCCAGGAATGTTTTCAAATATTACCGCCGAGATGTTAGGATGGGTTAGGTTAGGTTATATTACGTTATAGATGCATATAAAGGTCCCACGGAGACGGAGAAGCCAACTCGCCAGGAATGTTGTCAAATATTACCGCCGAGATGTTAGGTTGGGTCAGGTTAGGTTATATTACGTTATTGATGTATATAAAGGTCCCACGGAGACATAGAGGCCAACAAGACAGGAATGTGGTCAAATATTACTACCGAGATGTTAGGTTGGGTTAGGTTAGGTTATATTACGTGATTGATGTATATAAAGGTCCCACGGAGACGTAGATGCCAACTCGCCAGGATTGTTTTGAAATATTACCGCCGAGATGTTAGGTTGGATTAGGTTAGGTTATATTACGTTATTGACGTATATAATGGTCCCACGGAGACGTAGAGGCCAACTCGCCAGGAATGTTTTCAAATATTAATGCCGAGATGTTAGGATGGGTTAGGTTAGGTTATATTACGTTATAGATGCATATAAAGGTCCCACGGAGACGTAGAGTCCAACAAGCCAGGAATGTGGTCAAATATTACCGCCGAGATGTTAGGTTGGGTTAGGTTATGTTATATTACGTTATAGATGTATATAAAGGTCCCACGGAGACGTAGAGGCCAACTCGCCAGGAATGATGTCAAATATTACCGCAGAGATGTTAGGTTGGGTTAGGTTAGGCTATATTACGTTATTGATGTATATAAATGTCCCACGGAGACGTAGATGCCAACTCGCCAGGAATGTTTTCAAATATTACCGCCGAGATGTTAGGATGTGTTAAGTTAGGTTATATTAGGTTATAGATGTATATAAAGGTGCCACGGAGACGTAGAGTCCAACAAGCCAAGAATGTGGTCAAATATTACCGCCGAGATGTTAGGTTGGGTTAGGTTAGGTTATATTACGTTGTTGATGTATATAAAGGTCCCACGGAGATGGAGAAGCCAACTCGCCAGGAATGTTGTTAAATATTACCGCTGAGATGTCAGGTTGTGTTAGGTTAGGTTATATTACGTTATTGATGTACATAAAGGTCCCACGCAGACATAGAGGCCAACAAGACAGAAGTGTGGTCAAATATTACCGCCGAGATGTTAGGTTGGGTTAGGTTACGTTATATTACGTTATTGATGTATGTGAAGGTCAAACGGAGACGTAGAGGCCAACTCGCCAGGAATGTTTTCAAATATTACCGCCGTGATGTTAGGATGGGTTAGGTTAGGTTATATTACGTTATAGATGCATATAAAGGTCCCACGGAGACGGAGAAGCCAACTCGCCAGGAATGTGGTCAAATATTACCGCCGAGATGTTAGGTTGGGTTAGGTTAGGTTATATTACGTTATTGATGTATATAAAGGTCCCACGGAGATGGAGAAGCCAACTCGCCAGGAATGTTGTTAAATATTACCGCTGAGATGTCAGGTTGGGTTATGTTAGGTTATATTACGTTATTGATGTACATAAAGGTCCCACGCAGACATAGAGACCAACAAGACAGAAGTGTGGTCAAATATTACCGCCGAGATGTTAGGTTGGGTTAGGTTAGGTTATATTACGTTATTGATGTATATAAATGTCCCACGGAGACGTAGATGCCAACTCGCCAGGAATGTTTTCAAATATTACCGCCGAGATGTTAGGATGGGTTAGGTTAGGTTATATTACGTTATAGATGCATATAAAGGTCCCACGGAGACGGAGAAGCCAACTCGCCAGGAATGTTGTCAAATATTACCGCCGAGATGTTAGGTTGGGTCAGGTTAGGTTATATTACGTTATTGATGTATATAAAGGTCCCACGGAGACATAGAGGCCAACAAGACAGGAATGTGGTCAAATATTACTACCGAGATGTTAGGTTGGGTTAGGTTAGGTTATATTACGTGATTGATGTATATAAAGGTCCCACGGAGACGTAGATGCCAACTCGCCAGGATTGTTTTGAAATATTACCGCCGAGATGTTAGGTTGGATTAGGTTAGGTTATATTACGTTATTGACGTATATAATGGTCCCACGGAGACGTAGAGGCCAACTCGCCAGGAATGTTTTCAAATATTAATGCCGAGATGTTAGGATGGGTTAGGTTAGGTTATATTACGTTATAGATGCATATAAAGGTCCCACGGAGACGTAGAGTCCAACAAGCCAGGAATGTGGTCAAATATTACCGCCGAGATGTTAGGTTGGGTTAGGTTATGTTATATTACGTTATAGATGTATATAAAGGTCCCACGGAGACGTAGAGGCCAACTCGCCAGGAATGATGTCAAATATTACCGCAGAGATGTTAGGTTGGGTTAGGTTAGGCTATATTACGTTATTGATGTATATAAATGTCCCACGGAGACGTAGATGCCAACTCGCCAGGAATGTTTTCAAATATTACCGCCGAGATGTTAGGATGTGTTAAGTTAGGTTATATTAGGTTATAGATGTATATAAAGGTGCCACGGAGACGTAGAGTCCAACAAGCCAAGAATGTGGTCAAATATTACCGCCGAGATGTTAGGTTGGGTTAGGTTAGGTTATATTACGTTGTTGATGTATATAAAGGTCCCACGGAGATGGAGAAGCCAACTCGCCAGGAATGTTGTTAAATATTACCGCTGAGATGTCAGGTTGTGTTAGGTTAGGTTATATTACGTTATTGATGTACATAAAGGTCCCACGCAGACATAGAGGCCAACAAGACAGAAGTGTGGTCAAATATTACCGCCGAGATGTTAGGTTGGGTTAGGTTAGGTTATATTACGTTATTGATGTATATAAATGTCCCACGGAGACGTAGATGCCAACTCGCCAGGAATGTTTTCAAATATTACCGCCGAGATGTTAGGATGGGTTAGGTTAGGTTATATTACGTTATAGATGCATATAAAGGTCCCACGGAGACGGAGAAGCCAACTCGCCAGGAATGTTGTCAAATATTACCGCCGAGATGTTAGGTTGGGTCAGGTTAGGTTATATTACGTTATAGATGTATATAAAGGTGCCACTGAGACGTAGAGTCCAACAAGCCAGGAATGTAGTCAAATATTACCGCCGAGATGTTAGGTTGGGTTAGGTTATGTTATATTACGTTATTGATGTATATAAAGGTCCCACGGAGATGGAGAAGCCAACTCGCCAGGAATGTTGTTAAATATTACCGCTGAGATGTCAGGTTGGGTTAGGTTAGGTTATATTACGTTATTGATGTACATAAAGGTCCCACGCAGACATAGAGGCCAACAAGACAGAAGTGTGGTCAAATATTACCGCCGAGATGTTAGGTTGGGTTAGGTTAGGTTATATTACGTTATTGATGTATATAAATGTCCCACGGAGACGTAAATGCCAACTCGCCAGGAATGTTTTCAAATATTACCGCCGAGATGTTAGGATGGGTTAGGTTAGGTTATATTACGTTATAGATGCATATAAAGGTCCCACGGAGACGGAGAAGCCAACTCGCCAGGAATGTTGTCAAATATTACCGCCCAGATGTTAGGTTGGGTCAGGTTAGGTTATATTACGTTATAGATGTATATAAAGGTCCCACGGAGACGTAGAGGCCAACTCGCCAGGAATGATGTCAAATATTACCGCCGAGATGTTAGGTTGGGTTAGGTTAGGCTATATTACGTTATTGATGTATATAAATGTCCCACGGAGACGTAGATGCCAACTCGCCAGGAATGTTTTCAAATATTACCGCCGAGATGTTAGGATGGGTTAGGTTAGGTTATATTAGGTTATAGATGTATATAAAGGTGCCACGGAGACGTAGAGTCCAACAAGCCAAGAATGTGGTCAAATATTACCGCCGAGATGTTAGGTTGGGTTAGGTTAGGTTATATTACGTTGTTGATGTATATAAAGGTCCCACGGAGATGGAGACGCCAACTCGCCAGGAATGTTGTTAAATATTACCGCTGAGATGTCAGGTTGGGTTAGGTTAGGTTATATTACGTTATTGATGTATATAAAGGTCCCACGGAGACGTAGATGCCAACACGCCAGGATTGTTTTCAAATATTACCGCCGAGATGTTAGGTTGGGTTAGGTTAGGTTATATTACGTGATTGATGTTTATAAAGGTCGAACGGAGACGTAGATGCCAACTCGCCAGGAATGTTTTCAAGTATTACCGCCGAGATGTTAGGTTGGGTTAGGTTAGGTTATATTACGTTATAGATGTATATAAAGGTCTCACGGAGACGTAGAGGTCAACTCGCCAGGTATGTTTTCTAATACTACCGCCGAGATGTTAGGTTGGGTTAGGTTACGTTATATTACGTTATTGATGTATATAAATGTCCCACGGAGACGTAGATGCCAACTCGCCAGGAATGTTTTCAAATATTACCGCCGAGATGTTAGGATGGGTTAGGTTAGGTTATATTACGTTATAGCTGTATATAAAGGTGCCACGGAGACGTAGAGTCCAACAAGCCAGGAATGTGGTCAAATATTACTGCCGAGATGTATGATTGGGTTAGGTGATGTTATATTACGTTATTGATGTATATAAAGGTCCCACGGAGACGTAGAGGCCAACTCGCCAGGAATGTTGTCAAGTATTACCGCCGAGATGATAGGTTGGGTTAGGTTACGTTATATTACGTTATTGATGTATATGAAGGTCAAACGGAGACGTAGAGGCCAACTCGCCAGGAATGTTTTCAAATATTACCGCCGTGATGTTAGGATGGGTTAGGTTAGGTTATATTACGTTATAGATGCATATAAAGGTCCCACGGAGACGGAGAAGCCAACTCGCCAGGAATGTGGTCAAATATTACCGTCGAGATGTTAGGTTGGGTTAGGTTAGGTTATATTACGTTATTGATGTATATAAAGGTCCCACGGAGATGGAGAAGCCAACTCGCCAGGAATGTTGTTAAATATTACCGCTGAGATGTCAGGTTGGGTTAGGTTAGGTTATATTACGTTATTGATGTACATAAAGGTCCCACGCAGACATAGAGACCAACAAGACAGAAGTGTGGTCAAATATTACCGCCGAGATGTTAGGTTGGGTTAGGTTAGGTTATATTACGTTATTGATGTATATAAATGTCCCACGGAGACGTAGATGCCAACTCGCCAGGAATGTTTTCAAATATTACCGCCGAGATGTTAGGATGGGTTAGGTTAGTTTATATTACGTTATAGATGCATATAAAGGTCCCACGGAGACGGAGAAGCCAACTCGCCAGGAATGTTGTCAAATATTACCGCCGAGATGTTAGGTTGGGTCAGGTAAGGTTATATTACGTTATTGATGTATATAAAGGTCCCACGGAGACATAGAGGCCAACAAGACAGGAATGTGGTCAAATATTACAACCGAGATGTTAGGTTGGGTTAGGTTAGGTTATATTACGTGATTGATGTATATAAAGGTCCCACGGAGACGTAGATGCCAACTCGCCAGGAATGTTTTCACATATTACCGCCGAGATGTTAGGATGGGTTAGGTTAGGTTATATTACGTTATAGATGCATATAAAGGTCCCACGGAGACGGAGAAGCCAACTCGCCAGGAATGTTGTCAAATATTACCGCCGAGATGTTAGGTTGGGTCAGGTTAGGTTATATTACGTTATTGATGTATATAAAGGTCCCACGGAGACGTAGAGGCCAACTCGCCAGGAATGATGTCAAATATTACCGCCGAGATGTTAGGTTGGGTTAGGTTAGGCTATATTACGTTATTGATGTATATAAATGTCCCACGGAGACGTAGATGCCAACTCGCCAGGAATGTTTTCAAATATTACCGCCGAGATGTTAGGATGTGTTAGGTTAGGTTATATTAGGTTATAGATGTATATAAAGGTGCCACGGAGACGTAGAGTCCAACAAGCCAAGAATGTGGTCAAATATTACCGCCGAGATGTTAGGTTGGGTTAGGTTAAGTTATATTACGTTATTGATGTATATAAAGGTCCCACGGAGACGTAGAGGCCAACTCGCCAGGAATGTTGTCAAGTATTACCGCCGAGATGATAGGTTGGGTTAGGTTACGTTATATTACGTTATTGATGTATATGAAGGTCAAACGGAGACGTAGAGGCCAACTCGCCAGGAATGTTTTCAAATATTACCGCCGTGATGTTAGGATGGGTTAGGTTAGGTTATATTACGTTATAGATGCATATAAAGGTCCCACGGAGACGGAGAAGCCAACTCGCCAGGAATGTGGTCAAATATTACCGTCGAGATGTTAGGTTGGGTTAGGTTAGGTTATATTACGTTATTGATGTATATAAAGGTCCCACGGAGATGGAGAAGCCAACTCGCCAGGAATGTTGTTAAATATTACCGCTGAGATGTCAGGTTGGGTTAGGTTAGGTTATATTACGTTATAGATGTATATAAAGGTCCCACGGAGACGTAGAGGCCAACTCGCCAGGAATGATGTCAAATATTACCGCCGAGATGTTAGGTTGGGTTAGGTTAGGCTATATTACGTTATTGATGTATATAAATGTCCCACGGAGACGTAGATGCCAACTCGCCAGGAATGTTTTCAAATATTACCGCCGAGATGTTAGGATGTGTTAGGTTAGGTTATATTAGGTTATAGATGTATATAAAGGTGCCACGGAGACGTAGAGTCCAACAAGCCAAGAATGTGGTCAAATATTACCGCCGAGATGTTAGGTTGGGTTAGGTTAAGTTATATTACGTTATTGATGTACATAAAGGTCCCACGCAGACATAGAGGCCAACAAGACAGAAGTGTGGTCAAATATTACCGCCGAGATGTTAGGTTGGGTTACGTTAGGTTATATTACGTTATTGATGTATATCAAGATCCCACGGAGACGTAGATGCCAACTCGTCAGGAATGTTGTCAAATGTTACCGCCGAGATGATAGGTTAGGTTAGGTTAGGTTATATTTCGTTATTGATGTATATGAAGGTCCCACGGGGACGTAGACGCCAACTAGCCAGGAATGTTTTCAAATATTACCGCCGAGATGTTAGGATGGGTTAGGTTAGGTTATATTACGTTATAGATGCATATAAAGGTCCCACGGAGACGGAGAAGCCAACTCGCCAGGAATGTTGTCAAATATTACCGCCAAGATGTTAGGTTGGGTCAGGTTAGGTTATATTACGTTATTGATGTATACAAAGGTCCCACGGAGACATAGATGCCAACTCGCCAGGAATGTTTTCAAATATTACCGCCGAGATGTTAGGTTGGGTTAGGTTAGGCTATATTACGTTATTGATGTATATAAATGTCCCGCGGAGACGTAGATGCCAACTCGCCGGGAATGTTTTCAAATATTACCGCCGAAATGTTAGGATGGGTTAGGTTAGGTTATATTACGTTATAGATGTATATAAAGGTGCCACTGAGACGTAGAGTCCAACAAGCCAGGAATGTAGTCAAATATTACCGCCGAGATGTTAGGTTGGGTTAGGTTATATTATATTACGTTATTGATGTATATAAAGGTCCCACGGAGATGGAGAAGCCAACTCGCCAGGAATGTTGTTAAATATTACCGCTGAGATGTCAGGTTGGGTTAGGTTAGGTTATATTACGTTATTGATGTACATAAAGGTCCCACGCAGACATAGAGGCCAACAAGACAGAAGTGTGGTCAAATATTACCGCCGAGATGTTAGGTTGGGTTAGGTTAGGTTATATTGCGTTATTGATGTATATAAATGTCCCACGGAGACGTAGATGCCAACTCGCCAGGAATGTTTTCAAATATTACCGCCGAGATGTTAGGATGGGTTAGGTTAGGTTATATTACGTTATAGATGTATATAAAGGTCTCACGGAGACGTAGAGGTCAACTCGCCAGGTATGTTTTCTAATACTACCGCCGAGATGTTAGGTTGGGTTAGGTTACGTTATATTACGTTATTGATGTATATAAATGTCCCACGGAGACGTAGATGCCAACTCGCCAGGAATGTTTTCAAATATTACCGCCGAGATGTTAGGATGGGTTAGGTTAGGTTATATTACGTTATAGCTGTATATAAAGGTGCCACGGAGACGTAGAGTCCAACAAGCCAGGAATGTGGTCAAATATTACTGCTGAGATGTATGATTGGGTTAGGTGATGTTATATTACGTTATTGATGTATATAAAGGTCCCACGGAGACGTAGAGGCCAACTCGCCAGGAATAATGTCAAATATTACCGCCGAGATGTTAGGTTGGGTTAGGTTAGGTTATATTACGTTATTGATGTATATAAAGGTCCCACGGAGATGGAGAAGCCAACTCGCCAGGAATGTTGTTAAATATTACCGCTAAGATGTCAGGTTGGGTTAGGTTAGGTTATATTACGTTATTGATGTACATAAAGGTCCCACGGAGACATAGAGGCCAACAAGGCAGAAGTGTGGCCAAATATTACCGCCGAGATGTTAGGTTGGGTTACGTTAGGTTATACTACGTTATTGATGTATATCAAGATCCCACGGAGACGTAGATGCCAACTCGTCAGGAATGTTGTCAAATGTTACCGCCGAGATGATAGGTTAGGTTAGGTTAGGTTATATTTCGTTATTGATGTATATGAAGGTCCCACGGGGACGTAGACGCCAACTAGCCAGGAATGTTTTCAAATATTACCGCCGAGATGTTAGGATGGGTTAGGTTAGGTTATATTACGTTATAGATGCATATAAAGGTCCCACGGAGACGGAGAAGCCAACTCGCCAGGAATGTTTTCAAATATTACCGCCGAGATGTAAGGATGGGTTAGGTTAGGTTATATTACGTTATAGATGTATATAAAGGTCCCACGGAGATGGAGAAGCCAACTCGCCAGGAATGTTGTTAAATATTACCGCTGAGATGTCAGGTTGTGTTAGGTTAGGTTATATTACGTTATTGATGTACATAAAGGTCCCACGCAGACATAGAGGCCAGCAAGACAGAAGTGTGGTCAAATATTACCGCCGAGATGTTAGGTTGGGTTAGGTTAGGTTATATTACGTTATTGATGTATATAAATGTCCCACGGAGACGTAGATGCCAACTCGCCAGGAATGTTTTCAAATATTACCGCCGAGATGTTAGGATGGGTTAGGTTAGGTTATATTACGTTATAGATGCATATAAAGGTCCCACGGAGACGGAGAAGCCAACTCGCCAGGAATGTTGTCAAATATTACCGCCAAGATGTTAGGTTGGGTCAGGTTAGGTTATATTACGTTATTGATGTATACAAAGGTCCCACGGAGACATAGATGCCAACTCGCCAGGAATGTTTTCAAATATTACCGCCGAGATGTTAGGTTGGGTTAGGTTAGGCTATATTACGTTATTGATGTATATAAATGTCCCGCGGAGACGTAGATGCCAACTCGCCGGGAATGTTTTCAAATATTACCGCCGAAATGTTAGGATGGGTTAGGTTAGGTTATATTACGTTATAGATGTATATAAAGGTGCCACTGAGACGTAGAGTCCAACAAGCCAGGAATGTAGTCAAATATTACCGCCGAGATGTTAGGTTGGGTTAGGTTATATTATATTACGTTATTGATGTATATAAAGGTCCCACGGAGATGGAGAAGCCAACTCGCCAGGAATGTTGTTAAATATTACCGCTGAGATGTCAGGTTGGGTTAGGTTAGGTTATATTACGTTATTGATGTACATAAAGGTCCCACGCAGACATAGAGGCCAACAAGACAGAAGTGTGGTCAAATATTACCGCCGAGATGTTAGGTTGGGTTAGGTTAGGTTATATTGCGTTATTGATGTATATAAATGTCCCACGGAGACGTAGATGCCAACTCGCCAGGAATGTTTTCAAATATTACCGCCGAGATGTTAGGATGGGTTAGGTTAGGTTATATTACGTTATAGATGCATATAAAGGTCCCACGGAGACGGAGAAGCCAACTCGCCAGGAATGTTGTCAAATATTACCGCCGAGATGTTAGGTTGGGTCAGGTTAGGTTATATTACGTTATTGATGTATATAAAGGTCCCACGGAGACATAGAGGCCAACAAGACAGGAATGTGGTCAAATATTACCGCCGAGATGTTAGGTTGGGTTAGGTTAGGTTATATTACGTGATTGATGTATATAAAGGTCCCACGCAGACGTAGATGCCAACACGCCAGGAATGTTGTGAAATATTAGCGCCGAGATGATAGGATGGGTTAGGTTACGTTATATTACGTTATTGATGTATATGAAGGTCAAACGGAGACGTAGAGGCCAACAAGCCAGGAATGTGGTCAAATATTACCGCCGAGACGTTAGGTTGGGTTAGGTTAGGTTATATTACGTTATAGATGTATATAATGGTCCCACGGAGACGTAGAGGCCAACTCGCCAGGAATGTTGTCAAATATTACCGCCGAGATGTTAGGTTGGGTTAGGTTAGGTTATATTACGTTATTGATGTATATTAAGATTCCACGGAGACGTAGAGGCCAACTCGCCAGGAGTGTTTTCAAATATTACCGCCGAGATGTTAGGTTGGGTTAGGTTAGGTTATATTACGTTATTGATGTATATAAATGTCCCACGGGGATGTAGAGGCCAACAAGCCAGGAATGTTGTCATATATTACCGCCGAGGTGTTAGGTTGGGTTAGGTTAGGTTATATTACGTTATTGATGTATATTAAGATTCCACGGAGACGTAGAGGCCAACTCGCCAGGAGTGTTTTCAAATATTACCGCCGAGATGTTAGGTTGGGTTAGGTTAGGTTATATTACGTTATTGATGTATATAAAGGTCCCACGCAGACATAGAGGCCAACAAGACAGGAATGTGGTCATATATTACCGCCGAGATGTTAGGTTGGGTTAGGTTGGGTTATATTACGTTATTGATGTATATGAAGGTCCCACGGAGACGGAGAAGCCAACTCGCCAGGAATGTGGTCAAATATTACCGCCGAGATGTTAGGTTGGGTTAGGTTAGGTTATATTACGTTATTGATGTATATAAAGGTCCCACGGAGATGGAGAAGCCAACTCGCCAGGAATGTTGTTAAATATTACCGCTGAGATGTCAGGTTGGGGGTAGGTTAGGTTATATTACGTTATTGATGTACATAAAGGTCCCACGCAGACATAGAGGCCAACAAGACAGAAGTGTGGTCAAATATTACCGCCGAGATGTTAGGTTGGGTTAGGTTAGGTTATATTACGTTATTGATGTATATAAATGTCCCACGGAGACGTAGATGCCAACTCGCCAGGAATGTTTTCAAATATTACCGCCGAGATGTTAGGATGGGTTAGGTTAGGTTATATTACGTTATAGATGCATATAAAGGTCCCACGGAGACGGAGAAGCCAACTCGCCAGGAATGTTGTCAAATATTACCGCCGAGAAGTTAGGTTGGGTCAGGTTAGGTTATATTACGTTATTGATGTATATAAAGGTCCCACGGAGACATAGAGGCCAACAAGACAGGAATGTGGTCAAATATTACAACCGAGATGTTAGGTTGGGTTAGATTAGGTTATATTACGTGATTGATGTATATAAAGGTCCCACGGAGACGTAGATGCCAACTCGCCAGGATTGTTTTGAAATATTACCGCCGAGATGTTAGGTTGGATTAGGTTAGGTTATATTACGTTATTGACGTATATAATGGTCCCACGGAGACGTAGAGGCCAACTCGCCAGGAATGTTTTCAAATATTAATGCCGATATGTTAGGATGGGTTAGGTTAGGTTATATTACGTTATAGATGCATATAAAGGTCCCACGGAGACGTAGAGTCCAACAAGCCAGGAATGTGGTCAAATATTACCGCCGAGATGTTAGGTTGGGTTAGGTTATGTTATATTACGTTATAGATGTATATAAAGGTCCCACGGAGACGTAGAGGCCAACTCGCCAGGAATAATGTCAAATATTACCGCCGAGATGTTAAGTTGGGTTAGGTTAGGCTATATTACGTTATTGATGTATATAAATGTCCCACGGAGACGTAGATGCCAACTCGCCAGGAATGTTTTCAAATATTACCGCCGAGAAGTTAGGATGGGTTAGGTTAGGTTATATTAGGTTATAGATGTATATAAAGGTGCCACGGAGACGTAGAGTCCAACAAGCCAAGAATGTGGTCAAATATTACCGCCGAGATGTTAGGTTGGGTTAGGTTAGGTTATATTACGTTGTTGATGTATATAAAGGTCCCACGGAGATGGAAAGTCCAACAAGCCAGGAATGTAGTCAAATATTACCGCCGAGATGTTAGGTTGGGTTAGGTTATGTTATATTACGTTATTGATGTATATAAAGGTCCCACGGAGATGGAGAAGCCAACTCGCCAGGAATGTTGTTAAATATTACCGCTGAGATGTCAGGTTGGGTTAGGTTAGGTTATATTACGTTATTGATGTACATAAAGGTCCCACGCAGACATAGAGGCCAACAAGACAGAAGTGTGGTCAAATATTACCGCCGAGATGTTAGGTTGGGTTAGGTTAGGTTATATTGCGTTATTGATGTATATAAATATCCCACGGAGACGTAGATGCCAACTCGCCAGGAATGTTTTCAAATATTACCGCCGAGATGTTAGGATGGGTTAGGTTAGGTTATATTACGTTATAGATGCATATAAAGGTCCCACGGAGACGGAGAAGCCAACTCGCCAGGAATGTTGTCAAATATTACCGCCGAGATGTTAGGTTGGGTCAGGTTAGGTTATATTACGTTATTGATGTATATAAAGGTCCCACGGAGACATAGAGGCCAACAAGACAGGAATGTGGTCAAATATTACCGCCGAGATGTTAGGTTGGGTTAGGTTAGGTTATATTACGTGATTGATGTATATAAAGGTCCCACGCAGACGTAGATGCCAACACGCCAGGAATGTTGTGAAATATTAGCGCCGAGATGATAGGATGGGTTAGGTTACGTTATATTACGTTATTGATGTATATGAAGGTCAAACGGAGACGTAGAGGCCAACAAGCCAGGAATGTGGTCAAATATTACCGCCGAGACGTTAGGTTGGGTTAGGTTAGGTTATATTACGTTATAGATGTATATAATGGTCCCACGGAGACGTAGAGGCCAACTCGCCAGGAATGTTGTCAAATATTACCGCCGAGATGTTAGGTTGGGTTAGGTTAGGTTATATTACGTTATTGATGTATATTAAGATTCCACGGAGACGTAGAGGCGAACTCGCCAGGTATGTTGTCAAATATTACCGCCGAGATGTTAGGATGGGTTAGGTTAGGTTATATTACGTTATTGATGTATAAAAAAGTCCCACGCAGACATAGAGACCAACAAGACAGAAGTGTGGTCAAATATTACCGCCGAGATGTTAGGTTGGGTTAGGTTAGGTTATATTACGTTATTGATGTATATAAATGTCCCACGGAGACGTAGATGCCAACTCGCCAGGAATGTTTTCAAATATTACCGCCGAGATGTTAGGATGGGTTAGGTTAGGTTATATTAAGTTATAGATGCATATAAAGGTCCCACGGAGACGGAGAAGCCAACTCGCCAGGAATGTTGTCAAATATTACCGCCGAGATGTTAGGTTGGGTCAGGTTAGGTTATATTACGTTATTGATGTATATAAAGGTCCCACGGAGACATAGAGGCCAACAAGACAGGAATGTGGTCAAATATTACAACCGAGATGTTAGGTTGGGTTAGGTTAGGTTATATTACGTGATTGATGTATATAAAGGTCCCACGGAGACGTAGATGCCAAATCGCCAGGATTGTTTTGAAATATTACCGCCGAGATGTTAGGTTGGGTTAGGTTAGGTTATATTACGTTATTGACGTATATAATGGTGCCACGGAGACGTAGAGGCCAACTCGCCAGGAATGTTTTCAAATATTAATGTCGAGATGTTAGGATGGGTTAGGTTAGGTTATATTACGTTATAGATGCATATAAAGGTCCCGCGGAGACGTACAGTCCAACAAGCCAGGAATGTGGTCAAACATTACCGCCGAGATGTTAGGTTGGGTTAGGTTATGTTATATTACGTTATAGATGTATATAAAGGACCCACGGAGACGTAGAGGCCAACTCGCCAAGAATGATGTCAAATATTACCGCCGAGATGTTAGGTTGGGTTAGGTTAGGTTATATTACGTTATTGATGTACATAAAGGTCCCACGCAGACATAGAGGCCAACAAGACAGAAGTGTGGTCAAATATTACCGCCGAGATGTTAGGTTGGGTTAGGTTAGGTTATATTACGTTATTGATGTATATAAATGTCCCACGGAGACGTAGATGCCAACTCGCCAGGAATGTTTTCAAATATTACCGCCGAGATGTTAGGATGGGTTAGGTTAGGTTATATTACGTTATAGATGCATATAAAGGTCCCACGGAGACGGAGAAGCCAACTCGCCAGGAATGTTGTCAAATATTACCGCCGAGATGTTAGGTTGGGTCAGGTTAGGTTATATTACGTTATTGATGTATATAAAGGTCCCACGGAGACATAGAGGCCAACAAGACAGGAATGTGGTCAAATATTACAACCGAGATGTTAGGTTGGGTTAGGTTAGGTTATATTACGTGATTGATGTATATAAAGGTCCCACGGAGACGTAGATGCCAACTCGCCAGGATTGTTTTGAAATATTACCGCCGAGATGTTAGGTTGGATTAGGTTAGGTTATATTACGTTATTGACGTATATAATGGTCCCACGGAGACGTAGAGGCCAACTCGCCAGGAATGTTTTCAAATATTAATGCCGAGATGTTAGGATGGGTTAGCTTAGGTTATATTACGTTATAGATGCATATAAAGGTCCCACGGAGACGTAGAGTCCAACAAGCCAGGAATGTGGTCAAATATTACCGCCGAGATGTTAGGTTGGGTTAGGTTATGTTATATTACGTTATAGATGTATATAAAGGTCCCACGGAGACGTAGAGGCCAACTCGCCAGGAATGATGTCAAATATTACCGCCGCGATGTTAGGTTGGGTTAGGTTAGGCTATATTACGTTATTGATGTATATAAATGTCCCACGGAGACGTAGATGCCAACTCGCCAGGAATGTTTTCAAATATTACCGCCGAGATGTTAGGATGGGTTAGGTTAGGTTATATTAGGTTATAGATGTATATAAAGGTGCCACGGAGACGTAGAGTCCAACAAGCCAAGAATGTGGTCAAATATTACCGCCGAGATGTTAGGTTGGGTTAGGTTAGGTTATATTACGTTGTTGATGTATATAAAGGTCCCACGGAGATGGAGAAGCCAACTCGCCAGGAATGTTGTTAAATATTACCGCTGAGATGTCAGGTTGTGTTAGGTTAGGTTATATTACGTTATTGATGTACATAAAGGTCCCACGCAGACATAGAGGCCAACAAGACAGAAGTGTGGTCAAATATTACCGCCGAGATGTTAGGTTGGGTTAGGTTAGGTTATATTACGTTATTGATGTATATAAATGTCCCACGGAGACGTAGATGCCAACTCGCCAGGAATGTTTTCAAATATTACCGCCGAGATGTTAGGATGGGTTAGGTTAGGTTATATTACGTTATAGATGCATATAAAGGTCCCACGGAGACGGAGAAGCCAACTCGCCAGGAATGTTGTCAAATATTACCGCCGAGATGTTAGGTTGGGTCAGGTTAGGTTATATTACGTTATAGATGTATATAAAGGTGCCACTGAGACGCAGAGTCCAACAAGCCAGGAATGTAGTCAAATATTACCGCCGAGATGTTAGGTTGGGATAGGTTATGTTATATTACGTTATTGATGTATATAAAGGTCCCACGGAGATGGAGAAGCCAACTCGCCAGGAATGTTGTTAAATATTACCGCTGAGATGTCAGGTTGGGTTAGGTTAGGTTATATTACGTTATTGATGTACATAAAGGTCCCACGCAGACATAGAGGCCAACAAGACAGAAGTGTGGTCAAATATTACCGCCGAGATGTTAGGTTGGGTTAGGTTAGGTTATATTACGTTATTGATGTATATAAATGTCCCACGGAGACGTAGATGCCAACTCGCCAGGAATGTTTTCAAATATTACCGCCGAGATGTTAGGATGGGTTAGGTTAGGTTATATTACGTTATAGATGCATATAAAGGTCCCACGGAGACGGAGAAGCCAACTCGCCAGGAATGTTGTCAAATATTACCGCCGAGATGTTAGGTTGGGTCAGGTTAGGTTATATTACGTTATTGATGTATATAAAAGTCCCACGAAGACATAGAGGCCAACAAGACAGGAATGTGGTCAAATATTACCGCCGAGATGTTAGGTTGGGTTAGGTTAGGTTATATTACGTGATTGATGTATATAAAGGTCCCACGGAGACGTAGATGCCAACACGCCAGGATTGTTTTCAAATATTACCGCCGAGATGTTAGGTTGGGTTAGGTTAGGTTATATTACGTGATTGATGTTTATAAAGGTCGAACGGAGACGTAGATGCCAACTCGCCAGGAATGTTTTCAAGTATTACCGCCGAGATGTTAGGTTGGGTTAGGTTAGGTTATATTACGTTACAGATGTATATAAAGGTCTCACGGAGACGTAGAGGTCAACTCGCCAGGTATGTTTTCTAATACTACCGCCGAGATGTTAGGTTGGGTTAGGTTACGTTATATTACGTTATTGATGTATATAAATGTCCCACGGAGACGTAGATGCCAACTCGCCAGGAATGTTTTCAAATATTACCGCCGAGATGTTAGGATGGGTTAGGTTAGGTTATATTACGTTATAGCTGTATATAAAGGTGCCACGGAGACGTAGAGTCCAACAAGCCAGGAATGTGGTCAAATATTACCGCCGAGATGTATGATTGGGTTAGGTGATGTTATATTACGTTATTGATGTATATAAAGGTCCCACGGAGACGTAGAGGCCAACTCGCCAGGAATGTTGTCAAGTATTACCGCCGAGATGATAGGTTGGGTTAGGTTACGTTATATTACGTTATTGATGTATATGAAGGTCAAACGGAGACGTAGAGGCCAACTCGCCAGGAATGTTTTCAAATATTACCGCCGTGATGTTAGGATGGGTTAGGTTAGGTTATATTACGTTATAGATGCATATAAAGGTCCCACGGAGACGGAGAAGCCAACTCGCCAGGAATGTTGTCAAATATTACCGCCGAGATGTTAGGTTGGGTCAGGTTAGGTTATATTACGTTATTGATGTATACAAAGGTCCCACGGAGACATAGATGCCAACTCGCCAGGAATGTTTTCAAATATTACCGCCGAGATGTTAGGTTGGGTTAGGTTAGGCTATATTACGTTATTGATGTATATAAATGTCCCACGGAGACGTAGATGCCAACTCGCCAGGAATGTTTTCAAATATTACCGCCGAGATGTTAGGATGGGTTAGGTTAGGTTATATTACGTTATAGATGTATATAAAGGTGCCACGGAGACGTAGAGTCCAACAAGCCAAGAATGTGGTCAAATATTACCGCCGAGATGTTAGGTTGGGTTAGGTTTGGTTATATTACGTTATTGATGTATATAAAGGTCCCACGGAGATGGAGAAGCCAACACGCCAGGAATGTTGTTAAATATTACCGCTGAGATGTCAGGTTGTGTTAGGTTAGGTTATATTACGTTATTGATGTACATAAAGGTCCCACGCAGACATAGAGGCCAACAAGACAGAAGTGTGGTCAAATATTACCGCCGAGATGTTAGGTTGGGTTAGGTTAGGTTATATTACGTGATTGATGTATATAAAGGTCCCACGGAGACGTAGATGCCAACTCGCCAGGAATGTTTTCAAATATTAATGCCGAGATGTTAGGATGGGTTAGTTTAGGTTATATTACGTTATAGATGCATATAAAGGTCCCACGGAGACGTAGAGTCCAACAAGCCAGGAATGTGGTCAAATATTACCGCCGAGATGTTAGGTTGGGTTAGGTTATGTTATATTACGTTATAGATGTATATAAAGGTCCCACGGAGACGTAGAGGCCAACTCGCCAGGAATGATGTCAAATATTACCGCCGAGATGTTAGGTTGGGTTAGGTTAGGCTATATTACGTTATTGATGTATATAAATGTCCCACGGAGACGTAGATGCCAACTCGCCAGGAATGTTTTCAAATATTACCGCCGAGATGTTAGGATGGGTTAGGTTAGGTTATATTACGTTATAGATGTATATAAAGGTGCCACTGAGACGTAGAGTCCAACAAGCCAGGAATGTAGTCAAATATTACCGCCGAGATGTTAGGTTGGGTTAGGTTAGGTTATATTACGTTATTGATGTATATAAAGGTCCCACGGAGATGGAGAAGCCAACTCGCCAGGAATGTTGTTAAATATTACCGCTGAGATGTCAGGTTGTGTTAGGTTAGGTTATATTACGTTATTGATGTACATAAAGGTCCCACGCAGACATAGAGGCCAGCAAGACAGAAGTGTGGTCAAATATTACCGCCGAGATGTTAGGTTGGGTTAGGTTAGGTTATATTACGTTATTGATGTATATAAATGTCCCACGGAGACGTAGATGCCAACTCGCCAGGAATGTTTTCAAATATTACCGCCGAGATGTTAGGATGGGTTAGGTTAGGTTATATTACGTTATAGATGCATATAAAGGTCCCACGGAGACGGAGAAGCCAACTCGCCAGGAATGTTGTCAAATATTACCGCCGAGATGTTAGGTTGGGTCAGGTTAGGTTATATTACGTTATTGATGTATACAAAGGTCCCACGGAGACATAGATGCCAACTCGGCAGGAATGTTTTCAAATATTACCGCCGAGATGTTAGGTTGGGTTAGGTTAGGCTATATTACGTTATTGATGTATATAAATGTCCCACGGAGACGTAGATGCCAACTCGCCAGGAATGTTTTCAAATATTACCGCCGAGATGTTAGGATGGGTTAGGTTAGGTTATATTACGTTATAGATGTATATAAAGGTGCCACGGAGACGTAGAGTCCAACAAGCCAAGAATGTGGTCAAATATTACCGCCGAGATGTTAGGTTGGGTTAGGTTTGGTTATATTACGTTATTGATGTATATAAAGGTCCCACGGAGATGGAGAAGCCAACTCGCCAGGAATGTTGTTAAATATTACCGCTGAGATGTCAGGTTGTGTTAGGTTAGGTTATATTACGTTATTGATGTACATAAAGGTCCCACGCAGACATAGAGGCCAACAAGACAGAAGTGTGGTCAAATATTACCGCCGAGATGTTAGGTTGGGTTAGGTTAGGTTATATTACGTGATTGATGTATATAAAGGTCCCACGGAGACGTAGATGCCAACTCGCCAGGAATGTTTTCAAATATTAATGCCGAGATGTTAGGATGGGTTAGGTTAGGTTATATTACGTTATAGATGCATATAAAGGTCCCACGGAGACGTAGAGTCCAACAAGCCAGGAATGTGGTCAAATATTACCGCCGAGATGTTAGGTTGGGTTAGGTTATGTTATATTACGTTATAGATGTATATAAAGGTCCCACGGAGACGTAGAGGCCAACTCGCCAGGAATGATGTCAAATATTACCGCCGAGATGTTAGGTTGGGTTAGGTTAGGCTATATTACGATATTGATGTATATAAATGTCCCACGGAGACGTAGATGCCAACTCGCCAGGAATGTTTTCAAATATTACCGCCGAGATGTTAGGATGGGTTAGGTTAGGTTATATTACGTTATAGATGTATATAAAGGTGCTACTGAGACGTAGAGTCCAACAAGCCAGGAATGTAGTCAAATATTACCGCCGAGATGTTAGGTTGGGTTAGGTTATGTTATATTACGTTATTGATGTATATAAAGGTCCCACGGAGATGGAGAAGCCAACTCGCCAGGAATGTTCATAAATATTACCGCTGAGATGTCAGGTTGGGTTAGGTTAGGTTATATTACGTTATTGATGTACATAAAGGTCCCACGCAGACATAGAGGCCAACAAGACAGAAGTGTGGTCAAATATTACCGCCGAGATGTTAGGTTGGGTCAGGTTAGGTTATATTACGTTATTGATGTATATAAAAGTCCCACGAAGACATAGAGGCCAGCAAGACAGGAATGTGGTCAAATATTACCGCCGAGATGTTAGGTTGCGTTAGGTTAGGTTATATTACGTGATTGATGTATATAAAGGTCCCACGGAGACGTAGAGGCCAACTCGCCAGGAATGTTTTCAAATATTACCGCCGTGATGTTAGGGTGGGTTAGGTTAGGTTATATTACGTTATAGATGTATATAAAGGTCCCACGGAGACGTAGAGTCCAACAAGCCAGGAATGTGGTCAAATATTACCGCCGAGATGTTAGGTTGGGTTAGGTTAGGTTATATTACGTTATTGATGTATATAAATGTCCCACGGAGACGTAGATGCCAACTCGCCAGGAATGTTTTCAAATATTACCGCCGAGATGTTAGGATGGGTTAGGTTAGGTTATATTACGTTATAGATGCATATAAAGGTCCCACGGAGACGGAGAAGCCAACTCGCCAGGAATGTTGTCAAATATTACCGCCGAGATGTTAGGTTGGGTCAGGTTAGGTTATATTACGTTATTGATGTATATAAAAGTCCCACGAAGACATAGAGGCCAACAAGACAGGAATGTGGTCAAATATTACCGCCGAGATGTTAGGTTGGGTTAGGTTAGGTTATATTACGTGATTGATGTATATAAAGGTCCCACGGAGACGTAGATGCCAACACGCCAGGATTGTTTTCAAATATTACCGCCGAGATGTTAGGTTGGGTTAGGTTAGGTTATATTACGTGATTGATGTTTATAAAGGTCGAACGGAGACGTAGATGCCAACTCGCCAGGAATGTTTTCAAGTATTACCGCCGAGATGTTAGGTTGGGTTAGGTTAGGTTATATTACGTTATAGATGTATATAAAGGTCTCACGGAGACGTAGAGGTCAACTCGCCAGGTATGTTTTCTAATACTACCGCCGAGATGTTAGGTTGGGTTAGGTTACGTTATATTACGTTATTGATGTATATAAATGTCCCACGGAGACGTAGATGCCAACTCGCCAGGAATGTTTTCAAATATTACCGCCGAGATGTTAGGATGGGTTAGGTTAGGTTATATTACGTTATAGCTGTATATAAAGGTGCCACGGAGACGTAGAGTCCAACAAGCCAGGAATGTGGTCAAATATTACCGCCGAGATGTATGATTGGGTTAGGTGATGTTATATTACGTTATTGATGTATATAAAGGTCCCACGGAGACGTAGAGGCCAACTCGCCAGGAATGTTGTCAAGTATTACCGCCGAGATGATAGGTTGGGTTAGGTTACGTTATATTACGTTATTGATGTATATGAAGGTCAAACGGAGACGTAGAGGCCAACTCGCCAGGAATGTTTTCAAATATTACCGCCGTGATGTTAGGATGGGTTAGGTTAGGTTATATTACGTTATAGATGCATATAAAGGTCCCACGGAGACGGAGAAGCCAACTCGCCAGGAATGTTGTCAAATATTACCGCCGAGATGTTAGGTTGGGTCAGGTTAGGTTATATTACGTTATTGATGTATATAAAAGTCCCACGAAGACATAGAGGCCAACAAGACAGGAATGTGGTCAAATATTACCGCCGAGATGTTAGGTTGCGTTAGGTTAGGTTATATTACGTGATTGATGTATATAAAGGTCCCACGGAGACGTAGAGGCCAACTCGCCAGGAATGTTTTCAAATATTACCGCCGTGATGTTAGGATGGGTTAGGTTATGTTATATTACGTGATTGATGTATATAAAGGTCCCACGGAGACGTAGAGGCCAACTCGCCAGGAATGTTTTCAAATATTACCGCCGTGATGTTAGGATGGGTTAGGTTATGTTATATTACGTTATAGATGTATATAAAGGTCCCACGGAGACGTAGAGGCCAACTCGCCAGGAATGATGTCAAATATTACCGCCGAGATGTTAGGTTGGGTTAGGTTAGGCTATATTACGTTATTGATGTATATAAATGTCCCACGGAGACGTAGATGCCAACTCGCCAGGAATGTTTTCAAATATTACCGCCGAGATGTTAGGATGGGTTAGGTTAGGTTATATTACGTTATAGATGTATGTAAAGGTGCCACGGAGACGTAGAGTCCAACAAGCCAAGAATGTGGTCAAATATTACCGCCGAGATGTTAGGTTGGGTTAGGTTAGGTTATATTACGTTATTGATGTATATAAAGGTCCCACGGAGATGGAGAAGCCAACTCGCCAGGAATGTTGTTAAATATTACCGCTGAGATGTCAGGTTGTGTTAGGTTAGGTTATATTACGTTATTGATGTACATAAAGGTCCCACGCAGACATAGAGGCCAGCAAGACAGAAGTGTGGTCAAATATTACCGCCGAGATGTTAGGTTGGGTTAGGTTAGGTTATATTACGTTATTGATGTATATAAATGTCCCACGGAGACGTAGATGCCAACTCGCCAGGAATGTTTTCAAATATTACCGCCGAGATGTTAGGATGGGTTAGGTTAGGTTATATTACGTTATAGATGCATATAAAGGTCCCACGGAGACGGAGAAGCCAACTCGCCAGGAATGTTGTCAAATATTACCGCCGAGATGTTAGGTTGGGTCAGGTTAGGTTATATTACGTTATTGATGTATACAAAGGTCCCACGGAGACATAGATGCCAACTCGCCAGGAATGTTTTCAAATATTACCGCCGAGATGTTAGGTTGGGTTAGGTTAGGCTATATTACGTTATTGATGTATATAAATGTCCCACGGAGACGTAGATGCCAACTCGCCAGGAATGTTGTTAAATATTACCGCTGAGATGTCAGGTTGTGTTAGGTTAGGTTATATTACGTTATTGATGTACATAAAGGTCCCACGCAGACATAGAGGCCAACAAGACAGAAGTGTGGTCAAATATTACCGCCGAGATGTTAGGTTGGGTTAGGTTAGGTTATATTACGTGATTGATGTATATAAAGGTCCCACGGAGACGTAGATGCCAACTCGCCAGGAATGTTTTCAAATATTAATGCCGAGATGTTAGGATGGGTTAGTTTAGGTTATATTACGTTATTGATGTATATAAAAGTCCCACGAAGACATAGAGGCCAACAAGACAGGAATGTGGTCAAATATTACCGCCGAGATGTTAGGTTGGGTTAGGTTAGGTTATATTACGTGATTGATGTATATAAAGGTCCCACGGAGACGTAGATGCCAACACGCCAGGATTGTTTTCAAATATTACCGCCGAGATGTTAGGTTGGGTTAGGTTAGGTTATATTACGTGATTGATGTTTATAAAGGTCGAACGGAGACGTAGATGCCAACTCGCCAGGAATGTTTTCAAGTATTACCGCCGAGATGTTAGGTTGGGTTAGGTTAGGTTATATTACGTTATAGATGTATATAAAGGTCTCACGGAGACGTAGAGGTCAACTCGCCAGGTATGTTTTCTAATACTACCGCCGAGATGTTAGGTTGGGTTAGGTTACGTTATATTACGTTATTGATGTATATAAATGTCCCACGGAGACGTAGATGCCAACTCGCCAGGAATGTTTTCAAATATTACCGCCGAGATGTTAGGATGGGTTAGGTTAGGTTATATTACGTTATAGCTGTATATAAAGGTGCCACGGAGACGTAGAGTCCAACAAGCCAGGAATGTGGTCAAATATTACCGCCGAGATGTATGATTGGGTTAGGTGATGTTATATTACGTTATTGATGTATATAAAGGTCCCACGGAGACGTAGAGGCCAACTCGCCAGGAATGTTGTCAAGTATTACCGCCGAGATGATAGGTTGGGTTAGGTTACGTTATATTACGTTATTGATGTATATGAAGGTCAAACGGAGACGTAGAGGCCAACTCGCCAGGAATGTTTTCAAATATTACCGCCGTGATGTTAGGATGGGTTAGGTTAGGTTATATTACGTTATAGATGCATATAAAGGTCCCACGGAGACGGAGAAGCCAACTCGCCAGGAATGTTGTCAAATATTACCGCCGAGATGTTAGGTTGGGTCAGGTTAGGTTATATTACGTTATTGATGTATATAAAAGTCCCACGAAGACATAGAGGCCAACAAGACAGGAATGTGGTCAAATATTACCGCCGAGATGTTAGGTTGCGTTAGGTTAGGTTATATTACGTGATTGATGTATATAAAGGTCCCACGGAGACGTAGAGGCCAACTCGCCAGGAATGTTTTCAAATATTACCGCCGTGATGTTAGGATGGGTTAGGTTATGTTATATTACGTGATTGATGTATATAAAGGTCCCACGGAGACGTAGAGGCCAACTCGCCAGGAATGTTTTCAAATATTACCGCCGTGATGTTAGGATGGGTTAGGTTATGTTATATTACGTTATAGATGTATATAAAGGTCCCACGGAGACGTAGAGGCCAACTCGCCAGGAATGATGTCAAATATTACCGCCGAGATGTTAGGTTGGGTTAGGTTAGGCTATATTACGTTATTGATGTATATAAATGTCCCACGGAGACGTAGATGCCAACTCGCCAGGAATGTTTTCAAATATTACCGCCGAGATGTTAGGATGGGTTAGGTTAGGTTATATTACGTTATAGATGTATGTAAAGGTGCCACGGAGACGTAGAGTCCAACAAGCCAAGAATGTGGTCAAATATTACCGCCGAGATGTTAGGTTGGGTTAGGTTAGGTTATATTACGTTATTGATGTATATAAAGGTCCCACGGAGATGGAGAAGCCAACTCGCCAGGAATGTTGTTAAATATTACCGCTGAGATGTCAGGTTGTGTTAGGTTAGGTTATATTACGTTATTGATGTACATAAAGGTCCCACGCAGACATAGAGGCCAACAAGACAGAAGTGTGGTCAAATATTACCGCCGAGATGTTAGGTTGGGTTAGGTTAGGTTATATTACGTGATTGATGTATATAAAGGTCCCACGGAGACGTAGATGCCAACTCGCCAGGAATGTTTTCAAATATTAATGCCGAGATGTTAGGATGGGTTAGGTTAGGTTATATTACGTTATAGATGCATATAAAGGTCCCACGGAGACGTAGAGTCCAACAAGCCAGGAATGTGGTCAAATATTACCGCCGAGATGTTAGGTTGGGTTAGGTTATGTTATATTACGTTATAGATGTATATAAAGGTCCCACGGAGACGTAGAGGCCAACTCGCCAGGAATGATGTCAAATATTACCGCCGAGATGTTAGGTTGGGTTAGGTTAGGCTATATTACGATATTGATGTATATAAATGTCCCACGGAGACGTAGATGCCAACTCGCCAGGAATGTTTTCAAATATTACCGCCGAGATGTTAGGATGGGTTAGGTTAGGTTATATTACGTTATAGATGTATATAAAGGTGCTACTGAGACGTAGAGTCCAACAAGCCAGGAATGTAGTCAAATATTACCGCCGAGATGTTAGGTTGGGTTAGGTTATGTTATATTACGTTATTGATGTATATAAAGGTCCCACGGAGATGGAGAAGCCAACTCGCCAGGAATGTTCATAAATATTACCGCTGAGATGTCAGGTTGGGTTAGGTTAGGTTATATTACGTTATTGATGTACATAAAGGTCCCACGCAGACATAGAGGCCAACAAGACAGAAGTGTGGTCAAATATTACCGCCGAGATGTTAGGTTGGGTCAGGTTAGGTTATATTACGTTATTGATGTATATAAAAGTCCCACGAAGACATAGAGGCCAGCAAGACAGGAATGTGGTCAAATATTACCGCCGAGATGTTAGGTTGCGTTAGGTTAGGTTATATTACGTGATTGATGTATATAAAGATCCCACGGAGACGTAGAGGCCAACTCGCCAGGAATGTTTTCAAATATTACCGCCGTGATGTTAGGGTGGGTTAGGTTAGGTTATATTACGTTATAGATGTATATAAAGGTCCCACGGAGACGTAGAGTCCAACAAGCCAGGAATGTGGTCAAATATTACCGCCGAGATGTTAGGTTGGGTTAGGTTAGGTTATATTACGTTATTGATGTATATAAATGTCCCACGGAGACGTAGATGCCAACTCGCCAGGAATGTTTTCAAATATTACCGCCGAGATGTTAGGATGGGTTAGGTTAGGTTATATTACGTTATAGATGCATATAAAGGTCCCACGCAGACGGAGAAGCCAACTCGCCAGGAATGTTGTCAAATATTACCGCCGAGATGTTAGGTTGGGTCAGGTTAGGTTATATTACGTTATTGATGTATATAAAAGTCCCACGAAGACATAGAGGCCAACAAGACAGGAATGTGGTCAAATATTACCGCCGAGATGTTAGGTTGGGTTAGGTTAGGTTATATTACGTGATTGATGTATATAAAGGTCCCACGGAGACGTAGATGCCAACACGCCAGGATTGTTTTCAAATATTACCGCCGAGATGTTAGGTTGGGTTAGGTTAGGTTATATTACGTGATTGATGTTTATAAAGGTCGAACGGAGACGTAGATGCCAACTCGCCAGGAATGTTTTCAAGTATTACCGCCGAGATGTTAGGTTGGGTTAGGTTAGGTTATATTACGTTATAGATGTATATAAAGGTCTCACGGAGACGTAGAGGTCAACTCGCCAGGTATGTTTTCTAATACTACCGCCGAGATGTTAGGTTGGGTTAGGTTACGTTATATTACGTTATTGATGTATATAAATGTCCCACGGAGACGTAGATGCCAACTCGCCAGGAATGTTTTCAAATATTACCGCCGAGATGTTAGGATGGGTTAGGTTAGGTTATATTACGTTATAGCTGTATATAAAGGTGCCACGGAGACGTAGAGTCCAACAAGCCAGGAATGTGGTCAAATATTACCGCCGAGATGTATGATTGGGTTAGGTGATGTTATATTACGTTATTGATGTATATAAAGGTCCCACGGAGACGTAGAGGCCAACTCGCCAGGAATGTTGTCAAGTATTACCGCCGAGATGATAGGTTGGGTTAGGTTACGTTATATTACGTTATTGATGTATATGAAGGTCAAACGGAGACGTAGAGGCCAACTCGCCAGGAATGTTTTCAAATATTACCGCCGTGATGTTAGGATGGGTTAGGTTAGGTTATATTACGTTATAGATGCATATAAAGGTCCCACGGAGACGGAGAAGCCAACTCGCCAGGAATGTTGTCAAATATTACCGCCGAGATGTTAGGTTGGGTCAGGTTAGGTTATATTACGTTATTGATGTATATAAAAGTTCCACGAAGACATAGAGGCCAACAAGACAGGAATGTGGTCAAATATTACCGCCGAGATGTTAGGTTGCGTTAGGTTAGGTTATATTACGTGATTGATGTATATAAAGGTCCCACGGAGACGTAGAGGCCAACTCGCCAGGAATGTTTTCAAATATTACCGCCGTGATGTTAGGATGGGTTAGGTTATGTTATATTACGTGATTGATGTATATAAAGGTCCCACGGAGACGTAGAGGCCAACTCGCCAGGAATGTTTTCAAATATTACCGCCGTGATGTTAGGATGGGTTAGGTTATGTTATATTACGTTATAGATGTATATAAAGGTCCCACGGAGACGTAGAGGCCAACTCGCCAGGAATGATGTCAAATATTACCGCCGAGATGTTAGGTTGGGTTAGGTTAGGCTATATTACGTTATTGATGTATATAAATGTCCCACGGAGACGTAGATGCCAACTCGCCAGGAATGTTTTCAAATATTACCGCCGAGATGTTAGGATGGGTTAGGTTAGGTTATATTACGTTATAGATGTATGTAAAGGTGCCACGGAGACGTAGAGTCCAACAAGCCAAGAATGTGGTCAAATATTACCGCCGAGATGTTAGGTTGGGTTAGGTTAGGTTATATTACGTTATTGATGTATATAAAGGTCCCACGGAGATGGAGAAGCCAACTCGCCAGGAATGTTGTTAAATATTACCGCTGAGATGTCAGGTTGTGTTAGGTTAGGTTATATTACGTTATTGATGTACATAAAGGTCCCACGCAGACATAGAGGCCAGCAAGACAGAAGTGTGGTCAAATATTACCGCCGAGATGTTAGGTTGGGTTAGGTTAGGTTATATTACGTTATTGATGTATATAAATGTCCCACGGAGACGTAGATGCCAACTCGCCAGGAATGTTTTCAAATATTACCGCCGAGATGTTAGGATGGGTTAGGTTAGGTTATATTACGTTATAGATGCATATAAAGGTCCCACGGAGACGGAGAAGCCAACTCGCCAGGAATGTTGTCAAATATTACCGCCGAGATGTTAGGTTGGGTCAGGTTAGGTTATATTACGTTATTGATGTATACAAAGGTCCCACGGAGACATAGATGCCAACTCGCCAGGAATGTTTTCAAATATTACCGCCGAGATGTTAGGTTGGGTTAGGTTAGGCTATATTACGTTATTGATGTATATAAATGTCCCACGGAGACGTAGATGCCAACTCGCCAGGAATGTTGTTAAATATTACCGCTGAGATGTCAGGTTGTGTTAGGTTAGGTTATATTACGTTATTGATGTACATAAAGGTCCCACGCAGACATAGAGGCCAACAAGACAGAAGTGTGGTCAAATATTACCGCCGAGATGTTAGGTTGGGTTAGGTTAGGTTATATTACGTGATTGATGTATATAAAGGTCCCACGGAGACGTAGATGCCAACTCGCCAGGAATGTTTTCAAATATTAATGCCGAGATGTTAGGATGGGTTAGTTTAGGTTATATTACGTTATTGATGTATATAAAAGTCCCACGAAGACATAGAGGCCAACAAGACAGGAATGTGGTCAAATATTACCGCCGAGATGTTAGGTTGGGTTAGGTTAGGTTATATTACGTGATTGATGTATATAAAGGTCCCACGGAGACGTAGATGCCAACACGCCAGGATTGTTTTCAAATATTACCGCCGAGATGTTAGGTTGGGTTAGGTTAGGTTATATTACGTGATTGATGTTTATAAAGGTCGAACGGAGACGTAGATGCCAACTCGCCAGGAATGTTTTCAAGTATTACCGCCGAGATGTTAGGTTGGGTTAGGTTAGGTTATATTACGTTATAGATGTATATAAAGGTCTCACGGAGACGTAGAGGTCAACTCGCCAGGTATGTTTTCTAATACTACCGCCGAGATGTTAGGTTGGGTTAGGTTACGTTATATTACGTTATTGATGTATATAAATGTCCCACGGAGACGTAGATGCCAACTCGCCAGGAATGTTTTCAAATATTACCGCCGAGATGTTAGGATGGGTTAGGTTAGGTTATATTACGTTATAGCTGTATATAAAGGTGCCACGGAGACGTAGAGTCCAACAAGCCAGGAATGTGGTCAAATATTACCGCCGAGATGTATGATTGGGTTAGGTGATGTTATATTACGTTATTGATGTATATAAAGGTCCCACGGAGACGTAGAGGCCAACTCGCCAGGAATGTTGTCAAGTATTACCGCCGAGATGATAGGTTGGGTTAGGTTACGTTATATTACGTTATTGATGTATATGAAGGTCAAACGGAGACGTAGAGGCCAACTCGCCAGGAATGTTTTCAAATATTACCGCCGTGATGTTAGGATGGGTTAGGTTAGGTTATATTACGTTATAGATGCATATAAAGGTCCCACGGAGACGGAGAAGCCAACTCGCCAGGAATGTTGTCAAATATTACCGCCGAGATGTTAGGTTGGGTCAGGTTAGGTTATATTACGTTATTGATGTATATAAAAGTCCCACGAAGACATAGAGGCCAACAAGACAGGAATGTGGTCAAATATTACCGCCGAGATGTTAGGTTGCGTTAGGTTAGGTTATATTACGTGATTGATGTATATAAAGGTCCCACGGAGACGTAGAGGCCAACTCGCCAGGAATGTTTTCAAATATTACCGCCGTGATGTTAGGATGGGTTAGGTTATGTTATATTACGTGATTGATGTATATAAAGGTCCCACGGAGACGTAGAGGCCAACTCGCCAGGAATGTTTTCAAATATTACCGCCGTGATGTTAGGATGGGTTAGGTTATGTTATATTACGTTATAGATGTATATAAAGGTCCCACGGAGACGTAGAGGCCAACTCGTCAGGAATGATGTCAAATATTACCGCCGAGATGTTAGGTTGGGTTAGGTTAGGCTATATTACGTTATTGATGTATATAAATGTCCCACGGAGACGTAGATGCCAACTCGCCAGGAATGTTTTCAAATATTACCGCCGAGATGTTAGGATGGGTTAGGTTAGGTTATATTACGTTATAGATGTATGTAAAGGTGCCACGGAGACGTAGAGTCCAACAAGCCAAGAATGTGGTCAAATATTACCGCCGAGATGTTAGGTTGGGTTAGGTTAGGTTATATTACGTTATTGATGTATATAAAGGTCCCACGGAGATGGAGAAGCCAACTCGCCAGGAATGTTGTTAAATATTACCGCTGAGATGTCAGGTTGTGTTAGGTTAGGTTATATTACGTTATTGATGTACATAAAGGTCCCACGCAGACATAGAGGCCAACAAGACAGAAGTGTGGTCAAATATTACCGCCGAGATGTTAGGTTGGGTTAGGTTAGGTTATATTACGTGATTGATGTATATAAAGGTCCCACGGAGACGTAGATGCCAACTCGCCAGGAATGTTTTCAAATATTAATGCCGAGATGTCAGGATGGGTTAGTTTAGGTTATATTACGTTATTGATGTATATAAAAGTCCCACGAAGACATAGAGGCCAACAAGACAGGAATGTGGTCAAATATTACCGCCGAGATGTTAGGTTGGGTTAGGTTAGGTTATATTACGTGATTGATGTATATAAAGGTCCCACGGAGACGTAGATGCCAACACGCCAGGATTGTTTTCAAATATTACCGCCGAGATGTTAGGTTGGGTTAGGTTAGGTTATATTACGTGATTGATGTTTATAAAGGTCGAACGGAGACGTAGATGCCAACTCGCCAGGAATGTTTTCAAGTATTACCGCCGAGATGTTAGGTTGGGTTAGGTTAGGTTATATTACGTTATAGATGTATATAAAGGTCTCACGGAGACGTAGAGGTCAACTCGCCAGGTATGTTTTCTAATACTACCGCCGAGATGTTAGGTTGGGTTAGGTTACGTTATATTACGTTATTGATGTATATAAATGTCCCACGGAGACGTAGATGCCAACTCGCCAGGAATGTTTTCAAATATTACCGCCGAGATGTTAGGATGGGTTAGGTTAGGTTATATTACGTTATAGCTGTATATAAAGGTGCCACGGAGACGTAGAGTCCAACAAGCCAGGAATGTGGTCAAATATTACCGCCGAGATGTATGATTGGGTTAGGTGATGTTATATTACGTTATTGATGTATATAAAGGTCCCACGGAGACGTAGAGGCCAACTCGCCAGGAATGTTGTCAAGTATTACCGCCGAGATGATAGGTTGGGTTAGGTTACGTTATATTACGTTATTGATGTATATGAAGGTCAAACGGAGACGTAGAGGCCAACTCGCCAGGAATGTTTTCAAATATTACCGCCGTGATGTTAGGATGGGTTAGGTTAGGTTATATTACGTTATAGATGCATATAAAGGTCCCACGGAGACGGAGAAGCCAACTCGCCAGGAATGTTGTCAAATATTACCGCCGAGATGTTAGGTTGGGTCAGGTTAGGTTATATTACGTTATTGATGTATATAAAAGTCCCACGAAGACATAGAGGCCAACAAGACAGGAATGTGGTCAAATATTACCGCCGAGATGTTAGGTTGCGTTAGGTTAGGTTATATTACGTGATTGATGTATATAAAGGTCCCACGGAGACGTAGAGGCCAACTCGCCAGGAATGTTTTCAAATATTACCGCCGTGATGTTAGGATGGGTTAGGTTATGTTATATTACGTGATTGATGTATATAAAGGTCCCACGGAGACGTAGAGGCCAACTCGCCAGGAATGTTTTCAAATATTACCGCCGTGATGTTAGGATGGGTTAGGTTATGTTATATTACGTTATAGATGTATATAAAGGTCCCACGGAGACGTAGAGGCCAACTCGCCAGGAATGATGTCAAATATTACCGCCGAGATGTTAGGTTGGGTTAGGTTAGGCTATATTACGTTATTGATGTATATAAATGTCCCACGGAGACGTAGATGCCAACTCGCCAGGAATGTTTTCAAATATTACCGCCGAGATGTTAGGATGGGTTAGGTTAGGTTATATTACGTTATAGATGTATGTAAAGGTGCCACGGAGACGTAGAGTCCAACAAGCCAAGAATGTGGTCAAATATTACCGCCGAGATGTTAGGTTGGGTTAGGTTAGGTTATATTACGTTATTGATGTATATAAAGGTCCCACGGAGATGGAGAAGCCAACTCGCCAGGAATGTTGTTAAATATTACCGCTGAGATGTCAGGTTGTGTTAGGTTAGGTTATATTACGTTATTGATGTACATAAAGGTCCCACGCAGACATAGAGGCCAGCAAGACAGAAGTGTGGTCAAATATTACCGCCGAGATGTTAGGTTGGGTTAGGTTAGGTTATATTACGTTATTGATGTATATAAATGTCCCACGGAGACGTAGATGCCAACTCGCCAGGAATGTTTTCAAATATTACCGCCGAGATGTTAGGATGGGTTAGGTTAGGTTATATTACGTTATAGATGCATATAAAGGTCCCACGGAGACGGAGAAGCCAACTCGCCAGGAATGTTGTCAAATATTACCGCCGAGATGTTAGGTTGGGTCAGGTTAGGTTATATTACGTTATTGATGTATACAAAGGTCCCACGGAGACATAGATGCCAACTCGCCAGGAATGTTTTCAAATATTACCGCCGAGATGTTAGGTTGGGTTAGGTTAGGCTATATTACGTTATTGATGTATATAAATGTCCCACGGAGACGTAGATGCCAACTCGCCAGGAATGTTTTCAAATATTACCGCCGAGATGTTAGGATGGGTTAGGTTAGGTTATATTACGTTATAGATGTATATAAAGGTGCCACGGAGACGTAGAGTCCAACAAGCCAAGAATGTGGTCAAATATTACCGCCGAGATGTTAGGTTGGGTTAGGTTTGGTTATATTACGTTATTGATGTATATAAAGGTCCCACGGAGATGGAGAAGCCAACACGCCAGGAATGTTGTTAAATATTACCGCTGAGATGTCAGGTTGTGTTAGGTTAGGTTATATTACGTTATTGATGTACATAAAGGTCCCACGCAGACATAGAGGCCAACAAGACAGAAGTGTGGTCAAATATTACCGCCGAGATGTTAGGTTGGGTTAGGTTAGGTTATATTACGTGATTGATGTATATAAAGGTCCCACGGAGACGTAGATGCCAACTCGCCAGGAATGTTTTCAAATATTAATGCCGAGATGTTAGGATGGGTTAGTTTAGGTTATATTACGTTATAGATGCATATAAAGGTCCCACGGAGACGTAGAGTCCAACAAGCCAGGAATGTGGTCAAATATTACCGCCGAGATGTTAGGTTGGGTTAGGTTATGTTATATTACGTTATAGATGTATATAAAGGTCCCACGGAGACGTAGAGGCCAACTCGCCAGGAATGATGTCAAATATTACCGCCGAGATGTTAGGTTGGGTTAGGTTAGGCTATATTACGTTATTGATGTATATAAATGTCCCACGGAGACGTAGATGCCAACTCGCCAGGAATGTTTTCAAATATTACCGCCGAGATGTTAGGATGGGTTAGGTTAGGTTATATTACGTTATAGATGTATATAAAGGTGCCACTGAGACGTAGAGTCCAACAAGCCAGGAATGTAGTCAAATATTACCGCCGAGATGTTAGGTTGGGTTAGGTTAGGTTATATTACGTTATTGATGTATATAAAGGTCCCACGGAGATGGAGAAGCCAACTCGCCAGGAATGTTGTTAAATATTACCGCTGAGATGTCAGGTTGTGTTAGGTTAGGTTATATTACGTTATTGATGTACATAAAGGTCCCACGCAGACATAGAGGCCAGCAAGACAGAAGTGTGGTCAAATATTACCGCCGAGATGTTAGGTTGGGTTAGGTTAGGTTATATTACGTTATTGATGTATATAAATGTCCCACGGAGACGTAGATGCCAACTCGCCAGGAATGTTTTCAAATATTACCGCCGAGATGTTAGGATGGGTTAGGTTAGGTTATATTACGTTATAGATGCATATAAAGGTCCCACGGAGACGGAGAAGCCAACTCGCCAGGAATGTTGTCAAATATTACCGCCGAGATGTTAGGTTGGGTCAGGTTAGGTTATATTACGTTATTGATGTATACAAAGGTCCCACGGAGACATAGATGCCAACTCGCCAGGAATGTTTTCAAATATTACCGCCGAGATGTTAGGTTGGGTTAGGTTAGGCTATATTACGTTATTGATGTATATAAATGTCCCACGGAGACGTAGATGCCAACTCGCCAGGAATGTTTTCAAATATTACCGCCGAGATGTTAGGATGGGTTAGGTTAGGTTATATTACGTTATAGATGTATATAAAGGTGCCACGGAGACGTAGAGTCCAACAAGCCAAGAATGTGGTCAAATATTACCGCCGAGATGTTAGGTTGGGTTAGGTTTGGTTATATTACGTTATTGATGTATATAAAGGTCCCACGGAGATGGAGAAGCCAACTCGCCAGGAATGTTGTTAAATATTACCGCTGAGATGTCAGGTTGTGTTAGGTTAGGTTATATTACGTTATTGATGTACATAAAGGTCCCACGCAGACATAGAGGCCAACAAGACAGAAGTGTGGTCAAATATTACCGCCGAGATGTTAGGTTGGGTTACGTTAGGTTATATTACGTGATTGATGTATATAAAGGTCCCACGGAGACGTAGATGCCAACTCGCCAGGAATGTTTTCAAATATTAATGCCGAGATGTTAGGATGGGTTAGGTTAGGTTATATTACGTTATAGATGCATATAAAGGTCCCACGGAGACGTAGAGTCCAACAAGCCAGGAATGTGGTCAAATATTACCGCCGAGATGTTAGGTTGGGTTAGGTTATGTTATATTACGTTATAGATGTATATAAAGGTCCCACGGAGACGTAGAGGCCAACTCGCCAGGAATGATGTCAAATATTACCGCCGAGATGTTAGGTTGGGTTAGGTTAGGCTATATTACGATATTGATGTATATAAATGTCCCACGGAGACGTAGATGCCAACTCGCCAGGAATGTTTTCAAATATTACCGCCGAGATGTTAGGATGGGTTAGGTTAGGTTATATTACGTTATAGATGTATATAAAGGTGCTACTGAGACGTAGAGTCCAACAAGCCAGGAATGTAGTCAAATATTACCGCCGAGATGTTAGGTTGGGTTAGGTTATGTTATATTACGTTATTGATGTATATAAAGGTCCCACGGAGATGGAGAAGCCAACTCGCCAGGAATGTTCATAAATATTACCGCTGAGATGTCAGGTTGGGTTAGGTTAGGTTATATTACGTTATTGATGTACATAAAGGTCCCACGCAGACATAGAGGCCAACAAGACAGAAGTGTGGTCAAATATTACCGCCGAGATGTTAGGTTGGGTCAGGTTAGGTTATATTACGTTATTGATGTATATAAAAGTCCCACGAAGACATAGAGGCCAGCAAGACAGGAATGTGGTCAAATATTACCGCCGAGATGTTAGGTTGCGTTAGGTTAGGTTATATTACGTGATTGATGTATATAAAGGTCCCACGGAGACGTAGAGGCCAACTCGCCAGGAATGTTTTCAAATATTACCGCCGAGATGTTAGGTTGGGTTAGGTTAGGTTATATTACGTTATTGATGGATATAAAGGTCCCACGGAGATGGAGAAGCAGACTCGCCAGGAATGTTGTTAAATATTACCGCTGAGATGTTAGGTTGGGTTAGGTTAGGTTACATTACGTTGTTGATATATAAAGGTCCCACGGAGACGGAGAAGCTAACTCGCCAGGAATGTTGTCAAATATTAGCGCCGAGATGATAGGTTGGGTTAGGTTACGTTGTATTACGGTATTGATGTATATGAAGTTCAAACGGAGACGTAGAGGCCAACAAGCCAGGAATGTGGTCAAATACTACCGCCGAGATGTTATGTTGGGTTAGGTTAGGTTATATTACGTTATTGATGTATACAAAGGTCCCACGAAGACACAGAGGCCAACTCGCCAGGAATGTTGTCAAGTATTACCGCCGAGATGTTAGGTTGGGTAAGGTTAGGTTATATTACGTGATTGATGTATGTAAAGGTCCCACGGTGACGTAGATGCCAACTCGCCAGGAATGTTTTCAAATATTACCGCCGAGATGTTAGGTTGGGTTAGGTTAGGTTATATTACGTTATTGATGTATATAAATGTCCCACGGAGACGTAGATGCCAACTCGCCAGGAATGTTTTCAAATATTACCGCCGAGATGTTAGGATGAGTTAGGTTAGGTTATATTACGTTATAGATGCATATAAAGGTCCCACGGAGACGTAGAGGCCAACTCGCCAGGAATGTTTTCAAATATTACCGCCGAGATGTTAGGATGGGTTAGGTTAGGTTATATTACGTTATAGATGCATATAAAGGTCCCACGGAGACGGAGAAGCCAACCCGCCAGGAATGTTGTCAAATATTACCGCCGAGATGTTAGGTTGGGTCAGGTTAGGTTATATTACGTTATTGATGTATACAAAGGTCCCACGGAGACATAGAGGCCAACAAGACAGGAATGTGGTCAAATATTACCGCCGAGATGTTAGGTTGGGTTAGGTTAGGTTATATTACGTGATTGATGTATATAAAGGTCCCACGGAGACGTAGATGCCAACTCGCCAGGAATGTTTTCAAATATTAATGCCGAGATGTTAGGATGGGTTAGGTTAGGTTATATTACGTTATAGATGCATATAAAGGTCCCACGGAGACGTAGAGTCCAACAAGCCAGGAATGTGATCAAATATTACCGCCGAGATGTTAGGTTGGGTTAGGTTATGTTATATTACGTTATAGATGTATATAAAGATCCCACGGAGACGTAGAGGCCAACTCGCCAGGAATGATGTCAAATATTACCGCCGAGATGTTAGGTTGGGTTAGGTTAGGCTATATTACGTTATTGATGTATATAAATGTCCCACGGAGACGTAGAGTCCAACAAGCCAGGAATGTGATCAAATATTACCGCCGAGATGTTAGGTTGGGTTAGGTTATGTTATATTACGTTATAGATGTATATAAAGATCCCACGGAGACGTAGAGGCCAACCCGCCAGGAATGATGTCAAATATTACCGCCGAGATGTTAGGTTGGGTTAGGTTAGGCTATATTACGTTATTGATGTATATAAATGTCCCACGGAGACGTAGATGCCAACTCGCCAGGAATGTTTTCAAATATTACCGCCGAGATGTTAGGATGGGTTAGGTTAGGTAATATTACGTTATAGATGTATATAAAGGTGCCACGGAGACGTAGAGTCCAACAAGCCAAGAATGTGGTCAAATATTACCGCCGAGATGTTAGGTTGGGTTAGGTTAGGTTATATTACGTTATTGATGTATATAAAGGTCCCACGGAGATGGAGAAGCCAACTCGCCAGGAATGTTGTTAAATATTACCGCTGAGATGTCAGGTTGGGTTAGGTTAGGTAATATTACGTTATTGATGTACATAAAGGTCCCACGCAGACATAGAGGCCAACAAGACAGAAGTGTCGTCAAATATTACCGCCGAGATGTTAGGTTGGGTTAGGTTAGGTTATATTACGTTATTGATGTATATAAATGTCCCACGGAGACGTAGATGCCAACTCGCCAGGAATGTTTTCAAATATTACCGCCGAGATGTTAGGATGGGTTAGGTTAGGTTATATTACGTTATAGATGCATATAAAGGTCCCACGGAGACGGAGAAGCCAACTCGCCAGGAATGTTGTCAAATATTACCGCCGAGATGTTAGGTTGGGTCAGGTTAGGTTATATTACGTTATTGATGTATATAAAGGTCCCACGGAGACATAGAGGCCAACAAGACAGGAATGTGGTCAAATATTACCGCCGAGATGTTAGGTTGGGTTAGGTTAGGTTATATTACGTGATTGATGTATATAAAGGTCCCACGGAGACGTAGATGCCAACACGACAGGATTGTTTTCAAATATTACCGCTGAGATGTTAGGTTGGGTTAGGTTAGGTTATACTACGTTATTGACGTATATAATGGTCCCACGGAGACGTAGAGGCCAACTCGCCAGGAATGTTTTCAAATATTAATGCCGAGATGTTAGGATGGGTTAGGTTAGGTTATATTACGTTATAGATGCATATAAAGGTCCCACGGAGACGTAGAGTCCAACAAGCCAGGAATGTGGTCAAATATTACCGCCGAGATGTTAGGTTGGGTTAGGTTATGTTATATTACGTTATAGATGTATATAAAGGTCCCACGGAGACGTAGAGGCCAACTCGCCAGGAATGATGTCAAATATTACCGCCGAGATGTTAGGTTGGGTTAGGTTAGGCTATATTACGTTATTGATGTATATAAATGTCCCACGGAGACGTAGATGCCAACTCGCCAGGAATGTTTTCAAATATTACCGCCGAGATGTTAGGATGGGTGAGGTTAGGTTATATTACGTTATAGATGTATATAAATGTGCCACGGAGACGTAGATGCCAACTCGCCAGGAATGTTTTCAAATATTACCGCCGAGATGTTAGGATGGGTTAGGTTAGGTTATATTACGTTATAGATGTATATAAAGGTGCCACTGAGACGTAGAGTCCAACAAGCCAGGAATGTAGTCAAATATTACCGCCGAGATGTTAGGTTGGGTTAGGTTATGTTATATTACGTTATTGATGTATATAAAGGTCCCACGGAGATGGAGAAGCCAACTCGCCAGGAATGTTGATAAATATTACCGCTGAGATGTCAGGTTGGGTTAGGTTAGGTTATATTACGTTATTGATGTACATAAAGGTCCCACGCAGACATAGAGGCCAACAAGACAGATGTGTGGTCAAATATTACCGCCGAGATGTTAGGTTGGGTTAGGTTAGGTTATATTACGTTATTGATGTATATAAATGTCCCACGGAGACGTAGATGCCAACTCGCCAGGAATGTTTTCAAATATTACCGCCGAGATATTAGGATGGGTTAGGTTAGGTTATATTACGTTATAGATGCATATAAAGGTCCCACGGAGACGGAGAAGCCAACTCGCCAGGAATGTTGTCAAATATTACCGCCGAGATGTTAGGTTGGGTCAGGTTAGGTTATATTACGTTATTGATGTATATAAAGGTCCCACGGAGACATAGAGGCCAACAAGAGAGGAATGTGGTCAAATATTACCGCCGAGATGTTAGGTTGGGTTAGGTTAGGTTATATTACGTGATTGATGTATATAAAGGTCCCACGGAGACGTAGATGCCAACACGCCAGGATTGTTTTCAAATATTACCGCCGAGATGTTAGGTTGGGTTAGGTTAGGTTATATTACGTGATTGATGTTTATAAAGGTCGAACGGAGACGTAGATGCCAACTCGCCAGGAATGTTTTCAAATATTACCGCCGTGATGTTAGGATGGGTTAGGTTAGGTTATATTACGTTATAGATGCATATAAAGGTCCCACGGAGACGGAGAAGCCAACTCGCCAGGAATGTTGTCAAATATTACCGCTGAGATGTTAGGTTGGGTCAGGTTAGGTTATATTACGTTATTGATGTATATAAAAGTCCCACGAAGACATAGAGGCCAGCAAGACAGGAATGTGGTCAAATATTACCGCCGAGATGTTAGGTTGCGTTAGGTTAGGTTATATTACGTGATTGATGTATATAAAGGTCCCACGGAGACGTAGAGGTCAACTCGCCAGGTATGTTTTCTAATATTACCGCCGAGATGTTAGGTTGGGTTAGGTTATGTTATATTACGTTATAGATATATATAAAGGTCCCACGGAGACGTAGAGTCCAACAATCCAGGAATGTGGTCAAATATTACCGCCGTGATGTTAGGTTGGGTTAGGTTAGGTTATATTACGTTATTGATGTATATAAAGGTCTCACGGAGACGTAGAGGCCATCTCGCCAGGAATGTTGTCAAGTATTACCGCCGAGATGTTAGGTTGGGTTAGGTTAGGTTATATTACGTTATAGATGTATATAAAGGTACCACGGAGACACAGAGGCCAACAAGACAGGAATGTGGTCAAATATTACCGCCGAGATGTTAGGTTGGGTTAGGTTAGGTTATATGACGTTATTGATGTATATAAAGGTCCCACGGGGACGTAGATGCCAACTCGCCAGGAATGTTTTCAAATATTACCGCCGAGATGATAGGTTGGGTTAGGTTAGGTTATATTACGTTATTGATGGATATAAAGGTCCCACGGAGATGGAGAAGCAGACTCGCCAGGAATGTTGTTAAATATTACCGCTGAGATGTTAGGTTGGGTTAGGTTAGGTTACATTACGTTGTTGATATATAAAGGTCCCACGGAGACGGAGAAGCTAACTCGCCAGGAATGTTGTCAAATATTAGCGCCGAGATGATAGGTTGGGTTAGGTTACGTTGTATTACGGTATTGATGTATATGAAGTTCAAACGGAGACGTAGAGGCCAACAAGCCAGGAATGTGGTCAAATACTACCGCCGAGATGTTATGTTGGGTTAGGTTAGGTTATATTACGTTATTGATGTATACAAAGGTCCCACGAAGACACAGAGGCCAACTCGCCAGGAATGTTGTCAAGTATTACCGCCGAGATGTTAGGTTGGGTAAGGTTAGGTTATATTACGTGATTGATGTATGTAAAGGTCCCACGGTGACGTAGATGCCAACTCGCCAGGAATGTTTTCAAATATTACCGCCGAGATGTTAGGTTGGGTTAGGTTAGGTTATATTACGTTATTGATGTATATAAATGTCCCACGGAGACGGAGAAGCCAACTCGCCAGGAATGTTGTCAAATATTACCGCCGAGATGTTAGGTTGGGTCAGGTTAGGTTATATTACGTTATTGATGTATATAAAAGTCCCACGAAGACATAGAGGCCAACAAGACAGGAATGTGGTCAAATATTACCGCCGAGATGTTAGGTTGGGTTAGGTTAGGTTATATTACGTGATTGATGTATATAAAGGTACCACGGAGACGTAGAGGCCAACTCGCCAGGAATGTTGTCAAATGTTACCGCCGAGATGATAGGTTAGGTTAGGTTAGGTTATATTTCGTTACTGATGTATATGAAGGTCCCACGGAGACGTAGACTCCAACTAGCCAGGTATGTTGTCAAATATTACCGCGGAGATGTTAGGTTGGGTTAGGTTAGGTTATATCAGGTTATTGATGTATAGAAAGGTCCCACGGAGACGTAGAGGCCAACAAGCCAGGAATGTGGGCAAATATTATCGCCGAGATGTTAGGTTGGGTTAGGTTAGGTTATATTACGTTATTGATGTATATAAATGTCCCACGGAGACGTAGATGCCAACTCGCCAGGAATGTTTTCAAATATTACCGCCGAGATGTTAGGTTGTGTTAGGTTACGTTATATTACGTTATTGATGTATATGAAGGTCAAACGGAGACGTAGAGGCCAACAAGCCAGGAATGTGGTCAAATATTACCGCCGAGATGTTATGTTGGGTTAGGTTAGGTTATATTACGTTACTGATGTATACAAAGGTCCCACGCAGACACAGAGGCCAACAAGACAGGAATGTGGTCAAATATTACCGCCGAGATGTTAGGTTGGGTTAGGTTAAGTTATATGACGTTATTGATGTATATAAAGTTCCCACGGAGACGTAGATGCCAACTCGCCAGGAATGTTTTCAAATATTACCGCCGAGATGTTAGGTTGGGTTAGGTTAGGTTATATTACGTTATTGATGTATATAAAGGTCCCACGGAGATGGAGAAGCAGATTCGCCAGGAATGTTGTTAAATATTACCGCTGAGATGTTAGGTTGGGTTAGGTTAGGTTACACTACGTTATTGATATATAAAGGTCCCACGGAGACGGAGAAGCTAACTCGCCAGGAATGTTGTCAAATATTAGCGCCGAGATGATAGGTTGGGTTAGGTTACGTTGTATTACGTTATTGATGTATATGAAGGTCAAACGGAGACGTAGAGGCCAACTCGCCAGGAATGTTTTCAAATATTACCGCCGTGATGTTAGGTTGGGTTAGGTTAGGTTAGATTACGTTATTGATGTATACAATGATCCCACGGAGACGTAGAGGTGAACTCGCTAGGTATGTTTTCTAATATTACCGCCGAGATGTTAGGTTGGGTTAGGTTAGGTTATATTAAGTTATTGATGTATATAAAGGTCTCACGGAGACGTAGAGGCCAACTCGCTAGGAATGTTGTCAAGTATTACCGCCGAGATGTTAGGTTGGGTTAGGTTAGGCTATATTACGTTATTGATGTATATAAAGGTCCCACGGAGACGTAGAGTCCAACAAGACAGGAATGTTGTCAAGTATTACCGCCGAGATGTTAGGTTGGGTTAGGTTAGGTTATATTTCGTTATTGATGTATATGAAGGTCCCACGGAGACGTAGACTCCAACTAGCCAGGTATGTTGTCAAATAATACCGCCGAGATGTTAGGTTGGGTTAGGTTAGGTTATATTACGTTATTGATGTATACAATGATCCCACGGAGACGTAGAGGTGAACTCGCTAGGTATGTTTTCTAATATTACCGCCGAGATGTTAGGTTGGGTTAGGTTAGGTTATATTAAGTTATTGATGTATATAAAGGTCTCACGGAGACGTAGAGGCCAACTCGCTAGGAATGTTGTCAAGTATTACCGCCGAGATGTTAGGTTGGGTTAGGTTAGGCTATATTACGTTATTGATGTATATAAAGGTCCCACGGAGACGTAGAGTCCAACAAGCCAGGAATGTTGTCAAGTATTACCGCCGAGATGTTAGGTTGGGTTAGGTTAGGTTATATTTCGTTATTGATGTATATGAATGTCCCACGGAGACGTAGACTCCAACTAGCCAGGTATGTTGTCAAATAATACCGCCGAGATGTTAGGTTGGGTTAGGTTACGTTATATTACGTTATTGATGTATAGAAAGGTCCCACGGAGACGTAAAGGCCAACAAGCCAGGAATGTGGGCAAATATTATGGCCGAGAGGTTAGGTTGGGTTAGGTTAGGTTACATTACGTTATTGATATATAAAGGTCCCACGGAGACGGAGAAGCTAACTCGCCAGGAATGTTGTCAAATATTAGCGCCGATATGATAGGTTGGGTTAGGTTACGTTATATTACGTTATTGATGTATATGAAGGTCAAACGGAGACGTAGAAGCCAACAAGCCAGGAATGTGGTCAAATATTACCGCTGAGATGTTAGGTTGGGTTAGGTTAGGTTATATTACATTATTGATGTATATAACGGTCCCACGGAGACGTAGAGGATAACAAGACAGGAATGTGGTCAAATATTACCGCCGAGTTGTTAGGTTGGGTTAGGTTAGGTTATATTACGTTATTGATGTATATAAATGTCCCACGGAGACGTAGAGGCCAAATCGCCAGGTATGTTTTCAAATATTACCAGCGAGATGTTAGATTGGGTTAGGTTAGGTTATATTACGTTATAGATGCATATAAAGGTCCCACGGAGACGGAGAAGCCAACTCGCCAGGAATGTTGTCAAATATTACCGCCGAGATGTATGATTGGGTTAGGTGATGTTATATTACGTTATTGATGTATATAAAGGTCCCACGGAGACGTAGAGGCCAACTCGCCAGGAATGTTGTCAAGTATTACCGCCGAGATGATAGGTTGGGTTAGGTTACGTTATATTACGTTATTGATGTATATGAAGGTCAAACGGAGACGTAGAGGCCAACTCGCCAGGAATGTTTTCAAATATTACCGCCGTGATGTTAGGTTGGGTTAGGTTAGGTTATATTACGTGATTGATGTATGTAAAGGTCCCACGGTGACGTAGATGCCAACTCGCCAGGAATGTTTTCAAATATTACCGCCGAGATGTTAGGATGGGTTAGGTTAGGTTATATTACGTTATAGATGTATATAAAGATCCCACGGAGACGTAGAGGCCAACTCGCCAGGAATGTTGTCAAGTATTACCGCCGAGATGTTAGGTTGGGTCAGGTTAGGTTATATTACGTTATTGATGTATATAAAGGTCCCACGGAGACATAGAGGCCAACAAGACAGGAATGTGGTCAAATATTACCGCCGGTATGTTAGGTTGGTTAGGTTAGGTTATATTACGTTATTGATGTATATAAATGTCCCACGGAGACGTAGATGCCAGATCGCCAGGAATGTTTTCAAATATTACCGCCGAGATGTTAGGTTGGGTTAGGTTAAGTTATATGACGTTATTGATGTATATAAAGTTCCCACGGAGACGTAGATGCCAACTCGCCAGGAATGTTTTCAAATATTACCGCCGAGATGTTAGGTTGGGTTAGGTTAGGTTATATTACGTTACTGATGTATATAAAGGTCCCACGGAGATGGAGAAGCAGATTCGCCAGGAATGTTGTTAAATATTACCGCTGAGATGTTAGGTTGGGTTAGGTTAGGTTACATTACGTTATTGATATATAAAGGTCCCACGGAGACGGAGAAGCTAACTCGCCAGGAATGTTGTCAAATATTAGCGCCGAGATGATAGGTTGGGTTAGGTTACGTTGTATTACGTTATTGATGTATATGAAGGTCAAACGGAGACGTAGAGGCCAACAAGCCAGGAATGTGGTCAAATATTACCGCTGAGATGTTAGGTTGGGTTAGGTTAGGTTATATTACATTATTGATGTATATAACGGTCCCACGGAGACGTAGAGGATGACAAGACAGGAATGTGGTCAAATATTACCGCCGAGTTGTTAGGTTGGGTTAGGTTAGGTTATATTACGTTATTGATGTATATAAATGTCCCACGGAGACGTAGAGGCCAACTCGCCAGGAATGTTGTCAAGTATTAGCGCCGAGATGATAGGTTGGGTTAGGTTACGTTATATTACGTTATTGATGTATATAAATGTCCCACGAAGACACAGAGGCCAACTCGCCAGGAATGTCTTCAAGTATTACCGCCGAGATGTTAGGTTGGGTTAGGTTAGGTTATATTACGTTATAGATGTATATAAAGATCCCACGGAGACGTAGAGGCCAACTCGCCAGGAATGTTGTCAAGTATTACCGCCGAGATGTTAGGTTGGGTTAGGTTAGGTTATATTACGTGATTGATGTATGTAAAGGTCCCACGGTGACGTAGATGCAAACTCGCCAGGAATGTTTTCAAATGTTACCGCCGAGATGTTAGGTTGGGTTAGGTTAGGATATATTACGTTATTGATGTATATAAATGTCCCACGGAGACGTAGATGCCAACTCGCCAGGAATGTTTTCAAATATTACCGCCGGTATGTTAGGTTGGGTTAGGTTAGGTTATATTACGTTATTGATGTATATAAATGTCCCACGGAGACGTAGATGCCAACTCGCCAGGAATGTCTTCAAGTATTACCGCCGAGATGATAGGTTGGGTTAGGTTACGTTATATTACGTTATTAATGTATATAAATGTCCCACGGAGACGTAGAGTCGAACAAGCCAGGAATGTGGTCAAATATTACCGCCGAGATGTATAATTGGGTTAGGTGATGTTATATTACGTTATTGATGTATATAAAGGTCCCACGGAGACGTAGAGGCCAACTCGCCAGGAATGTTGTCAAGTATTACCGCCGAGATGATAGGTTGGGTTAGGTTACGTTATATTACGTTATTGATGTATATGAAGGTCAAACGGAGACGTAGAGGCCAACTCGCCAGGAATGTTTTCAAATATTACCGCCGTGATGTTAGGTTGGGTTAGGTTAGGTTATATTACGTTATTGATGTATACAATGATCCCACGGAGACGTAGAGGTCAACTCGCTAGGTATGTTTTCTAATATTACCGCCGGGATGTAAGGTTGGGTTAGGTTATGTTATATTACGTTATAGATGTATATAAAGGTCCCACGGAGACGTAGAGTCCAACAAGCCAGGAATGTGGTCAAATATTACCGCCGAGATGTTAGGTTGGGTTAGGTTAGGTTATATTACGTGATTGATGTATGTAAAGGTCCCACGGTGACGTAGATGCCAACTCGCCAGGAATGTTTTCAAATATTACCGCCGAGATGATAGGATGGGTTAGGTTAGGTTATATTACGTTATAGATGTATATAAAGATCCCACGGAGACGTAGAGGCCAACTCGCCAGGAATGTTGTCAAGTATTACCGCCGAGATGTTAGGGTGGGTCAGGTTAGGTTATATTACGTTATTGATGTATATAAAGGTCCCACGGAGACATAGAGGCCAACAAGACAGGAATGGGGTCAAATATTACCGCCGGTATGTTAGGTTGGTTAGGTTAGGTTATATTACGTTATTGATGTATATAAATGTCCCACGGAGACGTAGATGCCAACTCGCCAGGAATGTCTTCAAGTATTACCGCCGAGATGATAGGTTGGGTTAGGTTACGTTATATTACGTTATTAATGTATATAAATGTCCCACGGAGACGTAGAGTCCAACAAGCCAGGAATGTGGTCAAATATTACCGCCGAGATGTATGATTGGGTTAGGTGATGTTATATTACGTTATTGATGTATATAAAGGTCCCACGGAGACGTAGAGGCCAACTCGCCAGGAATGTTGTCAAGTATTACCGCCGAGATGATAGGTTGGGTTAGGTTACGTTATATTACGTTATTGATGTATATGAAGGTCAAACGGAGACGTAGAGGCCAACTCGCCAGGAATGTTTTCAAATATTACCGCCGTGATGTTAGGTTGGGTTAGGTTAGGTTATATTACGTTATTGATGTATACAATGATCCCACGGAGACGTAGAGGTCAACTCGCTAGGTATGTTTTCTAATATTACCGCCGGGATGTTAGGTTGGGTTAGGTTATGTTATATTGCGTTATAGATGTATATAAAGGTCCCACGGAGACGTAGAGTCCAACAAGCCAGGAATGTGGTCAAATATTACCGCCGAGATGTTAGGTTGGGTTAGGTTAGGTTATATTACGTTATTGATGTATATAAAGGTCTCACGGAGACGTAGAGGCCAACTCGCCAGGAATGTTGTCAAGTATTACCGCCGAGATGTTAGTTTGGGTTAGGTTAGGTTATATTACGTTATTGATGTATATCAAGATCCCACGGAGACGTAGAGGCCAAATCGCCAGGAATGTTGTCAAATGTTACCGCCGAGTAGATAGGTTAGGTTAGGTTAGGTTATATTTCGTTATTGATGTATATGAAGGTCCCACGGAGACGTAGACTCCAACTAGCCAGGTATGCTGTCAAATAATACCGCCGAGATGCTAGGTTGGGTTAGGTTACGTTATATTACGTTATTGATGTATATGAAGGTCAAACGGAGACGTAGAGGCCAACTCGCCAGGAATGTTTTCAAATATTACCGCCGTGATGTTAGGTTGGGTTAGGTTAGGTTAGATTACGTTATTGATGTATACAATGATCCCACGGAGACGTAGAGGTGAACTCGCTAGGTATGTTTTCTAATATTACCGCCGAGATGTTAGGTTGGGTTAGGTTAGGTTATATTAAGTTATTGATGTATATAAAGGTCTCACGGAGACGTAGAGGCCAACTCGCTAGGAATGTTGTCAAGTATTACCGCCGAGATGTTAGGTTGGGTTAGGTTAGGCTATATTACGTTATTGATGTATATAAAGGTCCCACGGAGACGTAGAGTCCAACAAGACAGGAATGTTGTCAAGTATTACCGCCGAGATGTTAGGTTGGGTTAGGTTAGGTTATATTTCGTTATTGATGTATATGAAGGTCCCACGGAGACGTAGACTCCAACTAGCCAGGTATGTTGTCAAATAATACCGCCGAGATGTTAGGTTGGGTTAGGTTAGGTTATATTACGTTATTGATGTATACAATGATCCCACGGAGACGTAGAGGTGAACTCGCTAGGTATGTTTTCTAATATTACCGCCGAGATGTTAGGTTGGGTTAGGTTAGGTTATATTAAGTTATTGATGTATATAAAGGTCTCACGGAGACGTAGAGGCCAACTCGCTAGGAATGTTGTCAAGTATTACCGCCGAGATGTTAGGTTGGGTTAGGTTAGGTTATATTTCGTTATTGATGTATATGAAGGTCCCACGGAGACGTAGACTCCAACTAGCCAGGTATGTTGTCAAATAATACCGCCGAGATGTTAGGTTGGGTTAGGTTAGGTTATATTACGTTACTGATGTATAGAAAGGTCCCACGGAGACGTAAAGGCCAACAAGCCAGGAATGTGGGCAAATATTATCGCCGAGAGGTTAGGTTGGGTTAGGTTAGGTTACATTACGTTATTGATATATAAAGGTCCCACGGAGACGGAGAAGATAACTCGCCAGGAATGTTGTCAAATATTAGCGCCGATATGATAGGTTGGGTTAGGTTACGTTATATTACGTTATTGATGTATATGAAGGTCAAACGGAGACGTAGAGGCCAACAAGCCAGGAATGTGGTCAAATATTACCGCCGAGATGTTATGTTGGGTTAGGTTAGGTTATATTACGTTATTGATGTATACAAAGGTCCCACGCAGACACAGAGGCCAACAAGACAGGAATGTGGTCAAATATTACCACCGAGATATTAGGTTGGGTTAGGTTAGGTTATATGACGTTATTGATGTATATAAAGGTCCCACGGAGACGTAGATGCCAACTCGCCAGGAATGTTTTCACATATTACCGCCGAGATGTTAGGTTGGGTTAGGTTAGGTTATATTACGTTATTGATGTATATAAAGGTCCCACGGAGATGGAGAAGCCGACTCGCCAGGAATGTTGTTAAATATTACCGCTGAGATGTTAGGTTGCGTTAGGTTAGGTTATATTACGTTATTGATGTATATAAAGATCCCACGGAGACGTAGAGGCCAACTCGCCAGGTATGTTGTCAAATATTACCGCCGAGATGTTAGGTTGGGTTAGGTTAGGTTATATTACGTTATAGATGTATATAAAGATCCCACGGAGACGTAGAGGCCAACTCGCCAGGAATGTTGTCAAGTATTACCGCCGAGATGTTGGGTTGGGTTAGGTTAGGTTATATTACGTGATTGATGTATATAAAGGTCCCACGGTGACGTAGATGCCAACTCGCCAGGAATGTTTCCAAATATTACCGCCGAGATGTTAGGTTGGGTTAGGTTAGGTTATATTACGTTATAGATGTATATAAAGATCCCACGGAGACGTAGAGGCCAACTCGCCAGCAATGTTGTCAAGTATTACCGCCGAGATGTTAGGTTGGGTCAGGTTAGGTTATATTACGTTATTGATGTATATAAAGGTCCCACGGAGACATAGAGGCCAACAAGACAGGAATGTGGTCAAATATTACCGCCGGTTTGTTAGGTTGGGTTAGGTTAGGTTATATTACGTTATTGATGTATATAAATGTCCCACGGAGACGTAGATGCCAACTCGCCAGGAATGTCTTCAAGTATTACCGCCGAGATGATAGGTTGGGTTAGGTTACGTTATATTACGTTATTAATGTATATAAATGTCCCACGGAGACGTAGAGTCCAACAAGCCAGGAATGTGGTCAAATATTACCGCCGAGATGTATGATTGGGTTAGGTGATGTTATATTACGTTATTGATGTATATAAAGGTCCCACGGAGACGTAGAGGCCAACTCGCCAGGAATGTTGTCAAGTATTACCGCCGAGATGATAGGTTGGGTTAGGTTACGTTATATTACGTTATTGATGTATATGAAGGTCAAACGGAGACGTAGAGGCCAACTCGCCAGGAATGTTTTCAAATATTACCGCCGTGATGTTAGGTTGGGTTAGGTTAGGTTATATTACGTTATTGATGTATACAATGATCCCACGGAGACGTAGAGGTCAACTCGCTAGGTATGTTTTCTAGTATTACCGCCGAGATGTTAGGTTCGGTTAGGTTAGGTTATATTAAGTTATTGATGTATATAAAGGTCTCACGGAGACGTAGAGGCCAACTCGCCAGGAATGTTGTCAAGTATTACCGCCGAGATGATAGGTTGGGTTAGGTTACGTTATATTACGTTATTGATGTATATGAAGGTCAAACGGAGACGTAGAGGCCAACTCGCCAGGAATATGTCAAATATTACCGCCGTGATGTTAGGTTGGGTTAGGTTAGGTTATATTACGTTATTGATGTATACAATGATCCCACGGAGACGTAGAGGTCAACTCGCTAGGTATGTTTTCTAATATTACCGCCGGGATGTTAGGTTGGGTTAGGTTATGTTATATTACGTTATAGATGTATATAAAGGTCCCACGGAGACGTAGAGTCCAACATGCCAGGAATGTGGTCAAATATTACCGCCGAGATGTTAGGTTGGGTTAGGTTAGGTTATATTACGTTATTGATGTATATAAAGGTCTCACGGAGACGTAGAGGCCAACTCGCCAGGAATGTTGTCAAGTATTACCGCCGAGATGTTAGTTTGGGTTAGGTTAGGTTATATTACGTTATTGATGTATATCAAGATCCCACGGAGACGTAGAGGCCAAATCGCCAGGAATGTTGTCAAATGTTACCGCCGAGTAGATAGGTTAGGTTAGGTTAGGTTATATTTCGTTATTGATGTATATGAAGGTCCCACGGAGACGTAGACTCCAACTAGCCAGGTATGCTGTCAAATAATACCGCCGAGATGCTAGGTTGGGTTAGGTTAGGTTATATTACGTTATTGATGTATAGAAAGGTCCCACGGAGAGGTAGAGGCCAACAAGCCAGGAATGTGGGCAAATATTATCGCCGAGATGTTAGGTTGGGTTAGGTTAGGTAACATTACGTTATAGATGCATATAAAGGTCCCACGGAGACGGAGAAGCCAACTCGCCAGGAATGTTGTCAAATATTACCGCCGAGATGTTAGGTTGGGTCAGGTTAGGTTATATTACGTTATTGATGTATATAAAGGTCCCACGGAGACATAGAGGCCAACAAGACAGGAATGTGGTCAAATATTACCGCCGAGATATTAGGTTGGGTTAGGTTAGGTTATATTACGTGATTGATGTATATAAAGGTCCCACGGAGACGTAGATGCCAACTCGCCAGGATTGTTTTCAAATATTACCGCCGAGATGTTAGGTTGGGTTAGGATAGGTTATATTACGTGATTGATGTTTATAAAGGTCCCACGGAGACGTAGATGCCAACTCGCCAGGAATGTTTTCAAATATTACCGCCGAGATGTTAGGTTGGGTTAGGTTAGGTTATATTACGTTATTGATGTATATAAAGGTCCCACGGAGATGGAGAAGCCGACTCGCCAGGAATGTTGTTAAATATTACCGCTGAGATGTTAGGTTGGGTTAGGTTAGGTTATATTACGTTATTGATGTATATAAATGTCCCACGGAGACGTAGAGGTCTACTCGCTAGGTATGTTTTCTAATATTACCGCCGGGATGTTAGGTTGGGTTAGGTTATGTTATATTACGTTATAGATGTATATAGAGGTCCCACGGAGACGTAGAGTCCAACAAGCCAGGAATGTGGTCAAATATTACCGCCGAGATGTTAGGTTGGGTTAGGATAGGTTATATTACGTGATTGATGTATGTAAAGGTCCCACGGTGACGTAGATGCCAACTCGCCAGGAATGTCTTCAAGTATTACCGCCGAGATGATAGGTTGGGTTAGGTTACGTTATATTACGTTATTAATGTATATAAATGTCCCACGGAGACGTAGAGTCCAACAAGCCAGGAATGTGGTCAAATATTACCGCCGAGATGTATGATTGGGTTAGGTGATGTTATATTACGTTATTGATGTATATAAAGGTCCCACGGAGACGTAGAGGCCAACTCGCCAGGAATGTTGTCAAGTATTACCGCCGAGATGATAGGTCGGGTTAGGTTACGTTATATTACGTTATTGATGTATATGAAGGTCAAACGGAGACGTAGAGGCCAACTCGCCATTAATGTTTTCAAATATTACCGCCGTGATGTTAGGTTGGGTTAGGTTAGGTTATATTACGTTATTGATGTATACAATGATCCCACGGAGACGTAGAGGTCAACTCGCTAGGTATGTTTTCTAATATTACCGCCGGGATGTTAGGTTGGGTTAGGTTATGTTATATTGCGTTATAGATGTATATAAAGGTCCCACGGAGACGTAGAGTCCAACAAGCCAGGAATGTGGTCAAATATTACCGCCGAGATGTTAGGTTGGGTTAGGTTAGGTTATATTACGTTATTGATGTATATAAAGGTCTCACGGAGACGTAGAGGCCAACTCGCCAGGAATGTTGTCAAGTATTACCGCCGAGATGTTAGTTTGGGTTAGGTTAGGTTATATTACGTTATTGATGTATATCAAGATCCCACGGAGACGTAGAGGCCAAATCGCCTGGAATGTTGTCAAATGTTACCGCCGAGTAGATAGGTTAGGTTAGGTTAGGTTATATTTCGTTATTGATGTATATGAAGGTCCCACGGAGACGTAGACTCCAACTAGCCAGGTATGCTGTCAAATAATACCGCCGAGATGCTAGGTTGGGTTAGGTTAGGTTATATTACGTTATTGATGTATAGAAAGGTCCCACGGAGAGGTAGAGGCCAACAAGCCAGGAATGTGGGCAAATATTATCGCCGAGATGTTAGGTTGGGTTAGGTTAGGTAACATTACGTTATAGATGCATATAAAGGTCCCACGGAGACGGAGAAGCCAACTCGCCAGGAATGTTGTCAAATATTACCGCCGAGATGTTAGGTTGGGTCAGGTTAGGTTATATTACGTTATTGATGTATATAAAGGTCCCACGGAGACATAGAGGCCAACAAGACAGGAATGTGGTCAAATATTACCGCCGAGATATTAGGTTGGGTTAGGTTAGGTTATATTACGTGATTGATGTATATAAAGGTCCCACAGAGACGTAGATGCCAACTCGCCAGGATTGTTTTCAAATATTACCGCCGAGATGTTAGGTTGGGTTAGGTTAGGTTATATTACGTGATTGATGTTTATAAAGGTCCCACGGAGACGTAGATGCCAACTCGCCAGGAATGTTTTCAAATATTACCGCCGAGATGTTAGGTTGGGTTAGGTTAGGTTATATTACGTTATTGATGTATATAAAGGTCCCACGGAGATGGAGAAGCCGACTCGCCAGGAATGTTGTTAAATATTACCGCTGAGATGTTAGGTTGGGTTAGGTTAGGTTATATTACGTTATTGATGTATATAAATGCCCCACGGAGACGTAGAGTCCAACAAGCCAGGAATGTGGTCAAATATTACCGCCGAGATGTATGATTGGGTTAGGTGATGTTATATTACGTTATTGATGTATATAAAGGTCCCACGGAGACGTAGAGGCCAACTCGCCAGGAATGTTGTCAAGTATTACCGCCGAGATGATAGGTTGGGTTAGGTTACGTTATATTACGTTATTGATGTATATGAAGGTCAAACGGAGACGTAGAGGCCAACTCGCCAGGAATGTTTTCAAATATTACCGCCGTGATGTTAGGTTGGGTTAGGTTAGGTTATATTACGTTATTGATGTATACAATGATCCCACGGAGACGTAGAGGTGAACTCGCTAGGTATGTTTTCTAATATTACCGCCGAGATGTTAGGTTGGGTTAGGTTAGGTTATATTAAGTTATTGATGTATATAAAGGTCTCACGGAGACGTAGAGGCCAACTCGCTAGGAATGTTGTCAAGTATTACCGCCGAGATGTTAGGTTGGGTTAGGTTAGGCTATATTACGTTATTGATGTATATAAAGGTCCCACGGAGACGTAGAGTCCAACAAGACAGGAATGTTGTCAAGTATTACCGCCGAGATGTTAGGTTGGGTTAGGTTAGGTTATATTTCGTTATTGATGTATATGAAGGTCCCACGGAGACGTAGACTTCAACTAGCCAGGTATGTTGTCAAATAATACCGCCGAGATGTTAGGTTGGGTTAGGTTAGGTTATATTACGTTATTGATGTATACAATGATCCCACGGAGACGTAGAGGTGAACTCGCTAGGTATGTTTTCTAATATTACCGCCGAGATGTTAGGTTGGGTTAGGTTAGGTTATATTACGTTATAGATGTATATAAAGATCCCACGGAGACGTAGAGGCCAACTCGCCAGCAATGTTGTCAAGTATTACCGCCGAGATGTTAGGTTGGGTGAGGTTAGGTTATATTACGTTATTGATGTATATAAAGGTCCCACGGAGACATAGAGGCCAACAAGACAGGAATGTGGTCAAATATTACCGCCGGTATGTTAGGTTGGGTTAGGTTAGGTTATATTACGTTATTGATGTATATAAATGTCCCACGGAGACGTAGATGCCAACTCGCCAGGAATGTCTTCAAGTATTACCGCCGAGATGATAGGTTGGGTTAGGTTACGTTATATTACGTTATTAATGTATATAAATGTCCCACGGAGACGTAGAGTCCAACAAGCCAGGAATGTGGTCAAATATTACCGCCGAGATGTATGATTGGGTTAGGTGATGTTATATTACGTTATTGATGTATATAAAGGTCCCACGGAGACGTAGAGGCCAACTCGCCAGGAATGTTGTCAAGTATTACCGCCGAGATGATAGGTTGGGTTAGGTTACGTTATATTACGTTATTGATGTATATGAAGGTCAAACGGAGACGTAGAGGCCAACTCGCCAGGAATGTTTTCAAATATTACCGCCGTGATGTTAGGTTGGGTTAGGTTAGGTTATATTACGTTATTGATGTATACAATGATCCCACGGAGACGTAGAGGTCAACTCGCTAGGTATGTTTTCTAATATTACCGCCGAGATGTTAGGTTCGGTTAGGTTAGGTTATATTAAGTTATTGATGTATATAAAGGTCTCACGGAGACGTAGAGGCCAACTCGCCAGGAATGTTTTCAAATATTACCGCCGAGATGATAGGTTGGGTTAGGTTACGTTATATTACGTTATTGATGTATATGAAGGTCAAACGGAGACGTAGAGGCCAACTCGCCAGGAATGTTTTCAAATATTACCGCCGTGATGTTAGGTTGGGTTAGGTTAGGTTATATTACGTTATTGATGTATACAATGATCCCACGGAGACGTAGAGGTCAACTCGCTAGGTATGTTTTCTAATATTACCGCCGGGATGTTAGGTTGGGTTAGGTTATGTTATATTACGTTATATATGTATATAAAGGTCCCACGGAGACGTAGAGTCCAACAAGCCAGGAATGTGGTCAAATATTACCGCCGAGATGTTAGGTTGGGTTAGGTTAGGTTATATTACGTGATTGATGTATGTAAAGGTCCAACGGTGACGTAGATGCCAACTCGCCAGGAATGTTTTCAAATATTACCGCCGAGATGTTAGGATGGGTTAGGTTAGGTTATATTACGTTATAGATGTATATAAAGATCCCACGGAGACGTAGAGGCCAACTCGCCAGGAATGTTGTCAAGTATTACCGCCGAGATGTTAGGTTGGGTCAGGTTAGGTTATATTACGTTATTGATGTATATAAAGGTCCCACGGAGACATAGACGCCAACTCGCCAGGAATGTCTTCAAGTATTACCGCCGAGATGATAGGTTGGGTTAGGTTACGTTATATTACGTTATTAATGTATATAAATGTCCCACGGAGACGTAGAGTCCAACAAGCCAGGAATGTGGTCAAATATTACCGCCGAGATGTATGATTGGGTTAGGTGATGTTATATTACGTTATTGATGTATATAAAGGTCCCACGGAGACGTAGAGGCCAACTCGCCAGGAATGTTGTCAAGTATTACCGCCGAGATGATAGGTTGGGTTAGGTTACGTTATATTACGTTATTGATGTATATGAAGGTCAAACGGAGACGTAGAGGCCAACTCGCCAGGAATGTTTTCAAATATTACCGCCGTGATGTTAGGTTGGGTTAGGTTAGGTTATATTACGTTATTGATGTATACAATGATCCCACGGAGACGTAGAGGTCAACTCGCTAGGTATGTTTTCTAATATTACCGCCGAGATGTTAGGTTGGGTTAGGTTAGGTTATATTAAGTTATTGATGTATATAAAGGTCTCACGGAGACGTAGAGGCCAACTCGCTAGGAATGTTGTCAAGTATTACCGCCGAGATGTTAGGTTGGGTTAGGTTAGGCTATATTACGTTATTGATGTATATAAAGGTCCCACGGAGACGTAGAGTCCAACAAGCCAGGAATGTTGTCAAGTATTACCGCCGAGATGTTAGGTTGGGTTAGGTTAGGTTATATTTCGTTATTGATGTATATGAAGGTCCCACGGAGACGTAGACTCCAACTAGCCAGGTATGTTGTCAAATAATACCGCCGAGATGTTAGGTTGGGTTAGGTTAGGTTATATTACGTTATAGATGTATATAAAGATCCCACGGAGACGGAGAGGCCAACTCGCCAGCAATGTTGTCAAGTATTACCGCCGAGATGTTAGGTTGGGTCAGGTTAGGTTATATTACGTTATTGATGTATATAAAGGTCCCACGGAGACATAGAGGCCAACAAGACAGGAATGTGGTCAAATATTACCGCCGGTATGTTAGGTTGGGTTAGGTTAGGTTATATTACGTTATTGATGTATATAAATGTCCCACGGAGACGTAGATGCCAACTCGCCAGGAATGTCTTCAAGTATTACCGCCGAGATGATAGGTTGGGTTAGGTTACGTTATATTACGTTATTAATGTATATAAATGTCCCACGGAGACGTAGAGTCCAACAAGCCAGGAATGTGGTCAAATATTACCGCCGAGATGTATGATTGGGTTAGGTGATGTTATATTACGTTATTGATGTATATAAAGGTCCCACGGAGACGTAGAGGCCAACTCGCCAGGAATGTTGTCAAGTATTACCGCCGAGATGATAGGTTGGGTTAGGTTACGTTATATTACGTTATTGATGTATATGAAGGTCAAACGGAGACGTAGAGGCCAACTCGCCAGGAATGTTTTCAAATATTACCGCCGTGATGTTAGGTTGGGTTAGGTTAGGTTATATTACGTTATTGATGTATACAATGATCCCACGGAGACGTAGAGGTCAACTCGCTAGGTATGTTTTCTAATATTACCGCCGAGATGTTAGGTTCGGTTAGGTTAGGTTATATTAAGTTATTGATGTATATAAAGGTCTCACGGAGACGTAGAGGCCAACTCGCCAGGAATGTTGTCAAGTATTACCGCCGAGATGATAGGTTGGGTTAGGTTAGGTTATATTACGTGATTGATGTATGTAAAGGTCCCACGGTGACGTAGATGCCAACTCGCCAGGAATGTTTTCAAATATTACCGCCGAGATGTTAGGATGGGTTAGGTTAGGTTATATTACGTTATAGATGTATATAAAGATCCCACGGAGACGTAGAGGCCAACTCGCCAGGAATGTTGTCAAGTATTACCGCCGAGATGTTAGGTTGGGTCAGGTTAGGTTATATTACGTTATTGATGTATATAAAGGTCCCACGGAGACATAGAGGCCAACAAGACAGGAATGTGGTCAAATATTACCGCCGGTATGTTAGGTTGGTTAGGTTAGGTTATATTACGTTATTGATGTATATAAATGTCCCACGGAGACGTAGATGCCAACTCGCCAGGAATGTCTTCAAGTATTACCGCCGAGATGATAGGTTGGGTTAGGTTACGTTATATTACGTTATTAATGTATATAAATGTCCCACGGAGACGTAGAGTCCAACAAGCCAGGAATGTGGTCAAATATTACCGCCGAGATGTATGATTGGGTTAGGTGATGTTATATTACGTTATTGATGTATATAAAGGTCCCACGGAGACGTAGAGGCCAACTCGCCAGGAATGTTGTCAAGTATTACCGCCGAGATGATAGGTCGGGTTAGGTTACGTTATATTACGTTATTGATGTATATGAAGGTCAAACGGAGACGTAGAGGCCAACTCGCCAGGAATGTTTTCAAATATTACCGCCGTGATGTTAGGTTGGGTTAGGTTAGGTTATATTACGTTATTGATGTATATGAAGGTCAAACGGAGACGTAGAGGCCAACAAGCCAGGAATGTGGTCAAATATTACCGCCGAGATGTTATGTTGGGTTAGTTTAGGTTATATTACGTTATTGATGTATACAAAGGTCCCACGCAGACACAGAGGCCAACAAGACAGGAATGTGGTCAAATATTACCGCCGAGATATTAGGTTGGGTTAGGTTAGGTTATATGACGTTATTGATGTATATAAAGGTCCCACGGAGACGTAGAGTCCAACAAGAGAGGAATGTTGTCAAGTATTACCGCCGAGATGTTAGGTTGGGTTAGGTTAGGTTATATTTCGTTATTGATGTATATGAAGGTCCCACGGAGACGTAGACTCCAACTAGCCAGGTATGTTGTCAAATAATACCGCCGAGATGTTAGGTTGGGTTAGGTTAGGTTATATTACGTTATTGATGTATACAATGATCCCACGGAGACGTAGAGGTGAACTCGCTAGGTATGTTTTCTAATATTACCGCCGAGATGTTAGGTTGGGTTAGGTTAGGTTATATTAAGTTATTGATGTATATAAAGGTCTCACGGAGACGTAGAGGCCAACTCGCTAGGAATGTTGTCAAGTATTACCGCCGAGATGTTAGGTTGGGTTAGGTTAGGCTATATTACGTTATTGATGTATATAAAGGTCCCACGGAGACGTAGAGTCCAACAAGCCAGGAATGTTGTCAAGTATTACCGCCGAGATGTTAGGTTGGGTTAGGTTAGGTTATATTTCGTTATTGATGTATATGAATGTCCCACGGAGACGTAGACTCCAACTAGCCAGGTATGTTGTCAAATAATACAGCCGAGATGTTAGGTTGGGTTAGGTTAGGTTATATTACGTTATTGATGTATAGAAAGGTCCCACGGAGACGTAAAGGCCAACAAGCCAGGAATGTGGGCAAATATTATCGCCGAGAGGTTAGGTTGGGTTAGGTTAGGTTACATTACGTTATTGATATATAAAGGTCCCACGGAGACGGAGAAGCTAACTCGCCAGGAATGTTGTCAAATATTAGCGCCGATATGATAGGTTGGGTTAGGTTACGTTATATTACGTTATTGATGTATATGAAGGTCAAACGGAGACGTAGAGGCCAACAAGCCTGGAATGTGGTCAAATATTACCGCCGAGATGTTATGTTGGGTTAGGTTAGGTTATATTACGTTATTGATGTATACAAAGGTCCCACGCAGACACAGAGGCCAACAAGACAGGAATGTGGTCAAATATTACCACCGAGATATTAGGTTGGGTTAGGTTAGGTTATATGACGTTATTGATGTATATAAAGGTCCCACGGAGACGTAGATGCCAACTCGCCAGGAATGTTTTCACATATTACCGCCGAGATGTTAGGTTGGGTTAGGTTAGGTTATATTACGTTATTGATGTATATAAAGGTCCCACGGAGATGGAGAAGCCGACTCGCCAGGAATGTTGTTAAATATTACCGCTGAGATGTTAGGTTGGGTTAGGTTAGGTTATATTACGTTATTGATGTATATAAAGATCCCACGGAGACGTAGAGGCCAACTCGCCAGGAATGTTGTCAAGTATTACCGCCGAGATGTTAGGTTGGGTTAGGTTAGGTTATATTACGTGATTGATGTATATAAAGGTCCCACGGTGACGTAGATGCCAACTCGCCAGGAATGTTGTCAAATATTACCGCCGAGATGATAGGTTGGGTTAGGTTACGTTATATTACGTTATTGTTGTATATGAAGGTCAAACGGAGAGGTAGAGGCCAACTCGACAGGAATGTTGTCAAATATTACCGCCGAGATGTTAGGTTGGGTTAGGTTAGGTTATATTACGTTATTGATGTACATAAAGGTCGCATGGAGACGTAGAGGCCAACTCGCCAGGAATGATGTCAAATATTACCGCCGAGATGTTAGGTTGGATTAGGTTAGGTTATATTACGTTATTGATGTATATAAAGGTCAAACGGAGACGTAGAGGCCAACTCGCCAGGAATGATGTCAAATATTACCGCCGAGATGTTAGGTTGGGTTAGGTTAGGTTATATTACGTTATTGATGTATACAATGATCCCACGGAGACGTAGAGGTCAACTCGCTAGGTATGTTTTCTAATATTACCGCCGAGATGTTAGGTTCGGTTAGGTTAGGTTATATTAAGTTATTGATGTATATAAAGGTCTCACGGAGACGTAGAGGCCAACTCGCTAGGAATGTTGTCAAGTATTACCGACGAGATGTTAGGTTGGGTTGGGTTAGGCTATATTACGTTATTGATGTATATAAAGGTCCCACGGAGACATAGAGTCCAACAAGCCAGAAATGTTGTCAAGTATTACCGCCGAGATGTTAGGTTGGGTTAGGTTAGGTTATATTTCGTTATTGATGTATATGAAGGGCCCACGGAGACGTAGACTCCAACTAGCCAGGTATGTTGTCAAATAATACCGCCGAGATGTTAGGTTGGGTTAGGTTAGGTTATATTACGTTATTGATGTATAGAAAGGTCCCACGGAGACGTAGAGGCCAACAAGCCAGGAATGTGGGCAAATATTATCGCCGAGAGGTTAGGTTGGGTTAGGTTAGGTTACATTACGTTATTGATATATAAAGGTCCCACGGAGACGGAGAAGCTAATTCGCCAGGAATGTTGTCAAATATTAGCGCCGAGATGATAGGTTGGGTTAGGTTACGTTATATTACGTTATTGATGTATATGAAGGTCAAACGGAGACGTAGAGGCCAACAAGCCAGGAATGTGGTCAAATATTACCGCCGAGAGGTTAGGTTGGGTTAGGTTAGGTTACATTACGTTATTGATATATAAAGGTCCCACGGAGACGGAGAAGCTAACTCGCCAGGAATGTTGTCAAATATTACCGCCGAGATATTAGGTTGGGTTAGGTTAGGTTATATGACGTTATTGATGTATATAAAGGTCCCACGGAGACGTAGATGCCAACTCGCCAGGAATGTTTTCACATATTACCGCCGAGATGTTAGGTTGGGTCAGGTTAGGTTATATTACGTTATTGATGTATACAAAGGTCCCACGCAGACACAGAGGCCAACAAGACAGGAATGTGGTCAAATATTACCGCCGAGATATTAGGTTGGGTTAGGTTAGGTTATATGACGTTATTGATGTATATAAAGGTCCCACGGAGACGTAGATGCCAACTCGCCAGGAATGTTTTCACATATTACCGCCGAGATGTTAGGTTGGGTCAGGTTAGGTTATATTACGTTATTGATGTATATAAAGGTCCCACGGAGACATAGAGGCCAACAAGACAGGAATGTGGTCAAATATTAGCGCCGGTATGTTAGGTTGGGTTAGGTTAGGTTATATTACGTTATTGATGTATATAAATGTCCCACGGAGACGTAGATGCCAACTCGCCAGGAATGTCTTCAAGTGTTACCGACGAGATGATAGGTTGGGTTAGGTTACGTTATATTACGTTATTAATGTATATAAATGTCCCACGGAGACGTAGAGTCCAACAAGCCAGGAATGTGGTCAAATATTACCGCCGAGATGTATGATTGAGTTAGGTGATGTTATATTACGTTATTGATGTATATAAAGGTCCCACGGAGACGTAGAGGCCAACTCGCCAGGAATGTTGTCAAGTATTACCGCCGAGATGATAGGTTGGGTTAGGTTACGTTATATTACGTTATTGATGTATATGAAGGTCAAACGGAGACGTAGAGGCCAACTCGCCAGGAATGTTTTCAAACATTACCGCCGTGATGTTAGGTTGGGTTAGGTTAGGTTATATTACGTTATTGATGTATACAATGATCCCACGGAGACGTAGAGGTCAACTCGCTAGGTATGTTTTCTAATATTACCGCCGAGATGTTAGGTTGGGTTAGGTTAGGTTATATTAAGTTATTGATGTATATAAAGGTCTCACGGAGACGTAGAGGCCAACTCGCTAGGAATGTTGTCAAGTATTACCGACGAGATGTTAGGTTGGGTTAGGTTAGGCTATATTACGTTATTGATGTATATAAAGGTCCCACGGAGACGTAGAGTCCAACAAGCCAGGAATGTTGTCAAGTATCACCGCCGGTATGTTAGGTTGTTTAGGTTAGGTTATATTACGTTATTGATGTATATAAATGTCCCACGGAGACGTAGATGCCAACTCGCCAGGAATGTCTTCAAGTATTACCGCCGAGATGATAGGTTGGGTTAGGTTACGTTATATTACGTTATTAATGTATATAAATGTCCCACGGAGACGTAGAGTCCAACTCGCCAGGAATGTTTTCAAATATTACCGCCGTGATGTTAGGTTGGGTTAGGTGATGTTATATTACGTTATTGATGTATACAATGATCCCACGGAGACGTAGAGGTGAACTCGCTAGGTATGTTTTCTAATATTACCGCCGAGATGTTAGGTTGGGTTAGGTTAGGTTATATTAAGTTATTGATGTATATAAAGGTCTCACGGAGACGTAGAGGCCAACTCGCTAGGAATGTTGTCAAGTATTACCGCCGAGATGTTAGGTTGGGTTAGGTTAGGCTATATTACGTTATTGATGTATATAAAGGTCCCACGGAGACGTAGAGTCCAACAAGAGAGGAATGTTGTCAAGTATTACCGCCGAGATGATAGGTTGGGTCAGGTTACGTTATATTACGTTATTGATGTATATGAAGGTCAAACGGAGACGTAGAGGCCAACTCGCCAGGAATGTTTTCAAATATTACCGCCGTGATGTTAGGTTGGGTTAGGTTAGGTTATATTACGTTATTGATGTATACAATGATCTCACGGAGACGTAGAGGTCAACTCGCTAGGTATGTTTTCTAATATTACCGCCGAGATGTTAGGTTGGGTTAGGTTAGGTTATATTAAGTTATTGATGTATATAAAGGTCTCACGGAGACGTAGAGGCCAACTCGCTAGGAATGTTGTCAAGTATTACCGACGAGATGTTAGGTTGGGTTAGGTTAGGCTATATTACGTTATTGATGTATATAAAGGTCCCACGGAGACGTAGAGTCCAACAAGCCAGGAATGTTGTCAAGTATTACCGCCGAGATGTTAGGTTGGGTTAGGTTAGGTTATATTTCGTTATTGATGTATATGAAGGTCCCACGGAGACGTAGACTCCAACTAGCCAGGTATGTTGTCAAATAATACCGCCGAGATGTTAGGTTGGGTTAGGTTAGGTTATATTACGTTATTGATGTATAGAAAGGTCCCACGGAGACGTAGAGGCCAACAAGCCAGGAATGTGGGCAAATATTATCGCCGAGAGGTTAGGTTGGGTTAGGTTAGGTTACATTACGTTATTGATATATAAAGGTCCCACGGAGACGGAGAAGCTAACTCGCCAGGAATGTTGTCAAATATTAGCGCCGAGATGATAGGTTGGGTTAGGTTACGTTATATTACGTTATTGATGTATATGAAGGTCAAACGGAGACGTAGAGGCCAACAAGCCAGGAATGTGGTCAAATATTACCGCCGAGATGTTATGTTGGGTTAGTTTAGGTTATATTACGTTATTGATGTATACAAAGGTCCCACGCAGACACAGAGGCCAACAAGACAGGAATGTGGTCAAATATTACCGCCGAGATATTAGGTTGGGTTAGGTTAGGTTATATGACGTTATTGATGTATATAAAGGTCCCACGGAGACGTAGATGCCAACTCGCCAGGAATGTTTTCACATATTACCGCCGAGATGTTAGGTTGGGTCAGGTTAGGTTATATTACGTTATTGATGTATATAAAGGTCCCACGGAGACATAGAGGCCAACAAGACAGGAATGTGGTCAAATATTAGCGCCGGTATGTTAGGTTGGGTTAGGTTAGGTTATATTACGTTATTGATGTATATAAATGTCCCACGGAGACGTAGATGCCAACTCGCCAGGAATGTCTTCAAGTGTTACCGACGAGATGATAGGTTGGGTTAGGTTACGTTATATTACGTTATTAATGTATATAAATGTCCCACGGAGACGTAGAGTCCAACAAGCCAGGAATGTGGTCAAATATTACCGCCGAGATGTATGATTGGGTTAGGTGATGTTATATTACGTTATTGATGTATATAAAGGTCCCACGGAGACGTAGAGGCCAACTCGCCAGGAATGTTGTCAAGTATTACCGCCGAGATGATAGGTTGGGTTAGGTTACGTTATATTACGTTATTGATGTATATGAAGGTCAAACGGAGACGTAGAGGCCAACTCGCCAGGAATGTTTTCAAATATTACCGCCGTGATGTTAGGTTGGGTTAGGTTAGGTTATATTACGTTATTGATGTATACAATGATCCCACGGAGACGTAGAGGTCAACTCGCTAGGTATGTTTTCTAATATTACCGCCGAGATGTTAGGTTGGGTTAGGTTAGGTTATATTAAGTTATTGATGTATATAAAGGTCTCACGGAGACGTAGAGGCCAACTCGCTAGGAATGTTGTCAAGTATTACCGACGAGATGTTAGGTTGGGTTAGGTTAGGCTATATTACGTTATTGATGTATATAAAGGTCCCACGGAGACGTAGAGTCCAACAAGCCAGGAATGTTGTCAAGTATCACCGCCGGTATGTTAGGTTGTTTAGGTTAGGTTATATTACGTTATTGATGTATATAAATGTCCCACGGAGACGTAGATGCCAACTCGCCAGGAATGTCTTCAAGTATTACCGCCGAGATGATAGGTTGGGTTAGGTTACGTTATATTACGTTATTAATGTATATAAATGTCCCACGGAGACGTAGAGTCCAACAAGCCAGGAATGTGGTCAAATATTACCGCCGAGATGTATGATTGGGTTAGGTGATGTTATATTACGTTAGTGATGTATATAAAGGTCCCACGGAGACGTAGAGGCCAACTCGCCAGGAATGTTGTCAAGTATTACCGCCGAGATGATAGGTCGGGTTAGGTTACGTTATATTACGTTATTGATGTATATGAAGGTCAAACGGAGACGTAGAGGCCAACTCGCCAGGAATGTTTTCAAATATTACCGCCGTGATGTTAGGTTGGGTTAGGTTAGGTTATATTACGTTATTGATGTATACAATGATCCCACGGAGACGTAGAGGTGAACTCGCTAGGTATGTTTTCTAATATTACCGCCGAGATGTTAGGTTGGGTTAGGTTAGGTTATATTAAGTTATTGATGTATATAAAGGTCTCACGGAGACGTAGAGGCCAACTCGCTAGGAATGTTGTCAAGTATTACCGCCGAGATGTTAGGTTGGGTTAGGTTAGGCTATATTACGTTATTGATGTATATAAAGGTCCCACGGAGACGTAGAGTCCAACAAGAGAGGAATGTTGTCAAGTATTACCGCCGAGATGTTAGGTTGGGTTAGGTTAGGTTATATTTCGTTATTGATGTATATGAAGGTCCCACGGAGACGTAGACTCCAACTAGCCAGGTATGTTGTCAAATAATACCGCCGAGATATTAGGTTGGGTTAGGTTAGGTTATATTACGTTATTGATGTATACAATGATCCCACGGAGACGTAGAGGTGAACTCGCTAGGTATGTTTTCTAATATTACCGCCGAGATGTTAGGTTGGGTTAGGTTAGGTTATATTAAGTTATTGATGTATATAAAGGTCTCACGGAGACGTAGAGGCCAACTCGCTAGGAATGTTGTCAAGTATTACCGCCGAGATGTTAGGTTGGGTTAGGTTAGGCTATATTACGTTATTGATGTATATAAAGGTCCCACGGAGACGTAGAGTCCAACAAGCCAGGAATGTTGTCAAGTATTACCGCCGAGATGTTAGGTTGGGTTAGGTTAGGTTATATTTCGTTATTGATGTATATGAATGTCCCACGGAGACGTAGACTCCAACTAGCCAGGTATGTTGTCAAATAATACCGCCGAGATGTTAGGTTGGGTTAGGTTAGGTTATATTACGTTATTGATGTATAGAAAGGTCCCACGGAGACGTAAAGGCCAACAAGCCAGGAATGTGGGCAAATATTATCGCCGAGAGGTTAGGTTGGGTTAGGATAGGTTACATTACGTTATTGATATATAAAGGTCCCACGGAGACGGAGAAGCTAACTCGCCAGGAATGTTGTCAAATATTAGCGCCGATATGATAGGTTGGGTTAGGTTACGTTATATTACGTTATTGATGTATATGAAGGTCAAACGGAGACGTAGAGGCCAACAAGCCTGGAATGTGGTCAAATATTACCGCCGAGATGTTATGTTGGGTTAGGTTAGGTTATATTACGTTATTGATGTATACAAAGGTCCCACGCAGACACAGAGGCCAACAAGACAGGAATGTGGTCAAATATTACCACCGAGATATTAGGTTGGGTTAGGTTAGGTTATATGACGTTATTGATGTATATAAAGGTCCCACGGAGACGTAGATGCCAACTCGCCAGGAATGTTTTCACATATTACCGCCGAGATGTTAGGTTGGGTTAGGTTAGGTTATATTACGTTATTGATGTATATAAAGGTCCCACGGAGATGGAGAAGCCGACTCGCCAGGAATGTTGTTAAATATTACCGCTGAGATGTTAGGTTGGGTTAGGTTAGGTTATATTACGTTATTGATGTATATAAAGATCCCACGGAGACGTAGAGGCCAACTCGCCAGGAATGTTGTCAAGTATTACCGCCGAGATGTTAGGTTGGGTTAGGTTAGGTTATATTACGTGATTGATGTATATAAAGGTCCCACGGTGACGTAGATGCCAACTCGCCAGGAATGTTGTCAAATATTACCGCCGAGATGATAGGTTGGGTTAGGTTACGTTATATTACGTTATTGTTGTATATGAAGGTCAAACGGAGAGGTAGAGGCCAACTCGCCAGGAATGATGTCAAATATTACCGCCGAGATGTTAGGTTGGGTTAGGTTAGGTTATATTACGTTATTGATGTATACAATGATCCCACGGAGACGTAGAGGTCAACTCGCTAGGTATGTTTTCTAATATTACCGCCGAGATGTTAGGTTCGGTTAGGTTAGGTTATATTAAGTTATTGATGTATATAAAGGTCTCACGGAGACGTAGAGGCCAACTCGCTAGGAATGTTGTCAAGTATTACCGCCGAGATGTTAGGTTGGGTTAGGTTAGGCTATATTACGTTATTGATGTATATAAAGGTCCCACGGAGACGTAGAGTCCAACAAGCCAGGAATGTTGTCAAGTATTACCGCCGAGATGTTAGGTTGGGTTAGGTTAGGTTATATTTCGTTATTGATGTATATGAATGTCCCACGGAGACGTAGACTCCAACTAGCCAGGTATGTTGTCAAATAATACCGCCGAGATGTTAGGTTGGGTTAGGTTAGGTTATATTACGTTATTGATGTATAGAAAGGTCCCACGGAGACGTAAAGGCCAACAAGCCAGGAATGTGGGCAAATATTATCGCCGAGAGGTTAGGTTGGGTTAGGATAGGTTACATTACGTTATTGATATATAAAGGTCCCACGGAGACGGAGAAGCTAACTCGCCAGGAATGTTGTCAAATATTAGCGCCGATATGATAGGTTGGGTTAGGTTACGTTATATTACGTTATTGATGTATATGAAGGTCAAACGGAGACGTAGAGGCCAACAAGCCTGGAATGTGGTCAAATATTACCGCCGAGATGTTATGTTGGGTTAGGTTAGGTTATATTACGTTATTGATGTATACAAAGGTCCCACGCAGACACAGAGGCCAACAAGACAGGAATGTGGTCAAATATTACCACCGAGATATTAGGTTGGGTTAGGTTAGGTTATATGACGTTATTGATGTATATAAAGGTCCCACGGAGACGTAGATGCCAACTCGCCAGGAATGTTTTCACATATTACCGCCGAGATGTTAGGTTGGGTTAGGTTAGGTTATATTACGTTATTGATGTATATAAAGGTCCCACGGAGATGGAGAAGCCGACTCGCCAGGAATGTTGTTAAATATTACCGCTGAGATGTTAGGTTGGGTTAGGTTAGGTTATATTACGTTATTGATGTATATAAAGATCCCACGGAGACGTAGAGGCCAACTCGCCAGGAATGTTGTCAAGTATTACCGCCGAGATGTTAGGTTGGGTTAGGTTAGGTTATATTACGTGATTGATGTATATAAAGGTCCCACGGTGACGTAGATGCCAACTCGCCAGGAATGTTGTCAAATATTACCGCCGAGATGATAGGTTGGGTTAGGTTACGTTATATTACGTTATTGTTGTATATGAAGGTCAAACGGAGAGGTAGAGGCCAACTCGCCAGGAATGATGTCAAATATTACCGCCGAGATGTTAGGTTGGGTTAGGTTAGGTTATATTACGTTATTGATGTATACAATGATCCCACGGAGACGTAGAGGTCAACTCGCTAGGTATGTTTTCTAATATTACCGCCGAGATGTTAGGTTCGGTTAGGTTAGGTTATATTAAGTTATTGATGTATATAAAGGTCTCACGGAGACGTAGAGGCCAACTCGCTAGGAATGTTGTCAAGTATTACCGCCGAGATGTTAGGTTGGGTTAGGTTAGGCTATATTACGTTATTGATGTATATAAAGGTCCCACGGAGACGTAGAGTCCAACAAGCCAGGAATGTTGTCAAGTATTACCGCCGAGATGTTAGGTTGGGTTAGGTTAGGTTATATTTCGTTATTGATGTATATGAATGTCCCACGGAGACGTAGACTCCAACTAGCCAGGTATGTTGTCAAATAATACCGCCGAGATGTTAGGTTGGGTTAGGTTAGGTTATATTACGTTATTGATGTATAGAAAGGTCCCACGGAGACGTAAAGGCCAACAAGCCAGGAATGTGGGCAAATATTATCGCCGAGAGGTTAGGTTGGGTTAGGATAGGTTACATTACGTTATTGATATATAAAGGTCCCACGGAGACGGAGAAGCTAACTCGCCAGGAATGTTGTCAAATATTAGCGCCGATATGATAGGTTGGGTTAGGTTACGTTATATTACGTTATTGATGTATATGAAGGTCAAACGGAGACGTAGAGGCCAACAAGCCTGGAATGTGGTCAAATATTACCGCCGAGATGTTATGTTGGGTTAGGTTAGGTTATATTACGTTATTGATGTATACAAAGGTCCCACGCAGACACAGAGGCCAACAAGACAGGAATGTGGTCAAATATTACCACCGAGATATTAGGTTGGGTTAGGTTAGGTTATATGACGTTATTGATGTATATAAAGGTCCCACGGAGACGTAGATGCCAACTCGCCAGGAATGTTTTCACATATTACCGCCGAGATGTTAGGTTGGGTTAGGTTAGGTTATATTACGTTATTGATGTATATAAAGGTCCCACGGAGATGGAGAAGCCGACTCGCCAGGAATGTTGTTAAATATTACCGCTGAGATGTTAGGTTGGGTTAGGTTAGGTTATATTACGTTATTGATGTATATAAAGATCCCACGGAGACGTAGAGGCCAACTCGCCAGGAATGTTGTCAAGTATTACCGCCGAGATGTTAGGTTGGGTTAGGTTAGGTTATATTACGTGATTGATGTATATAAAGGTCCCACGGTGACGTAGATGCCAACTCGCCAGGAATGTTGTCAAATATTACCGCCGAGATGATAGGTTGGGTTAGGTTACGTTATATTACGTTATTGTTGTATATGAAGGTCAAACGGAGAGGTAGAGGCCAACTCGCCAGGAATGATGTCAAATATTACCGCCGAGATGTTAGGTTGGGTTAGGTTAGGTTATATTACGTTATTGATGTATACAATGATCCCACGGAGACGTAGAGGTCAACTCGCTAGGTATGTTTTCTAATATTACCGCCGAGATGTTAGGTTCGGTTAGGTTAGGTTATATTAAGTTATTGATGTATATAAAGGTCTCACGGAGACGTAGAGGCCAACTCGCTAGGAATGTTGTCAAGTATTACCGCCGAGATGTTAGGTTGGGTTAGGTTAGGCTATATTACGTTATTGATGTATATAAAGGTCCCACGGAGACGTAGAGTCCAACAAGCCAGGAATGTTGTCAAGTATTACCGCCGAGATGTTAGGTTGGGTTAGGTTAGGTTATATTTCGTTATTGATGTATATGAATGTCCCACGGAGACGTAGACTCCAACTAGCCAGGTATGTTGTCAAATAATACCGCCGAGATGTTAGGTTGGGTTAGGTTAGGTTATATTACGTTATTGATGTATAGAAAGGTCCCACGGAGACGTAAAGGCCAACAAGCCAGGAATGTGGGCAAATATTATCGCCGAGAGGTTAGGTTGGGTTAGGATAGGTTACATTACGTTATTGATATATAAAGGTCCCACGGAGACGGAGAAGCTAACTCGCCAGGAATGTTGTCAAATATTAGCGCCGATATGATAGGTTGGGTTAGGTTACGTTATATTACGTTATTGATGTATATGAAGGTCAAACGGAGACGTAGAGGCCAACAAGCCTGGAATGTGGTCAAATATTACCGCCGAGATGTTATGTTGGGTTAGGTTAGGTTATATTACGTTATTGATGTATACAAAGGTCCCACGCAGACACAGAGGCCAACAAGACAGGAATGTGGTCAAATATTACCACCGAGATATTAGGTTGGGTTAGGTTAGGTTATATGACGTTATTGATGTATATAAAGGTCCCACGGAGACGTAGATGCCAACTCGCCAGGAATGTTTTCACATATTACCGCCGAGATGTTAGGTTGGGTTAGGTTAGGTTATATTACGTTATTGATGTATATAAAGGTCCCACGGAGATGGAGAAGCCGACTCGCCAGGAATGTTGTTAAATATTACCGCTGAGATGTTAGGTTGGGTTAGGTTAGGTTATATTACGTTATTGATGTATATAAAGATCCCACGGAGACGTAGAGGCCAACTCGCCAGGAATGTTGTCAAGTATTACCGCCGAGATGTTAGGTTGGGTTAGGTTAGGTTATATTACGTGATTGATGTATATAAAGGTCCCACGGTGACGTAGATGCCAACTCGCCAGGAATGTTGTCAAATATTACCGCCGAGATGATAGGTTGGGTTAGGTTACGTTATATTACGTTATTGTTGTATATGAAGGTCAAACGGAGAGGTAGAGGCCAACTCGCCAGGAATGATGTCAAATATTACCGCCGAGATGTTAGGTTGGGTTAGGTTAGGTTATATTACGTTATTGATGTATACAATGATCCCACGGAGACGTAGAGGTCAACTCGCTAGGTATGTTTTCTAATATTACCGCCGAGATGTTAGGTTCGGTTAGGTTAGGTTATATTAAGTTATTGATGTATATAAAGGTCTCACGGAGACGTAGAGGCCAACTCGCTAGGAATGTTGTCAAGTATTACCGCCGAGATGTTAGGTTGGGTTAGGTTAGGCTATATTACGTTATTGATGTATATAAAGGTCCCACGGAGACGTAGAGTCCAACAAGCCAGGAATGTTGTCAAGTATTACCGCCGAGATGTTAGGTTGGGTTAGGTTAGGTTATATTTCGTTATTGATGTATATGAATGTCCCACGGAGACGTAGACTCCAACTAGCCAGGTATGTTGTCAAATAATACCGCCGAGATGTTAGGTTGGGTTAGGTTAGGTTATATTACGTTATTGATGTATAGAAAGGTCCCACGGAGACGTAAAGGCCAACAAGCCAGGAATGTGGGCAAATATTATCGCCGAGAGGTTAGGTTGGGTTAGGATAGGTTACATTACGTTATTGATATATAAAGGTCCCACGGAGACGGAGAAGCTAACTCGCCAGGAATGTTGTCAAATATTAGCGCCGATATGATAGGTTGGGTTAGGTTACGTTATATTACGTTATTGATGTATATGAAGGTCAAACGGAGACGTAGAGGCCAACAAGCCTGGAATGTGGTCAAATATTACCGCCGAGATGTTATGTTGGGTTAGGTTAGGTTATATTACGTTATTGATGTATACAAAGGTCCCACGCAGACACAGAGGCCAACAAGACAGGAATGTGGTCAAATATTACCACCGAGATATTAGGTTGGGTTAGGTTAGGTTATATGACGTTATTGATGTATATAAAGGTCCCACGGAGACGTAGATGCCAACTCGCCAGGAATGTTTTCACATATTACCGCCGAGATGTTAGGTTGGGTTAGGTTAGGTTATATTACGTTATTGATGTATATAAAGGTCCCACGGAGATGGAGAAGCCGACTCGCCAGGAATGTTGTTAAATATTACCGCTGAGATGTTAGGTTGGGTTAGGTTAGGTTATATTACGTTATTGATGTATATAAAGATCCCACGGAGACGTAGAGGCCAACTCGCCAGGAATGTTGTCAAGTATTACCGCCGAGATGTTAGGTTGGGTTAGGTTAGGTTATATTACGTGATTGATGTATATAAAGGTCCCACGGTGACGTAGATGCCAACTCGCCAGGAATGTTGTCAAATATTACCGCCGAGATGATAGGTTGGGTTAGGTTACGTTATATTACGTTATTGTTGTATATGAAGGTCAAACGGAGAGGTAGAGGCCAACTCGCCAGGAATGATGTCAAATATTACCGCCGAGATGTTAGGTTGGGTTAGGTTAGGTTATATTACGTTATTGATGTATACAATGATCCCACGGAGACGTAGAGGTCAACTCGCTAGGTATGTTTTCTAATATTACCGCCGAGATGTTAGGTTCGGTTAGGTTAGGTTATATTAAGTTATTGATGTATATAAAGGTCTCACGGAGACGTAGAGGCCAACTCGCTAGGAATGTTGTCAAGTATTACCGCCGAGATGTTAGGTTGGGTTAGGTTAGGCTATATTACGTTATTGATGTATATAAAGGTCCCACGGAGACGTAGAGTCCAACAAGCCAGGAATGTTGTCAAGTATTACCGCCGAGATGTTAGGTTGGGTTAGGTTAGGTTATATTTCGTTATTGATGTATATGAATGTCCCACGGAGACGTAGACTCCAACTAGCCAGGTATGTTGTCAAATAATACCGCCGAGATGTTAGGTTGGGTTAGGTTAGGTTATATTACGTTATTGATGTATAGAAAGGTCCCACGGAGACGTAAAGGCCAACAAGCCAGGAATGTGGGCAAATATTATCGCCGAGAGGTTAGGTTGGGTTAGGATAGGTTACATTACGTTATTGATATATAAAGGTCCCACGGAGACGGAGAAGCTAACTCGCCAGGAATGTTGTCAAATATTAGCGCCGATATGATAGGTTGGGTTAGGTTACGTTATATTACGTTATTGATGTATATGAAGGTCAAACGGAGACGTAGAGGCCAACAAGCCTGGAATGTGGTCAAATATTACCGCCGAGATGTTATGTTGGGTTAGGTTAGGTTATATTACGTTATTGATGTATACAAAGGTCCCACGCAGACACAGAGGCCAACAAGACAGGAATGTGGTCAAATATTACCACCGAGATATTAGGTTGGGTTAGGTTAGGTTATATGACGTTATTGATGTATATAAAGGTCCCACGGAGACGTAGATGCCAACTCGCCAGGAATGTTTTCACATATTACCGCCGAGATGTTAGGTTGGGTTAGGTTAGGTTATATTACGTTATTGATGTATATAAAGGTCCCACGGAGATGGAGAAGCCGACTCGCCAGGAATGTTGTTAAATATTACCGCTGAGATGTTAGGTTGGGTTAGGTTAGGTTATATTACGTTATTGATGTATATAAAGATCCCACGGAGACGTAGAGGCCAACTCGCCAGGAATGTCTTCAAGTGTTACCGACGAGATGATAGGTTGGGTTAGGTTACGTTATATTACGTTATTAATGTATATAAATGTCCCACGGAGACGTAGAGTCCAACAAGCCAGGAATGTGGTCAAATATTACCGCCCAGATGTATGATTGGGTTAGGTGATGTTATATTACGTTATTGATGTATATAAAGGTCCCACGGAGACGTAGAGGCCAACTCGCCAGGAATGTTGTCAAGTATTACCGCCGAGATGATAGGTTGGGTTAGGTTACGTTATATTACGTTATTGATGTATATGAAGGTCAAACGGAGACGTAGAGGCCAACTCGCCAGGAATGTTTTCAAATATTACCGCCGTGATGTTAGGTTGGGTTAGGTTAGGTTATATTACGTTATTGATGTATACAATGATCTCACGGAGACGTAGAGGTCAACTCGCTAGGTATGTTTTCTAATATTACCGCCGAGATGTTAGGTTGGGTTAGGTTAGGTTATATTAAGTTATTGATGTATATAAAGGTCTCACGGAGACGTAGAGGCCAACTCGCTAGGAATGTTGTCAAGTATTACCGACGAGATGTTAGGTTGGGTTAGGTTAGGCTATATTACGTTATTGATGTATATAAAGGTCCCACGGAGACGTAGAGTCCAACAAGCCAGGAATGTTGTCAAGTATTACCGCCGAGATGTTAGGTTGGGTTAGGTTAGGTTATATTTCGTTATTGATGTATATGAAGGTCCCACGGAGACGTAGACTCCAACTAGCCAGGTATGTTGTCAAATAATACCGCCGAGATGTTAGGTTGGGTTAGGTTAGGTTATATTACGTTATTGATGTATAGAAAGGTCCCACGGAGACGTAGAGGCCAACAAGCCAGGAATGTGGGCAAATATTATCGCCGAGAGGTTAGGTTGGGTTAGGTTAGGTTACATTACGTTATTGATATATAAAGGTCCCACGGAGACGGAGAAGCTAACTCGCCAGGAATGTTGTCAAATATTAGCGCCGAGATGATAGGTTGGGTTAGGTTACGTTATATTACGTTATTGATGTATATGAAGGTCAAACGGAGACGTAGAGGCCAACAAGCCAGGAATGTGGTCAAATATTACCGCCGAGATGTTATGTTGGGTTAGTTTAGGTTATATTACGTTATTGATGTATACAAAGGTCCCACGCAGACACAGAGGCCAACAAGACAGGAATGTGGTCAAATATTACCGCCGAGATATTAGGTTGGGTTAGGTTAGGTTATATGACGTTATTGATGTATATAAAGGTCCCACGGAGACGTAGATGCCAACTCGCCAGGAATGTTTTCACATATTACCGCCGAGATGTTAGGTTGGGTCAGGTTAGGTTATATTACGTTATTGATGTATATAAAGGTCCCACGGAGACATAGAGGCCAACAAGACAGGAATGTGGTCAAATATTAGCGCCGGTATGTTAGGTTGGGTTAGGTTAGGTTATATTACGTTATTGATGTATATAAATGTCCCACGGAGACGTAGATGCCAACTCGCCAGGAATGTCTTCAAGTGTTACCGACGAGATGATAGGTTGGGTTAGGTTACGTTATATTACGTTATTAATGTATATAAATGTCCCACGGAGACGTAGAGTCCAACAAGCCAGGAATGTGGTCAAATATTACCGCCGAGATGTATGATTGAGTTAGGTGATGTTATATTACGTTATTGATGTATATAAAGGTCCCACGGAGACGTAGAGGCCAACTCGCCAGGAATGTTGTCAAGTATTACCGCCGAGATGATAGGTTGGGTTAGGTTACGTTATATTACGTTATTGATGTATATGAAGGTCAAACGGAGACGTAGAGGCCAACTCGCCAGGAATGTTTTCAAATATTACCGCCGTGATGTTAGGTTGGGTTAGGTTAGGTTATATTACGTTATTGATGTATACAATGATCCCACGGAGACGTAGAGGTCAACTCGCTAGGTATGTTTTCTAATATTACCGCCGAGATGTTAGGTTGGGTTAGGTTAGGTTATATTAAGTTATTGATGTATATAAAGGTCTCACGGAGACGTAGAGGCCAACTCGCTAGGAATGTTGTCAAGTATTACCGACGAGATGTTAGGTTGGGTTAGGTTAGGCTATATTACGTTATTGATGTATATAAAGGTCCCACGGAGACGTAGAGTCCAACAAGCCAGGAATGTTGTCAAGTATCACCGCCGGTATGTTAGGTTGTTTAGGTTAGGTTATATTACGTTATTGATGTATATAAATGTCCCACGGAGACGTAGATGCCAACTCGCCAGGAATGTCTTCAAGTATTACCGCCGAGATGATAGGTTGGGTTAGGTTACGTTATATTACGTTATTAATGTATATAAATGTCCCACGGAGACGTAGAGTCCAACTCGCCAGGAATGTTTTCAAATATTACCGCCGTGATGTTAGGTTGGGTTAGGTGATGTTATATTACGTTATTGATGTATACAATGATCCCACGGAGACGTAGAGGTGAACTCGCTAGGTATGTTTTCTAATATTACCGCCGAGATGTTAGGTTGGGTTAGGTTAGGTTATATTAAGTTATTGATGTATATAAAGGTCTCACGGAGACGTAGAGGCCAACTCGCTAGGAATGTTGTCAAGTATTACCGCCGAGATGTTAGGTTGGGTTAGGTTAGGCTATATTACGTTATTGATGTATATAAAGGTCCCACGGAGACGTAGAGTCCAACAAGAGAGGAATGTTGTCAAGTATTACCGCCGAGATGATAGGTTGGGTTAGGTTACGTTATATTACGTTATTGATGTATATGAAGGTCAAACGGAGACGTAGAGGCCAACTCGCCAGGAATGTTTTCAAATATTACCGCCGTGATGTTAGGTTGGGTTAGGTTAGGTTATATTACGTTATTGATGTATACAATGATCTCACGGAGACGTAGAGGTCAACTCGCTAGGTATGTTTTCTAATATTACCGCCGAGATGTTAGGTTGGGTTAGGTTAGGTTATATTAAGTTATTGATGTATATAAAGGTCTCACGGAGACGTAGAGGCCAACTCGCTAGGAATGTTGTCAAGTATTACCGACGAGATGTTAGGTTGGGTTAGGTTAGGCTATATTACGTTATTGATGTATATAAAGGTCCCACGGAGACGTAGAGTCCAACAAGCCAGGAATGTTGTCAAGTATTACCGCCGAGATGTTAGGTTGGGTTAGGTTAGGTTATATTTCGTTATTGATGTATATGAAGGTCCCACGGAGACGTAGACTCCAACTAGCCAGGTATGTTGTCAAATAATACCGCCGAGATGTTAGGTTGGGTTAGGTTAGGTTATATTACGTTATTGATGTATAGAAAGGTCCCACGGAGACGTAGAGGCCAACAAGCCAGGAATGTGGGCAAATATTATCGCCGAGAGGTTAGGTTGGGTTAGGTTAGGTTACATTACGTTATTGATATATAAAGGTCCCACGGAGACGGAGAAGCTAACTCGCCAGGAATGTTGTCAAATATTAGCGCCGAGATGATAGGTTGGGTTAGGTTACGTTATATTACGTTATTGATGTATATGAAGGTCAAACGGAGACGTAGAGGCCAACAAGCCAGGAATGTGGTCAAATATTACCGCCGAGATGTTATGTTGGGTTAGTTTAGGTTATATTACGTTATTGATGTATACAAAGGTCCCACGCAGACACAGAGGCCAACAAGACAGGAATGTGGTCAAATATTACCGCCGAGATATTAGGTTGGGTTAGGTTAGGTTATATGACGTTATTGATGTATATAAAGGTCCCACGGAGACGTAGATGCCAACTCGCCAGGAATGTTTTCACATATTACCGCCGAGATGTTAGGTTGGGTCAGGTTAGGTTATATTACGTTATTGATGTATATAAAGGTCCCACGGAGACATAGAGGCCAACAAGACAGGAATGTGGTCAAATATTAGCTCCGGTATGTTAGGTTGGGTTAGGTTAGGTTATATTACGTTATTGATGTATATAAATGTCCCACGGAGACGTAGATGCCAACTCGCCAGGAATGTCTTCAAGTGTTACCGACGAGATGATAGGTTGGGTTAGGTTACGTTATATTACGTTATTAATGTATATAAATGTCCCACGGAGACGTAGAGTCCAACAAGCCAGGAATGTGGTCAAATATTACCGCCGAGATGTATGATTGGGTTAGGTGATGTTATATTACGTTATTGATGTATATAAAGGTCCCACGGAGACGTAGAGGCCAACTCGCCAGGAATGTTGTCAAGTATTACCGCCGAGATGATAGGTTGGGTTAGGTTACGTTATATTACGTTATTGATGTATATGAAGGTCAAACGGAGACGTAGAGGCCAACTCGCCAGGAATGTTTTCAAATATTACCGCCGTGATGTTAGGTTGGGTTAGGTTAGGTTATATTACGTTATTGATGTATACAATGATCCCACGGAGACGTAGAGGTCAACTCGCTAGGTATGTTTTCTAATATTACCGCCGAGATGTTAGGTTGGGTTAGGTTAGGTTATATTAAGTTATTGATGTATATAAAGGTCTCACGGAGACGTAGAGGCCAACTCGCTAGGAATGTTGTCAAGTATTACCGACGAGATGTTAGGTTGGGTTAGGTTAGGCTATATTACGTTATTGATGTATATAAAGGTCCCACGGAGACGTAGAGTCCAACAAGCCAGGAATGTTGTCAAGTATCACCGCCGGTATGTTAGGTTGTTTAGGTTAGGTTATATTACGTTATTGATGTATATAAATGTCCCACGGAGACGTAGATGCCAACTCGCCAGGAATGTCTTCAAGTATTACCGCCGAGATGATAGGTTGGGTTAGGTTACGATATATTACGTTATTAATGTATATAAATGTCCCACGGAGACGTAGAGTCCAACAAGCCAGGAATGTGGTCAAATATTACCGCCGAGATGTATGATTGGGTTAGGTGATGTTATATTACGTTAGTGATGTATATAAAGGTCCCACGGAGACGTAGAGGCCAACTCGCCAGGAATGTTGTCAAGTATTACCGCCGAGATGATAGGTCGGGTTAGGTTACGTTATATTACGTTATTGATGTATATGAAGGTCAAACGGAGACGTAGAGGCCAACTCGCCAGGAATGTTTTCAAATATTACCGCCGTGATGTTAGGTTGGGTTAGGTTAGGTTATATTACGTTATTGATGTATACAATGATCCCACGGAGACGTAGAGGTGAACTCGCTAGGTATGTTTTCTAATATTACCGCCGAGATGTTAGGTTGGGTTAGGTTAGGTTATATTAAGTTATTGATGTATATAAAGGTCTCACGGAGACGTAGAGGCCAACTCGCTAGGAATGTTGTCAAGTATTACCGCCGAGATGTTAGGTTGGGTTAGGTTAGGCTATATTACGTTATTGATGTATATAAAGGTCCCACGGAGACGTAGAGTCCAACAAGAGAGGAATGTTGTCAAGTATTACCGCCGAGATGTTAGGTTGGGTTAGGTTAGGTTATATTTCGTTATTGATGTATATGAAGGTCCCACGGAGACGTAGACTCCAACTAGCCAGGTATGTTGTCAAATAATACCGCCGAGATATTAGGTTGGGTTAGGTTAGGTTATATTACGTTATTGATGTATACAATGATCCCACGGAGACGTAGAGGTGAACTCGCTAGGTATGTTTTCTAATATTACCGCCGAGATGTTAGGTTGGGTTAGGTTAGGTTATATTAAGTTATTGATGTATATAAAGGTCTCACGGAGACGTAGAGGCCAACTCGCTAGGAATGTTGTCAAGTATTACCGCCGAGATGTTAGGTTGGGTTAGGTTAGGCTATATTACGTTATTGATGTATATAAAGGTCCCACGGAGACGTAGAGTCCAACAAGCCAGGAATGTTGTCAAGTATTACCGCCGAGATGTTAGGTTGGGTTAGGTTAGGTTATATTTCGTTATTGATGTATATGAATGTCCCACGGAGACGTAGACTCCAACTAGCCAGGTATGTTGTCAAATAATACCGCCGAGATGTTAGGTTGGGTTAGGTTAGGTTATATTACGTTATTGATGTATAGAAAGGTCCCACGGAGACGTAAAGGCCAACAAGCCAGGAATGTGGGCAAATATTATCGCCGAGAGGTTAGGTTGGGTTAGGATAGGTTACATTACGTTATTGATATATAAAGGTCCCACGGAGACGGAGAAGCTAACTCGTCAGGAATGTTGTCAAATATTAGCGCCGATATGATAGGTTGGGTTAGGTTACGTTATATTACGTTATTGATGTATATGAAGGTCAAACGGAGACGTAGAGGCCAACAAGCCTGGAATGTGGTCAAATATTACCGCCGAGATGTTATGTTGGGTTAGGTTAGGTTATATTACGTTATTGATGTATACAAAGGTCCCACGCAGACACAGAGGCCAACAAGACAGGAATGTGGTCAAATATTACCACCGAGATATTAGGTTGGGTTAGGTTAGGTTATATGACGTTATTGATGTATATAAAGGTCCCACGGAGACGTAGATGCCAACTCGCCAGGAATGTTTTCACATATTACCGCCGAGATGTTAGGTTGGGTTAGGTTAGGTTATATTACGTTATTGATGTATATAAAGGTCCCACGGAGATGGAGAAGCCGACTCGCCAGGAATGTTGTTAAATATTACCGCTGAGATGTTAGGTTGGGTTAGGTTAGGTTATATTACGTTATTGATGTATATAAAGATCCCACGGAGACGTAGAGGCCAACTCGCCAGGAATGTTGTCAAGTATTACCGCCGAGATGTTAGGTTGGGTTAGGTTAGGTTATATTACGTGATTGATGTATATAAAGGTCCCACGGTGACGTAGATGCCAACTCGCCAGGAATGTTGTCAAATATTACCGCCGAGATGATAGGTTGGGTTAGGTTACGTTATATTACGTTATTGTTGTATATGAAGGTCAAACGGAGAGGTAGAGGCCAACTCGCCAGGAATGATGTCAAATATTACCGCCGAGATGTTAGGTTGGGTTAGGTTAGGTTATATTACGTTATTGATGTATACAATGATCCCACGGAGACGTAGAGGTCAACTCGCTAGGTATGTTTTCTAATATTACCGCCGAGATGTTAGGTTCGGTTAGGTTAGGTTATATTAAGTTATTGATGTATATAAAGGTCTCACGGAGACGTAGAGGCCAACTCGCTAGGAATGTTGTCAAGTATTACCGCCGAGATGTTAGGTTGGGTTAGGTTAGGCTATATTACGTTATTGATGTATATAAAGGTCCCACGGAGACGTAGAGTCCAACAAGCCAGGAATGTTGTCAAGTATTACCGCCGAGATGTTAGGTTGGGTTAGGTTAGGTTATATTTCGTTATTGATGTATATGAATGTCCCACGGAGACGTAGACTCCAACTAGCCAGGTATGTTGTCAAATAATACCGCCGAGATGTTAGGTTGGGTTAGGTTAGGTTATATTACGTCATTGATGTATAGAAAGGTCCCACGGAGACGTAGAGGCCAACAAGCCAGGAATGTGGGCAAATATTATCGCCGAGAGGTTAGGTTGGGTTAGGTTAGGTTACATTACGTTATTGATATATAAAGGTCCCACGGAGACGGAGAAGCTAACTCGCCAGGAATGTTGTCAAATATTAGCGCCGAGATGATAGGTTGGGTTAGGTTACGTTATATTACGTTATTGATGTATATGAAGGTCAAACGGAGACGTAGAGGCCAACAAGCCAGGAATGTGGTCAAATATTACCGCCGAGATGTTATGTTGGGTTAGTTTAGGTTATATTACGTTATTGATGTATACAAAGGTCCCACGCAGACACAGAGGCCAACAAGACAGGAATGTGGTCAAATATTACCGCCGAGATATTAGGTTGGGTTAGGTTAGGTTATATGACGTTATTGATGTATATAAAGGTCCCACGGAGACGTAGATGCCAACTCGCCAGGAATGTTTTCACATATTACCGCCGAGATGTTAGGTTGGGTCAGGTTAGGTTATATTACGTTATTGATGTATATAAAGGTTCCACGGAGACATAGAGGCCAACAAGACAGGAATGTGGTCAAATATTAGCGCCGGTATGTTAGGTTGGGTTAGGTTAGGTTATATTACGTTATTGATGTATATAAATGTCCCACGGAGACGTAGATGCCAACTCGCCAGGAATGTCTTCAAGTGTTACCGACGAGATGATAGGTTGGGTTAGGTTACGTTATATTACGTTATTAATGTATATAAATGTCCCACGGAGACGTAGAGTCCAACAAGCCAGGAATGTGGTCAAATATTACCGCCGAGATGTATGATTGGGTTAGGTGATGTTATATTACGTTATTGATGTATATAAAGGTCCCACGGAGACGTAGAGGCCAACTCGCCAGGAATGTTGTCAAGTATTACCGCCGAGATGATAGGTTGGGTTAGGTTACGTTATATTACGTTATTGATGTATATGAAGGTCAAACGGAGACGTAGAGGCCAACTCGCCAGGAATGTTTTCAAATATTACCGCCGTGATGTTAGGTTGGGTTAGGTTAGGTTATATTACGTTATTGATGTATACAATGATCCCACGGAGACGTAGAGGTCAACTCGCTAGGTATGTTTTCTAATATTACCGCCGAGATGTTAGGTTGGGTTAGGTTAGGTTATATTAAGTTATTGATGTATATAAAGGTCTCACGGAGACGTAGAGGCCAACTCGCTAGGAATGTTGTCAAGTATTACCGACGAGATGTTAGGTTGGGTTAGGTTAGGCTATATTACGTTATTGATGTATATAAAGGTCCCACGGAGACGTAGAGTCCAACAAGCCAGGAATGTTGTCAAGTATCACCGCCGAGATGTTAGGTTGGGTTAGGTTAGGTTATATTTCGTTATTGATGTATATGAAGGTCCCACGGAGACGTAGACTCCAACTAGCCAGGTATGTTGTCAAATAATACCGCCGAGATGTTAGGTTGGGTTAGGTTAGGTTATGTTACGTTATTGATGTATAGAAAGGTCCCACGGAGACGTAGAGGCCAACAAGCCAGGAATGTGGGCAAATATTATCGCCGAGAGGTTAGGTTGGGTTAGGTTAGGTTACATTACGTTATTGATATATAAAGGTCCCACGGAGACGGAGAAGCTAACTCGCCAGGAATGTTGTCAAATATTAGCGCCGAGATGATAGGTTGGGTTAGGTTACGTTATATTACGTTATTGATGTATATGAAGGTCAAACGGAGACGTAGAGGCCAACAAGCCAGGAATGTGGTCAAATATTACCGCCGAGATGTTATGTTGGGTTAGTTTAGGTTATATTACGTTATTGATGTATACAAAGGTCCCACGCAGACACAGAGGCCAACAAGACAGGAATGTGGTCAAATATTACCGCCGAGATATTAGGTTGGGTTAGGTTAGGTTATATGACGTTATTGATGTATATAAAGGTCCCACGGAGACGTAGATGCCAACTCGCCAGGAATGTTTTCACATATTACCGCTGAGATGTTAGGTTGGGTTAGGTTAGGTTATATTACGTTATAGATGTATATAAAGATCCCACGGAGACGTAGAGGCCAACTCGCCAGGAATGTTGTCAAGTATTACCGCCGAGATGTTAGGTTGGGTCAGGTTAGGTTATATTACGTTATTGATGTATATAAAGGTCCCACGGAGACATAGAGGCCAACAAGACAGGAATGTGGTCAAATATTACCGCCGGTATGTTAGGTTGGGTTAGGTTAGGTTATATTACGTTATTGATGTATATAAATGTCCCACGGAGACGTAGATGCCAACTCGCCAGGAATGTCTTCAAGTGTTACCGACGAGATGATAGGTTGGGTTAGGTTACGTTATATTACGTTATTAATGTATATAAATGTCCCACAGAGACGTAGAGTCCAACAAGCCAGGAATGTGGTCAAATATTACCGCCGAGATGTATGATTGGGTTAGGTGATGTTATATTACGTTATTGATGTATATAAAGGTCCCACGGAGACGTAGAGGCCAACTCGCCAGGAATGTTGTCAAGTATTACCGCCGAGATGATAGGTCGGGTTAGGTTACGTTATATTACGTTATTGATGTATATGAAGGTCAAACGGAGACGTAGAGGCCAACTCGCCAGGAATGTTTTCAAATATTACCGCCGTGATGTTAGGTTGGGTTAGGTTAGGTTATATTACGTTATTGATGTATACAATGATCCCACGGAGACGTAGAGGTCAACTCGCTAGGTATGTTTTCTAATATTACCGCCGGGATGTTAGGTTGGGTTAGGTTATGTTATATTGCGTTATAGATGTATATAAAGGTCCCACGGAGACGTAGAGTCCAACAAGCCAGGAATGTGGTCAAATATTACCGCCGAGATGTTAGGTTGGGTTAGGTTAGGTTATATTACGTTATTGATGTATATAAAGGTCTCACGGAGACGTAGAGGCCAACTCGCCAGGAATGTTGTCAAGTATTACCGCCGAGATGTTAGTTTGGGTTAGGTTAGGTTATATTACATTATTGATGTATATAAATGTCCCACGGAGTCATAGAGGCCAACAGGACAGGAATGTGGTCAAATATTACCGCCGAGGTGTTAGGTTGGGTTAGGTTAGGTTATATTACGTTATTGATGTATATCAAGATCCCACGGAGACGTAGAGGCCAAATCGCCAGGAATGTTGTCAAATGTTACCGCCGAGTAGATAGGTTAGGTTAGGTTAGGTTATATTTCGTTATTGATGTATATGAAGGTCCCACGGAGACGTAGACTCCAACTAGCCAGGTATGTTGTCAAATAATACCGCCGAGATGCTAGGTTGGGTTAGGTTAGGTTATATTACGTTATTGATGTATAGAAAGGTCCCACGGAGAGGTAGAGGCCAACAAGCCAGGAATGTGGGCAAATATTATCGCCGAGATGTTAGGTTGGGTTAGGTTAGGTAACATTACGTTATAGATGCATATAAAGGTCCCACGGAGACGGAGAAGCCAACTCGCCAGGAATGTTGTCAAATATTACCGCCGAGATGTTAGGTTGGGTCAGGTTAGGTTATATTAAGTTATTGATGTATATAAAGGTCTCACGGAGACGTAGAGGCCAACTCGCTAGGAATGTTGTCAAGTATTACCGCCGAGATGTTAGGTTGGGTTAGGTTAGGCTATATTACGTTATTGGGTTCTAAAGTTGTTGCGGACTGCAGTTGCAATTTGCAACAACACGTGCCATCCCCTCCTCCTCGTGGTGGAACCTGGTAACACTGGGCTCGGTCCAGTGGCAAACGGGGCTCTGGCTGATACCGTAGACCGGTGGTCATGTTTCGCCGGAGCGGGGGGCTTGCCTTAACCGGCTGGCCCGCGAGGGGATAAACCTCTATAAAAAGTCTCTGTCTCAAGTTTCGGTCCGCGGCGAGGGGACGCGCTCAGTCCTCCGCGGCTGGGTGTGGCCGGTGGGTGCATCGGTGCTGAGCGGGCCAACCCCGGGGTACCTGGCGCCCCCCGGGTGTATAAATGCCTTCCCCCGGTACGCGGCTCTGCCGGGGGTGACGTGTTTGTTCCGACACTACTCGTGGGATTCGTATGGAGTCTTTTAATAAAACGGGGTTGGGGGGGAGTAGGTGTGGGAGGGGCGATGGAGCTGGCACTTCAATGCCGGCGTCGGTGCGTCCAGTGGTCGTCTGTGTGGAGAGGCTTCCCTCTTCACGAGGCGCCGCTGTGAGGTGCGGAGCGCTGACTTCGGAGACGCTCCATTCTGGGAGGGAAGGTAGGGAAGGGCGGGATAACCCGGAGGGGGGGTCCCTTCCTCCTTCCTGCAGCGGAGAGGAGGTTGGGGGTACACATCCGGGCCCCTCGAAGGTGCCATCGGCACGTCCGTCGAGGGCGGGCTCCCCGTTGTCGGTGGGGTCCGTACCGTCCAGGGTGGCCTCTCCGGCCCCCTCGGACCACGACTGCGACACTGATGTGTCGTGGTCGTCTCTGAGGTTTGCTGGGTCGGGACCGCCCAGGAAGAGGGGACGCCCCCTGACAACGGGCGAATACCTGGGCCTGCAGGCGGCCAAGGAGAAACTCCTCCAGACGGAGCTGAAGAAGCTGCGACTGGAGGAGGAGGAGAAAATACTTAGGGCCGATGATCCGGCCCCGCCGCCAAGCAAGGCGGCCAAACATATCCCCTCAGTAGAGGAGTATACAAGGGAGTTCAGGGGCGTCCCCTCTGCGGAGTTGGGAAGAGAAGCCCTCGCGGCAATGAACCGCGTCGAATGGGTGGCTGCCAGGTCCACGAACCTGAAAGGCGTGTTCGTGCGAAGATTGCGGGAGAGTGCGCGCACTTTGTGCGCACTTGTTCAAAGCGCTTTGGAGTCTTCGCACTCCCCCGCACGGGAAGGACTGGAAGTCAGGGCGGACTTATCAGCCCTGAGGCGGGAATTGGAGGCTGCGAAGGCTGAAAATGCGGTCCTACGGGACCGCATTAAGGATATGGAGAGGCGAACGCCGCCTCTGGCGCCTAGGGCGGAGAATGGCAAAGTCGACATGGTGTCCCTCGCAGACACAGTCGCCCGCATCGTCGATGAAAAGTTGTCGGCCTATACGGCGAGTTTGAAGGGAACTTCTTCTTCCCTTTCGTCCCAAACCGCGGCCGTCCCCAGCCCTACTCCTGCGAGTGGGGGTGATGCGGCTGCTGGGGAGGCGACGGGGAAGAAGAAGAGGAAAAAGAAGAAGAAAGCGGAGGCGTTTACGACTCCTGCTGCGGGAACATCTTCGAAGAAGAAGGAGGTGGTTCGCCGCCGCTCGGTTTCCGGGCGGAGGGGAACGGTGGAGGCACCAACGGTGCCGACAGGTGGGTCGACTCAGAGCGAGGTGCCTTGGGCTAAGGTGGTCGGGCGGAAGGCACAGCGGGCTGCGAAGAAACAGAGCCAGGAGACCGCTGGGTCTGCCAAGGCGCCCGTCAAGCTCGGGAGGCCCCCCCGAGCCGCGGCTGTGGCCCTTACGCTGCCTTCGGGCAGCAAAGGATCTTATCAGGAGATCCTGGTCGCGGCTCGGCAGAGGGTCTCCCTGAGCGAGTTAGGAATAGAGGAGGTGCGCCCAAGGCGCGCAAGGACTGGGGGTTTCCTTTTGGAAATCCCCGGTCCTGAGAAGGCGGCAAAAGCTGCCCTGTTAGCAGATAAGTTAAGGGTGGCATTGGCGGACACAGAGGCCCGGGTCTCATGCCCTTCTAAGAGGGCGGAGTTGAGAGTGAGTGGGTCCGACGACTCCGTCACCTCATCTGAGGTGGCGGAGTCGGTGGCTGCGGCGGCAGGGTGCCTGGCCGCGGAGGTGAGGACCGGTGAGATAAGGTCCTCACCTCTGGGACTAGGAACCCTCTGGATCCAATGCCCCTTGGTTGCCGCTCGTAAAGCTGCAAACCTGGGGTGGATCAGGGTGGGTTGGTGCAGAGCCAAGGTGAAGGCCCTGAAACCTCGTCCCCAGCAGTGTTATCGCTGCCTGGCTAAGGGGCACGTGCGGCAGCATTGCTCTGCCGAAGTTGACCGGGGCGACCTTTGTTATAACTGTGGTTCCCCCGGTCACCGAGCGAATGTGTGCCGGGCGACCGCCCCCCACTGTCCGCTGTGTGCGGACTTGGGGCGACCGGCCGACCACAGACTCGGGGGGGTTAAGTGTAACCCCCCGACGCGGAAGGGGCGCCTGGGGACGAGGGCGCCGCAGCCACCGAAGGGGGGTGTGGAGGGTGGGCCGCCGGGAGGGGGCACTAAGGGGGTGAAGGAGGCCGGGGGCATTGTTACCCTGGCGGAGGACTCTGGCCGGGGGGAGGCCATGGATATGGCATAAACTTCCCCCCGACCAGAGTCCTCCAGGCGAACGTCAACCACGCCCGCCGAGCCCACGATCTCTTGGTCGAGGGTCTTATGGCGGGCGGAGTTGACGTTGCAGTGGTCGCTGAACCCTTCGTGATCCCCGACCGACCGTCCTGGGTCGGGGATCGCGAGGGGTCAGTTGCCATAGCTCAGGCTGCAGCCTCGCGGGTTCCGCCGTTCGCCTTTTTGGGCGATGGACGGGGCTTCGTGGCTGTGGACTGGGCGGGCTTCGTGCTGGTGGGGACCTATGCTCCACCGCGCTGGCCCCTAGAGTCGTTCGAGGAGTATCTGGATGGGCTTGGGAACTTTTTGTCCCAGTTCTCAGCCCGCCAGATACTCGTCTTGGGGGACTTCAACGCCCATGCTTCGGCATGGGGGTCCCCCAGGACGGACGCGAGGGGCGAGACGGTTTTGGAGTGGGCTGCTGGTCTCGATCTTCGGTTGCTCAACCGAGGATCGACCAGTACGTGCGTGCGATGGCAGGGTACAAGCATCGTGGATCTTTCATGGGCTTCCCCTGCCGCCGTACCGCGGGTCACGGGGTGGACGGTGGACGAGTCCACGGAGACTCTATCCGATCACTGGTACGTTCGGATAGATGTCTCCGGGACCGCCCCGGGCCGCCAAGCTGGTCCACGCCAGCAGCGAAGGAGGTGGGCTCTCAGAGCCCTTGACGAGGACGCCCTGATGGCTGCCGTCCATGCCGTGGCTTGGTCGGAGCCGTCGGCCGAGCCCGTCGCCGACGTGGAGGCGGAGGCCGACTGGTTCGATGGAGCCCTGACTGCAATCTGCAGGACGGCGATGCCGAGGGCCAGTCGACTTCCGCCCCGGAGGCCGGTGTACTGGTGGTCGGACGACATCGCGCGGATCCGAGCGAGTTGCGCGATGGCGCGACGCCAGTACACCAGGTCTCGGAGACGGAGACGTCGGGACGAGGCACGGACGGCCCTGTTGTATGCCAAATATCGTCAGCTGACGGTTCAGCTGCAACAGGCCATCGGGAGGGCCAAGACCAGCGCTTGGGACGGACTTCTTCGTTCGTTGGATCAGGATCCGTGGGGGCGTCCATATAAGCTTGTCCTAAACAAGCTTAGAGCTTATGGCCCCCCGGTGACTGAGACGATGGAACCCCGGCTTCTCGGGAGGGTGGTCGATGCGTTGTTCCCGTCTGGGAGCGCATCGGCCGCCTTCCCGACTCAGGTGGACGGGTGGTCCGCGGGGCTGGAGGTTACGGAGGAGGAGTTGGCCGGGGCGGTGAGACGTCTCGGTGCTCGGAATACGGCTCCGGGTGCCGACGGCGTCCCCGGCCGCGTGCTGGTCTTGGCCCTGCGCGTTCTGGGTCCCCGACTTCGGAGGCTTTTTACAGCCATCCTGAAGTCGGGGACGTTCCCATCTCGGTGGCGCCTCGGACGCCTGGTCCTCCTGCGGAAGGAGGGCCGGGACGCTGAATCTCCCTCGGGCTATCGGCCCATCGTGCTCCTGGATGAGATCGGGAAGCTCTACGAGAGAATCGTGGCTTCCCGACTCACCAGGCATCTGGAGCGGGTAGGACCCGACCTGGCCGAGTGTCAGTTCGGCTTCCGCCGGGGCCGGTCCACGATCGACGCGATCGATCGGGTCCGTACCTTGGCGGGCTCGGCTACTGCCCGGGGAGGGATGGCATTGGCGGTGTCCTTGGACATCGTCAATGCCTTCAACTCCCACTCCTGGGAGGCCATCCGCAGGGGACTCGAACGACATGGAGTCCCTCAATACCTGCGGGTGGCGGTCGGCTCCTACCTTAGCGGCAGGTGCGTCGAGTACGTGGGCCGGGGTGGAAACACCTGCACGAGGGAGATTAGTCGCGGCGTACCCCAGGGGTCAGTTTTGGGACCCCTCTTGTGGGACGTGGGGTACGACGCGGCGCTGCGGGTCCTCCTTCCCACCGGTGTCAGCGTAGTCTGCTACGCTGACGATACCGTATTGGTAGCCGGTGGGCGTACCAGCGGGAGGATCGTCCGGCGAGCCGAGGTGGGAGTGGCCAACGTGGCTTCCCTGATCCGGGGTATGGGTTTGGAGCTGGCTCCTCACAAGACGGAGGCGATGTGGTTCTTGGACCGTCATCTCCTTCGTCGAAATGGGAGGTCACTCGCCGATACCTGGATCCGAGTAGGGGACACCCGCATCCAGGTGAGGCCCGCGATAAAATATCTGGGACTTCACCTGGACGGCTCCTGGGCTTTTGGGCGCCACTTCGCGCTCCTGGCACCCAGGTTGGAAAAAGCGGCGGCCAGCTTGGGTCGCTTGCTGCCCAACCTGGGGGGCCCGGACGCGAGGGTACGCCGCCTTTATGCGGGCATCGTGCGGTCGATGGCTCTTTATGGAGCCCCGATCTGGGCGGACGCCCTGATGGCCAGCCGGCGCAGCCGGGCACTGCTTCGCAGTGTTTGGCGGCGCCTTGCCATCAGGGTGATCAGAGGATACCGCACGGTGTCTCATGAGGCGGCGGGAACTCTGGCGGGGTTACCACCCCTGGAGCTCCTGGCGGAGCGCGAAGCGGTTGTCCATGGACACCTTCGTCTCTGCCAGGATGTCTCACCCCCGTCAGAGGAGGCGGTCAGAGCGTGGGCCTGGCGGTCTGTGGTGACCAAGTGGGAGGAGCGTCTTCGCGCCACCCATGGGAGTCACCGGACCGTCGGGGCGGTATTGCCCATCCTCGATAGATGGGTGAGCCGAAGCCGAGGGCTATCCTACCGGACCACGCAGGTCCTCACCGGGCACGGATGCTTCGGGGAGTACCTGCGCCGGATAGGACGGGAAGCCACGGCGGCGTGTCACCACTGTGGTGACCAGAGGGACACGGCGCAGCACACGCTGGAGTTTTGTCCAGCGTGGGAGGTGCGGCGTCGTGTCCTTCGGAGCGAGGTGGGCCAGGATCTGGCATTGCCATCCATACTTAGACGGATGGTGGTGGATGCCAGATCCTGGCGTGCTATGGCGGCCTTCTGCGAGGCCGTCATGCGGGCGAAGGAGGCGGCGGAGAGGAACCGCGAAGTTAGCGATCCCTCCCGTCGACGGCGGCGGCGCAGGCGTCGCCGCCCTCCACCGGCGCCCGGGGATGTCCACCGTGTGGATATCGCTGGGCGCCCATAGGGGACTCAGTCCCCGGGGGGTGACAGCCCCTCGCGCGGGCCGGGGCGTAACCGCGTACGCCACGGCCGTCACCCGCGCGGGGGGCCGTCCGGAGGGGTGACTCGGTCGTGATGGACGGGGGCCCATCGCGACCATTGCACGCCACCCCTCCGAGACGTGCAGCGACTTCGGACGTGGCCCCGAAGTCGCTGCAAGGGTATCCTTTGGGAGGAGGAGGGGTCGCATCTTAGATGCGGCCTCTCCCTCCCGGGATGGGAGCCTGCCAGACTTCTTCTGGGAGGGTCCAGACGCTGAGGGGGAGCCGGTCGCGTTCGTAAGAGATCCCGGCTCTCCCTCAGTAGCGTCGTTGGTGGCCACCGTGGGGTTTTAGCCGGTAAGAGTCCGGCATAACCTCGGAGTTCCCCCGAACTCCGAGGTATCCATGAGGATTTCCCCACGTTAAAAAAAAAAAAAAAAAAAAAAAAAAAAATATTACGTTATTGATGTATATAAAGGTCCCACGGAGACGTAGAGTCCAACAAGCCAGGAATGTTGTCAAGTATTACCGCCGAGATGTTAGGTTGGGTTAGGTTAGGTTATATTTCGTTATTGATGTATATGAAGGTCCCACGGAGACGTAGACTCCAACTAGCCAGGTATGTTGTCAAATAATACCGCCGAGATGTTAGGTTGGGTTAGGTTAGGTTATATTACGTTATTGATGTATAGAAAGGTCCCACGGAGACGTAAAGGCCAACAAGCCAGGAATGTGGGCAAATATTATCGCCGAGAGGTTAGGTTGGGTTAGGTTAGGTTACATTACGTTATTGATATATAAAGGTCCCACGGAGACGGAGAAGCTAACTCGCCAGGAATGTTGTCAAATATTAGCGCCGATATGATAGGTTGGGTTAGGTTACGTTATATTACGTTATTGATGTATATGAAGGTCAAACGGAGACGTAGAGGCCAACAAGCCAGGAATGTGGTCAAATATTACCGCCGAGATGTTATGTTGGGTTAGGTTAGGTTATATTACGTTATTGATGTATACAAAGGTCCCACGCAGACACAGAGGCCAACAAGACAGGAATGTGGTCAAATATTACCACCGAGATATTAGGTTGGGTTAGGTTAGGTTATATGACGTTATTGATGTATATAAAGGTCCCACGGAGACGTAGATGCCAACTCGCCAGGAATGTTTTCACATATTACCGCCGAGATGTTAGGTTGGGTTAGGTTAGGTTATATTACGTTATTGATGTATATAAAGGTCCCACGGAGATGGAGAAGCCGACTCGCCAGGAATGTTGTTAAATATTACCGCTGAGCTGTTAGGTTGGGTTAGGTTAGGTTATATTACGTTATTGATGTATATAAAGATCCCACGGAGACGTAGAGGCCAACTCGCCAGGAATGTTGTCAAGTATTACCGCCGAGATGTTAGGTTGGGTTAGGTTAGGTTATATTACGTGATTGATGTATATAAAGGTCCCACGGTGACGTAGATGCCAACTCGCCAGGAATGTTGTCAAATATTACCGCCGAGATGATAGGTTGGGTTAGGTTACGTTATATTACGTTATTGTTGTATATGAAGGTCAAACGGAGAGGTAGAGGCCAACTCGACAGGAATGTTGTCAAATATTACCGCCGAGATGTTAGGTTGGGTTAGGTTAGGTTATATTACGTTATTGATGTACATAAAGGTCGCATGGAGACGTAGAGGCCAACTCGCCAGGAATGATGTCAAATATTACCGCCGAGATGTTAGGTTGGATTAGGTTAGGTTATATTACGTTATTGATGTATATAAAGGTCAAACGGAGACGTAGAGGCCAACTCGCCAGGAATGATGTCAAATATTACCGCCGAGATGTTAGGTTGGGTTAGATTAGGTTATATTACGTTATTGATGTATACAATGATCCCACGGAGACGTAGAGGTCAACTCGCTAGGTATGTTTTCTAATATTACCGCCGAGATGTTAGGTTCGGTTAGGTTAGGTTATATTAAGTTATTGATGTATATAAAGGTCTCACGGAGACGTAGAGGCCAACTCGCTAGGAATGTTGTCAAGTATTACCGACGAGATGTTAGGTTGGGTTAGGTTAGGCTATATTACGTTATTGATGTATATAAAGGTCCCACGGAGACGTAGAGTCCAACAAGCCAGGAATGTTGTCAAGTATTTCCGCCGAGATGTTAGGTTGGGTTAGGTTAGGTTATATTTCGTTATTGATGTATATGAAGGGCCCACGGAGACGTAGACTCCAACTAGCCAGGTATGTTGTCAAATAATACCGCCGAGATGTTAGGTTGGGTTAGGTTAGGTTATATTACGTTATTGATGTATATAAAGGTCCCACGGAGATGGAGAAGCCGACTCGCCAGGAATGTTGTTAAATATTACCGCTGAGCTGTTAGGTTGGGTTAGGTTAGGTTATATTACGTTATTGATGTATATAAAGATCCCACGGAGACGTAGAGGCCAACTCGCCAGGAATGTTGTCAAGTATTACCGCCGAGATGTTAGGTTGGGTTAGGTTAGGTTATATTACGTGATTGATGTATATAAAGGTCCCACGGTGACGTAGATGCCAACTCGCCAGGAATGTTGTCAAATATTACCGCCGAGATGATAGGTTGGGTTAGGTTACGTTATATTACGTTATTGTTGTATATGAAGGTCAAACGGAGAGGTAGAGGCCAACTCGACAGGAATGTTGTCAAATATTACCGCCGAGATGTTAGGTTGGGTTAGGTTAGGTTATATTACGTTATTGATGTACATAAAGGTCGCATGGAGACGTAGAGGCCAACTCGCCAGGAATGATGTCAAATATTACCGCCGAGATGTTAGGTTGGATTAGGTTAGGTTATATTACGTTATTGATGTATATAAAGGTCAAACGGAGACGTAGAGGCCAACTCGCCAGGAATGATGTCAAATATTACCGCCGAGATGTTAGGTTGGGTTAGGTTAGGTTATATTACGTTATTGATGTATACAATGATCCCACGGAGACGTAGAGGTCAACTCGCTAGGTATGTTTTCTAATATTACCGCCGAGATGTTAGGTTCGTTTAGGTTAGGTTATATTAAGTTATTGATGTATATAAAGGTCTCACGGAGACGTAGAGGCCAACTCGCTAGGAATGTTGTCAAGTATTACCGACGAGATGTTAGGTTGGGTTAGGTTAGGCTATATTACGTTATTGATGTATATAAAGGTCCCACGGAGACGTAGAGTCCAACAAGCCAGGAATGTTGTCAAGTATTTCCGCCGAGATGTTAGGTTGGGTTAGGTTAGGTTATATTTCGTTATTGATGTATATGAAGGGCCCACGGAGACGTAGACTCCAACTAGCCAGGTATGTTGTCAAATAATACCGCCGAGATGTTAGGTTGGGTTAGGTTAGGTTATATTACGTTATTGATGTATAGAAAGGTCCCACGGAGACGTAGAGGCCAACAAGCCAGGAATGTGGGCAAATATTATCGCCGAGAGGTTAGGTTGGGTTAGGTTAGGTTACATTACGTTATTGATATATAAAGGTCCCACGGAGACGGAGAAGCTAACTCGCCAGGAATGTTGTCAAATATTAGCGCCGAGATGATAGGTTGGGTTAGGTTACGTTATATTACGTTATTGATGTATATGAAGGTCAAACGGAGACGTAGAGGCCAACAAGCCAGGAATGTGGTCAAATATTACCGCCGAGATGTTATGTTGGGTTAGTTTAGGTTATATTACGTTATTGATGTATACAAAGGTCCCACGCAGACACAGAGGCCAACAAGACAGGAATGTGGTCAAATATTACCGCCGAGATATTAGGTTGGGTTAGGTTAGGTTATATGACGTTATTGATGTATATAAAGGTCCCACGGAGACGTAGATGCCAACTCGCCAGGAATGTTTTCACATATTACCGCCGAGATGTTAGGTTGGGTCAGGTTAGGTTATATTACGTTATTGATGTATATAAAGGTCCCACGGAGACATAGAGGCCAACAAGACAGGAATGTGGTCAAATATTACCGCCGGTATGTTAGGTTGGGTTAGGTTAGGTTATATTACGTTATTGATGTATATAAATGTCCCACGGAGACGTAGATGCCAACTCGCCAGGAATGTCTTCAAGTGTTACCGACGAGATGATAGGTTGGGTTAGGTTACGTTATATTACGTTATTAATGTATATAAATGTCCCACGGAGACGTAGAGTCCAACTAGCCAGGAATGTGGTCAAATATTACCGCCGAGATGTATGATTGGGTTAGGTGATGTTATATTACGTTATTGATGTATATAAAGGTCCCACGGAGACGTAGAGGCCAACTCGCCAGGAATGTTGTCAAGTATTACCGCCGAGATGATAGGTTGGGTTAGGTTACGTTATATTACGTTATTGATGTATATGAAGGTCAAACGGAGACGTAGAGGCCAACTCGCCAGGAATGTTTTCAAATATTACCGCCGTGATGTTAGGTTGGGTTAGGTTAGGTTATATTACGTTATTGATGTATACAATGATCCCACGGAGACGTAGAGGTCAACTCGCTAGGTATGTTTTCTAATATTACCGCCGGGATGTTAGGTTGGGTTAGGTTATGTTATATTGGGTTATAGATGTATATAAAGATCCCACGGAGACGTAGAGGCCAACTCGCCAGGAATGTTGTCAAGTATTACCGCCGAGATGTTAGGTTGGGTTAGGCTAGGTTATATTACGTGATTGATGTATATAAAGGTCCCACGGAGACGTAGAGTCCAACAAGCCAGGAATGTTGTCAAATATTACCGCCGAGATGATAGGTTGGGTTAGGTTACGTTATATTTCGTTATTGATGTATATGAAGGTCCCACGGAGACGTAGACTCCAACTAGCCAGGTATGTTGTCAAATAATACCGCCGAGATGTTAGGTTGGGTTAGGTTAGGTTATATTACGTTATTGATGTATAGAAAGGTCCCACGGAGACGTAGAGGCCAACAAGCCAGGAATGTGGGCAAATATTATCGCCGAGAGGTTAGGTTGGGTTAGGTTAGGTTACATTACGTTATTGATATATAAAGGTCCCACGGAGACGGAGAAGCTAACTCGCCAGGAATGTTGTCAAATATTAGCGCCGAGATGTTAGGTTGGGTTAGGTTAGGTTATATTACGTTATTGATGTATACAATGATCCCACGGAGACGTAGAGGTCAACTCGCTAGGTATGTTTTCTAATATTACCGCCGAGATGTTAGGTTCGGTTAGGTTAGGTTATATTAAGTTATTGATGTATATAAAGGTCTCACGGAGACGTAGAGGCCAACTCGCTAGGAATGTTGTCAAGTATTACCGACGAGACGTTAGGTTGGGTTAGGTTAGGCTATATTACGTTATTGATGTATATAAAGGTCCCACGGAGACGTAGAGTCCAACAAGCCAGGAATGTTGTCAAGTATTACCGCCGAGATGTTAGGTTGGGTTAGGTTAGGTTATATTTCGTTATTGATGTATATGAAGGGCCCACGGAGACGTAGACTCCAACTAGCCAGGTATGTTGTCAAATAATACCGCCGAGATGTTAGGTTGGGTTAGGTTAGGTTATATTACGTTATTGATGTATAGAAAGGTCCCACGGAGACGTAGAGGCCAACAAGCCAGGAATGTGGGCAAATATTATCGCCGAGAGGTTAGGTTGGGTTAGGTTAGGTTACATTACGTTATTGATATATAAAGGTCCCACGGAGACGGAGAAGCTAACTCGCCAGGAATGTTGTCAAATATTAGCGCCGAGATGATAGGTTGGGTTAGGTTACGTTATATTACGTTATTGATGTATATGAAGGTCAAACGGAGACGTAGAGGCCAACAAGCCAGGAATGTGGTCAAATATTACCGCCGAGATGTTATGTTGGGTTAGTTTAGGTTATATTACGTTATTGATGTATACAAAGGTCCCACGCAGACACAGAGGCCAACAAGACAGGAATGTGGTCAAATATTACCGCCGAGATATTAGGTTGGGTTAGGTTAGGTTATATGACGTTATTGATGTATATAAAGGTCCCACGGAGACGTAGATGCCAACTCGCCAGGAATGTTTTCACATATTACCGCCGAGATGTTAGGTTGGGTCAGGTTAGGTTATATTACGTTATTGATGTATATAAAGGTCCCACGGAGACATAGAGGCCAACAAGACAGGAATGTGGTCAAATATTACCGCCGGTATGTTAGGTTGGGTTAGGTTAGGTTATATTACGTTATTGATGTATATAAATGTCCCACGGAGACGTAGATGCCAACTCGCCAGGAATGTCTTCAAGTGTTACCGACGAGATGATAGGTTGGGTTAGGTTACGTTATATTACGTTATTAATGTATATAAATGTCCCACGGAGACGTAGAGTCCAACAAGCCAGGAATGTGGTCAAACATTACCGCCGAGATGTATGATTGGGTTAGGTGATGTTATATTACGTTATTGATGTATATAAAGGTCCCACGGAGACGTAGAGGCCAACTCGCCAGGAATGTTGTCAAGTATTACCGCCGAGATGATAGGTTGGGTTAGGTTACGTTATATTACGTTATTGATGTATATGAAGGTCAAACGGAGACGTAGAGGCCAACTCGCCAGGAATGTTTTCAAATATTACCGCCGTGATGTTAGGTTGGGTTAGGTTACGTTATATTACGTTATTGATGTATACAATGATCCCACGGAGACGTAGAGGTCAACTCGCTAGGTATGTTTTCTAATATTACCGCCGGGATGTTAGGTTGGGTTAGGTTATGTTATATTACGTTATAGATGTATATAAAGGTCCCACGGAGACGTAGAGTCCAACAAGCCAGGAATGTGGTCAAATATTACCGCCGAGATGTTAGGTTGGGTTAGGTTAGGTTATATTACGTGATTGATGTATGTAAAGGTCCCACGGTGACGTAGATGCCAACTCACCAGGAATGTTTTCAAATATTACCGCCGGGATGTTAGGTTGGGTTAGGTTATGTTATATTGCGTTATAGATGTATATAAAGGTCCCACGGAGACGTAGAGTCCAACAAGCCAGGAATGTGGTCAAATATTACCGCCGAGATGTTAGGTTGGGTTAGGTTAGGTTATATTACGTTATTGATGTATATAAAGGTCTCACGGAGACGTAGAGGCCAACTCGCCAGGAATGTTGTCAAGTATTACCGCCGAGATGTTAGTTTGGGTTAGGTTAGGTTATATTACATTATTGATGTATATAAATGTCCCACGGAGTCATAGAGGCCAACAGGACAGGAATGTGGTCAAATATTACCGCCGAGGTGTTAGGTTGGGTTAGGTTAGGTTATATTACTTTATTGATGTATATCAAGATCCCACGGAGACGTAGAGGCCAAATCGCCAGGAATGTTGTCAAATGTTACCGCCGAGTAGATAGGTTAGGTTAGGTTAGGTTATATTTCGTTATTGATGTATATGAAGGTCCCACGGAGACGTAGACTCCAACTAGCCAGGTATGTTGTCAAATAATACCGCCGAGATGCTAGGTTGGGTTAGGTTAGGTTATATTACGTTATTGATGTATAGATAGGTCCCACGGAGAGGTAGAGGCCAACAAGCCAGGAATGTGGGCAAATATTATCGCCGAGATGTTAGGTTGGGTTAGGTTAGGTAACATTACGTTATAGATGCATATAAAGGTCCCACGGAGACGGAGAAGCCGACTCGCCAGGAATGTTGTTAAATATTACCGCTGAGATGTTAGGTTGGGTTAGGTTAGGTTATATTACGTTATTGATGTATATAAATGTCCCACGGAGACGTAGAGTCCAACAAGCCAGGAATGTGGTCAAATATTACCGCCGAGATGTATGATTGGGTTAGGTGATGTTATATTACGTTATTGATGTATATAAAGGTCCCACGGAGACGTAGAGGCCAACTCGCCAGGAATGTTGTCAAGTATTACCGCCGAGATGATAGGTTGGGTTAGGTTACGTTATATTACGTTATTGATGTATATGAAGGTCAAACGGAGACGTAGACTCCAACTAGCCAGGTATGTTGTCAAATAATACCGCCGAGATGTTAGGTTGGGTTAGGTTAGGTTATATTACGTTATTGATGTATACAATGATCCCACGGAGACGTAGAGGTGAACTCGCTAGGTACGTTTTCTAATATTACCGCCGGGATGTTAGGTTGGGTTAGGTTATGTTATATTGGGTTATAGATGTATATAAAGATCCCACGGAGACGTAGAGGCCAACTCGCCAGGAATGTTGTCAAGTATTACCGCCGAGATGTTAGGTTGGGTTAGGTTAGGTTATATTACGTGATTGATGTATATAAAGGTCCCACGGTGACGTAGATGCCAACTCGCCAGGAATGTTGTCAAATATTACCGCCGAGATGATAGGTTGGGTTAGGTTACGTTATATTACGTTATTGTTGTATATGAAGGTCAAAGGGAGAGGTAGAGGCCAACTCGACAGGAATGTTCTCAAATATTACCGCCGAGATGTTAGGTTGGGTTAGGTTAGGTTATATTACGTTATTAATGTATATAAATGTCCCACGGAGACGTAGAGTCCAACAAGCCAGGAATGTGGTCAAATATTACCGCCGAGATGTATGATTGGGTTAAGTGATGTTATATTACGTTATTGATGTATATAAAGGTCCCACGGAGACGTAGAGGCCAACTCGCCAGGAATGTTGTCAAGTATTACCGCCGAGATGATAGGTTGGGTTAGGTTACGTTATATTACGTTATTGATGTATATGAAGGTCAAACGGAGACGTAGAGGCCAACTCGCCAGGAATGTTTTCAAATATTACCGCCGTGATGTTAGGTTGGGTTAGGTTAGGTTATATTACGTTATTGATGTATACAATGATCCCACGGAGACGTAGAGGTCAACTCGCTAGGTATGTTTTCTAATATTACCGCCGAGATGTTAGGTTGGGTTAGGTTAGGTTATATTAAGTTATTGATGTATATAAAGGTCTCACGGAGACGTAGAGGCCAACTCGCTAGGAATGTTGTCAAGTATTACCGACGAGATGTTAGGTTGGGTTAGGTTAGGCTATATTACGTTATTGACGTATATAAAGGTCCCACGGAGACGTAGAGTCCAACAAGCCAGGAATGTTGTCAAGTATTACCGCCGAGATGTTAGGTTGGGTTAGGTTAGGTTATATTTCGTTATTGATGTATATGAAGGTCCCACGGAGACGTAGACTCCAACTAGCCAGGTATGTTGTCAAATAATACCGCCGTGATGTTAGGTTGGGTTAGGTTAGGTTATATTACGTTATTGATGTATACAATGATCCCACGGAGACGTAGAGGTCAACTCGCTAGGTATGTTTTCTAATATTACCGCCGGGATGTTAGGTTGGGTTAGGTTATGTTATATTACGTTATAGATGTATATAAAGGTCCCACGGAGACGTAGAGTCCAACAAGCCAGGAATGTGGTCAAATATTACCGCCGAGATGTTAGGTTGGGTTAGGTTAGGTTATATTACGTGACTGATGTATGTAAAGGTCCCACGGTGACGTAGATGCCAACTCGCCAGGAATGTTTTCAAATATTACCGCCGAGATGTTAGGATGGGTTAGGTTAGGTTATATTACGTTATAGATGTATATAAAGATCCCACGTAGACGTAGAGGCCAACTCGCCAGGAATGTTGTCAAGTATTACCGCCGAGATGTTAGGTTGGGTCAGGTTAGGTTATATTACGTTATTGATGTATATAAAGGTCCCACGGAGACATAGAGGCCAACAAGACAGGAATGTGGTCAAATATTACCGCCGGTATGTTAGGTTGGTTAGGTTAGGTTATATTACGTTATTGATGTATATAAATGTCCCACGGAGACGTAGATGCCAACTCGCCAGGAATGTCTTCAAGTATTACCGCCGAGATGATAGGTTGGGTTAGGTTACGTTATATTACGTTATTAATGTATATAAATGTCCCACGGAGACGTAGAGTCCAACAAGCCAGGAATGTGGTCAAATATTACCGCCGAGATGTATGATTGGGTTAGGTGATGTTATATTACGTTATTGATGTATATAAAGGTCCCACGGAGACGTAGAGGCCAACTCGCCAGGAATGTTGTCAAGTATTACCGCCGAGATGATAGGTCGGGTTAGGTTACGTTATATTACGTTATTGATGTATATGAAGGTCAAACGGAGACGTAGAGGCCAACTCGCCAGGAATGTTTTCAAATATTACCGCCGTGATGTTAGGTTGGGTTAGGTTAGGTTATATTACGTTATTGATGTATACAATGATCCCACGGAGACGTAGAGGTCAACTCGCTAGGTATGTTTTCTAATATTACCGCCGGGATGTTAGGTTGGGTTAGGTTATGTTATATTGCGTTATAGATGTATATAAAGGTCCCACGGAGACGTAGAGTCCAACAAGCCAGGAATGTGGTCAAATATTACCGCCGAGATGTTAGGTTGGGTTAGGTTAGGTTATATTACGTTATTGATGTATATAAAGGTCTCACGGAGACGTAGAGGCCAACTCGCCAGGAATGTTGTCAAGTATTACCGCCGAGATGTTAGTTTGCGTTAGGTTAGGTTATATTACATTATTGATGTATATAAATGTCCCACGGAGTCATAGAGGCCAACAGGACAGGAATGTGGTCAAATATTACCGCCGAGGTGTTAGGTTGGGTTAGGTTAGGTTATATTACGTTATTGATGTATATCAAGATCCCACGGAGACGTAGAGGCCAAATCGCCAGGAATGTTGTCAAATGTTACCGCCGAGTAGATAGGTTAGGTTAGGTTAGGTTATATTTCGTTATTGATGTATATGAAGGTCCCACGGAGACGTAGACTCCAACTAGCCAGGTATGTTGTCAAATAATACCGCCGAGATGCTAGGTTGGGTTAGGTTAGGTTATATTACGTTATTGATGTATAGAAAGGTCCCACGGAGAGGTAGAGGCCAACAAGCCAGGAATGTGGGCAAATATTATCGCCGAGATGTTAGGTTGGGTTAGGTTAGGTAACATTACGTTATAGATGCATATAAAGGTCCCACGGAGACGGAGAAGCCAACTCGCCAGGAATGTTGTCACATATTACCGCCGAGATGTTAGGTTGGGTCAGGTTAGGTTATATTACGTTATTGATGTATATAAAGGTCCCACGGAGACATAGAGGCCAACAAGACAGGAATGTGGTCAAATATTACCGCCGAGATATTAGGTTGGGTTAGGTTAGGTTATATTACGTGATTGATGTATATAAAGGTCCCACGGAGACGTAGAGGCCAACTCGCCAGGAATGTTGTCAAGTATTACCGCCGAGATGATAGGTCGGGTTAGGTTACGTTATATTACGTTATTGATGTATATGAAGGTCAAACGGAGACGTAGAGGCCAACTCGCCAGGAATGTTTTCAAATATTACCGCCGTGATGTTAGGTTGGGTTAGGTTAGGTTATATTACGTTATTGATGTATACAATGATCCCACGGAGACGTAGAGGTCAACTCGCTAGGTATGTTTTCTAATATTACCGCCGGGATGTTAGGTTGGGTTAGGTTATGTTATATTGCGTTATAGATGTATATAAAGGTCCCACGGAGACGTAGAGTCCAACAAGCCAGGAATGTGGTCAAATATTACCGCCGAGATGTTAGGTTGGGTTAGGTTAGGTTATATTACGTTATTGATGTATATAAAGGTCTCACGGAGACGTAGAGGCCAACTCGCCAGGAATGTTGTCAAGTATTACCGCCGAGATGTTAGTTTGCGTTAGGTTAGGTTATATTACATTATTGATGTATATAAATGTCCCACGGAGTCATAGAGGCCAACAGGACAGGAATGTGGTCAAATATTACCGCCGAGGTGTTAGGTTGGGTTAGGTTAGGTTATATTACGTTATTGATGTATATTAAGATCCCACGGAGACGTAGAGGCCAAATCGCCAGGAATGTTGTCAAATGTTACCGCCGAGTAGATAGGTTAGGTTAGGTTAGGTTATATTTCGTTATTGATGTATATGAAGGTCCCACGGAGACGTAGACTCCAACTAGCCAGGTATGTTGTCAAATAATACCGCCGAGATGCTAGGTTGGGTTAGGTTAGGTTATATTACGTTATTGATGTATAGAAAGGTCCCACGGAGAGGTAGAGGCCAACAAGCCAGGAATGTGGGCAAATATTATCGCCGAGATGTTAGGTTGGGTTAGGTTAGGTAACATTACGTTATAGATGCATATAAAGGTCCCACGGAGACGGAGAAGCCAACTCGCCAGGAATGTTGTCACATATTACCGCCGAGATGTTAGGTTGGGTCAGGTTAGGTTATATTACGTTATTGATGTATATAAAGGTCCCACGGAGACATAGAGGCCAACAAGACAGGAATGTGGTCAAATATTACCGCCGAGATATTAGGTTGGGTTAGGTTAGGTTATATTACGTGATTGATGTATATAAAGGTCCCACGGAGACGTAGATGCCAACTCGCCAGGATTGTTTTCAAATATTACCGCCGAGATGTTAGGTTGGGTTAGGTTAGGTTATATTACGTGATTGATGTTTATAAAGGTCCCACGGAGACGTAGATGCCAACTCGCCAGGAATGTTTTCAAATATTACCGCCGAGATGTTAGGTTGGGTTAGGTTAGGTTATATTACGTTATTGATGTATATAAAGGTCCCACGGAGATGGAGAAGCCGACTCGCCAGGAATGTTGTTAAATATTACCGCTGAGATGTTAGGTTGGGTTAGGTTAGGTTATATTACGTTATTGATGTATATAAATGTCCCACGGAGACGTAGAGTCCAACAAGCCAGGAATGTGGTCAAATATTACCGCCGAGATGTATGATTGGGTTAGGTGATGTTATATTACGTTATTGATGTATATAAAGGTCCCACGGAGACGTAGAGGCCAACTCGCCAGGAATGTTGTCAAGTATTACCGCCGAGATGATAGGTTGGGTTAGGTTACGTTATATTACGTTATTGATGTATATGAAGGTCAAACGGAGACGTAGAGGCCAACTCGCCAGGAATGTTTTCAAATATTACCGCCGTGATGTTAGGTTGGGTTAGGTTAGGTTATATTACGTTATTGATGTATACAATGATCCCACGGAGACGTAGAGGTGAACTCGCTAGGTATGTTTTCTAATATTACCGCCGAGATGTTAGGTTGGGTTAGGTTAGGTTATATTAAGTTATTGATGTATATAAAGGTCTCACGGAGACGTAGAGGCCAACTCGCTAGGAATGTTGTCAAGTATTACCGCCGAGATGTTAGGTTGGGTTAGGTTAGGCTATATTACGTTATTGATGTATATAAAGGTCCCACGGAGACGTAGAGTCCAACAAGACAGGAATGTTGTCAAGTATTACCGCCGAGATGTTAGGTTGGGTTAGGTTAGGTTATATTTCGTTATTGATGTATATGAAGGTCCCACGGAGACGTAGACTCCAACTAGCCAGGTATGTTGTCAAATAATACCGCCGAGATGTTAGGTTGGGTTAGGTTAGGTTATATTACGTTATTGATGTATACAATGATCCCACGGAGACGTAGAGGTGAACTCGCTAGGTATGTTTTCTAATATTACCGCCGAGATGTTAGGTTGGGTTAGGTTAGGTTATATTAAGTTATTGATGTATATAAAGGTCTCACGGAGACGTAGAGGCCAACTCGCTAGGAATGTTGTCAAGTATTACCGCCGAGATGTTAGGTTGGGTTAGGTTAGGCTATATTACGTTATTGATGTATATAAAGGTCCCACGGAGACGTAGAGGCCAACTCGCCAGGAATGTTGTCAAGTATTACCGCCGAGATGATAGGTTGGGTTAGGTTACGTTATATTACGTTATTGATGTATATGAAGGTCAAACGGAGACGTAGAGGCCAACTCGCCAGGAATGTTTTCAAATATTACCGCCGTGATGTTAGGTTGGGTTAGGTTAGGTTATATTACGTTATTGATGTATACAATGATCCCACGGAGACGTAGAGGTGAACTCGCTAGGTATGTTTTCTAATATTACCGCCGAGATGTTAGGTTGGGTTAGGTTAGGTTATATTAAGTTATTGATGTATATAAAGGTCTCACGGAGACGTAGAGGCCAACTCGCTAGGAATGTTGTCAAGTATTACCGCCGAGATGTTAGGTTGGGTTAGGTTAGGCTATATTACGTTATTGATGTATATAAAGGTCCCACGGAGACGTAGAGTCCAACAAGACAGGAATGTTGTCAAGTATTACCGCCGAGATGTTAGGTTGGGTTAGGTTAGGTTATATTTCGTTATTGATGTATATGAAGGTCCCACGGAGACGTAGACTCCAACTAGCCAGGTATGTTGTCAAATAATACCGCCGAGATGTTAGGTTGGGTTAGGTTAGGTTATATTACGTTATTGATGTATACAATGATCCCACGGAGACGTAGAGGTGAACTCGCTAGGTATGTTTTCTAATATTACCGCCGAGATGTTAGGTTGGGTTAGGTTAGGTTATATTAAGTTATTGATGTATATAAAGGTCTCACGGAGACGTAGAGGCCAACTCGCTAGGAATGTTGTCAAGTATTACCGCCGAGATGTTAGGTTGGGTTAGGTTAGGCTATATTACGTTATTGATGTATATAAAGGTCCCACGGAGACGTAGAGTCCAACAAGCCAGGAATGTTGTCAAGTATTACCGCCGAGATGTTAGGTTGGGTTAGGTTAGGTTATATTTCGTTATTGATGTATATGAAGGTCCCACGGAGACGTAGACTCCAATTAGCCAGGTATGTTGTCAAATAATACCGCCGAGATGTTAGGTTGGGTTAGGTTAGGTTATATTACGTTATTGATGTATAGAAAGGTCCCACGGAGACGTAAAGGCCAACAAGCCAGGAATGTGGGCAAATATTATCGCCGAGAGGTTAGGTTGGGTTAGGTTAGGTTACATTACGTTATTGATATATAAAGGTCCCACGGAGACGGAGAAGCTAACTCGCCAGGAATGTTGTCAAATATTAGCGCCGATATGATAGGTTGGGTTAGGTTACGTTATATTACGTTATTGATGTATATGAAGGTCAAACGGAGACGTAGAGGCCAACAAGCCAGGAATGTGGTCAAATATTACCGCCGAGATGTTATGTTGGGTTAGGTTAGGTTATATTACGTTATTGATGTATACAATGATCCCACGGAGACGTAGATGCCAACTCGCCAGGAATGTTTTCACATATTACCGCCGAGATGTTAGGTTGGGTTAGGTTAGGTTATATCACGTTATTGATGTATATAAAGGTCCCACGGAGATGGAGAAGCCGACTCGCCAGGAATGTTGTTAAATATTACCGCTGAGATGTTAGGTTGGGTTAGGTTAGGTTATATTACGTTATTGATGTATATAAAGATCCCACGGAGACGTAGAGGCCAACTCGCCAGGAATGTTGTTAAGTATTACCGCCGAGATGTTAGGTTGGGTTAGGTTAGGTTATATTACGTGATTGATGTATATAAAGGTCCCACGGTGACGTAGATGCCAACTCGCCAGGAATGTTTTCAAATATTACCGCCGAGATGTTAGGTTGGGTTAGGTTAGGATATATTACGTTATTGATGTATATAAATGTCCCACGGAGACGTAGATGCCAACTCGCCAGGAATGTTTTCAAATATTACCGCCGAGATGTTAGGATGGGTTAGGTTAGGTTATATTACGTTATATTGTATATAAATATCCCACGGAGACGTAGAGGCCAACTCGCCAGGAATGTTGTCAAGTATTACCGCCGAGATGATAGGTTGGGTTAGGTTACGTTATATTACGTTATTGATGTATATGAAGGTCAAACGGAGACGTAGAGGCCAACTCGCCAGGAATGTTTTCAAATATTACCGCCGTGATGTTAGGTTGGGTTAGGTTAGGTTATATTACGTTATTGATGTATACAATGATCCCACGGAGACGTAGAGGTGAACTCGCTAGGTATGTTTTCTAATATTACCGCCGAGATGTTAGGTTGGGTTAGGTTAGGTTATATTAAGTTATTGATGTATATAAAGGTCTCACGGAGACGTAGAGGCCAACTCGCTAGGAATGTTGTCAAGTATTACCGCCGAGATGTTAGGTTGGGTTAGGTTAGGCTATATTACGTTATTGATGTATATAAAGGTCCCACGGAGACGTAGAGTCCAACAAGACAGGAATGTTGTCAAGTATTACCGCCGAGATGTTAGGTTGGGTTAGGTTAGGTTATATTTCGTTATTGATGTATATGAAGGTCCCACGGAGACGTAGACTCCAACTAGCCAGGTATGTTGTCAAATAATACCGCCGAGATGTTAGGTTGGGTTAGGTTAGGTTATATTACGTTATTGATGTATACAATGATCCCACGGAGACGTAGAGGTGAACTCGCTAGGTATGTTTTCTAATATTACCGCCGAGATGTTAGGTTGGGTTAGGTTAGGTTATATTAAGTTATTGATGTATATAAAGGTCTCACGGAGACGTAGAGGCCAACTCGCTAGGAATGTTGTCAAGTATTACCGCCGAGATGATAGGTTGGGTTAGGTTAGGCTATATTACGTTATTGATGTATATAAAGGTCCCACGGAGACGTAGAGTCCAACAAGCCAGGAATGTGGTCAAATATTACCGCCGAGATGTATGATTGGGTTAGGTGATGTTATATTACGTTATTGATGTATATAAAGGTCCCACGGAGACGTAGAGGCCAACTCGCCAGGAATGTTGTCAAGTATTACCGCCGAGATGATAGGTTTTGTTAGGTTACGTTATATTACGTTATTGATGTATATGAAGGTCAAACGGAGACGTAGAGGCCAACTCGCCAGGAATGTTTTCAAATATTACCGCCGTGATGTTAGGTTGGGTTAGGTTAGGTTATATTACGTTATTGATGTATACAATGATCCCACGGAGACGTAGAGGTCAACTCGCTAGGTATGTTTTCTAATATTACCGCCGAGATGTTAGGTTGGGTTAGGTTAGGTTATATTAAGTTATTGATGTATATAAAGGTCTCACGGAGACGTAGAGGCCAACTCGCTAGGAATGTTGTCAAGTATTACCGCCGAGATGTTAGGTTGGGTTAGGTTAGGCTATATTACGTTATTGATGTATATAAAGGTCCCACGGAGACGTAGAGTCCAATAAGCCAGGAATGTTGTCAAGTATTACCGCCGAGATGTTAGGTTGGGTTAGGTTAGGTTATATTTCGTTATTGATGTATATGAAGGTCCCACGGAGACGTAGACTCCAACTAGCCAGGTATGTTGTCAAATAATACCGGCGAGATGTTAGGTTGGGTTAGGTTAGGTTATATTACGTTATTGATGTATAGAAAGGTCCCACGGAGACGTAGAGGCCAACTCGCCAGGAATGTTGTCAAGTATTACCGCCGAGATGTTAGGTTGGGTCAGGTTAGGTTATATTACGTTATTGATGTATATGAAGGTCAAACGGAGACGTAGAGGCCAACAAGCCAGGAATGTGGTCAAATATTACCGCCGAGATGTTATGTTGGGTTAGTTTAGGTTATATTACGTTATTGATGTATACAAAGGTCCCACGCAGACACAGAGGCCAACAAGACAGGAATGTGGTCAAACATTACCGCCGAGATATTAGGTTGGGTTAGGTTAGGTTATATGACGTTATTGATGTATATAAAGGTCCCACGGAGACGTAGATGCCAACTCGCCAGGAATGTTTTCACATATTACCGCTGAGATGTTAGGTTGGGTTAGGTTAGGTTATATTACGTGATTGATGTATATAAAGGTCCCACGGTGACGTAGATGCCAACTCGCCAGGAATGTGGTCAAATATTACCACCGAGATATTAGGTTGGGTTAGGTTAGGTTATATGACGTTATTGATGTATATAAAGGTCCCACGGAGACGTAGATGCCAACTCGCCAGGAATGTTTTCACATATTACCGCCGAGATGTTAGGTTGGGTTAGGTTAGGTTATATTACGTTATTGATGTATATAAAGGTCCCACGGAGATGGAGAAGCCGACTCGCCAGGAATGTTGTTAAATATTACCGCTGAGATGTTAGGTTGGGTTAGGTTAGGTTATATTACGTTATTGATGTATATAAAGATCCCACGGAGACGTAGAGGCCAACTCGCCAGGTATGTTGTCAAATATTACCGCCGAGATGTTAGGTTGGGTTAGGTTAGGTTATATTACGTTATAGATGTATATAAAGATCCCACGGAGACGTAGAGGCCAACTCGCCAGGAATGTTGTCAAGTATTACCGCCGAGATGTTAGGTTGGGTTAGGTTAGGTTATATTACGTGATTGATGTATATAAAGGTCCCACGGTGACGTAGATGCCAACTCGCCAGGAATGTTTTCAAATATTACCGCCGAAATGTTAGGTTGGGTTAGGTTAGGATATATTACGTTATTGATGTATATAAAGGTCCCACGGAGACGTAGAGTCCAACAAGCCAGGAATGTTGTCAAGTATTACCGCCGAGATGTTAGGTTGGGTTAGGTTAGGTTATATTTCGTTATTGATGTATATGAAGGTCCCACGGAGACGTAGAGGCCAACAAGCCAGGAATGTGGGCAAATATTATCGCCGAGAGGTTAGGTTGGGTTAGGTTAGGTTACATTACGTTATTGATATATAAAGGTCCCACGGAGACGGAGAAGCTAACTCGCCAGGAATGTTGTCAAATATTAGCGCCGAGATGATAGGTTGGGTTAGGTTACGTTATATTACGTTATTGATGTATATGAAGGTCAAACGGAGACGTAGAGGCCAACAAGCCAGGAATGTGGTCAAATATTACCGCCGAGATGTTATGTTGGGTTAGTTTAGGTTATATTACGTTATTGATGTATACAAAGGTCCCACGCAGACACAGAGGCCAACAAGACAGGAATGTGGTCAAACATTACCGCCGAGATATTAGGTTGGGTTAGGTTAGGTTATATGACGTTATTGATGTATATAAAGGTCCCACGGAGACGTAGATGCCAACTCGCCAGGAATGTTTTCACATATTACCGCTGAGATGTTAGGTTGGGTTAGGTTAGGTTATATTACGTTATAGATGTATATAAAGATCCCACGGAGACGTAGAGGCCAACTCGCCAGGAATGTTGTCAAGTATTACCGCCGAGATGTTAGGTTGGGTCAGGTTAGGTTATATTACGTTATTGATGTATATAAAGGTCCCACGGAGACATAGAGGCCAACAAGACAGGAATGTGGTCAAATATTACCGCCGGTATGTTAGGTTGGGTTAGGTTAGGTTATATTACGTTATTGATGTATATAAATGTCCCACGGAGACGTAGATGCCAACTCGCCAGGAATGTCTTCAAGTGTTACCGACGAGATGATAGGTTGGGTTAGGTTACGTTATATTACGTTATTAATGTATATAAATGTCCCACGGAGACGTAGAGTCCAACAAGCCAGGAATGTGGTCAAATATTACCGCCGAGATGTATGATTGGGTTAGGTGATGTTATATTACGTTATTGATGTATATAAAGGTCCCACGGAGACGTAGAGGCCAACTCGCCAGGAATGTTGTCAAGTATTACCGCCGAGATGATAGGTTGGGTTAGGTTACGTTATATTACGTTATTGATGTATATGAAGGTCAAACGGAGACGTAGAGGCCAACTCGCCAGGAATGTTTTCAAATATTACCGCCGTGATGTTAGGTTGGGTTAGGTTAGGTTATATTACGTTATTGATGTATACAATGATCCCACGGAGACGTAGAGGTCAACTCGCTAGGTATGTTTTCTAATATTACCGCCGGGATGTTAGGTTGGGTTAGGTTATGTTATATTACGTTATAGATGTATATAAAGGTCCCACGGAGACGTAGAGGCCAACAAGACAGGAATGTGGTCAAATATTACCGCCGGTATGTTAGGTTGGGTTAGGTTAGGTTATATTACGTTATTGATGTATATAAATGTCCCACGGAGACGTAGATGCCAACTCGCCAGGAATGTTTTCAAATATTACCGCCGAGATGTTAGGATGGGTTAGGTTAGGTTATATTACGTTATAGATGTATATAAAGATCCCACGTAGACGTAGAGGCCAACTCGCCAGGAATGTTGTCAAGTATTACCGCCGAGATGTTAGGTTGGGTCAGGTTAGGTTATATTACGTTATTGATGTATATAAAGGTCCCACGGAGACATAGAGGCCAACAAGACAGGAATGTGGTCAAATATTACCGCCGGTATGTTAGGTTGGTTAGGTTAGGTTATATTACGTTATTGATGTATATAAATGTCCCACGGAGACGTAGATGCCAACTCGCCAGGAATGTCTTCAAGTATTACCGCCGAGATGATAGGTTGGGTTAGGTTACGTTATATTACGTTATTAATGTATATAAATGTCCCACGGAGACGTAGAGTCCAACAAGCCAGGAATGTGGTCAAATATTACCGCCGAGATGTATGATTGGGTTAGGTGATGTTATATTACGTTATTGATGTATATAAAGGTCCCACGGAGACGTAGAGGCCAACTCGCCAGGAATGTTGTCAAGTATTACCGCCGAGATGATAGGTCGGGTTAGGTTACGTTATATTACGTTATTGATGTATATGAAGGTCAAACGGAGACGTAGAGGCCAACTCGCCAGGAATGTTTTCAAATATTACCGCCGTGATGTTAGGTTGGGTTAGGTTAGGTTATATTACGTTATTGATGTATACAATGATCCCACGGAGACGTAGAGGTCAACTCGCTAGGTATGTTTTCTAATATTACCGCCGGGATGTTAGGTTGGGTTAGGTTATGTTATATTGCGTTATAGATGTATATAAAGGTCCCACGGAGACGTAGAGTCCAACAAGCCAGGAATGTGGTCAAATATTACCGCCGAGATGTTAGGTTGGGTTAGGTTAGGTTATATTACGTTATTGATGTATATAAAGGTCTCACGGAGACGTAGAGGCCAACTCGCCAGGAATGTTGTCAAGTATTACCGCCGAGATGTTAGTTTGCGTTAGGTTAGGTTATATTACATTATTGATGTATATAAATGTCCCACGGAGTCATAGAGGCCAACAGGACAGGAATGTGGTCAAATATTACCGCCGAGGTGTTAGGTTGGGTTAGGTTAGGTTATATTACGTTATTGATGTATATCAAGATCCCACGGAGACGTAGAGGCCAAATCGCCAGGAATGTTGTCAAATGTTACCGCCGAGTAGATAGGTTAGGTTAGGTTAGGTTATATTTCGTTATTGATGTATATGAAGGTCCCACGGAGACGTAGACTCCAACTAGCCAGGTATGTTGTCAAATAATACCGCCGAGATGCTAGGTTGGGTTAGGTTAGGTTATATTACGTTATTGATGTATAGAAAGGTCCCACGGAGAGGTAGAGGCCAACAAGCCAGGAATGTGGGCAAATATTATCGCCGAGATGTTAGGTTGGGTTAGGTTAGGTAACATTACGTTATAGATGCATATAAAGGTCCCACGGAGACGGAGAAGCCAACTCGCCAGGAATGTTGTCACATATTACCGCCGAGATGTTAGGTTGGGTCAGGTTAGGTTATATTACGTTATTGATGTATATAAAGGTCCCACGGAGACATAGAGGCCAACAAGACAGGAATGTGGTCAAATATTACCGCCGAGATATTAGGTTGGGTTAGGTTAGGTTATATTACGTGATTGATGTATATAAAGGTCCCACGGAGACGTAGATGCCAACTCGCCAGGATTGTTTTCAAATATTACCGCCGAGATGTTAGGTTGGGTTAGGTTAGGTTATATTACGTGATTGATGTTTATAAAGGTCCCACGGAGACGTAGATGCCAACTCGCCAGGAATGTTTTCAAATATTACCGCCGAGATGTTAGGTTGGGTTAGGTTAGGTTATATTACGTTATTGATGTATATAAAGGTCCCACGGAGATGGAGAAGCCGACTCGCCAGGAATGTTGTTAAATATTACCGCTGAGATGTTAGGTTGGGTTAGGTTAGGTTATATTACGTTATTGATGTATATAAATGTCCCACGGAGACGTAGAGTCCAACAAGCCAGGAATGTGGTCAAATATTACCGCCGAGATGTATGATTGGGTTAGGTGATGTTATATTACGTTATTGATGTATATAAAGGTCCCACGGAGACGTAGAGGCCAACTCGCCAGGAATGTTGTCAAGTATTACCGCCGAGATGATAGGTTGGGTTAGGTTACGTTATATTACGTTATTGATGTATATGAAGGTCAAACGGAGACGTAGAGGCCAACTCGCCAGGAATGTTTTCAAATATTACCGCCGTGATGTTAGGTTGGGTTAGGTTAGGTTATATTACGTTATTGATGTATACAATGATCCCACGGAGACGTAGAGGTGAACTCGCTAGGTATGTTTTCTAATATTACCGCCGAGATGTTAGGTTGGGTTAGGTTAGGTTATATTAAGTTATTGATGTATATAAAGGTCTCACGGAGACGTAGAGGCCAACTCGCTAGGAATGTTGTCAAGTATTACCGCCGAGATGTTAGGTTGGGTTAGGTTAGGCTATATTACGTTATTGATGTATATAAAGGTCCCACGGAGACGTAGAGTCCAACAAGACAGGAATGTTGTCAAGTATTACCGCCGAGATGTTAGGTTGGGTTAGGTTAGGTTATATTTCGTTATTGATGTATATGAAGGTCCCACGGAGACGTAGACTCCAACTAGCCAGGTATGTTGTCAAATAATACCGCCGAGATGTTAGGTTGGGTTAGGTTAGGTTATATTACGTTATTGATGTATACAATGATCCCACGGAGACGTAGAGGTGAACTCGCTAGGTATGTTTTCTAATATTACCGCCGAGATGTTAGGTTGGGTTAGGTTAGGTTATATTAAGTTATTGATGTATATAAAGGTCTCACGGAGACGTAGAGGCCAACTCGCTAGGAATGTTGTCAAGTATTACCGCCGAGATGTTAGGTTGGGTTAGGTTAGGCTATATTACGTTATTGATGTATATAAAGGTCCCACGGAGACGTAGAGTCCAACAAGCCAGGAATGTTGTCAAGTATTACCGCCGAGATGTTAGGTTGGGTTAGGTTAGGTTATATTTCGTTATTGATGTATATGAAGGTCCCACGGAGACGTAGACTCCAATTAGCCAGGTATGTTGTCAAATAATACCGCCGAGATGTTAGGTTGGGTTAGGTTAGGTTATATTACGTTATTGATGTATAGAAAGGTCCCACGGAGACGTAAAGGCCAACAAGCCAGGAATGTGGGCAAATATTATCGCCGAGAGGTTAGGTTGGGTTAGGTTAGGTTACATTACGTTATTGATATATAAAGGTCCCACGGAGACGGAGAAGCTAACTCGCCAGGAATGTTGTCAAATATTAGCGCCGATATGATAGGTTGGGTTAGGTTACGTTATATTACGTTATTGATGTATATGAAGGTCAAACGGAGACGTAGAGGCCAACAAGCCAGGAATGTGGTCAAATATTACCGCCGAGATGTTATGTTGGGTTAGGTTAGGTTATATTACGTTATTGATGTATACAAAGGTCCCACGCAGACACAGAGGCCAACAAGACAGGAATGTGGTCAAATATTACCACCGAGATATTAGGTTGGGTTAGGTTAGGTTATATGACGTTATTGATGTATATAAAGGTCCCACGGAGACGTAGATGCCAACTCGCCAGGAATGTTTTCACATATTACCGCCGAGATGTTAGGTTGGGTTAGGTTAGGTTATATCACGTTATTGATGTATATAAAGGTCCCACGGAGATGGAGAAGCCGACTCGCCAGGAATGTTGTTAAATATTACCGCTGAGATGTTAGGTTGGGTTAGGTTAGGTTATATTACGTTATTGATGTATATAAAGATCCCACGGAGACGTAGAGGCCAACTCGCCAGGTATGTTGTCAAATATTACCGCTGAGATGTTAGGTTGGGTTAGGTTAGGTTATATTACGTTATAGATGTATATAAAGATCCCACGGAGACGTAGAGGCCAACTCGCCAGGAATGTTGTTAAGTATTACCGCCGAGATGTTAGGTTGGGTTAGGTTAGGTTATATTACGTGATTGATGTATATAAAGGTCCCACGGTGACGTAGATGCCAACTCGCCAGGAATGTTTTCAAATATTACCGCCGAGATGTTAGGTTGGGTTAGGTTAGGATATATTACGTTATTGATGTATATAAATGTCCCACGGAGACGTAGATGCCAACTCACCAGGAATGTTTTCAAATATTACCGCCGAGATGTTAGGATGGGTTAGGTTAGGTTATATTACGTTATATTGTATATAAATATCCCACGGAGACGTAGAGGCCAACTCGCCAGGAATGTTGTCAAGTATTACCGCCGAGATGATAGGTTGGGTTAGGTTACGTTATATTACGTTATTGATGTATATGAAGGTCAAACGGAGACGTAGAGGCCAACTCGCCAGGAATGTTTTCAAATATTACCGCCGTGATGTTAGGTTGGGTTAGGTTAGGTTATATTACGTTATTGATGTATACAATGATCCCACGGAGACGTAGAGGTGAACTCGCTAGGTATGTTTTCTAATATTACCGCCGAGATGTTAGGTTGGGTTAGGTTAGGTTATATTAAGTTATTGATGTATATAAAGGTCTCACGGAGACGTAGAGGCCAACTCGCTAGGAATGTTGTCAAGTATTACCGCCGAGATGTTAGGTTGGGTTAGGTTAGGCTATATTACGTTATTGATGTATATAAAGGTCCCACGGAGACGTAGAGGCCAACTCGCCAGGAATGTTGTCAAGTATTACCGCCGAGATGATAGGTTGGGTTAGGTTACGTTATATTACGTTATTGATGTATATGAAGGTCAAACGGAGACGTAGAGGCCAACTCGCCAGGAATGTTTTCAAATATTACCGCCGTGATGTTAGGTTGGGTTAGGTTAGGTTATATTACGTTATTGATGTATACAATGATCCCACGGAGACGTAGAGGTGAACTCGCTAGGTATGTTTTCTAATATTACCGCCGAGATGTTAGGTTGGGTTAGGTTAGGTTATATTAAGTTATTGATGTATATAAAGGTCTCACGGAGACGTAGAGGCCAACTCGCTAGGAATGTTGTCAAGTATTACCGCCGAGATGTTAGGTTGGGTTAGGTTAGGCTATATTACGTTATTGATGTATATAAAGGTCCCACGGAGACGTAGAGTCCAACAAGACAGGAATGTTGTCAAGTATTACCGCCGAGATGTTAGGTTGGGTTAGGTTAGGTTATATTTCGTTATTGATGTATATGAAGGTCCCACGGAGACGTAGACTCCAACTAGCCAGGTATGTTGTCAAATAATACCGCCGAGATGTTAGGTTGGGTTAGGTTAGGTTATATTACGTTATTGATGTATACAATGATCCCACGGAGACGTAGAGGTGAACTCGCTAGGTATGTTTTCTAATATTACCGCCGAGATGTTAGGTTGGGTTAGGTTAGGTTATATTAAGTTATTGATGTATATAAAGGTCTCACGGAGACGTAGAGGCCAACTCGCTAGGAATGTTGTCAAGTATTACCGCCGAGATGTTAGGTTGGGTTAGGTTAGGCTATATTACGTTATTGATGTATATAAAGGTCCCACGGAGACGTAGAGTCCAACAAGCCAGGAATGTTGTCAAGTATTACCGCCGAGATGTTAGGTTGGGTTAGGTTAGGTTATATTTCGTTATTGATGTATATGAAGGTCCCACGGAGACGTAGACTCCAATTAGCCAGGTATGTTGTCAAATAATACCGCCGAGATGTTAGGTTGGGTTAGGTTAGGTTATATTACGTTATTGATGTATAGAAAGGTCCCACGGAGACGTAAAGGCCAACAAGCCAGGAATGTGGGCAAATATTATCGCCGAGAGGTTAGGTTGGGTTAGGTTAGGTTACATTACGTTATTGATATATAAAGGTCCCACGGAGACGGAGAAGCTAACTCGCCAGGAATGTTGTCAAATATTAGCGCCGATATGATAGGTTGGGTTAGGTTACGTTATATTACGTTATTGATGTATATGAAGGTCAAACGGAGACGTAGAGGCCAACAAGCCAGGAATGTGGTCAAATATTACCGCCGAGATGTTATGTTGGGTTAGGTTAGGTTATATTACGTTATTGATGTATACAAAGGTCCCACGCAGACACAGAGGCCAACAAGACAGGAATGTGGTCAAATATTACCACCGAGATATTAGGTTGGGTTAGGTTAGGTTATATGACGTTATTGATGTATATAAAGGTCCCACGGAGACGTAGATGCCAACTCGCCAGGAATGTTTTCACATATTACCGCCGAGATGTTAGGTTGGGTTAGGTTAGGTTATATCACGTTATTGATGTATATAAAGGTCCCACGGAGATGGAGAAGCCGACTCGCCAGGAATGTTGTTAAATATTACCGCTGAGATGTTAGGTTGGGTTAGGTTAGGTTATATTACGTTATTGATGTATATAAAGATCCCACGGAGACGTAGAGGCCAACTCGCCAGGTATGTTGTCAAATATTACCGCTGAGATGTTAGGTTGGGTTAGGTTAGGTTATATTACGTTATAGATGTATATAAAGATCCCACGGAGACGTAGAGGCCAACTCGCCAGGAATGTTGTTAAGTATTACCGCCGAGATGTTAGGTTGGGTTAGGTTAGGTTATATTACGTGATTGATGTATATAAAGGTCCCACGGTGACGTAGATGCCAACTCGCCAGGAATGTTTTCAAATATTACCGCCGAGATGTTAGGTTGGGTTAGGTTAGGATATATTACGTTATTGATGTATATAAATGTCCCACGGAGACGTAGATGCCAACTCACCAGGAATGTTTTCAAATATTACCGCCGAGATGTTAGGATGGGTTAGGTTAGGTTATATTACGTTATATTGTATATAAATATCCCACGGAGACGTAGAGGCCAACTCGCCAGGAATGTTGTCAAGTATTACCGCCGAGATGATAGGTTGGGTTAGGTTACGTTATATTACGTTATTGATGTATATGAAGGTCAAACGGAGACGTAGAGGCCAACTCGCCAGGAATGTTTTCAAATATTACCGCCGTGATGTTAGGTTGGGTTAGGTTAGGTTATATTACGTTATTGATGTATACAATGATCCCACGGAGACGTAGAGGTGAACTCGCTAGGTATGTTTTCTAATATTACCGCCGAGATGTTAGGTTGGGTTAGGTTAGGTTATATTAAGTTATTGATGTATATAAAGGTCTCACGGAGACGTAGAGGCCAACTCGCTAGGAATGTTGTCAAGTATTACCGCCGAGATGTTAGGTTGGGTTAGGTTAGGCTATATTACGTTATTGATGTATATAAAGGTCCCACGGAGACGTAGAGGCCAACTCGCCAGGAATGTTGTCAAGTATTACCGCCGAGATGATAGGTTGGGTTAGGTTACGTTATATTACGTTATTGATGTATATGAAGGTCAAACGGAGACGTAGAGGCCAACTCGCCAGGAATGTTTTCAAATATTACCGCCGTGATGTTAGGTTGGGTTAGGTTAGGTTATATTACGTTATTGATGTATACAATGATCCCACGGAGACGTAGAGGTGAACTCGCTAGGTATGTTTTCTAATATTACCGCCGAGATGTTAGGTTGGGTTAGGTTAGGTTATATTAAGTTATTGATGTATATAAAGGTCTCACGGAGACGTAGAGGCCAACTCGCTAGGAATGTTGTCAAGTATTACCGCCGAGATGTTAGGTTGGGTTAGGTTAGGCTATATTACGTTATTGATGTATATAAAGGTCCCACGGAGACGTAGAGTCCAACAAGACAGGAATGTTGTCAAGTATTACCGCCGAGATGTTAGGTTGGGTTAGGTTAGGTTATATTTCGTTATTGATGTATATGAAGGTCCCACGGAGACGTAGACTCCAACTAGCCAGGTATGTTGTCAAATAATACCGCCGAGATGTTAGGTTGGGTTAGGTTAGGTTATATTACGTTATTGATGTATACAATGATCCCACGGAGACGTAGAGGTGAACTCGCTAGGTATGTTTTCTAATATTACCGCCGAGATGTTAGGTTGGGTTAGGTTAGGTTATATTAAGTTATTGATGTATATAAAGGTCTCACGGAGACGTAGAGGCCAACTCGCTAGGAATGTTGTCAAGTATTACCGCCGAGATGTTAGGTTGGGTTAGGTTAGGCTATATTACGTTATTGATGTATATAAAGGTCCCACGGAGACGTAGAGTCCAACAAGCCAGGAATGTTGTCAAGTATTACCGCCGAGATGTTAGGTTGGGTTAGGTTAGGTTATATTTCGTTATTGATGTATATGAAGGTCCCACGGAGACGTAGACTCCAATTAGCCAGGTATGTTGTCAAATAATACCGCCGAGATGTTAGGTTGGGTTAGGTTAGGTTATATTACGTTATTGATGTATAGAAAGGTCCCACGGAGACGTAAAGGCCAACAAGCCAGGAATGTGGGCAAATATTATCGCCGAGAGGTTAGGTTGGGTTAGGTTAGGTTACATTACGTTATTGATATATAAAGGTCCCACGGAGACGGAGAAGCTAACTCGCCAGGAATGTTGTCAAATATTAGCGCCGATATGATAGGTTGGGTTAGGTTACGTTATATTACGTTATTGATGTATATGAAGGTCAAACGGAGACGTAGAGGCCAACAAGCCAGGAATGTGGTCAAATATTACCGCCGAGATGTTATGTTGGGTTAGGTTAGGTTATATTACGTTATTGATGTATACAAAGGTCCCACGCAGACACAGAGGCCAACAAGACAGGAATGTTTTCAAATATTACCGCCGAGATGTTAGGTTGGGTTAGGTTAGGATATATTACGTTATTGATGTATATAAATGTCCCACGGAGACGTAGATGCCAACTCGCCAGGAATGTTTTCAAATATTACCGCCGAGATGTTAGGATGGGTTAGGTTAGGTTATATTACGTTATATTGTATATAAATATCCCACGGAGACGTAGAGGCCAACTCGCCAGGAATGTTGTCAAGTATTACCGCCGAGATGATAGGTTGGGTTAGGTTACGTTATATTACGTTATTGATGTATATGAAGGTCAAACGGAGACGTAGAGGCCAACTCGCTAGGAATGTTGTCAAGTATTACCGCCGAGATGTTAGGTTGGGTTAGGTTAGGCTATATTACGTTATTGATGTATATAAAGGTCCCACGGAGACGTAGAGTCCAACAAGACAGGAATGTTGTCAAGTATTACCGCCGAGATGTTAGGTTGGGTTAGGTTAGGTTATATTTCGTTATTGATGTATATGAAGGTCCCACGGAGACGTAGACTCCAACTAGCCAGGTATGTTGTCAAATAATACCGCCGAGATGTTAGGTTGGGTTAGGTTAGGTTATATTACGTTATTGATGTATACAATGATCCCACGGAGACGTAGAGGTGAACTCGCTAGGTATGTTTTCTAATATTACCGCCGAGATGTTAGGTTGGGTTAGGTTAGGTTATATTAAGTTATTGATGTATATAAAGGTCTCACGGAGACGTAGAGGCCAACTCGCTAGGAATGTTGTCAAGTATTACCGCCGAGATGTTAGGTTGGGTTAGGTTAGGCTATATTACGTTATTGATGTATATAAAGGTCCCACGGAGACGTAGAGTCCAACAAGACAGGAATGTTGTCAAGTATTACCGCCGAGATGTTAGGTTGGGTTAGGTTAGGTTATATTTCGTTATTGATGTATATGAAGGTCCCACGGAGACGTAGACTCCAACTAGCCAGGTATGTTGTCAAATAATACCGCCGAGATGTTAGGTTGGGTTAGGTTAGGTTATATTACGTTATTGATGTATACAATGATCCCACGGAGACGTAGAGGTGAACTCGCTAGGTATGTTTTCTAATATTACCGCCGAGATGTTAGGTTGGGTTAGGTTAGGTTATATTAAGTTATTGATGTATATAAAGGTCTCACGGAGACGTAGAGGCCAACTCGCTAGGAATGTTGTCAAGTATTACCGCCGAGATGATAGGTTGGGTTAGGTTACGTTATATTACGTTATTAATGTATATAAATGTCCCACGGAGACGTAGAGTCCAACAAGCCAGGAATGTGGTCAAATATTACCGCCGAGATGTATGATTGGGTTAGGTGATGTTATATTACGTTATTGATGTATATAAAGGTCCCACGGAGACGTAGAGGCCAACTCGCCAGGAATGTTGTCAAGTATTACCGCCGAGATGATAGGTTTTGTTAGGTTACGTTATATTACGTTATTGATGTATATGAAGGTCAAACGGAGACGTAGAGGCCAACTCGCCAGGAATGTTTTCAAATATTACCGCCGTGATGTTAGGTTGGGTTAGGTTAGGTTATATTACGTTATTGATGTATACAATGATCCCACGGAGACGTAGAGGTCAACTCGCTAGGTATGTTTTCTAATATTACCGCCGAGATGTTAGGTTGGGTTAGGTTAGGTTATATTAAGTTATTGATGTATATAAAGGTCTCACGGAGACGTAGAGGCCAACTCGCTAGGAATGTTGTCAAGTATTACCGCCGAGATGTTAGGTTGGGTTAGGTTAGGCTATATTACGTTATTGATGTATATAAAGGTCCCACGCAGACACAGAGGCCAACAAGACAGGAATGTGGTCAAACATTACCGCCGAGATATTAGGTTGGGTTAGGTTAGGTTATATGACGTTATTGATGTATATAAAGGTCCCACGGAGACGTAGATGCCAACTCGCCAGGAATGTTTTCACATATTACCGCTGAGATGTTAGGTTGGGTTATGTTAGGTTATATTACGTTATAGATGTATATAAAGATCCCACGGAGACGTAGAGGCCAACTCGCCAGGAATGTTGTCAAGTATTACCGCCGAGATGTTAGGTTGGGTCAGGTTAGGTTATATTACGTTATTGATGTATATAAAGGTCCCACGGAGACATAGAGGCCAACAAGACAGGAATGTGGTCAAATATTACCGCCGGTATGTTAGGTTGGGTTAGGTTAGGTTATATTACGTTATTGATGTATATAAATGTCCCACGGAGACGTAGATGCCAACTCGCCAGGAATGTCTTCAAGTGTTACCGACGAGATGATAGGTTGGGTTAGGTTACGTTATATTACGTTATTAATGTATATAAATGTCCCACGGAGACGTAGAGTCCAACAAGCCAGGAATGTGGTCAAATATTACCGCCGAGATGTATGATTGGGTTAGGTGATGTTATATTACGTTATTGATGTATATAAAGGTCCCACGGAGACGTAGAGGCCAACTCGCCAGGAATGTTGTCAAGTATTACCGCCGAGATGATAGGTTGGGTTAGGTTACGTTATATTACGTTATTGATGTATATGAAGGTCAAACGGAGACGTAGAGGCCAACTCGCCAGGAATGTTTTCAAATATTACCGCCGTGATGTTAGGTTGGGTTAGGTTAGGTTATATTACGTTATTGATGTATACAATGATCCCACGGAGACGTAGAGGTCAACTCGCTAGGTATGTTTTCTAATATTACCGCCGGGATGTTAGGTTGGGTTAGGTTATGTTATATTACGTTATAGATGTATATAAAGGTCCCACGGAGACGTAGAGGCCAACAAGACAGGAATGTGGTCAAATATTACCGCCGGTATGTTAGGTTGGGTTAGGTTAGGTTATATTACGTTATTGATGTATATAAATGTCCCACGGAGACGTAGATGCCAACTCGCCAGGAATGTCTTCAAGTATTACCGCCGAGATGATAGGTTGGGTTAGGTTACGTTATATTACGTTATTAATGTATATAAATGTCCCACGGAGACGTAGAGTCCAACAAGCCAGGAATGTGGTCAAATATTACCGCCGAGATGTATGATTGGGTTAGGTGATGTTATATTACGTTATTGATGTATATAAATGTCCCACGGAGACGTAGAGGCCAACTCGCCAGGAATGTTGTCAAGTATTACCGCCGAGATGATAGGTTGGGTTAGGTTACGTTATATTACGTTATTGATGTATATGAAGGTCCCACGGAGACGTAGAGTCCAACAAGCCAGGAATGTGGTCAAATATTACCGCCGAGATGTTAGGTTGGGTTAGGTTAGGTTATATTACGTTATTGATGTATATAAAGGTCTCACGGAGACGTAGAGGCCAACTCGCCAGGAATGTTGTCAAGTATTACCGCCGAGATGTTAGTTTGGGTTAGGTTAGGTTATATTACATTATTGATGTATATAAATGTCCCACGGAGTCATAGAGGCCAACAGGACAGGAATGTGGTCAAATATTACCGCCGAGGTGTTAGGTTGGGTTAGGTTAGGTTATATTACGTTATTGATGTATATCAAGATCCCACGGAGACATAGAGGCCAACTCGCCAGGAATGTTGACAAATGTTACCGCCGAGATGATAGGTTAGGTTAGGTTAGGTTATATTTCGTTATTGATGTATATGAAGGTCCCACGGAGACGTAGACTCCAACTAGCCAGGTATGTTGTCAAATAATACCGCCGAGATGTTAGGTTGGGTTAGGTTAGGTTATATTACGTTATTGATGTATAGAAAGGTCCCACGGAGACGTAGAGGCCAACAAGCCAGGAATGTGGTCAAATATTACCACCGAGATATTAGGTTGGGTTAGGTTAGGTTATATGACGTTATTGATGTATATAAAGGTCCCACGGAGACGTAGATGCCAACTCGCCAGGAATGTTTTCACATATTACCGCCGAGATGTTAGGTTGGGTTAGGTTAGGTTATATTACGTTATTGATGTATATAAAGGTCCCACGGAGATGGAGAAGCCGACTCGCCAGGAATGTTGTTAAATATTACCGCTGAGATGTTAGGTTGGGTTAGGTTAGGTTATATTACGTTATTGATGTATATAAAGATCCCACGGAGACGTAGAGGCCAACTCGCCAGGTATGTTGTCAAATATTACCGCCGAGATGTTAGGTTGGGTTAGGTTAGGTTATATTACGTTATAGATGTATATAAAGATCCCACGGAGACGTAGAGGCCAACTCGCCAGGAATGTTGTCAAGTATTACCGCCGAGATGTTAGGTTGGGTTAGGTTAGGTTATATTACGTGATTGATGTATATAAAGGTCCCACGGTGACGTAGATGCCAACTCGCCAGGAATGTGGTCAAATATTACCACCGAGATATTAGGTTGGGTTAGGTTAGGTTATATGACGTTATTGATGTATATAAAGGTCCCACGGAGACGTAGATGCCAACTCGCCAGGAATGTTTTCACATATTACCGCCGAGATGTTAGGTTGGGTTAGGTTAGGTTATATTACGTTATTGATGTATATAAAGGTCCCACGGAGATGGAGAAGCCGACTCGCCAGGAATGTTGTTAAATATTACCGCTGAGATGTTAGGTTGGGTTAGGTTAGGTTATATTACGTTATTGATGTATATAAAGATCCCACGGAGACGTAGAGGCCAACTCGCCAGGTATGTTGTCAAATATTACCGCCGAGATGTTAGGTTGGGTTAGGTTAGGTTATATTACGTTATAGATGTATATAAAGATCCCACGGAGACGTAGAGGCCAACTCGCCAGGAATGTTGTCAAGTATTACCGCCGAGATGTTAGGTTGGGTTAGGTTAGGTTATATTACGTGATTGATGTATATAAAGGTCCCACGGTGACGTAGATGCCAACTCGCCAGGAATGTTTTCAAATATTACCGCCGAAATGTTAGGTTGGGTTAGGTTAGGATATATTACGTTATTGATGTATATAAAGGTCCCACGGAGACGTAGAGTCCAACAAGCCAGGAATGTTGTCAAGTATTACCGCCGAGATGTTAGGTTGGGTTAGGTTAGGTTATATTTCGTTATTGATGTATATGAAGGTCCCACGGAGACGTAGAGGCCAACAAGCCAGGAATGTGGGCAAATATTATCGCCGAGAGGTTAGGTTGGGTTAGGTTAGGTTACATTACGTTATTGATATATAAAGGTCCCACGGAGACGGAGAAGCTAACTCGCCAGGAATGTTGTCAAATATTAGCGCCGAGATGATAGGTTGGGTTAGGTTACGTTATATTACGTTATTGATGTATATGAAGGTCAAACGGAGACGTAGAGGCCAACAAGCCAGGAATGTGGTCAAATATTACCGCCGAGATGTTATGTTGGGTTAGTTTAGGTTATATTACGTTATTGATGTATACAAAGGTCCCACGCAGACACAGAGGCCAACAAGACAGGAATGTGGTCAAACATTACCGCCGAGATATTAGGTTGGGTTAGGTTAGGTTATATGACGTTATTGATGTATATAAAGGTCCCACGGAGACGTAGATGCCAACTCGCCAGGAATGTTTTCACATATTACCGCTGAGATATTAGGTTGGGTTAGGTTAGGTTATATTACGTTATAGATGTATATAAAGATCCCACGGAGACGTAGAGGCCAACTCGCCAGGAATGTTGTCAAGTATTACCGCCGAGATGTTAGGTTGGGTCAGGTTAGGTTATATTACGTTATTGATGTATATAAAGGTCCCACGGAGACATAGAGGCCAACAAGACAGGAATGTGGTCAAATATTACCGCCGGTATGTTAGGTTGGGTTAGGTTAGGTTATATTACGTTATTGATGTATATAAATGTCCCACGGAGACGTAGATGCCAACTCGCCAGGAATGTCTTCAAGTGTTACCGACGAGATGATAGGTTGGGTTAGGTTACGTTATATTACGTTATTAATGTATATAAATGTCCCACGGAGACGTAGAGTCCAACAAGCCAGGAATGTGGTCAAATATTACCGCCGAGATGTATGATTGGGTTAGGTGATGTTATATTACGTTATTGATGTATATAAAGGTCCCACGGAGACGTAGAGGCCAACTCGCCAGGAATGTTGTCAAGTATTACCGCCGAGATGATAGGTTGGGTTAGGTTACGTTATATTACGTTATTGATGTATATGAAGGTCAAACGGAGACGTAGAGGCCAACTCGCCAGGAATGTTTTCAAATATTACCGCCGTGATGTTAGGTTGGGTTAGGTTAGGTTATATTACGTTATTGATGTATACAATGATCCCACGGAGACGTAGAGGTCAACTCGCTAGGTATGTTTTCTAATATTACCGCCGGGATGTTAGGTTGGGTTAGGTTATGTTATATTACGTTATAGATGTATATAAAGGTCCCACGGAGACGTAGAGGCCAACAAGACAGGAATGTGGTCAAATATTACCGCCGGTATGTTAGGTTGGGTTAGGTTAGGTTATATTACGTTATTGATGTATATAAATGTCCCACGGAGACGTAGATGCCAACTCGCCAGGAATGTCTTCAAGTATTACCGCCGAGATGATAGGTTGGGTTAGGTTACGTTATATTACGTTATTAATGTATATAAATGTCCCACGGAGACGTAGAGTCCAACAAGCCAGGAATGTGGTCAAATATTACCGCCGAGATGTATGATTGGGTTAGGTGATGTTATATTACGTTATTGATGTATATAAAGGTCCCACGGAGACGTAGAGGCCAACTCGCCAGGAATGTTGTCAAGTATTACCGCCGAGATGATAGGTTGGGTTAGGTTACGTTATATTACGTTATTGATGTATATGAAGGTCCCACGGAGACGTAGAGTCCAACAAGCCAGGAATGTGGTCAAATATTACCGCCGAGATGTTAGGTTGGGTTAGGTTAGGTTATATTACGTTATTGATGTATATAAAGGTCTCACGGAGACGTAGAGGCCAACTCGCCAGGAATGTTGTCAAGTATTACCGCCGAGATGTTAGTTTGGGTTAGGTTAGGTTATATTACATTATTGATGTATATAAATGTCCCACGGAGTCATAGAGGCCAACAGGACAGGAATGTGGTCAAATATTACCGCCGAGATGTTAGGTTGGGTTAGGTTAGGTTATATGACGTTATTGATGTATATAAAGGTCCCACGGAGACGTAGATGCCAACTCGCCAGGAATGTTTTCACATATTACCGCCGAGATGTTAGGTTGGGTTAGGTTAGGTTATATTACGTTATTGATGTATATAAAGGTCCCACGGAGATGGAGAAGCCGACTCGCCAGGAATGTTGTTAAATATTACCGCTGAGATGTTAGGTTGGGTTAGGTTAGGTTATATTACGTTATTGATGTATATAAAGATCCCACGGAGACGTAGAGGCCAACTCGCCAGGTATGTTGTCAAATATTACCGCCGAGATGTTAGGTTGGGTTAGGTTAGGTTATATTACGTTATAGATGTATATAAAGATCCCACGGAGACGTAGAGGCCAACTCGCCAGGAATGTTGTCAAGTATTACCGCCGAGATGTTAGGTTGGGTTAGGTTAGGTTATATTACGTGATTGATGTATATAAAGGTCCCACGGTGACGTAGATGCCAACTCGCCAGGAATGTTTTCAAATATTACCGCCGAAATGTTAGGTTGGGTTAGGTTAGGATATATTACGTTATTGATGTATATAAAGGTCCCACGGAGACGTAGAGTCCAACAAGCCAGGAATGTTGTCAAGTATTACCGCCGAGATGTTAGGTTGGGTTAGGTTAGGTTATATTTCGTTATTGATGTATATGAAGGTCCCACGGAGACGTAGACTCCAACTAGCCAGGTATGTTGTCAAATAATACCGCCGAGATGTTAGGTTGGGTTAGGTTAGGTTATATTACGTTATTGATGTATAGAAAGGTCCCACGGAGACGTAGAGGCCAACAAGCCAGGAATGTGGTCAAATATTACCACCGAGATATTAGGTTGGGTTAGGTTAGGTTATATGACGTTATTGATGTATATAAAGGTCCCACGGAGACGTAGATGCCAACTCGCCAGGAATGTTTTCACATATTACCGCCGAGATGTTAGGTTGGGTTAGGTTAGGTTATATTACGTTATTGATGTATATAAAGGTCCCACGGAGATGGAGAAGCCGACTCGCCAGGAATGTTGTTAAATATTACCGCTGAGATGTTAGGTTGGGTTAGGTTAGGTTATATTACGTTATTGATGTATATAAAGATCCCACGGAGACGTAGAGGCCAAATCGCCAGGTATGTTGTCAAATATTACCGCCGAGATGTTAGGTTGGGTTAGGTTAGGTTATATTACGTTATAGATGAATATAAAGATCCCACGGAGACGTAGAGGCCAACTCGCCAGGAATGTTGTCAAGTATTACCGCCGAGATGTTAGGTTGGGTTAGGTTAGGTTATATTACGTGATTGATGTATATAAAGGTCCCACGGTGACGTAGATGCCAACTCGCCAGGAATGTTTTCAAATATTACCGCCGAAATGTTAGGTTGGGTTAGGTTAGGATATATTACGTTATTGATGTATATAAAGGTCCCACGGAGACGTAGAGTGCAACAAGCCAGGAATGTTGTCAAGTATTACCGCCGAGATGTTAGGTTGGGTTAGGTTAGGTTATATTACGTTATTGATGTATATAAAGATCCCACGGAGACGTAGAGGCCAACTCGCCAGGTATGTTGTCAAATATTACCGCCGAGATGTTAGGTTGGGTTAGGTTAGGTTATATTACGTTATAGATGTATATAAAGATCCCACGGAGACGTAGAGGCCAACTCGCCAGGAATGTTGTCAAGTATTACCGCCGAGATGTTAGGTTGGGTTAGGTTAGGTTATATTACGTGATTGATGTATATAAAGGTCCCACGGTGACGTAGATGCCAACTCGCCAGGAATGTTTTCAAATATTACCGCCGAGATGTTAGGTTGGGTTAGGTTAGGATATATTACGTTATTGATGTATATAAATGTCCCACGGAGACGTAGATGCCAACTCGACAGGAATGTTGTCAAGTATTACCGCCGAGATGTTAGGTTGGGTCAGGTTAGGTTATATTACGTTATTGATGTATATAAAGGTCCCACGGAGACATAGAGGCCAACAAGACAGGAATGTGGTCAAATATTACCGCCGGTATGTTAGGTTGGGTTAGGTTAGGTTATATTACGTTATTGATGTATATAAATGTCCCACGGAGACGTAGATGCCAACTCGCCAGGAATGTCTTCAAGTATTACCGCCGAGATGATAGGTTGGGTTAGGTTACGTTATATTACGTTATTAATGTATATAAATGTCCCACGGAGACGTAGAGTCCAACAAGCCAGGAATGTGGTCCAATATTACCGCCGAGATGTATGATTGGGTTAGGTGATGTTATATTACGTTATTGATGTATATAAAGGTCCCACGGAGACGTAGAGGCCAACTCGCCAGGAATGTTGTCAAGTATTACCGCCGAGATGATAGGTTGGGTTAGGTTACGTTATATTACGTTATTGATGTATATGAAGGTCAAACGGAGACGTAGAGGCCAATTCGCCAGGAATGTTTTCAAATATTACCGCCGTGATGTTAGGTTGGGTTAGGTTAGGTTATATTACGTTATTGATGTATACAATGATCCCACGGAGACGTAGAGGTCAACTCGCTAGGTATGTTTTCTAATATTACCGCCGGGATGTTAGGTTGGGTTAGGTTATGTTATATTACGTTATAGATGTATATAAAGGTCCCACGGAGACGTAGAGTCCAACAAGCCAGGAATGTGGTCAAATATTACCGCCGAGATGTTAGGTTGGGTTAGGTTAGGTTATATTACGTTATTCATGTATATAAAGGTCCCACGGAGATGGAGAAGCCGACTCGCCAGGAATGTTGTTAAATATTACCGCTGAGATGTTAGGTTGGGTTAGGTTAGGTTATATTACGTTATTGATGTATATAAAGATCCCACGGAGACGTAGAGGCCAACTCGCCAGGTATGTTGTCAAATATTACCGCCGAGATGTTAGGTTGGGTTAGGTTAGGTTATATTACGTTATAGATGTATATAAAGATCCCACGGAGACGTAGAGGCCAACTCGCCAGGAATGTTGTCAAGTATTACCGCCGAGATGTTAGGTTGGGTTAGGTTAGGTTATATTACGTGATTGATGTATATAAAGGTCCCACGGTGACGTAGATGCCAACTCGCCAGGAATGTTTTCAAATATTACCGCCGAGATGTTAGGTTGGGTTAGGTTAGGATATATTACGTTATTGATGTATATAAATGTCCCACGGAGACGTAGATGCCAACTCGCCAGGAATGTTTTCAAATATTACCGCCGAGATGTTAGGATGGGTTAGGTTAGGTTATATTACGTTATAGATGTATATAAAGATCCCACGGAGACGTAGAGGCCAACTCGCCAGGAATGTTGTCAAGTATTACCGCCGAGATGTTAGGTTGGGTCAGGTTAGGTTATATTACGTTATTGATGTATATAAAGGTCCCACGGAGACATAGAGGCCTCCAAGACAGGAATGTGTTCAAATATTACCGCCGGTATGTTAGGTTGGGTTAGGTTAGGTTATATTACGTTATTGATGTATATCAAGATCCCACGGAGACGTAGGGGCCAACTCGCCAGGAATGTTGACAAATGTTACCGCCGAGATGATAGGTTAGGTTAGGTTAGGTTATATTTCGTTATTGATGTATATGAAGGTCCCACGGAGACGTAGACTCCAACTAGCCAGGTATGTTGTCAAATAATACCGCCGAGATGTTAGGATGGGTTAGGTTAGGTTATATTACGATATTGATGTATAGAAAGGTCCCACGGAGACGTAGAGGCCAACAAGCCAGGAATGTGGGCAAATATTATCGCCGAGAGGTTAGGTTGGGTTAGGTTAGGTTACATTACGTTATTGATATATAAAGGTCCCACGGAGACGAGGAAGCTAACTCGCCAGGAATGTTGTCAAATATTAGCGCCGATATGATAGGTTGGGTTAGGTTACGTTATATTACGTTATTGATGTATATGAAGGTCAAACGGAGACGTAGAGGCCAACAAGCCAGGAATGTGGTCAAATATTACCGCCGAAATGTTATCTTGGGTTAGGTTAGGTTATATTACGTTATTGATGTATACAAAGGTCCCACGCAGACACAGAGGCCAACAAGACAGGAATGTGGTCAAATATTACCGCCGAGATATTAGGTTGGGTTAGGTTAGGTTATATGACGTTATTGATGTATATAAAGGTCCCACGGAGACGTAGATGCCAACTCGCCAGGAATGTTTTCACATATTACCGCCGAGATGTTAGGTTGAGTTAGGTTAGGTTATATTACGTTATTGATGTATATAAAGGTCCCACGGAGATGGAGAAGCCGACTCGCCAGGAATGTTGTTAAATATTACCGCTGAGATGTTAGGTTGGGTTAGGTTAGGTTATATTACGTTATTGATGTATATAAAGATCCCACGGAGACGTAGAGGCCAACTCGCCAGGTATGTTGTCAAATATTACCGCCGAGATGTTAGGTTGGGTTAGGTTAGGTTATATTACGTTATAGATGTATATAAAGATCCCACGGAGACGTAGAGGCCAACTCGCCAGGAATGTTGTCAAGTATTACCGCCGAGATGTTAGGTTGGGTTAGGTTAGGTTATATTACGTGATTGATGTATATAAAGGTCCCACGGTGACGTAGATGCCAACTCGCCAGGAATGTTTTCAAATATTACCGCCGAGATGTTAGGTTGGGTTAGGTTAGGATATATTACGTTATTGATGTATATAAATGTCCCACGGAGACGTAGATGCCAACTCGCCAGGAATGTTTTCAAATATTACCGCCGAGATGTTAGGATGGGTTAGGTTATGTTATATTACGTTATAGATGTATATAAAGATCCCACGGAGACGTAGAGGCCAACTCGCCAGGAATGTTGTCAAGTATTACCGCCGAGATGTTAGGTTGGGTCAGGTTAGGTTATATTACGTTATTGATGTATATAAAGGTCCCACGGAGACATAGACGCCTCCAAGACAGGAATGTGTTCAAATATTACCGCCGGTATGTTAGGTTGGGTTAGGTTAGGTTATATTACGTTATTGATGTATATAAATGTCCCACGGAGACGTAGATGCCAACTCGCCAGGAATGTCTTCAAGTATTACCGCCGAGATGATAGGTTGGGTTAGGTTACGTTATATTACGTTATTGATGTATATGAAGGTCAAACGGAGACGTAGAGGCCAACTCGCCAGGAATGTTTTCAAATATTACCGCCGTGATGTTAGGTTGGGTTAGGTTATGTTATATTACGTTATTGATGTATACAATGATCCCACGGAGACGTAGAGGTCAACTCGCTAGGTATGTTTTCTAATATTACCGCCGGGATGTTAGGTTGGGTTAGGTTATGTTATATTACGTTATAGATGTATATAAAGGTCCCACGGAAACGTAGAGTCCAACAAGCCAGGAATGTGGTCCAATATTACCGCCGAGATGTATGATTGGGTTAGGTGATGTTATATTACGTTATTGATGTATATAAAGGTCCCACGGAGACGTAGAGGCCAACTCGCCAGGAATGTTGTCAAGTATTACCGCCGAGATGATAGGTTGGGTTAGGTTACGTTATATTACGTTATTGATGTATATGAAGGTCAAACGGAGACGTAGAGGCCAACTCGCCAGGAATGTTTTCAAATATTACCGCCGTGATGTTAGGTTGGGTTAGGTTAGGTTATATTACGTTATTGATGTATACAATGATCCCACGGAGACGTAGAGGTCAACTCGCTAGGTATGTTTTCTAATATTACCGCCGGGATGTTAGGTTGGGTTAGGTTATGTTATATTACGTTATAGATGTATATAAAGGTCCCACGGAGACGTAGAGTCCAACAAGCCAGGAATGTGGTCAAATATTACCGCCGAGATGTTAGGTTGGGTTAGGTTAGGTTATATTACGTTATTCATGTATATAAAGGTCCCACGGAGATGGAGAAGCCGACTCGCCAGGAATGTTGTTAAATATTACCGCTGAGATGTTAGGTTGGGTTAGGTTAGGTTATATTACGTTATTGATGTATATAAAGATCCCACGGAGACGTAGAGGCCAACTCGCCAGGTATGTTGTCAAATATTACCGCCGAGATGTTAGGTTGGGTTAGGTTAGGTTATATTACGTTATAGATGTATATAAAGATCCCACGGAGACGTAGAGGCCAACTCGCCAGGAATGTTGTCAAGTATTACCGCCGAGATGTTAGGTTGGGTTAGGTTAGGTTATATTACGTGATTGATGTATATAAAGGTCCCACGGTGACGTAGATGCCAACTCGCCAGGAATGTTTTCAAATATTACCGCCGAGATGTTAGGTTGGGTTAGGTTAGGATATATTACGTTATTGATGTATATAAATGTCCCACGGAGACGTAGATGCCAACTCGCCAGGAATGTTTTCAAATATTACCGCCGAGATGTTAGGATGGGTTAGGTTAGGTTATATTACGTTATAGATGTATATAAAGATCCCACGGAGACGTAGAGGCCAACTCGCCAGGAATGTTGTCAAGTATTACCGCCGAGATGTTAGGTTGGGTCAGGTTAGGTTATATTACGTTATTGATGTATATAAAGGTCCCACGGAGACATAGAGGCCTCCAAGACAGGAATGTGTTCAAATATTACCGCCGGTATGTTAGGTTGGGTTAGGTTAGGTTATATTACGTTATTGATGTATATCAAGATCCCACGGAGACGTAGGGGCCAACTCGCCAGGAATGTTGACAAATGTTACCGCCGAGATGATAGGTTAGGTTAGGTTAGGTTATATTTCGTTATTGATGTATATGAAGGTCCCACGGAGACGTAGACTCCAACTAGCCAGGTATGTTGTCAAATAATACCGCCGAGATGTTAGGTTGGGTTAGGTTAGGTTATATTACGATATTGATGTATAGAAAGGTCCCACGGAGACGTAGAGGCCAACAAGCCAGGAATGTGGGCAAATATTATCGCCGAGAGGTTAGGTTGGGTTAGGTTAGGTTACATTACGTTATTGATATATAAAGGTCCCACGGAGACGAGGAAGCTAACTCGCCAGGAATGTTGTCAAATATTAGCGCCGATATGATAGGTTGGGTTAGGTTACGTTATATTACGTTATTGATGTATATGAAGGTCAAACGGAGACGTAGAGGCCAACAAGCCAGGAATGTGGTCAAATATTACCGCCGAAATGTTATCTTGGGTTAGGTTAGGTTATATTACGTTATTGATGTATACAAAGGTCCCACGCAGACACAGAGGCCAACAAGACAGGAATGTGGTCAAATATTACCGCCGAGATATTAGGTTGGGTTAGGTTAGGTTATATGACGTTATTGATGTATATAAAGGTCCCACGGAGACGTAGATGCCAACTCGCCAGGAATGTTTTCACATATTACCGCCGAGATGTTAGGTTGAGTTAGGTTAGGTTATATTACGTTATTGATGTATATAAAGGTCCCACGGAGATGGAGAAGCCGACTCGCCAGGAATGTTGTTAAATATTACCGCTGAGATGTTAGGTTGGGTTAGGTTAGGTTATATTACGTTATTGATGTATATAAAGATCCCACGGAGACGTAGAGGCCAACTCGCCAGGTATGTTGTCAAGTATTACCGCCGAGATGTTAGGTTGGGTTAGGTTAGGTTATATTACGTTATAGATGTATATAAAGATCCCACGGAGACGTAGAGGCCAACTCGCCAGGAATGTTGTCAAGTATTACCGCCGAGATGTTAGGTTGGGTTAGGTTAGGTTATATTACGTGATTGATGTATATAAAGGTCCCACGGTGACGTAGATGCCAACTCGCCAGGAATGTTTTCAAATATTACCGCCGAGATGTTAGGTTGGGTTAGGTTAGGATATATTACGTTATTGATGTATATAAATGTCCCACGGAGACGTAGATGCCAACTCGCCAGGAATGTTTTCAAATATTACCGCCGAGATGTTAGGATGGGTTAGGTTATGTTATATTACGTTATAGATGTATATAAAGATCCCACGGAGACGTAGAGGCCAACTCGCCAGGAATGTTGTCAAGTATTACCGCCGAGATGTTAGGTTGGGTCAGGTTAGGTTATATTACGTTATTGATGTATATAAAGGTCCCACGGAGACATAGACGCCTCCAAGACAGGAATGTGTTCAAATATTACCGCCGGTATGTTAGGTTGGGTTAGGTTAGGTTATATTACGTTATTGATGTATATAAATGTCCCACGGAGACGTAGATGCCAACTCGCCAGGAATGTCTTCAAGTATTACCGCCGAGATGATAGGTTGGGTTAGGTTACGTTATATTACGTTATTGATGTATATGAAGGTCAAACGGAGACGTAGAGGCCAACTCGCCAGGAATGTTTTCAAATATTACCGCCGTGATGTTAGGTTGGGTTAGGTTAGGTTATATTACGTTATTGATGTATACAATGATCCCACGGAGACGTAGAGGTCAACTCGCTAGGTATGTTTTCTAATATTACCGCCGGGATGTTAGGTTGGGTTAGGTTATGTTATATTACGTTATAGATGTATATAAAGGTCCCACGGAGACGTAGAGTCCAACAAGCCAGGAATGTGGTCAAATATTACCGCCGAGATGTATGATTGGGTTAGGTGATGTTATATTACGTTATTGATGTATATAAAGGTCCCACGGAGACGTAGAGGCCAACTCGCCAGGAATGTTGTCAAGTATTACCGCCGAGATGATAGGTTGGGTTAGGTTACGTTATATTACGTTATTGATGTATATGAAGGTCCCACGGAGACGTAGAGTCCAACAAGCCAGGAATGTGGTCAAATATTACCGCCGAGATGTTAGGTTGGGTTAGGTTAGGTTATATTACGTTATTGATGTATATAAAGGTCTCACGGAGACGTAGAGGCCAACTCGCCAGGAATGTTGTCAAGTATTACCGCCGAGATGTTAGTTTGGGTTAGGTTAGGTTATATTACATTATTGATGTATATAAATGTCCCACGGAGTCATAGAGGCCAACAGGACAGGAATGTGGTCAAATATTACCGCCGAGGTGTTAGGTTGGGTTAGGTTAGGTTATATTACGTTATTGATGTATATCAAGATCCCACGGAGACATAGAGGCCAACTCGCCAGGAATGTTGACAAATGTTACCGCCGAGATGATAGGTTAGGTTAGGTTAGGTTATATTTCGTTATTGATGTATATGAAGGTCCCACGGAGACGTAGACTCCAACTAGCCAGGTATGTTGTCAAATAATACCGCCGAGATGTTAGGTTGGGTTAGGTTAGGTTATATTACGTTATTGATGTATAGAAAGGTCCCACGGAGACGTAGAGGCCAACAAGCCAGGAATGTGGTCAAATATTACCACCGAGATATTAGGTTGGGTTAGGTTAGGTTATATGACGTTATTGATGTATATAAAGGTCCCACGGAGACGTAGATGCCAACTCGCCAGGAATGTTTTCACATATTACCGCCGAGATGTTAGGTTGGGTTAGGTTAGGTTATATTACGTTATTGATGTATATAAAGGACCCACGGAGATGGAGAAGCCGACTCGCCAGGAATGTTGTTAAATATTACCGCTGAGATGTTAGGTTGGGTTAGGTTAGGTTATATTACGTTATTGATGTATATAAAGATCCCACGGAGACGTAAAGGCCAACTCGCCAGGTATGTTGTCAAATATTACCGCCGAGATGTTAGGTTGGGTTAGGTTAGGTTATATTACGTTATAGATGTATATAAAGATCCCACGGAGACGTAGAGGCCAACTCGCCAGGAATGTTGTCAAGTATTACCGCCGAGATGTTAGGTTGGGTTAGGTTAGGTTATATTACGTGATTGATGTATATAAAGGTCCCACGGTGACGTAGATGCCAACTAGCCAGGTATGTTGTCAAATAATACCGCCGAGATGTTAGGTTGGGTTAGGTTAGGTTATATTACGTTATTGATGTATAGAAAGGTCCCACGGAGACGTAGAGGCCAACAAGCCAGGAATGTGGTCAAATATTACCACCGAGATATTAGGTTGGGTTAGGTTAGGTTATATGACGTTATTGATGTATATAAAGGTCCCACGGAGACGTAGATGCCAACTCGCCAGGAATGTTTTCACATATTACCGCCGAGATGTTAGGTTGGGTTAGGTTAGGTTATATTACGTTATTGATGTATATAAAGGTCCCACGGAGATGGAGAAGCCGACTCGCCAGGAATGTTGTTAAATATTACCGCTGAGATGTTAGGTTGGGTTAGGTTAGGTTATATTACGTTATTGATGTATATAAAGATCCCACGGAGACGTAGAGGCCAACTCGCCAGGTATGTTGTCAAATATTACCGCCGAGATGTTAGGTTGGGTTAGGTTAGGTTATATTACGTTATAGATGTATATAAAGATCCCACGGAGACGTAGAGGCCAACTCGCCAGGAATGTTGTCAAGTATTACCGCCGAGATGTTAGGTTGGGTTAGGTTAGGTTATATTACGTGATTGATGTATATAAAGGTCCCACGGTGACGTAGATGCCAACTCGCCAGGAATGTTTTCAAATATTACCGCCGAAATGTTAGGTTGGGTTAGGTTAGGATATATTACGTTATTGATGTATATAAAGGTCCCACGGAGACGTAGAGTCCAACAAGCCAGGAATGTTGTCAAGTATTACCGCCGAGATGTTAGGTTGGGTTAGGTTAGGTTATATTACGTTATTGATGTATATAAAGATCCCACGGAGACGTAGAGGCCAACTCGCCAGGTATGTTGTCAAATATTACCGCCGAGATGTTAGGTTGGGTTAGGTTAGGTTATATTACGTTATAGATGTATATAAAGATCCCACGGAGACGTAGAGGCCAACTCGCCAGGAATGTTGTCAAGTATTACCGCCGAGATGTTAGGTTGGGTTAGGTTAGGTTATATTACGTGATTGATGTATATAAAGGTCCCACGGTGACGTAGATGCCAACTCGCCAGGAATGTTTTCAAATATTACCGCCGAGATGTTAGGTTGGGTTAGGTTAGGATATATTACGTTATTGATGTATATAAATGTCCCACGGAGACGTAGATGCCAACTCGCCAGGAATGTTGTCAAGTATTACCGCTGAGATGTTAGGTTGGGTTAGGTTAGGTTATATTACGTTATTGATGTATATAAAGATCCCACGGAGACGTAGAGGCCAACAAGACAGGAATGTGGTCAAATATTACCGCCGGTATGTTAGGTTGGGTTAGGTTAGGTTATATTACGTTATTGATGTATATAAATGTCCCACGGAGACGTAGATGCCAACTCGCCAGGAATGTCTTCAAGTATTACCGCCGAGATGATAGGTTGGGTTAGGTTACGTTATATTACGTTATTAATGTATATAAATGTCCCACGGAGACGTAGAGTCCAACAAGCCAGGAATGTGGTCAAATATTACCGCCGAGATGTATGATTGGGTTAGGTGATGTTATATTACGTTATTGATGTATATAAAGGTCCCACGGAGACGTAGAGGCCAACTCGCCAGGAATGTTGTCAAGTATTACCGCCGAGATGATAGGTTGGGTTAGGTTACGTTATATTACGTTATTGATGTATATGAAGGTCAAACGGAGACGTAGAGGCCAACTCGCCAGGAATGTTTTCAAATATTACCGCCGTGATGTTAGGTTGGGTTAGGTTAGGTTATATTACGTTATTGATGTATACAATGATCCCACGGAGACGTAGAGGTCAACTCGCTAGGTATGTTTTCTAATATTACCGCCGGGATGTTAGGTTGGGTTAGGTTATGTTATATTACGTTATAGATGTATATAAAGGTCGCACGGAGACGTAGAGTCCAACAAGCCAGGAATGTGGTCAAATATTACCGCCGAGATGTTAGGTTGGGTTAGGTTAGGTTATATTACGTTATTCATGTATATAAAGGTCCCACGGAGATGGAGAAGCCGACTCGCCAGGAATGTTGTTAAATATTACCGCTGAGATGTTAGGTTGGGTTAGGTTAGGTTATATTACGTTATTGATGTATATAAAGATCCCACGGAGACGTAGAGGCCAACTCGCCAGGTATGTTGTCAAATATTACCGCCGAGATGTTAGGTTGGGTTAGGTTAGGTTATATTACGTTATAGATGTATATAAAGATCCCACGGAGACGTAGAGGCCAACTCGCCAGGAATGCTGTCAAGTATTACCGCCGAGATGTTAGGTTGGGTTAGGTTAGGTTATATTACGTGATAGATGTATATAAAGGTCCCACGGTGACGTAGATGCCAACTCGCCAGGAATGTTTTCAAATATTACCGCCGAGATGTTAGGTTGGGTTAGGTTAGGATATATTACGTTATTGATGTATATAAATGTCCCACGGAGACGTAGATGCCAACTCGCCAGGAATGTTTTCAAATATTACCGCCGAGATGTTAGGATGGGTTAGGTTAGGTTATATTACGTTACAGATGTATATAAAGATCCCACGGAGACGTAGAGGCCAACTCGCCAGGAATGTTGTCAAGTATTACCGCCGAGATGTTAGGTTGGGTCAGGTTAGGTTATATTACGTTATTGATGTATATAAAGGTCCCACGGAGACATAGAGGCCTCCAAGACAGGAATGTGTTCAAATATTACCGCCGGTATGTTAGGTTGGGTTAGGTTAGGTTATATTACGTTATTGATGTATATCAAGATCCCACGGAGACGTAGGGGCCAACTCGCCAGGAATGTTGACAAATGTTACCGCCGAGATGATAGGTTAGGTTAGGTTAGGTTATATTTCGTTATTGATGTATATGAAGGTCCCACGGAGACGTAGACTCCAACTAGCCAGGTATGTTGTCAAATAATACCGCCGAGATGTTAGGTTGGGTTAGGTTAGGTTATATTACGTTATTGATGTATAGAAAGGTCCCACGGAGACGTAGAGGCCAACAAGCCAGGAATGTGGTCAAATATTACCACCGAGATATTAGGTTGGGTTAGGTTAGGTTATATGACGTTATTGATGTATATAAAGGTCCCACGGAGACGTAGATGCCAACTCGCCAGGAATGTTTTCACATATTACCGCCGAGATGTTAGGTTGGGTTAGGTTAGGTTATATTACGTTATTGATGTATATAAAGGTCCCACGGAGATGGAGAAGCCGACTCGCCAGGAATGTTGTTAAATATTACCGCTGAGATGTTAGGTTGGGTTAGGTTAGGTTATATTACGTTATTGATGTATATAAAGATCCCACGGAGACGTAAAGGCCAACTCGCCAGGTATGTTGTCAAATATTACCGCCGAGATGTTAGGTTGGGTTAGGTTAGGTTATATTACGTTATTGATGTATATAAAGGTCCCACGGAGACATAGAGGCCTCCAAGACAGGAATGTGTTCAAATATTACCGCCGGTATGTTAGGTTGGGTTAGGTTAGGTTATATTACGTTATTGATGTATATCAAGATCCCACGGAGACGTAGGGGCCAACTCGCCAGGAATGTTGACAAATGTTACCGCCGAGATGATAGGTTAGGTTAGGTTAGGTTATATTTCGTTATTGATGTATATGAAGGTCCCACGGAGACGTAGACTCCAACTAGCCAGGTATGTTGTCAAATAATACCGCCGAGATGTTAGGTTGGGTTAGGTTAGGTTATATTACGTTATTGATGTATAGAAAGGTCCCACGGAGACGTAGAGGCCAACAAGCCAGGAATGTGGTCAAATATTACCACCGAGATATTAGGTTGGGTTAGGTTAGGTTATATGACGTTATTGATGTATATAAAGGTCCCACGGAGACGTAGATGCCAACTCGCCAGGAATGTTTTCACATATTACCGCCGAGATGTTAGGTTGGGTTAGGTTAGGTTATATTACGTTATTGATGTATATAAAGGTCCCACGGAGATGGAGAAGCCGACTCGCCAGGAATGTTGTTAAATATTACCGCTGAGATGTTAGGTTGGGTTAGGTTAGGTTATATTACGTTATTGATGTATATAAAGATCCCACGGAGACGTAAAGGCCAACTCGCCAGGTATGTTGTCAAATATTACCGCCGAGATGTTAGGTTGGGTTAGGTTAGGTTATATTACGTTATAGATGTATATAAAGATCCCACGGAGACGTAGAGGCCAACTCGCCAGGAATGTTGTCAAGTATTACCGCCGAGATGTTAGGTTGGGTTAGGTTAGGTTATATTACGTGATTGATGTATATAAAGGTCCCACGGTGACGTAGATGCCAACTCGCCAGGAATGTTTTCAAATATTACCGCCGAAATGTTAGGTTGGGTTAGGTTAGGATATATTACGTTATTGATGTATATAAAGGTCCCACGGAGACGTAGAGTCCAACAAGCCAGGAATGTTGTCAAGTATTACCGCCGAGATGTTAGGTTGGGTTAGGTTAGGTTATATTTCGTTATTGATGTATATGAAGGTCCCACGGAGACGTAGACTCCAACTAGCCAGGTATGTTGTCAAATAATACCGCCGAGATGTTAGGTTGGGTTAGGTTAGGTTATATTACGTTATTGATGTATAGAAAGGTCCCACGGAGACGTAGAGGCCAACAAGCCAGGAATGTGGTCAAATATTACCACCGAGATATTAGGTTGGGTTAGGTTAGGTTATATGACGTTATTGATGTATATAAAGGTCCCACGGAGACGTAGATGCCAACTCGCCAGGAATGTTTTCACATATTACCGCCGAGATGTTAGGTTGGGTTAGGTTAGGTTATATTACGTTATTGATGTATATAAAGGTCCCACGGAGATGGAGAAGCCGACTCGCCAGGAATGTTGTTAAATATTACCGCTGAGATGTTAGGTTGGGTTAGGTTAGGTTATATTACGTTATTGATGTATATAAAGATCCCACGGAGACGTAGAGGCCAACTCGCCAGGTATGTTGTCAAATATTACCGCCGAGATGTTAGGTTGGGTTAGGTTAGGTTATATTACGTTATAGATGTATATAAAGATCCCACGGAGACGTAGAGGCCAACTCGCCAGGTATGTTGTCAAATATTACCGCCGAGATGTTAGGTTGGGTTAGGTTAGGTTATATTACGTTATAGATGTATATAAAGATCCCACGGAGACGTAGAGGCCAACTCGCCAGGAATGTTGTCAAGTATTACCGCCGAGATGTTAGGTTGGGTTAGGTTAGGTTATATTACGTGATTGATGTATATAAAGGTCCCACGGTGACGTAGATGCCAACTCGCCAGGAATGTTTTCAAATATTACCGCCGAGATGTTAGGTTGGGTTAGGTTAGGATATATTACGTTATTGATGTATATAAATGTCCCACGGAGACGTAGATGCCAACTCGCCAGGAATGTTTTCAAATATTACCGCCGAGATGTTAGGATGGGTTAGGTTATGTTATATTACGTTATAGATGTATATAAAGATCCCACGGAGACGTAGAGGCCAACTCGCCAGGAATGTTGTCAAGTATTACCGCCGAGATGTTAGGTTGGGTCAGGTTAGGTTATATTACGTTATTGATGTATATAAAGGTCCCACGGAGACATAGACGCCTCCAAGACAGGAATGTGTTCAAATATTACCGCCGGTATGTTAGGTTGGGTTAGGTTAGGTTATATTACGTTATTGATGTATATAAATGTCCCACGGAGACGTAGATGCCAACTCGCCAGGAATGTCTTCAAGTATTACCGCCGAGATGATAGGTTGGGTTAGGTTACGTTATATTACGTTATTGATGTATATGAAGGTCAAACGGAGACGTAGAGGCCAACTCGCCAGGAATGTTTTCAAATATTACCGCCGTGATGTTAGGTTGGGTTAGGTTAGGTTATATTACGTTATTGATGTATACAATGATCCCACGGAGACGTAGAGGTCAACTCGCTAGGTATGTTTTCTAATATTACCGCCGGGATGTTAGGTTGGGTTAGGTTATGTTATATTACGTTATAGATGTATATAAAGGTCCCACGGAGACGTAGAGTCCAACAAGCCAGGAATGTTGTCAAGTATTACCGCCGAGATGTTAGTTTGGGTTAGGTTAGGTTATATTACATTATTGATGTATATAAATGTCCCACGGAGTCATAGAGGCCAACAGGACAGGAATGTGGTCAAATATTACCGCCGAGGTGTTAGGTTGGGTTAGGTTAGGTTATATTACGTGATTGATGTATATAAAGGTCCCACGGTGACGTAGATGCCAACTCGCCAGGAATGTTTTCAAATATTACCGCCGAAATGTTAGGTTGGGTTAGGTTAGGATATATTACGTTATTGATGTATATAAAGGTCCCACGGAGACGTAGAGTCCAACAAGCCAGGAATGTTGTCAAGTATTACCGCCGAGATGTTAGGTTGGGTTAGGTTAGGTTATATTTCGTTATTGATGTATATGAAGGTCCCACGGAGACGTAGACTCCAACTAGCCAGGTATGTTGTCAAATAATACCGCCGAGATGTTAGGTTGGGTTAGGTTAGGTTATATTACGTTATTGATGTATAGAAAGGTCCCACGGAGACGTAGAGGCCAACAAGCCAGGAATGTGGTCAAATATTACCACCGAGATATTAGGTTGGGTTAGGTTAGGTTATATGACGTTATTGATGTATATAAAGGTCCCACGGAGACGTAGATGCCAACTCGCCAGGAATGTTTTCACATATTACCGCCGAGATGTTAGGTTGGGTTAGGTTAGGTTATATTACGTTATTGATGTATATAAAGGTCCCACGGAGATGGAGAAGCCGACTCGCCAGGAATGTTGTTAAATATTACCGCTGAGATGTTAGGTTGGGTTAGGTTAGGTTATATTACGTTATTGATGTATATAAAGATCCCACGGAGACGTAGAGGCCAACTCGCCAGGTATGTTGTCAAATATTACCGCCGAGATGTTAGGTTGGGTTAGGTTAGGTTATATTACGTTATAGATGTATATAAAGATCCCACGGAGACGTAGAGGCCAACTCGCCAGGAATGTTGTCAAGTATTACCGCCGAGATGTTAGGTTGGGTTAGGTTAGGTTATATTACGTGATTGATGTATATAAAGGTCCCACGGTGACGTAGATGCCAACTCGCCAGGAATGTTTTCAAATATTACCGCCGAAATGTTAGGTTGGGTTAGGTTAGGATATATTACGTTATTGATGTATATAAAGGTCCCACGGAGACGTAGAGTCCAACAAGCCAGGAATGTTGTCAAGTATTACCGCCGAGATGTTAGGTTGGGTTAGGTTAGGTTATATTACGTTATTGATGTATATAAAGATCCCACGGAGACGTAGAGGCCAACTCGCCAGGTATGTTGTCAAATATTACCGCCGAGATGTTAGGTTGGGTTAGGTTAGGTTATATTACGTTATAGATGTATATAAAGATCCCACGGAGACGTAGAGGCCAACTCGCCAGGAATGTTGTCAAGTATTACCGCCGAGATGTTAGGTTGGGTTAGGTTAGGTTATATTACGTGATTGATGTATATAAAGGTCCCACGGTGACGTAGATGCCAACTCGCCAGGAATGTTTTCAAATATTACCGCCGAGATGTTAGGTTGGGTTAGGTTAGGATATATTACGTTATTGATGTATATAAATGTCCCACGGAGACGTAGATGCCAACTCGCCAGGAATGTTGTCAAGTATTACCGCCGAGATGTTAGGTTGGGTCAGGTTAGGTTATATTACGTTATTGATGTATATAAAGGTCCCACGGAGACATAGAGGCCAACAAGACAGGAATGTGGTCAAATATTACCGCCGGTATGTTAGGTTGGGTTAGGTTAGGTTATATTACGTTATTGATGTATATAAATGTCCCACGGAGACGTAGATGCCAACTCGCCAGGAATGTCTTCAAGTATTACCGCCGAGATGATAGGTTGGGTTAGGTTACGTTATATTACGTTATTAATGTATATAAATGTCCCACGGAGACGTAGAGTCCAACAAGCCAGGAATGTGGTCAAATATTACCGCCGAGATGTATGATTGGGTTAGGTGATGTTATATTACGTTATTGATGTATATAAAGGTCCCACGGAGACGTAGAGGCCAACTCGCCAGGAATGTTGTCAAGTATTACCGCCGAGATGATAGGTTGGGTTAGGTTACGTTATATTACGTTATTGATGTATATGAAGGTCAAACGGAGACGTAGAGGCCAACTCGCCAGGAATGTTTTCAAATATTACCGCCGTGATGTTAGGTTGGGTTAGGTTAGGTTATATTACGTTATTGATGTATACAATGATCCCACGGAGACGTAGAGGTCAACTCGCTAGGTATGTTTTCTAATATTACCGCCGGGATGTTAGGTTGGGTTAGGTTATGTTATATTACGTTATAGATGTATATAAAGGTCGCACGGAGACGTAGAGTCCAACAAGCCAGGAATGTGGTCAAATATTACCGCCGAGATGTTAGGTTGGGTTAGGTTAGGTTATATTACGTTATTCATGTATATAAAGGTCCCACGGAGATGGAGAAGCCGACTCGCCAGGAATGTTGTTAAATATTACCGCTGAGATGTTAGGTTGGGTTAGGTTAGGTTATATTACGTTATTGATGTATATAAAGATCCCACGGAGACGTAGAGGCCAACTCGCCAGGTATGTTGTCAAATATTACCGCCGAGATGTTAGGTTGGGTTAGGTTAGGTTATATTACGTTATAGATGTATATAAAGATCCCACGGAGACGTAGAGGCCAACTCGCCAGGAATGTTGTCAAGTATTACCGCCGAGATGTTAGGTTGGGTTAGGTTAGGTTATATTACGTGATAGATGTATATAAAGGTCCCACGGTGACGTAGATGCCAACTCGCCAGGAATGTTTTCAAATATTACCCCCGAGATGTTAGGTTGGGTTAGGTTAGGATATATTACGTTATTGATGTATATAAATGTCCCACGGAGACGTAGATGCCAACTCGCCAGGAATGTTTTCAAATATTACCGCCGAGATGTTAGGATGGGTTAGGTTAGGTTATATTACGTTATAGATGTATATAAAGATCCCACGGAGACGTAGAGGCCAACTCGCCAGGAATGTTGTCAAGTATTACCGCCGAGATGTTAGGTTGGGTCAGGTTAGGTTATATTACGTTATTGATGTATATAAAGGTCCCACGGAGACATAGAGGCCTCCAAGACAGGAATGTGTTCAAATATTACCGCCGGTATGTTAGGTTGGGTTAGGTTAGGTTATATTACGTTATTGATGTATATCAAGATCCCACGGAGACGTAGGGGCCAACTCGCCAGGAATGTTGACAAATGTTACCGCCGAGATGATAGGTTAGGTTAGGTTAGGTTATATTTCGTTATTGATGTATATGAAGGTCCCACGGAGACGTAGACTCCAACTAGCCAGGTATGTTGTCAAATAATACCGCCGAGATGTTAGGTTGGGTTAGGTTAGGTTATATTACGTTATTGATGTATAGAAAGGTCCCACGGAGACGTAGAGGCCAACAAGCCAGGAATGTGGGCAAATATTATCGCCGAGAGGTTAGGTTGGGTTAGGTTAGGTTACATTACGTTATTGATATATAAAGGTCCCACGGAGACGAGGAAGCTAACTCGCCAGGAATGTTGTCAAATATTAGCGCCGATATGATAGGTTGGGTTAGGTTACGTTATATTACGTTATTGATGTATATGAAGGTCAAACGGAGACGTAGAGGCCAACAAGCCAGGAATGTGGTCAAATATTACCGCCGAGATGTTATCTTGGGTTAGGTTAGGTTATATTACGTTATTGATGTATACAAAGGTCCCACGCAGACACAGAGGCCAACAAGACAGGAATGTGGTCAAATATTACCGCCGAGATATTAGGTTGGGTTAGGTTAGGTTATATGACGTTATTGATGTATATAAAGGTCCCACGGAGACGTAGATGCCAACTCGCCAGGAATGTTTTCACATATTACCGCCGAGATGTTAGGTTGAGTTAGGTTAGGTTATATTACGTTATTGATGTATATAAAGGTCCCACGGAGATGGAGAAGCCGACTCGCCAGGAATGTTGTTAAATATTACCGCTGAGATGTTAGGTTGGGTTAGGTTAGGTTATATTACGTTATTGATGTATATAAAGATCCCACGGAGACGTAGAGGCCAACTCGCCAGGTATGTTGTCAAATATTACCGCCGAGATGTTAGGTTGGGTTAGGTTAGGTTATATTACGTTATTGATGTATATAAATGTCCCACGGAGACGTAGATGCCAACTCGCCAGGAATGTCTTCAAGTATTACCGCCGAGATGATAGGTTGGGTTAGGTTACGTTATATTACGTTATTAATGTATATAAATGTCCCACGGAGACGTAGAGTCCAACAAGCCAGGAATGTGGTCAAATATTACCGCCGAGATGTATGATTGGGTTAGGTGATGTTATATTACGTTATTGATGTATATAAAGGTCCCACGGAGACGTAGAGGCCAACTCGCCAGGAATGTTGTCAAGTATTACCGCCGAGATGATAGGTTGGGTTAGGTTACGTTATATTACGTTATTGATGTATATGAAGGTCAAACGGAGACGTAGAGGCCAACTCGCCAGGAATGTTTTCAAATATTACCGCCGTGATGTTAGGTTGGGTTAGGTTAGGTTATATTACGTTATTGATGTATACAATGATCCCACGGAGACGTAGAGGTCAACTCGCTAGGTATGTTTTCTAATATTACCGCCGGGATGTTAGGTTGGGTTAGGTTATGTTATATTACGTTATAGATGTATATAAAGGTCGCACGGAGACGTAGAGTCCAACAAGCCAGGAATGTGGTCAAATATTACCGCCGAGATGTTAGGTTGGGTTAGGTTAGGTTATATTACGTTATTCATGTATATAAAGGTCCCACGGAGATGGAGAAGCCGACTCGCCAGGAATGTTGTTAAATATTACCGCTGAGATGTTAGGTTGGGTTAGGTTAGGTTATATTACGTTATTGATGTATATAAAGATCCCACGGAGACGTAGAGGCCAACTCGCCAGGTATGTTGTCAAATATTACCGCCGAGATGTTAGGTTGGGTTAGGTTAGGTTATATTACGTTATAGATGTATATAAAGATCCCACGGAGACGTAGAGGCCAACTCGCCAGGAATGTTGTCAAGTATTACCGCCGAGATGTTAGGTTGGGTTAGGTTAGGTTATATTACGTGATAGATGTATATAAAGGTCCCACGGTGACGTAGATGCCAACTCGCCAGGAATGTTTTCAAATATTACCCCCGAGATGTTAGGTTGGGTTAGGTTAGGATATATTACGTTATTGATGTATATAAATGTCCCACGGAGACGTAGATGCCAACTCGCCAGGAATGTTTTCAAATATTACCGCCGAGATGTTAGGATGGGTTAGGTTAGGTTATATTACGTTATAGATGTATATAAAGATCCCACGGAGACGTAGAGGCCAACTCGCCAGGAATGTTGTCAAGTATTACCGCCGAGATGTTAGGTTGGGTCAGGTTAGGTTATATTACGTTATTGATGTATATAAAGGTCCCACGGAGACATAGAGGCCTCCAAGACAGGAATGTGTTCAAATATTACCGCCGGTATGTTAGGTTGGGTTAGGTTAGGTTATATTACGTTATTGATGTATATCAAGATCCCACGGAGACGTAGGGGCCAACTCGCCAGGAATGTTGACAAATGTTACCGCCGAGATGATAGGTTAGGTTAGGTTAGGTTATATTTCGTTATTGATGTATATGAAGGTCCCACGGAGACGTAGACTCCAACTAGCCAGGTATGTTGTCAAATAATACCGCCGAGATGTTAGGTTGGGTTAGGTTAGGTTATATTACGTTATTGATGTATAGAAAGGTCCCACGGAGACGTAGAGGCCAACAAGCCAGGAATGTGGGCAAATATTATCGCCGAGAGGTTAGGTTGGGTTAGGTTAGGTTACATTACGTTATTGATATATAAAGGTCCCACGGAGACGAGGAAGCTAACTCGCCAGGAATGTTGTCAAATATTAGCGCCGAAATGATAGCTTGGGTTAGGTTACGTTATATTACGTTATTGATGTATATGAAGGTCAAACGGAGACGTAGAGGCCAACAAGCCAGGAATGTGGTCAAATATTACCGCCGAGATGTTATCTTGGGTTAGGTTAGGTTATATTACGTTATTGATGTATACAAAGGTCCCACGCAGACACAGAGGCCAACAAGACAGGAATGTGGTCAAATATTACCGCCGAGATATTAGGTTGGGTTAGGTTAGGTTATATGACGTTATTGATGTATATAAAGGTCCCACGGAGACGTAGATGCCAACTCGCCAGGAATGTTTTCACATATTACCGCCGAGATGTTAGGTTGAGTTAGGTTAGGTTATATTACGTTATTGATGTATATAAAGGTCCCACGGAGATGGAGAAGCCGACTCGCCAGGAATGTTGTTAAATATTACCGCTGAGATGTTAGGTTGGGTTAGGTTAGGTTATATTACGTTATTGATGTATATAAAGATCCCACGGAGACGTAGAGGCCAACTCGCCAGGTATGTTGTCAAATATTACCGCCGAGATGTTAGGTTGGGTTAGGTTAGGTTATATTACGTTATAGATGTATATAAAGATCCCACGGAGACGTAGAGGCCAACTCGCCAGGAATGTTGTCAAGTATTACCGCCGAGATGTTAGGTTGGGTTAGGTTAGGTTATATTACGTGATTGATGTATATAAAGGTCCCACGGTGACGTAGATGCCAACTCGCCAGGAATGTTTTCAAATATTACCGCCGAGATGTTAGGTTGGGTTAGGTTAGGATATATTACGTTATTGATGTATATAAATGTCCCACGGAGACGTAGATGCCAACTCGCCAGGAATGTTTTCAAATATTACCGCCGAGATGTTAGGATGGGTTAGGTTATGTTATATTACGTTATAGATGTATATAAAGATCCCACGGAGACGTAGAGGCCAACTCGCCAGGAATGTTGTCAAGTATTACCGCCGAGATGTTAGGTTGGGTCAGGTTAGGTTATATTACGTTATTGATGTATATAAAGGTCCCACGGAGACATAGACGCCTCCAAGACAGGAATGTGTTCAAATATTACCGCCGGTATGTTAGGTTGGGTTAGGTTAGGTTATATTACGTTATTGATGTATATAAATGTCCCACGGAGACGTAGATGCCAACTCGCCAGGAATGTCTTCAAGTATTACCGCCGAGATGATAGGTTGGGTTAGGTTACGTTATATTACGTTATTGATGTATATGAAGGTCAAACGGAGACGTAGAGGCCAACTCGCCAGGAATGTTTTCAAATATTACCGCCGTGATGTTAGGTTGGGTTAGGTTAGGTTATATTACGTTATTGATGTATACAATGATCCCACGGAGACGTAGAGGTCAACTCGCTAGGTATGTTTTCTAATATTACCGCCGGGATGTTAGGTTGGGTTAGGTTATGTTATATTACGTTATAGATGTATATAAAGGTCCCACGGAGACGTAGAGTCCAACAAGCCAGGAATGTGGTCAAATATTACCGCCGAGATGTTAGGTTGGGTTAGGTTAGGTTATATTCCGTTATTCATGTATATAAAGGTCTCACGGAGACGTAGAGGCCAACTCCCCAGGAATGTTGTCAAGTATTACCGCCGAGATGTTAGTTTGGGTTAGGTTAGGTTATATTACATTATTGATGTATATAAATGTCCCACGGAGTCATAGAGGCCAACAGGACAGGAATGTGGTCAAATATTACCGCCGAGGTGTTAGGTTGGGTTAGGTTAGGTTATATTACGTTATTGATGTATATCAAGATCCCACGGAGACGTAGAGGCCAACTCGCCAGGAATGTTGACAAATGTTACCGCCGAGATGATAGGTTAGGTTAGCTTAGGTTATATTTCGTTATTGATGTATATGAAGGTCCCACGGAGACGTAGACTCCAACTAGCCAGGTATGTTGTCAAATAATACCGCCGAGATGTTAGGTTGGGTTAGGTTAGGTTATATTACGTTATTGATGTATAGAAAGGTCCCACGGAGACGTAGAGGCCAACAAGCCAGGAATGTGGGCAAATATTATCGCCGAGAGGTTAGGTTGGGTTAGGTTAGGTTACATTACGTTATTGATATATAAAGGTCCCACGGAGACGGAGAAGCTAACTCGCCAGGAATGTTGTCAAATATTAGCGCCGATATGATAGGTTGGGTTAGGTTACGTTATATTACGTTATTGATGTATATGAAGGTCAAACGGAGACGTAGAGGCCAACAAGCCAGGAATGTGGTCAAATATTACCGCCGAGATGTTATCTTGGGTTAGGTTAGGTTATATTACGTTATTGATGTATACAAAGGTCCCACGCAGACACAGAGGCCAACAAGACAGGAATGTGGTCAAATATTACCGCCGAGATATTAGGTTGGGTTAGGTTAGGTTATATGACGTTATTGATGTATATAAAGGTCCCACGGAGACGTAGATGCCAACTCGCCAGGAATGTTTTCACATATTACCGCCGAGATGTTAGGTTGGGTTAGGTTAGGTTATATTACGTTATTGATGTATATAAAGGTCCCACGGAGATGGAGAAGCCGACTCGCCAGGAATGTTGTTAAATATTACCGCTGAGATGTTAGGTTGGGTTAGGTTAGGTTATATTACGTTATTGATGTATATAAAGATCCCACGGAGACGTAGAGGCCAACTCGCCAGGTATGTTGTCAAATATTACCGCCGAGATGTTAGGTTGGGTTAGGTTAGGTTATATTACGTTATAGATGTATATAAAGGTCCCACGGATACGTAGAGGCCAACTCGCCAGGAATGTTGTCAAGTATTACCGCCGAGATGTTAGGTTGGGTTAGGTTAGGTTATATTACCTGATTGATGTATATAAAGGTCCCACGGTGACGTAGATGCCAACTCGCCAGGAATGTTTTCAAATATTACCGCCGAGATGTTAGGTTGGGTTTGGTTAGGATATATTACGTTATTGATGTATATAAATGTCCCACGGAGACGTAGATGCCAACGCGCCAGGAATGTTTTCAAATATTACCGCCGAGATGTTAGGATGGGTTAGGTTATGTTATATTACGTTATAGATGTATACAAAGATCCCACGGAGACGTAGAGGCCAACTCGCCAGGAATGTTGTCAAGTATTACCGCCGAGATGTTAGGTTGGGTCAGGTTAGGTTATATTACGTTATTGATGTATATAAAGGTCCCAAGGAGTCATAGAGGCCAACAGGACAGGAATGTGGTCAAATATTACCGCCGCGGTGTTAGGTTGGGTTAGGTTAGGTTATATTACGTTATTGATGTATATCAAGATCCCACGGAGACGTAGAGGCCAACTCGCCAGGAATGTTGACAAATGTTACCGCCGAGATGATAGGTTAGGTTAGCTTAGGTTATATTTCGTTATTGATGTATATGAAGGTCCCACGGAGACGTAGACTCCAACTAGCCAGGTATGTTGTCAAATAATACCGCCGAGATGTTAGGTTGGGTTAGGTTAGGTTATATTACGTTATTGATGTATAGAAAGGTCCCACGGAGACGTAGAGGCCAACAAGCCAGGAATGTGGGCAAATATTATCGCCGAGAGGTTAGGTTGGGTTAGGTTAGGTTACATTACGTTATTGATATATAAAGGTCCCACGGAGACGGAGAAGCTAACTCGCCAGGAATGTTGTCAAATATTAGCGCCGATATGATAGGTTGGGTTAGGTTACGTTATATTACGTTATTGATGTATATGAAGGTCAAACGGAGACGTAGAGGCCAACAAGCCAGGAATGTGGTCAAATATTACCGCCGAGATGTTATCTTGGGTTAGGTTAGGTTATATTACGTTATTGATGTATACAAAGGTCCCACGCAGACACAGAGGCCAACAAGACAGGAATGTGGTCAAATATTACCGCCGAGATATTAGGTTGGGTTAGGTTAGGTTATATGACGTTATTGATGTATATAAAGGTCCCACGGAGACGTAGATGCCAACTCGCCAGGAATGTTTTCACATATTACCGCCGAGATGTTAGGTTGGGTTAGGTTAGGTTATATTAAGTTATTGATGTATATAAAGGTCTCACGGAGACGTAGAGGCCAACTCGCTAGGAATGTTGTCAAGTATTACCGCCGAGATGTTAGGTTGGGTTAGGTTAGGCTATATTACGTTATTGATGTATATAAAGGTCCCACGGAGACGTAGAGTCCAACAAGCCAGGAATGTTGTCAAGTATTACCGCCGAGATGTTAGGTTGGGTTAGGTTAGGTTATATTACGTTATAGATGTATATAAAGGTACCACGGAGACGTAGAGGCCAACTCGCCAGGAATGATGTAAAATGTTACCGCCGAGATGTTAGGTTGGGTTAGATTAGGTTATATTACGTTATTGATGTATATAAATGTCCCACGGAGACGTAGATGCCAACTCGCCAGGAATGTTTTCAAATATTACCGCCGAGATGTTAGGTTGGGTTAGGTTAGGTTATATTACGTTATAGATGTATATAAAGGTCCCACGGAGACGTAGCGTCCAACAAGCCAGCAATGTGGTCAAATATTACCGCCGAGGTGTAAGATTGGGTTAGGTTAGGTTATATTACGTTATAGATGTATATAAAGATCCCACGGAGACGTAGAGGCCAACTCGCCAGGAATGTTGTCAAGTATCACCGCCGAGATGTTAGGTTGGGTCAGGTTAGGTTATATTACGTTATTGATGTATATAAATGTCCCACGGAGACATAGAGGCCTCCAAGACAGGAATGTGTTCAAATATTACCGCCGGTATGTTAGGTCGGGTTAGGTTAGGTTATATTACGTTATTGATGTATATAAATGTCCCACGGAGACGTAGATGCCAACTCGCCAGGAATGTCTTCAAGTATTAGCGCCGAGATGATAGGTTGGGTTAGGTTACGTTATATTACGTTATTGATGTATATGAAGGTCAAACGGAGACGTAGAGGCCAACTCGCCAGGAATGTTTTCAAATATTACCGCCGTGATGTTAGGTTGGGTTAGGTTAGGTTATATTACGTTATTGATGTATACAATGATCCCACGGAGACGTAGAGGTCAACTCGCTAGGTATGTTTTCTGATATTACCGCCGGGATGTTAGGTTGGGTTAGGTTATGTTATATTACGTTATAGATGTATATAAAGGTCCCACGGAGACGTAGAGTCCAACAAGCCAGGAATGTGGTCAAATATTACCGCCGAGATGTTAGGTTGGGTTAGGTTAGGTTATATTACGTTATTCATGTATATAAAGGTCTCACGGAGACGTAGAGGCCAACTCCCCAGGAATGTTGTCAAGTATTACCGCCGAGATGTTAGTTTGGGTTAGGTTAGGTTATATTACATTATTGATGTATATAAATGTCCCACGGAGTCATAGAGGCCAACAGGACAGGAATGTGGTCAAATATTACCGCCGAGGTGTTAGGTTGGGTTAGGTTAGGTTATATTACGTTATTGATGTATATCAAGATCCCACGGAGACGTAGAGGCCAACTCGCCAGGAATGTTGACAAATGTTACCGCCGAGATGATAGGTTAGGTTAGGTTAGGTTATATTTCGTTATTGATGTATATGAAGGTCCCACGGAGACGTAGACTCCAACTAGCCAGGTATGTTGTCAAATAATACCGCCGAGATGTTAGGTTGGGTTAGGTTAGGTTATATTACGTTATTGATGTATAGAAAGGTCCCACGGAGACGTAGAGGCCAACAAGCCAGGAATGTGGGCAAATATTATCGCCGAGAGGTTAGGTTGGGTTAGGTTAGGTTACATTACGTTATTGATATATAAAGGTCCCACGGAGACGGAGAAGCTAACTCGCCAGGAATGTTGTCAAATATTAGCGCCGAGATGATAGGTTGGGTTAGGTTACGTTATATTACGTTATTGATGTATATGAAGGTCAAACGGAGACGTAGAGGCCAACAAGCCAGGAATGTGGTCAAATATTACCGCCGAGATATTAGGTTGGGTTAGGTTAGGTTATATGACGTTATTGATGTATATAAAGGTCCCACGGAGACGTAGATGCCAACTCGCCAGGAATGTTTTCACATATTACCGCCGAGATGTTAGGTTGGGTTAGGTTAGGTTATATTAAGTTATTGATGTATATAAAGGTCTCACGGAGACGTAGAGGCCAACTCGCTAGGAATGTTGTCAAGTATTACCGCCGAGATGTTAGGTTGGGTTAGGTTAGGCTATATTACGTTATTGATGTATATAAAGGTCCCACGGAGACGTAGAGTCCAACAAGCCAGGAATGTTGTCAAGTATTACCGCCGAGATGTTAGGTTGGGTTAGGTTAGGTTATATTACGTTATAGATGTATATAAAGGTACCACGGAGACGTAGAGGCCAACTCGCCAGGAATGATGTCAAATGTTACCGCCGAGATGTTAGGTTGGGTTAGATTAGGTTATATTACGTTATTGATGTATATAAATGTCCCACGGAGACGTAGATGCCAACTCGCCAGGAATGTTTTCAAATATTACCGCCGAGATGTTAGGTTGGGTTAGGTTAGGTTATATTACGTTATAGATGTATATAAAGGTCCCACGGAGACGTAGCGTCCAACAAGCCAGCAATGTGGTCAAATATTACCGCCGAGGTGTAAGATTGGGTTAGGTTAGGTTATATTACGTTATAGATGTATATAAAGATCCCACGGAGACGTAGAGTCCAACAAGCCAGGAATGTGGTCAAATATTACCGCCAAGATGTATGATTGGGTTAGGTGATGTTATATTACGTTATTGATGTATATAAAGGTCCCACGGAGACGTAGAGGCCAACTCGCCAGGAATGTTGTCAAGTATTACCGCCGAGATGATAGGTTGGGTTAGGTTACGTTATATTACGTTATTGATGTATATGAAGGTCAAACGGAGACGTAGAGGCCAACTCGCCAGGAATGTTTTCAAATATTACCGCCGTGATGTTAGGTTGGGTTAGGTTAGGTTATATTACGTTATTGATGTATACAATGATCCCACGGAGACGTAGAGGTCAACTCGCTAGGTATGTTTTCTAATATTACCGCCGAGATGTTAGGTTGGGTTAGGTTAGGTTATATTAAGTTATTGATGTATATAAAGGTCTCACGGAGACGTAGAGGCCAACTCGCTAGGAATGTTGTCAAGTATTACCGCCGAGATGTTAGGTTGGGTTAGGTTAGGCTATATTACGTTATTGATGTATATAAAGGTCCCACGGAGACGTAGAGTCCAACAAGCCAGGAATGTTGTCAAGTATTACCGCCGAGATGTTAGGTTGGGTTAGGTTAGGTTATATTACGTTATAGATGTATATAAAGGTACCACGGAGACGTAGAGGCCAACTCGCCAGGAATGATGTAAAATGTTACCGCCGAGATGTTAGGTTGGGTTAGATTAGGTTATATTACGTTATTGATGTATATAAATGTCCCACGGAGACGTAGATGCCAACTCGCCAGGAATGTTTTCAAATATTACCGCCGAGATGTTAGGTTGGGTTAGGTTAGGTTATATTACGTTATAGATGTATATAAAGGTCCCACGGAGACGTAGCGTCCAACAAGCCAGCAATGTGGTCAAATATTACCGCCGAGGTGTAAGATTGGGTTAGGTTAGGTTATATTACGTTATAGATGTATATAAAGATCCCACGGAGACGTAGAGTCCAACAAGCCAGGAATGTGGTCAAATATTACCGCCAAGATGTATGATTGGGTTAGGTGATGTTATATTACGTTATTGATGTATATAAAGGTCCCACGGAGACGTAGAGGCCAACTCGCCAGGAATGTTGTCAAGTATTACCGCCGAGATGATAGGTTGGGTTAGGTTACGTTATATTACGTTATTGATGTATATGAAGGTCAAACGGAGACGTAGAGGCCAACTCGCCAGGAATGTTTTCAAATATTACCGCCGTGATGTTAGGTTGGGTTAGGTTAGGTTATATTACGTTATTGATGTATACAATGATCCCACGGAGACGTAGAGGTCAACTCGCTAGGTATGTTTTCTAATATTACCGCCGAGATGTTAGGTTGGGTTAGGTTAGGTTATATTAAGTTATTGATGTATATAAAGGTCTCACGGAGACGTAGAGGCCAACTCGCTAGGAATGTTGTCAAGTATTACCGCCGAGATGTTAGGTTGGGTTAGGTTAGGCTATATTACGTTATTGATGTATATAAAGGTCCCACGGAGACGTAGAGTCCAACAAGCCAGGAATGTTGTCAAGTATTACCGCCGAGATGTTAGGTTGGGTTAGGTTAGGTTATATTACGTTATAGATGTATATAAAGGTACCACGGAGACGTAGAGGCCAACTCGCCAGGAATGATGTAAAATGTTACCGCCGAGATGTTAGGTTGGGTTAGATTAGGTTATATTACGTTATTGATGTATATAAATGTCCCACGGAGACGTAGATGCCAACTCGCCAGGAATGTTTTCAAATATTACCGCCGAGATGTTAGGTTGGGTTAGGTTAGGTTATATTACGTTATAGATGTATATAAAGGTCCCACGGAGACGTAGCGTCCAACAAGCCAGCAATGTGGTCAAATATTACCGCCGAGGTGTAAGATTGGGTTAGGTTAGGTTATATTACGTTATAGATGTATATAAAGATCCCACGGAGACGTAGAGGCCAACTCGCCAGGAATGTTGTCAAGTATTACCGCCGAGATGTTAGGTTGGGTCAGGTTAGGTTATATTACGTTATTGATGTATATAAATGTCCCACGGAGACATAGAGGCCTCCAAGACAGGAATGTGTTCAAATATTACCGCCGGTATGTTAGGTCGGGTTAGGTTAGGTTATATTACGTTATTGATGTATATAAATGTCCCACGGAGACGTAGATGCCAACTCGCCAGGAATGTCTTCAAGTATTAGCGCCGAGATGATAGGTTGGGTTAGGTTACGTTATATTACGTTATTGATGTATATGAAGGTCAAACGGAGACGTAGAGGCCAACTCGCCAGGAATGTTTTCAAATATTACCGCCGTGATGTTAGGTTGGGTTAGGTTAGGTTATATTACGTTATTGATGTATACAATGATCCCACGGAGACGTAGAGGTCAACTCGCTAGGTATGTTTTCTGATATTACCGCCGGGATGTTAGGTTGGGTTAGGTTATGTTATATTACGTTATAGATGTATATAAAGGTCCCACGGAGACGTAGAGTCCAACAAGCCAGGAATGTGGTCAAATATTACCGCCGAGATGTTAGGTTGGGTTAGGTTAGGTTATATTACGTTATTCATGTATATAAAGGTCTCACGGAGACGTAGAGGCCAACTCCCCAGGAATGTTGTCAAGTATTACCGCCGAGATGTTAGTTTGGGTTAGGTTAGGTTATATTACATTATTGATGTATATAAATGTCCCACGGAGTCATAGAGGCCAACAGGACAGGAATGTGGTCAAATATTACCGCCGAGGTGTTAGGTTGGGTTAGGTTAGGTTATATTACGTTATTGATGTATATCAAGATCCCACGGAGACGTAGAGGCCAACTCGCCAGGAATGTTGACAAATGTTACCGCCGAGATGATAGGTTAGGTTAGGTTAGGTTATATTTCGTTATTGATGTATATGAAGGTCCCACGGAGACGTAGACTCCAACTAGCCAGGTATGTTGTCAAATAATACCGCCGAGATGTTAGGTTGGGTTAGGTTAGGTTATATTACGTTATTGATGTATAGAAAGGTCCCACGGAGACGTAGAGGCCAACAAGCCAGGAATGTGGGCAAATATTATCGCCGAGAGGTTAGGTTGGGTTAGGTTAGGTTACATTACGTTATTGATATATAAAGGTCCCACGGAGACGGAGAAGCTAACTCGCCAGGAATGTTGTCAAATATTAGCGCCGAGATGATAGGTTGGGTTAGGTTACGTTATATTACGTTATTGATGTATATGAAGGTCAAACGGAGACGTAGAGGCCAACAAGCCAGGAATGTGGTCAAATATTACCGCCGAGATGTTATGTTGGGTTAGGTTAGGTTATATTACGTTATTGATGTATACAAAGGTCCCACGCAGACACAGAGGCCAACAAGACAGGAATGTGGTCAAATATTACCGCCGAGATATTAGGTTGGGTTAGGTTAGGTTATATGACGTTATTGATGTATATAAATGTCCCACGGAGACGTAGATGCCAACTCGCCAGGAATGTTTTCACATATTACCGCCGAGATGTTAGGTTGGGTTAGGTTACGTTATATTACGTTATTGATGTATATAAAGGTCCCACCGAGATGGAGAAGCCGACTCGCCAGGAATGTTGTTAAATATTACCGCTGAGATGTTAGGATGGGTTAGGTTAGGTTATATTACGCTATAGATGTATATAAAGATCCCACGGAGACGTAGAGGCCAACTCGCCAGGAATGTTGTCAAGTATTACCGCCGAGATGTTAGGTTGGGTCAGGTTAGGTTATATTACGTGATTGATGTATGTAAAGGTCCCACGGTGACGTAGATGCCAACTCGCCAGGAATGTTTTCAAATATTACCGCCGAGATGTTGGGTTGGGTTAGGTTAGGATATATTACGTTATTGATGTATATAAAGGTCCCACGGAGACGTAGAGGCCAACTCGCCAGGAATGTTGTCAAGTATTACCGCCGAGATGTTAGGTTGGGTTAGGTTAGGTTATATTACGTTATAGATGTATATAAAGGTACCACGGAGACGTAGAGGCCAACTCGCCAGGAATGATGTCAAATGTTACCGTCGAGATGTTAGGTTGGGTTAGGTTAGGTTATATTACGTTATTGATGTATATAAATGTCCCACGGAGACGTAGATGCCAACTCGCCAGGAATGTTTTCAAATATTACCGCCGAGCTGTTAGGTTGGGTTAGGTTACGTTATATTAAGTTATTGATGTATATAAAGGTCTCACGGAGACGTAGAGGCCAACTCGCTAGGAATGTTGTCAAGTATTACCGCCGAGATGTTAGGTTGGGTTAGGTTAGGCTATATTACGTTATTGATGTATATAAAGGTCCCACGGAGACGTAGAGTCCAACAAGCCAGGAATGTTGTCAAGTATTACCGCCGAGATGTTAGGTTGGGTTAGGTTAGGTTATATTACGTTATAGATGTATATAAAGGTACCACGGAGACGTAGAGGCCAACTCGCCAGGAATGATGTCAAATGTTACCGCCGAGATGTTAGGTTGGGTTAGATTAGGTTATATTACGTTATTGATGTATATAAATGTCCCACGGAGACGTAGATGCCAACACGCCAGGAATGTTTTCAAATATTACCGCCGAGATGTTAGGTTGGGTTAGGTTAGGTTATATTACGTTATAGATGTATATAAAGGTCCCACGGAGACGTAGCGTCCAACAAGCCAGCAATGTGGTCAAATATTACCGCCGAGGTGTAAGATTGGGTTAGGTTAGGTTATATTACGTTATAGATGTATATAAAGATCCCACGGAGACGTAGAGTCCAACAAGCCAGGAATGTGGTCAAATATTACCGCCAAGATGTATGATTGGGTTAGGTGATGTTATATTACGTTATTGATGTATATAAAGGTCCCACGGAGACGTAGAGGCCAACTCGCCAGGAATGTTGTCAAGTATTACCGCCGAGATGATAGGTTGGGTTAGGTTACGTTATATTACGTTATTGATGTATATGAAGGTCAAACGGAGACGTAGAGGCCAACTCGCCAGGAATGTTTTCAAATATTACCGCCGTGATGTTAGGTTGGGTTAGGTTAGGTTATATTACGTTATTGATGTATACAATGATCCCACGGAGACGTAGAGGTCAACTCGCTAGGTATGTTTTCTAATATTACCGCCGAGATGTTAGGTTGGGTTAGGTTAGGTTATATTAAGTTATTGATGTATATAAAGGTCTCACGGAGACGTAGAGGCCAACTCGCTAGGAATGTTGTCAAGTATTACCGCCGAGATGTTAGGTTGGGTTAGGTTAGGCTATATTACGTTATTGATGTATATAAAGGTCCCACGGAGACGTAGAGTCCAACAAGCCAGGAATGTTGTCAAGTATTACCGCCGAGATGTTAGGTTGGGTTAGGTTAGGTTATATTACGTTATAGATGTATATAAAGGTACCACGGAGACGTAGAGGCCAACTCGCCAGGAATGATGTAAAATGTTACCGCCGAGATGTTAGGTTGGGTTAGATTAGGTTATATTACGTTATTGATGTATATAAATGTCCCACGGAGACGTAGATGCCAACTCGCCAGGAATGTTTTCAAATATTACCGCCGAGATGTTAGGTTGGGTTAGGTTAGGTTATATTACGTTATAGATGTATATAAAGGTCCCACGGAGACGTAGCGTCCAACAAGCCAGCAATGTGGTCAAATATTACCGCCGAGGTGTAAGATTGGGTTAGGTTAGGTTATATTACGTTATAGATGTATATAAAGATCCCACGGAGACGTAGAGTCCAACAAGCCAGGAATGTGGTCAAATATTACCGCCAAGATGTATGATTGGGTTAGGTGATGTTATATTACGTTATTGATGTATATAAAGGTCCCACGGAGACGTAGAGGCCAACTCGCCAGGAATGTTGTCAAGTATTACCGCCGAGATGATAGGTTGGGTTAGGTTACGTTATATTACGTTATTGATGTATATGAAGGTCAAACGGAGACGTAGAGGCCAACTCGCCAGGAATGTTTTCAAATATTACCGCCGTGATGTTAGGTTGGGTTAGGTTAGGTTATATTACGTTATTGATGTATACAATGATCCCACGGAGACGTAGAGGTCAACTCGCTAGGTATGTTTTCTAATATTACCGCCGAGATGTTAGGTTGGGTTAGGTTAGGTTATATTAAGTTATTGATGTATATAAAGGTCTCACGGAGACGTAGAGGCCAACTCGCTAGGAATGTTGTCAAGTATTACCGCCGAGATGTTAGGTTGGGTTAGGTTAGGCTATATTACGTTATTGATGTATATAAAGGTCCCACGGAGACGTAGAGTCCAACAAGCCAGGAATGTTGTCAAGTATTACCGCCGAGATGTTAGGTTGGGTTAGGTTAGGTTATATTACGTTATAGATGTATATAAAGGTACCACGGAGACGTAGAGGCCAACTCGCCAGGAATGATGTAAAATGTTACCGCCGAGATGTTAGGTTGGGTTAGATTAGGTTATATTACGTTATTGATGTATATAAATGTCCCACGGAGACGTAGATGCCAACTCGCCAGGAATGTTTTCAAATATTACCGCCGAGATGTTAGGTTGGGTTAGGTTAGGTTATATTACGTTATAGATGTATATAAAGGTCCCACGGAGACGTAGCGTCCAACAAGCCAGCAATGTGGTCAAATATTACCGCCGAGGTGTAAGATTGGGTTAGGTTAGGTTATATTACGTTATAGATGTATATAAAGATCCCACGGAGACGTAGAGGCCAACTCGCCAGGAATGTTGTCAAGTATTACCGCCGAGATGTTAGGTTGGGTCAGGTTAGGTTATATTACGTTATTGATGTATATAAATGTCCCACGGAGACATAGAGGCCTCCAAGACAGGAATGTGTTCAAATATTACCGCCGGTATGTTAGGTCGGGTTAGGTTAGGTTATATTACGTTATTGATGTATATAAATGTCCCACGGAGACGTAGATGCCAACTCGCCAGGAATGTCTTCAAGTATTAGCGCCGAGATGATAGGTTGGGTTAGGTTACGTTATATTACGTTATTGATGTATATGAAGGTCAAACGGAGACGTAGAGGCCAACTCGCCAGGAATGTTTTCAAATATTACCGCCGTGATGTTAGGTTGGGTTAGGTTAGGTTATATTACGTTATTGATGTATACAATGATCCCACGGAGACGTAGAGGTCAACTCGCTAGGTATGTTTTCTGATATTACCGCCGGGATGTTAGGTTGGGTTAGGTTATGTTATATTACGTTATAGATGTATATAAAGGTCCCACGGAGACGTAGAGTCCAACAAGCCAGGAATGTGGTCAAATATTACCGCCGAGATGTTAGGTTGGGTTAGGTTAGGTTATATTACGTTATTCATGTATATAAAGGTCTCACGGAGACGTAGAGGCCAACTCCCCAGGAATGTTGTCAAGTATTACCGCCGAGATGTTAGTTTGGGTTAGGTTAGGTTATATTACATTATTGATGTATATAAATGTCCCACGGAGTCATAGAGGCCAACAGGACAGGAATGTGGTCAAATATTACCGCCGAGGTGTTAGGTTGGGTTAGGTTAGGTTATATTACGTTATTGATGTATATCAAGATCCCACGGAGACGTAGAGGCCAACTCGCCAGGAATGTTGACAAATGTTACCGCCGAGATGATAGGTTAGGTTAGGTTAGGTTATATTTCGTTATTGATGTATATGAAGGTCCCACGGAGACGTAGACTCCAACTAGCCAGGTATGTTGTCAAATAATACCGCCGAGATGTTAGGTTGGGTTAGGTTAGGTTATATTACGTTATTGATGTATAGAAAGGTCCCACGGAGACGTAGAGGCCAACAAGCCAGGAATGTGGGCAAATATTATCGCCGAGAGGTTAGGTTGGGTTAGGTTAGGTTACATTACGTTATTGATATATAAAGGTCCCACGGAGACGGAGAAGCTAACTCGCCAGGAATGTTGTCAAATATTAGCGCCGAGATGATAGGTTGGGTTAGGTTACGTTATATTACGTTATTGATGTATATGAAGGTCAAACGGAGACGTAGAGGCCAACAAGCCAGGAATGTGGTCAAATATTACCGCCGAGATGTTATGTTGGGTTAGGTTAGGTTATATTACGTTATTGATGTATACAAAGGTCCCACGCAGACACAGAGGCCAACAAGACAGGAATGTGGTCAAATATTACCGCCGAGATATTAGGTTGGGTTAGGTTAGGTTATATGACGTTATTGATGTATATAAATGTCCCACGGAGACGTAGATGCCAACTCGCCAGGAATGTTTTCACATATTACCGCCGAGATGTTAGGTTGGGTTAGGTTACGTTATATTACGTTATTGATGTATATAAAGGTCCCACCGAGATGGAGAAGCCGACTCGCCAGGAATGTTGTTAAATATTACCGCTGAGATGTTAGGATGGGTTAGGTTAGGTTATATTACGCTATAGATGTATATAAAGATCCCACGGAGACGTAGAGGCCAACTCGCCAGGAATGTTGTCAAGTATTACCGCCGAGATGTTAGGTTGGGTCAGGTTAGGTTATATTACGTGATTGATGTATGTAAAGGTCCCACGGTGACGTAGATGCCAACTCGCCAGGAATGTTTTCAAATATTACCGCCGAGATGTTGGGTTGGGTTAGGTTAGGATATATTACGTTATTGATGTATATAAAGGTCCCACGGAGACGTAGAGGCCAACTCGCCAGGAATGTTGTCAAGTATTACCGCCGAGATGTTAGGTTGGGTTAGGTTAGGTTATATTACGTTATAGATGTATATAAAGGTACCACGGAGACGTAGAGGCCAACTCGCCAGGAATGATGTCAAATGTTACCGTCGAGATGTTAGGTTGGGTTAGGTTAGGTTATATTACGTTATTGATGTATATAAATGTCCCACGGAGACGTAGATGCCAACTCGCCAGGAATGTTTTCAAATATTACCGCCGAGCTGTTAGGTTGGGTTAGGTTACGTTATATTACGTTATTGATGTATATGAAGGTCAAACGGAGACGTAGAGGCCAACTCGCCAGGAATGTTTTCAAATATTACCGGCGAGATGTTAGGTTGGGTCAGGTTAGGTTATATTACGTTATAGATGTATATAAAGGTCCCACGGAGACGTAGCGTCCAACAAGCCAGGAATGTGGTCAAATATTACCGCCGAGATGTAAAATTGGGTTAGGTGATGTTATATTACGTTATTGATGTATATAAACATCCCACGGAGACGTAGAGGCCAACTCGCCATGTATGTTGTCAAACATTACAGCCGAGATGTTAGGTTGGGTTAGGTTAGGTTATATTACGTTATTGATGTATAGAAAGGTCCCACGGAGACGTAGAGGCCAACAAGCCAGGAATGTGGGCAAATATTATCGCCGAGAGGTTAGGTTGGGTTAGGTTAGGTTACATTACGTTATTGATGTATATAAATGTCCCACGGAGACGTAGATGCCAACTCGCCAGGAATGTTATCAAATATTACCGCCGAGATGTTATGTTGGGTTAGGTTAGGTTATATTACGTTATTGATGTATACAAAGGTCCCACGCAGACACAGAGGCCAACAAGACAGGAATGTGGTCAAATATTACCGCCGAGATATTAGGTTGGGTTAGGTTAGGTTATATGACGTTATTGATGTATATAAATGTCCCACGGAGACGTAGATGCCAACTTGCCAGGAATGTTTTCACATATTACCGCCGAGATGTTAGGTTGGGTTAGGTTACGTTATATTACGTTATTGATGTATATAAAGGTCCCACGGAGATGGAGAAGCCGACTCGCCAGGAATGTTGTTAAATATTACCGCTGAAATGTTAGGATGGGTTAGGTTAGGTTATATTACGCTATAGATGTATATAAAGATCCCACGGAGACGTAGAGGCCAACTCGCCAGGAATGTTGTCAAGTATTACCGCCGAGATGTTAGTTTGGGTTAGGTTAGGTTATATTACATTATTGATGTATATAAATGTCCCACGGAGTCATAGAGGCCAACAGGACAGGAATGTGGTCAAATATTACCGCCGAGGTGTTAGGTTGGGTTAGGTTAGGTTATATTACGTTATTGATGTATATCAAGATCCCACGGAGACGTAGAGGCCAACTCGCCAGGAATGTTGACAAATGTTACCGCCGAGATGATAGGTTAGGTTAGGTTAGGTTATATTTCGTTATTGATGTATATGAAGGTCCCACGGAGACGTAGACTCCAACTAGCCAGGTATGTTGTCAAATAATACCGCCGAGATGTTAGGTTGGGTTAGGTTAGGTTATATTACGTTATTGATGTATAGAAAGGTCCCACGGAGACGTAGAGGCCAACAAGCCAGGAATGTGGGCAAATATTATCGCCGAGAGGTTAGGTTGGGTTAGGTTAGGTTACATTACGTTATTGATATATAAAGGTCCCACGGAGACGGAGAAGCTAACTCGCCAGGAATGTTGTCAAATATTAGCGCCGAGATGATAGGTTGGGTTAGGTTACGTTATATTACGTTATTGATGTATATGAAGGTCAAACGGAGACGTAGAGGCCAACAAGCCAGGAATGTGGTCAAATATTACCGCCGAGATGTTATGTTGGGTTAGGTTAGGTTATATTACGTTATTGATGTATACAAAGGTCCCACGCAGACACAGAGGCCAACAAGACAGGAATGTGGTCAAATATTACCGCCGAGATATTAGGTTGGGTTAGGTTAGGTTATATGACGTTATTGATGTATATAAATGTCCCACGGAGACGTAGATGCCAACTCGCCAGGAATGTTTTCACATATTACCGCCGAGATGTTAGGTTGGGTTAGGTTACGTTATATTACGTTATTGATGTATATAAAGGTCCCACCGAGATGGAGAAGCCGACTCGCCAGGAATGTTGTTAAATATTACCGCTGAGATGTTAGGATGGGTTAGGTTAGGTTATATTACGCTATAGATGTATATAAAGATCCCACGGAGACGTAGAGGCCAACTCGCCAGGAATGTTGTCAAGTATTACCGCCGAGATGTTAGGTTGGGTCAGGTTAGGTTATATTACGTGATTGATGTATGTAAAGGTCCCACGGTGACGTAGATGCCAACTCGCCAGGAATGTTTTCAAATATTACCGCCGAGATGTTGGGTTGGGTTAGGTTAGGATATATTACGTTATTGATGTATATAAAGGTCCCACGGAGACGTAGAGGCCAACTCGCCAGGAATGTTGTCAAGTATTACCGCCGAGATGTTAGGTTGGGTTAGGTTAGGTTATATTACGTTATAGATGTATATAAAGGTACCACGGAGACGTAGAGGCCAACTCGCCAGGAATGATGTCAAATGTTACCGTCGAGATGTTAGGTTGGGTTAGGTTAGGTTATATTACGTTATTGATGTATATAAATGTCCCACGGAGACGTAGATGCCAACTCGCCAGGAATGTTTTCAAATATTACCGCCGAGCTGTTAGGTTGGGTTAGGTTACGTTATATTACGTTATTGATGTATATGAAGGTCAAACGGAGACGTAGAGGCCAACTCGCCAGGAATGTTTTCAAATATTACCGGCGAGATGTTAGGTTGGGTCAGGTTAGGTTATATTACGTTATAGATGTATATAAAGGTCCCACGGAGACGTAGCGTCCAACAAGCCAGGAATGTGGTCAAATATTACCGCCGAGATGTAAAATTGGGTTAGGTGATGTTATATTACGTTATTGATGTATATAAACATCCCACGGAGACGTAGAGGCCAACTCGCCATGTATGTTGTCAAACATTACAGCCGAGATGTTAGGTTGGGTTAGGTTAGGTTATATTACGTTATTGATGTATAGAAAGGTCCCACGGAGACGTAGAGGCCAACAAGCCAGGAATGTGGGCAAATATTATCGCCGAGAGGTTAGGTTGGGTTAGGTTAGGTTACATTACGTTATTGATGTATATAAATGTCCCACGGAGACGTAGATGCCAACTCGCCAGGAATGTTATCAAATATTACCGCCGAGATGTTATGTTGGGTTAGGTTAGGTTATATTACGTTATTGATGTATACAAAGGTCCCACGCAGACACAGAGGCCAACAAGACAGGAATGTGGTCAAATATTACCGCCGAGATATTAGGTTGGGTTAGGTTAGGTTATATGACGTTATTGATGTATATAAATGTCCCACGGAGACGTAGATGCCAACTTGCCAGGAATGTTTTCACATATTACCGCCGAGATGTTAGGTTGGGTTAGGTTACGTTATATTACGTTATTGATGTATATAAAGGTCCCACGGAGATGGAGAAGCCGACTCGCCAGGAATGTTGTTAAATATTACCGCTGAAATGTTAGGATGGGTTAGGTTAGGTTATATTACGCTATAGATGTATATAAAGATCCCACGGAGACGTAGAGGCCAACTCGCCAGGAATGTTGTCAAGTATTACCGCCGAGATGTTAGGTTGGGTTAGGTTAGGTTATATTACGTTATAGATGTATATAAAGGTACCACGGAGACGTAGAGGCCAACTCGCCAGGAATGATGTCAAATGTTACCGCCGAGATGTTAGGTTGGGTTAGGTTAGGTTATATTACGTTATTGATGTATATAAATGTCCCACGGAGACGTAGATGCCAACTCGCCAGGAATGTTTTCAAATATTACCGCCGAGCTGTTAGGTTGGGTTAGGTTACGTTATATTACGTTATTGATGTATATGAAGGTCAAACGGAGACGTAGAGGCCAACTCGCCAGGAATGTTTTCAAATATTACCGGCGAGATGTTAGGTTGGGTCAGGTTAGGTTATATTACGTTATAGATGTATATAAAGGTCCCACGGAGACGTAGCGTCCAACAAGCCAGGAATGTGGTCAAATATTACCGCCGAGATGTATGATTGGGTTAGGTGATGTTATATTACGTTATTGATGTATATAAAGGTCCCACGGAGACGTAGAGGCCAACTCGCCAGGAATGTTGTCAAGTATTACCGCCGAGATGATAGGTTGGGTTAGGTTACGTTATATTACGTTATTGATGTATATGAAGGTCAAACGGAGACGTAGAGGCCAACTCGCCAGGAATGTTTTCAAATATTACCGCCGTGATGTTAGGTTGGGTTAGGTTAGGTTATATTACGTTATTGATGTATACAATGATCCCACGGAGACGTAGAGGTCAACTCGCTAGGTATGTTTTCTAATATTACCGCCGAGATGTTAGGTTGGGTTAGGTTAGGTTATATTAAGTTATTGATGTATATAAAGGTCTCACGGAGACGTAGAGGCCAACTCGCTAGGAATGTTGTCAAGTATTACCGCCGAGATGTTAGGTTGGGTTAGGTTAGGCTATATTACGTTATTGATGTATATAAAGGTCCCACGGAGACGTAGAGTCCAACAAGCCAGGAATGTTGTCAAGTATTACCGCCGAGATGTTAGGTTGGGTTAGGTTAGGTTATATTACGTTATAGATGTATATAAAGGTACCACGGAGACGTAGAGGCCAACTCGCCAGGAATGATGTAAAATGTTACCGCCGAGATGTTAGGTTGGGTTAGATTAGGTTATATTACGTTATTGATGTATATAAATGTCCCACGGAGACGTAGATGCCAACTCGCCAGGAATGTTTTCAAATATTACCGCCGAGATGTTAGGTTGGGTTAGGTTAGGTTATATTACGTTATAGATGTATATAAAGGTCCAACGGAGACGTAGCGTCCAACAAGCCAGCAATGTGGTCAAATATTACCGCCGAGGTGTAAGATTGGGTTAGGTTAGGTTATATTACGTTATAGATGTATATAAAGATCCCACGGAGACGTAGAGGCCAACTCGCCAGGAATGTTGTCAAGTATTACCGCCGAGATGTTAGGTTGGGTCAGGTTAGGTTATATTACGTTATTGATGTATATAAATGTCCCACGGAGACATAGAGGCCTCCAAGACAGGAATGTGTTCAAATATTACCGCCGGTATGTTAGGTTGGGTTAGGTTAGGTTATATTACGTTATTGATGTATATAAATGTCCCACGGAGACGTAGATGCCAACTCGCCAGGAATGTCTTCAAGTATTAGCGCCGAGATGATAGGTTGGGTTAGGTTACGTTATATTACGTTATTGATGTATATGAAGGTCAAACGGAGACGTAGAGGCCAACTCGCCAGGAATGTTTTCAAATATTACCGCCGTGATGTTAGGTTGGGTTAGGTTAGGTTATATTACGTTATTGATGTATACAATGATCCCACGGAGACGTAGAGGTCAACTCGCTAGGTATGTTTTCTAATATTACCGCCGGGATGTTAGGTTGGGTTAGGTTATGTTATATTACGTTATAGATGTATATAAAGGTCCCACGGAGACGTAGAGTCCAACAAGCCAGAAATGTGGTCAAATATTACCGCCGAGATGTTAGGTTGGGTTAGGTTAGGTTATATTACGTTATTCATGTATATAAAGGTCTCACGGAGACGTAGAGGCCAACTCCCCAGGAATGTTGTCAAGTATTACCGCCGAGATGTTAGTTTGGGTTAGGTTAGGTTATATTACATTATTGATGTATATAAATGTCCCACGGAGTCATAGAGGCCAACAGGACAGGAATGTGGTCAAATATTACCGCCGAGGTGTTAGGTTGGGTTAGGTTAGGTTATATTACGTTATTGATGTATATCAAGATCCCACGGAGACGTAGAGGCCAACTCGCCAGGAATGTTGACAAATGTTACCGCCGAGATGATAGGTTAGGTTAGGTTAGGTTATATTTCGTTATTGATGTATATGAAGGTCCCACGGAGACGTAGACTCCAACTAGCCAGGTATGTTGTCAAATAATACCGCCGAGATGTTAGGTTGGGTTAGGTTAGGTTATATTACGTTATTGATGTATAGAAAGGTCCCACGGAGACGTAGAGGCCAACAAGCCAGGAATGTGGGCAAATATTATCGCCGAGAGGTTAGGTTGGGTTAGGTTAGGTTACATTACGTTATTGATATATAAAGGTCCCACGGAGACGGAGAAGCTAACTCGCCAGGAATGTTGTCAAATATTAGCGCCGAGATGATAGGTTGGGTTAGGTTACGTTATATTACGTTATTGATGTATATGAAGGTCAAACGGAGACGTAGAGGCCAACAAGCCAGGAATGTGGTCAAATATTACCGCCGAGATGTTATGTTGGGTTAGGTTAGGTTATATTACGTTATTGATGTATACAAAGGTCCCACGCAGACACAGAGGCCAACAAGACAGGAATGTGGTCAAATATTACCGCCGAGATATTAGGTTGGGTTAGGTTAGGTTATATGACGTTATTGATGTATATAAATGTCCCACGGAGACGTAGATGCCAACTCGCCAGGAATGTTTTCACATATTACCGCCGAGATGTTAGGTTGGGTTAGGTTACGTTATATTACGTTATTGATGTATATAAAGGTCCCACCGAGATGGAGAAGCCGACTCGCCAGGAATGTTGTTAAATATTACCGCTGAGATGTTAGGATGGGTTAGGTTAGGTTATATTACGCTATAGATGTATATAAAGATCCCACGGAGACGTAGAGGCCAACTCGCCAGGAATGTTGTCAAGTATTACCGCCGAGATGTTAGGTTGGGTCAGGTTAGGTTATATTACGTGATTGATGTATGTAAAGGTCCCACGGTGACGTAGATGCCAACTCGCCAGGAATGTTTTCAAATATTACCGCCGAGATGTTGGGTTGGGTTAGGTTAGGATATATTACGTTATTGATGTATATAAAGGTCCCACGGAGACGTAGAGGCCAACTCGCCAGGAATGTTGTCAAGTATTATCGCCGAGATGTTAGGTTGGGTTAGGTTAGGTTATATTACGTTATAGATGTATATAAAGGTACCACGGAGACGTAGAGGCCAACTCGCCAGGAATGATGTCAAATGTTACCGTCGAGATGTTAGGTTGGGTTAGGTTAGGTTATATTACGTTATTGATGTATATAAATGTCCCACGGAGACGTAGATGCCAACTCGCCAGGAATGTTTTCAAATATTACCGCCGAGCTGTTAGGTTGGGTTAGGTTACGTTATATTACGTTATTGATGTATATGAAGGTCAAACGGAGACGTAGAGGCCAACTCGCCATGTATGTTGTCAAGTATTACCGCCGAGATGTTAGGTTGGGTTTGGTTAGGTTATATTCCGTTATAGATGCATATAAAGGTCCCACGGAGACGTAGAGGCCAAATCGCCAGGTATGTTTTCAAATATTACCAGCGAGATGTTAGATTGGGTTAGGTTAGGTTATATTACGTTATTGAAGTATATAACGGTCCCACGGAGACGTAGAGCCCAACTCGCCATGTATGTTGTCAAACATTACAGCCGAGATGTTAGGTTGGGTTAGGTTAGGTTATATTACGTTATTGATGTATAGAAAGGTCCCACGGAGACGTAGAGGCCAACAAGCCAGGAATGTGGGCAAATATTATCGCCGAGAGGTTAGGTTGGGTTAGGTTAGGTTACATTACGTTATTGATGTATATAAATGTCCCACGGAGACGTAGATGCCAACTCGCCAGGAATGTTATCAAATATTACCGCCGAGATGTTATGTTGGGTTAGGTTAGGTTATATTACGTTATTGATGTATACAAAGGTCCCACGCAGACACAGAGGCCAACAAGACAGGAATGTGGTCAAATATTACCGCCGAGATATTAGGTTGGGTTAGGTTAGGTTATATGACGTTATTGATGTATATAAATGTCCCACGGAGACGTAGATGCCAACTTGCCAGGAATGTTTTCACATATTACCGCCGAGATGTTAGGTTGGGTTAGGTTACGTTATATTACGTTATTGATGTATATAAAGGACCCACGGAGATGGAGAAGCCGACTCGCCAGGAATGTTGTTAAATATTACCGCTGAAATGTTAGGATGGGTTAGGTTAGGTTATATTACGCTATAGATGTATATAAAGATCCCACGGAGACGTAGAGGCCAACTCGCCAGGAATGTTGTCAAGTATTACCGCCGAGATGTTAGGTTGGGTTAGGTTAGGTTATATTACGTTATAGATGTATATAAAGGTACCACGGAGACGTAGAGGCCAACTCGCCAGGAATGATGTCAAATGTTACCGCCGAGATGTTAGGTTGGGTTAGGTTAGGTTATATTACGTTATTGATGTATATAAATGTCCCACGGAGACGTAGATGCCAACTCGCCAGGAATGTTTTCAAATATTACCGCCGAGCTGTTAGGTTGGGTTAGGTTACGTTATATTACGTTATTGATGTATATGAAGGTCAAACGGAGACGTAGAGGCCAACTCGCCAGGAATGTTTTCAAATATTACCGGCGAGATGTTAGGTTGGGTCAGGTTAGGTTATATTACGTTATAGATGTATATAAAGGTCCCACGGAGACGTAGCGTCCAACAAGCCAGGAATGTGGTCAAATATTACCGCCGAGATGTATGATTGGGTTAGGTGATGTTATATTACGTTATTGATGTATATAAAGGTCCCACGGAGACGTAGAGGCCAACTCGCCAGGAATGTTGTCAAGTATTACCGCCGAGATGATAGGTTGGGTTAGGTTACGTTATATTACGTTATTGATGTATATGAAGGTCAAACGGAGACGTAGAGGCCAACTCGCCAGGAATGTTTTCAAATATTACCGCCGTGATGTTAGGTTGGGTTAGGTTAGGTTATATTACGTTATTGATGTATACAATGATCCCACGGAGACGTAGAGGTCAACTCGCTAGGTATGTTTTCTAATATTACCGCCGAGATGTTAGGTTGGGTTAGGTTAGGTTATATTAAGTTATTGATGTATATAAAGGTCTCACGGAGACGTAGAGGCCAACTCGCTAGGAATGTTGTCAAGTATTACCGCCGAGATGTTAGGTTGGGTTAGGTTAGGCTATATTACGTTATTGATGTATATAAAGGTCCCACGGAGACGTAGAGTCCAACAAGCCAGGAATGTTGTCAAGTATTACCGCCGAGATGTTAGGTTGGGTTAGGTTAGGTTATATTACGTTATAGATGTATATAAAGGTACCACGGAGACGTAGAGGCCAACTCGCCAGGAATGATGTAAAATGTTACCGCCGAGATGTTAGGTTGGGTTAGATTAGGTTATATTACGTTATTGATGTATATAAATGTCCCACGGAGACGTAGATGCCAACTCGCCAGGAATGTTTTCAAATATTACCGCCGAGATGTTAGGTTGGGTTAGGTTAGGTTATATTACGTTATAGATGTATATAAAGGTCCAACGGAGACGTAGCGTCCAACAAGCCAGCAATGTGGTCAAATATTACCGCCGAGGTGTAAGATTGGGTTAGGTTAGGTTATATTACGTTATAGATGTATATAAAGATCCCACGGAGACGTAGAGGCCAACTCGCCAGGAATGTTGTCAAGTATTACCGCCGAGATGTTAGGTTGGGTCAGGTTAGGTTATATTACGTTATTGATGTATATAAATGTCCCACGGAGACATAGAGGCCTCCAAGACAGGAATGTGTTCAAATATTACCGCCGGTATGTTAGGTTGGGTTAGGTTAGGTTATATTACGTTATTGATGTATATAAATGTCCCACGGAGACGTAGATGCCAACTCGCCAGGAATGTCTTCAAGTATTAGCGCCGAGATGATAGGTTGGGTTAGGTTACGTTATATTACGTTATTGATGTATATGAAGGTCAAACGGAGACGTAGAGGCCAACTCGCCAGGAATGTTTTCAAATATTACCGCCGTGATGTTAGGTTGGGTTAGGTTAGGTTATATTACGTTATTGATGTATACAATGATCCCACGGAGACGTAGAGGTCAACTCGCTAGGTATGTTTTCTAATATTACCGCCGGGATGTTAGGTTGGGTTAGGTTATGTTATATTACGTTATAGATGTATATAAAGGTCCCACGGAGACGTAGAGTCCAACAAGCCAGGAATGTGGTCAAATATTACCGCCGAGATGTTAGGTTGGGTTAGGTTAGGTTATATTACGTTATTCATGTATATAAAGGTCTCACGGAGACGTAGAGGCCAACTCCCCAGGAATGTTGTCAAGTATTACCGCCGAGATGTTAGTTTGGGTTAGGTTAGGTTATATTACATTATTGATGTATATAAATGTCCCACGGAGTCATAGAGGCCAACAGGACAGGAATGTGGTCAAATATTACCGCCGAGGTGTTAGGTTGGGTTAGGTTAGGTTATATTACGTTATTGATGTATATCAAGATCCCACGGAGACGTAGAGGCCAACTCGCCAGGAATGTTGACAAATGTTACCGCCGAGATGATAGGTTAGGTTAGGTTAGGTTATATTTCGTTATTGATGTATATGAAGGTCCCACGGAGACGTAGACTCCAACTAGCCAGGTATGTTGTCAAATAATACCGCCGAGATGTTAGGTTGGGTTAGGTTAGGTTATATTACGTTATTGATGTATAGAAAGGTCCCACGGAGACGTAGAGGCCAACAAGCCAGGAATGTGGGCAAATATTATCGCCGAGAGGTTAGGTTGGGTTAGGTTAGGTTACATTACGTTATTGATATATAAAGGTCCCACGGAGACGGAGAAGCTAACTCGCCAGGAATGTTGTCAAATATTAGCGCCGAGATGATAGGTTGGGTTAGGTTACGTTATATTACGTTATTGATGTATATGAAGGTCAAACGGAGACGTAGAGGCCAACAAGCCAGGAATGTGGTCAAATATTACCGCCGAGATGTTATGTTGGGTTAGGTTAGGTTATATTACGTTATTGATGTATACAAAGGTCCCACGCAGACACAGAGGCCAACAAGACAGGAATGTGGTCAAATATTACCGCCGAGATATTAGGTTGGGTTAGGTTAGGTTATATGACGTTATTGATGTATATAAATGTCCCACGGAGACGTAGATGCCAACTCGCCAGGAATGTTTTCACATATTACCGCCGAGATGTTAGGTTGGGTTAGGTTACGTTATATTACGTTATTGATGTATATAAAGGTCCCACCGAGATGGAGAAGCCGACTCGCCAGGAATGTTGTTAAATATTACCGCTGAGATGTTAGGATGGGTTAGGTTAGGTTATATTACGCTATAGATGTATATAAAGATCCCACGGAGACGTAGAGGCCAACTCGCCAGGAATGTTGTCAAGTATTACCGCCGAGATGTTAGGTTGGGTCAGGTTAGGTTATATTACGTGATTGATGTATGTAAAGGTCCCACGGTGACGTAGATGCCAACTCGCCAGGAATGTTTTCAAATATTACCGCCGAGATGTTGGGTTGGGTTAGGTTAGGATATATTACGTTATTGATGTATATAAAGGTCCCACGGAGACGTAGAGGCCAACTCGCCAGGAATGTTGTCAAGTATTACCGCCGAGATGTTAGGTTGGGTTAGGTTAGGTTATATTACGTTATAGATGTATATAAAGGTACCACGGAGACGTAGAGGCCAACTCGCCAGGAATGATGTCAAATGTTACCGTCGAGATGTTAGGTTGGGTTAGGTTAGGTTATATTACGTTATTGATGTATATAAATGTCCCACGGAGACGTAGATGCCAACTCGCCAGGAATGTTTTCAAATATTACCGCCGAGCTGTTAGGTTGGGTTAGGTTACGTTATATTACGTTATTGATGTATATGAAGGTCAAACGGAGACGTAGAGGCCAACTCGCCATGTATGTTGTCAAGTATTACCGCCGAGATGTTAGGTTGGGTTTGGTTAGGTTATATTCCGTTATAGATGCATATAAAGGTCCCACGGAGACGTAGAGGCCAAATCGCCAGGTATGTTTTCAAATATTACCAGCGAGATGTTAGATTGGGTTAGGTTAGGTTATATTACGTTATTGAAGTATATAACGGTCCCACGGAGACGTAGAGGCCAACTCGCCATGTATGTTGTCAAACATTACAGCCGAGATGTTAGGTTGGGTTAGGTTAGGTTATATTACGTTATTGATGTATAGAAAGGTCCCACGGAGACGTAGAGGCCAACAAGCCAGGAATGTGGGCAAATATTATCGCCGAGAGGTTAGGTTGGGTTAGGTTAGGTTACATTACGTTATTGATGTATATAAATGTCCCACGGAGACGTAGATGCCAACTCGCCAGGAATGTTATCAAATATTACCGCCGAGATGTTATGTTGGGTTAGGTTAGGTTATATTACGTTATTGATGTATACAAAGGTCCCACGCAGACACAGAGGCCAACAAGACAGGAATGTGGTCAAATATTACCGCCGAGATATTAGGTTGGGTTAGGTTAGGTTATATGACGTTATTGATGTATATAAATGTCCCACGGAGACGTAGATGCCAACTTGCCAGGAATGTTTTCACATATTACCGCCGAGATGTTAGGTTGGGTTAGGTTACGTTATATTACGTTATTGATGTATATAAAGGACCCACGGAGATGGAGAAGCCGACTCGCCAGGAATGTTGTTAAATATTACCGCTGAAATGTTAGGATGGGTTAGGTTAGGTTATATTACGCTATAGATGTATATAAAGATCCCACGGAGACGTAGAGGCCAACTCGCCAGGAATGTTGTCAAGTATTACCGCCGAGATGTTAGGTTGGGTTAGGTTAGGTTATATTACGTTATAGATGTATATAAAGGTACCACGGAGACGTAGAGGCCAACTCGCCAGGAATGATGTCAAATGTTACCGCCGAGATGTTAGGTTGGGTTAGGTTAGGTTATATTACGTTATTGATGTATATAAATGTCCCACGGAGACGTAGATGCCAACTCGCCAGGAATGTTTTCAAATATTACCGCCGAGCTGTTAGGTTGGGTTAGGTTACGTTATATTACGTTATTGATGTATATGAAGGTCAAACGGAGACGTAGAGGCCAACTCGCCAGGAATGTTTTCAAATATTACCGGCGAGATGTTAGGTTGGGTCAGGTTAGGTTATATTACGTTATAGATGTATATAAAGGTCCCACGGAGACGTAGCGTCCAACAAGCCAGGAATGTGGTCAAATATTACCGCCGAGATGTAAAATTGGGTTAGGTGATGTTATATTACGTTATTGATGTATATAAACATCCCACGGAGACGTAGAGGCCAACTCGCCATGTATGTTGTCAAACATTACAGCCGAGATGTTAGGTTGGGTTAGGTTAGGTTATATTACGTTATTGATGTATAGAAAGGTCCCACGGAGACGTAGAGGCCAACAAGCCAGGAATGTGGGCAAATATTATCGCCGAGAGGTTAGGTTGGGTTAGGTTAGGTTACATTACGTTATTGATGTATATAAATGTCCCACGGAGACGTAGATGCCAACTCGCCAGGAATGTTATCAAATATTACCGCCGAGATGTTATGTTGGGTTAGGTTAGGTTATATTACGTTATTGATGTATACAAAGGTCCCACGCAGACACAGAGGCCAACAAGACAGGAATGTGGTCAAATATTACCGCCGAGATATTAGGTTGGGTTAGGTTAGGTTATATGACGTTATTGATGTATATAAATGTCCCACGGAGACGTAGATGCCAACTTGCCAGGAATGTTTTCACATATTACCGCCGAGATGTTAGGTTGGGTTAGGTTACGTTATATTACGTTATTGATGTATATAAAGGTTAGGTTAGGTTAGGTCAACAAGCCAGGAATGTGGGCAAATATTATCGCCGAGAGGTTAGGTTGGGTTAGGTTAGGTTACATTACGTTATTGATGTATATAAATGTCCCACGGAGACGTAGATGCCAACTCGCCAGGAATGTTTTCAAATATTACCGCCGAGCTGTTATGTTGGGTTAGGTTAGGTTATATTACGTTATTGATGTATACAAAGGTCCCACGCAGACACAGAGGCCAACAAGACAGGAATGTGGTCAAATATTACCGCCGAGATATTAGGTTGGGTTAGGTTAGGTTATATTACGTTATTGATGTATACAATGATCCCACGGAGACGTAGAGGTCAACTCGCTAGGTATGTTTTGTAATATTACCGCCGAGATGTTAGGTTGGGTTAGGTTAGGTTATATTAAGTTATTGATGTATATAAAGGTCTCACGGAGACGTAGAGGCCAACTCGCTAGGAATGTTGTCAAGTATTACCGCCGAGATGTTAGGTTGGGTTAGGTTAGGCTATATTACGTTATTGATGTATATAAAGGTCCCACGGAGACGTAGAGTCCAACAAGCCAGGAATGTTGTAAAGTATTACCGCCGAGATGTTAGGTTGGGTTAGGTTAGGTTATATTACGTTATAGATGTATATAAAGGTACCACGGAGACGTAGAGGCCAACTCGCCAGGAATGATGTCAAATGTTACCGCCGAGATGTTAGGTTGGGTTAGATTAGGTTATATTACGTTATTGATGTATATAAATGTCCCACGGAGACGTAGATGCCAACTCGCCAGGAATGTTTTCAAATATTACCGCCGAGATGTTAGGTTGGGTTAGGTTAGGTTATATTACGTTATAGATGTATATAAAGGTCCCACGGAGACGTAGCGTCCAACAAGCCAGCAATGTGGTCAAATATTACCGCCGAGGTGTAAGATTGGGTTAGGTTAGGTTATATTACGTTATAGATGTATATAAAGATCCCACGGAGACGTAGAGGCCAACTCGCCAGGAATGTTGTCAAGTATTACCGCCGAGATGTTAGGTTGGGTTAGGTTAGGTTATATTACGTTATAGATGTATATAAAGGTACCACGGAGACGTAGAGGCCAACTCGCCAGGAATGATGTCAAATGTTACCGCCGAGATGTTAGGTTGGGTTAGGTTAGGTTATATTACGTTATTGATGTATATAAATGTCCCACGGAGACGTAGATGCCAACTCGCCAGGAATGTTTTCAAATATTACCGCCGAGCTGTTAGGTTGGGTTAGGTTACGTTATATTACGTTATTGATGTATATGAAGGTCAAACGGAGACGTGGAGGCCAACTCGCCAGGAATGTTTTCAAATATTACCGGCGAGATGTTAGGTTGGGTCAGGTTAGGTTATATTACGTTATAGATGTATATAAAGGTCCCACGGAGACGTAGCGTCCAACAAGCCAGGAATGCGGTCAAATATTACCGCCGAGATGTAAAATTGGGTTAGGTGATGTTATATTACGTTATTGATGTATATAAAGATCCCACGGAGACGTAGAGGCCAACTCGCCATGTATGTTGTCAAACATTACAGCCGAGATGTTAGGTTGGGTTAGGTTAGGTTATATTACGTTATTGATGTATAGAAAGGTCCCACGGAGACGTAGAGGCCAACAAGACAGGAATGTGGGCAAATATTATCGCCGAGAGGTTAGGTTGGGTTAGGTTAGGTAACATTACGTTATTGATATATAAAGGTCCCACGGAGACGGAGAAGCTAACTCGCCAGGAATGTTGTCAAATATTAGCGCCGAGATGATAGGTTGGGTTAGGTTACGTTATATTACGTTATTGATGTATATGAAGGTCAAACGGAGACGTAGAGGCCAACAAGCCAGGAATGTGGTCAAATATTACCGCCGAGATGTTATGTTGGGTTAGGTTAGGTTATATTACGTTATTGATGTATACAAAGGTCCCACGCAGACACAGAGGCCAACAAGACAGGAATGTGGTCAAATATTACCGCCGAGATATTAGGTTGGGTTAGGTTAGGTTATATGACGTTATTGATGTATATAAATGTCCCACGGAGACGTAGATGCCAACTCGCCAGGAATGTTTTCACATATTACCGCCGAGATGTTAGGTTGGGTTAGGTTACGTTATATTACGTTATTGATGTATATAAAGGTCCCACCGAGATGGAGAAGCCGACTCGCCAGGAATGTTGTTAAATATTACCGCTGAGATGTTAGGATGGGTTAGGTTAGGTTATATTACGCTATAGATGTATATAAAGATCCCACGGAGACGTAGAGGCCAACTCGCCAGGAATGTTGTCAAGTATTACCGCCGAGATGTTAGGTTGGGTCAGGTTAGGTTATATTACGTGATTGATGTATGTAAAGGTCCCACGGTGACGTAGATGCCAACTCGCCAGGAATGTTTTCAAATATTACCGCCGAGATGTTGGGTTGGGTTAGGTTAGGATATATTACGTTATTGATGTATATAAAGGTCCCACGGAGACGTAGAGGCCAACTCGCCAGGAATGTTGTCAAGTATTACCGCCGAGATGTTAGGTTGGGTTAGGTTAGGTTATATTACGTTATAGATGTATATAAAGGTACCACGGAGACGTAGAGGCCAACTCGCCAGGAATGATGTCAAATGTTACCGCCGAGATGTTAGGTTGGGTCAGGTTAGGTTATATTACGTTATTGATGTATATAAATGTCCCACGGAGACGTAGATGCCAACTCGCCAGGAATGTTTTCAAATATTACCGCCGAGCTGTTAGGTTGGGTTAGGTTACGTTATATTACGTTATTGATGTATATGAAGGTCAAACGGAGACGTAGAGGCCAACTCGCCAGGAATGTTTTCAAATATTACCGGCGAGATGTTAGGTTGGGTCAGGTTAGGTTATATTACGTTATAGATGTATATAAAGGTCCCACGGAGACGTAGCGTCCAACAAGCCAGGAATGTGGTCAAATATTACCGCCGAGATGTAAAATTGGGTTGGGTGATGTTATATTACGTTATTGATGTATATAAACATCCCACGGAGACGTAGAGGCCAACTCGCCATGTATGTTGTCAAACATTACAGCCGAGATGTTAGGTTGGGTTAGGTTAGGTTATATTACGTTATTGATGTATAGAAAGGTCCCACGGAGACGTAGAGGCCAACAAGCCAGGAATGTGGGCAAATATTATCGCCGAGAGGTTAGGTTGGGTTAGGTTAGGTTACATTACGTTATTGATGTATATAAATGTCCCACGGAGACGTAGATGCCAACTCGCCAGGAATGTTATCAAATATTACCGCCGAGATGTTATGTTGGGTTAGGTTAGGTTATATTACGTTATTGATGTATACAAAGGTCCCACGCAGACACAGAGGCCAACAAGACAGGAATGTGGTCAAATATTACCGCCGAGATATTAGGTTGGGTTAGGTTAGGTTATATTACGTTATTGATGTATACAATGATCCCACGGAGACGTAGAGGTCAACTCGCTAGGTATGTTTTGTAATATTACCGCCGAGATGTTAGGTTGGGTTAGGTTAGGTTATATTAAGTTATTGATGTATATAAAGGTCTCACGGAGACGTAGAGGCCAACTCGCTAGGAATGTTGTCAAGTATTACCGCCGAGATGTTAGGTTGGGTTAGGTTAGGCTATATTACGTTATTGATGTATATAAAGGTCCCACGGAGACGTAGAGTCCAACAAGCCAGGAATGTTGTCAAGTATTACCGCCGAGATGTTAGGTTGGGTTAGGTTAGGTTATATTACGTTATAGATGTATATAAAGGTACCACGGAGACGTAGAGGCCAACTAGCCAGGAATGATGTCAAATGTTACCGCCGAGATGTTAGGTTGGGTTAGATTAGGTTATATTACGTTATTGATGTATATAAATGTCCCACGGAGACGTAGATGCCAACTCGCCAGGAATGTTTTCAAATATTACCGCCGAGATGTTAGGTTGGGTTAGGTTAGGTTATATTACGTTATTGATGTATATAAAGGTCCCACGGAGACGTAGCGTCCAACAAGCCAGCAATGTGGTCAAATATTACCGCCGAGGTGTAAGATTGGGTTAGGTTAGGTTATATTACGTTATAGATGTATATAAAGATCCCACGGAGACGTAGAGGCCAACTCGCCAGGAATGTTGTCAAGTATTACCGCCGAGATGTTAGGTTGGGTTAGGTTAGGTTATATTACGTTATAGATGTATATAAAGGTACCACGGAGACGTAGAGGCCAACTCGCCAGGAATGATGTCAAATGTTACCGCCGAGATGTTAGGTTGGGTTAGGTTAGGTTATATTACGTTATTGATGTATATAAATGTCCCACGGAGACGTAGATGCCAACTCGCCAGGAATGTTTTCAAATATTACCGCCGAGCTGTTAGGTTGGGTTAGGTTACGTTATATTACGTTATTGATGTATATGAAGGTCAAACGGAGACGTAGAGGCCAACTCGCCAGGAATGTTTTCAAATATTACCGGCGAGATGTTAGGTTGGGTCAGGTTAGGTTATATTACGTTATAGATGTATATAAAGGTCCCACGGAGACGTAGCGTCCAACAAGCCAGGAATGTGGTCAAATATTACCGCCGAGATGTAAAATTGGGTTGGGTGATGTTATATTACGTTATTGATGTATATAAACATCCCACGGAGACGTAGAGGCCAACTCGCCATGTATGTTGTCAAACATTACAGCCGAGATGTTAGGTTGGGTTAGGTTAGGTTATATTACGTTATTGATGTATAGAAAGGTCCCACGGAGACGTAGAGGCCAACAAGCCAGGAATGTGGGCAAATATTATCGCCGAGAGGTTAGGTTGGGTTAGGTTAGGTTACATTACGTTATTGATGTATATAAATGTCCCACGGAGACGTAGATGCCAACTCGCCAGGAATGTTATCAAATATTACCGCCGAGATGTTATGTTGGGTTAGGTTAGGTTATATTACGTTATTGATGTATACAAAGGTCCCACGCAGACACAGAGGCCAACAAGACAGGAATGTGGTCAAATATTACCGCCGAGATATTAGGTTGGGTTAGGTTAGGTTATATTACGTTATTGATGTATACAATGATCCCACGGAGACGTAGAGGTCAACTCGCTAGGTATGTTTTGTAATATTACCGCCGAGATGTTAGGTTGGGTTAGGTTAGGTTATATTAAGTTATTGATGTATATAAAGGTCTCACGGAGACGTAGAGGCCAACTCGCTAGGAATGTTGTCAAGTATTACCGCCGAGATGTTAGGTTGGGTTAGGTTAGGCTATATTACGTTATTGATGTATATAAAGGTCCCACGGAGACGTAGAGTCCAACAAGCCAGGAATGTTGTCAAGTATTACCGCCGAGATGTTAGGTTGGGTTAGGTTAGGTTATATTACGTTATAGATGTATATAAAGGTACCACGGAGACGTAGAGGCCAACTAGCCAGGAATGATGTCAAATGTTACCGCCGAGATGTTAGGTTGGGTTAGATTAGGTTATATTACGTTATTGATGTATATAAATGTCCCACGGAGACGTAGATGCCAACTCGCCAGGAATGTTTTCAAATATTACCGCCGAGATGTTAGGTTGGGTTAGGTTAGGTTATATTACGTTATAGATGTATATAAAGGTCCCACGGAGACGTAGCGTCCAACAAGCCAGCAATGTGGTCAAATATTACCGCCGAGGTGTAAGATTGGGTTAGGTTAGGTTATATTACGTTATAGATGTATATAAAGATCCCACGGAGACGTAGAGGCCAACTCGCCAGGAATGTTGTCAAGTATTACCGCCGAGATGTTAGGTTGGGTTAGGTTAGGTTATATTACGTTATAGATGTATATAAAGGTACCACGGAGACGTAGAGGCCAACTCGCCAGGAATGATGTCAAATGTTACCGCCGAGATGTTAGGTTGGGTTAGGTTAGGTTATATTACGTTATTGATGTATATAAATGTCCCACGGAGACGTAGATGCCAACTCGCCAGGAATGTTTTCAAATATTACCGCCGAGCTGTTAGGTTGGGTTAGGTTACGTTATATTACGTTATTGATGTATATGAAGGTCAAACGGAGACGTAGAGGCCAACTCGCCAGGAATGTTTTCAAATATTACCGGCGAGATGTTAGGTTGGGTCAGGTTAGGTTATATTACGTTATAGATGTATATAAAGGTCCCACGGAGACGTAGCGTCCAACAAGCCAGGAATGCGGTCAAATATTACCGCCGAGATGTAAAATTGGGTTAGGTGATGTTATATTACGTTATTGATGTATATAAGGATCCCACGGAGACGTAGAGGCCAACTCGCCATGTATGTTGTCAAACATTACAGCCGAGATGTTAGGTTGGGTTAGGTTAGGTTATATTACGTTATTGATGTATAGAAAGGTCCCACGGAGACGTAGAGGCCAACAAGCCAGGAATGTGGGCAAATATTATCGCCGAGAGGTTAGGTTGGGTTAGGTTAGGTTACATTACGTTATTGATATATAAAGGTCCCACGGAGACGGAGAAGCTAACTCGCCAGGAATGTTGTCAAATATTAGCGCCGAGATATTAGGTTGGGTTAGGTTAGGTTATATGACGTTATTGATGTATATAAATGTCCCACGGAGACGTAGATGCCAACTCGCCAGGAATGTTTTCACATATTACCGCCGAGATGTTAGGTTGGGTTAGGTTACGTTATATTACGTTATTGATGTATATAAAGGTCCCACCGAGATGGAGAAGCCGACTCGCCAGGAATGTTGTTAAGTATTACCGCTGAGATATTAGGTTGGGTTAGGTTAGGTTATATGACGTTATTGATGTATATAAATGTCCCACGGAGACGTAGATGCCAACTCGCCAGGAATGTTTTCACATATTACCGCCGAGATGTTAGGTTGGGTTAGGTTACGTTATATTACGTTATTGATGTATATAAAGGTCCCACCGAGATGGAGAAGCCGACTCGCCAGGAATGTTGTTAAATATTACCGCTGAGATGTTAGGATGGGTTAGGTTAGGTTATATTACGCTATAGATGTATATAAAGATCCCACGGAGACGTACAGGCCAACTCGCCAGGAATGTTGTCAAGTATTACCGCCGAGATGTTAGGTTGGGTCAGGTTAGGTTATATTACGTGATTGATGTATGTAAAGGTCCCACGGTGACGTAGATGCCAACTCGCCAGGAATGTTTTCAAATATTACCGCCGAGATGTTGGGTTGGGTTAGGTTAGGATATATTACGTTATTGATGTATATAAAGGTCCCACGGAGACGTAACGGCCAACTCGCCAGGAATGTTGTCAAGTATTACCGCCGAGATGTTAGGTTGGGTTAGGTTAGGTTATATTACGTTATAGATGTATATAAAGGTACCACGGAGACGTAGAGGCCAACTCGCCAGGAATGATGTCAAATGTTACCGCCGAGATGTTAGGTTGGGTTAGGTTAGGTTATATTACGTTATTGATGTATATAAATGTCCCACGGAGACGTAGATGCCAACTCGCCAGGAATGTTTTCAAATATTACCGCCGAGCTGTTAGGTTGGGTTAGGTTACGTTATATTACGTTATTGATGTATATGAAGGTCAAACGGAGACGTAGAGGCCAACTCGCCAGGAATGTTTTCAAATATTACCGGCGAGATGTTAGGTTGGGTCAGGTTAGGTTATATTACGTTATAGATGTATATAAAGGTCCCACGGAGACATAGATGCCTCCAAGACAGGAATGTGGTCAAATATTACCGCCGGTATGTTAGGTTGGGTTAGGTTAAGTTATATTACGTTATTGATGTATATAAATGTCCCACGGAGACGTAGATGCCAACTCGCCAGGAATGTCTTCAAGTATTACCGCCGAGATGATAGGTTGGGTTAGGTTACGTTATATTACGTTATTAATGTATATAAATTTCCCACGGAGACGTAGAGTCCAACAAGCCAGGAATGTGGTCAAATATTACCGCCGAGATGTATGATTGGGTTAGGTGATGTTATATTACGTTATTGATGTATATAAAGGTCCCACGGAGACGTAGAGGCCAACTCGCCAGGAATGTTGTCAAGTATTACCGCCGAGATGATAGGTTGGGTTAGGTTACGTTATATTACGTTATTGATGTATATAAAGGTCCCACGGAGATGGAGAAGCCGACTCGCCAGGAATGTTGTTAAATATTACCGCTGAAATGTTAGGATGGGTTAGGTTAGGTTATATTACGTGATTGATGTATGTAAAGGTCCCACGGTGACGTAGATGCCAACTCGCCAGGAATGTTTTCAAATATTACCGCCGAGATGTTGGGTTGGGTTAGGTTAGGATATATTACGTTATTGATGTATATAAAGGTCCCACGGAGACGTAGAGGCCAACTCGCCAGGAATGTTGTCAAGTATTACCGCCGAGATGTTAGGTTGGGTTAGGTTAGGTTATATTACGTTATAGATGTATATAAAGCTACCACGGAGACGTAGATGCCAACTCGCCAGGAATGTTTTCAAATATTACCGCCGAGATGTTAGGTTGGGTTAGGTTAGGATATATTACGTTATTGATGTATATAAATGTCCCACGGAGACGTAGATGCCAACTCGCCAGGAATGTTTTCAAATATTACCGCCGAGATGTTAGGATGGGTTAGGTTAGGTTATATTACGTTATAGATGTATATAAAGATCCCACGGAGACGTAGAGGCCAACTCGCCAGGAATGTTGTCAAGTATTACCGCCGAGATGTTAGGTTGGGTCAGGTTAGGTTATATTACGTTATTGATGTATATAAAGGTCCCACGGAGACATAGATGCCTCCAAGACAGGAATGTGGTCAAATATTACCGCCGGTATGTTAGGTTGGGTTAGGTTAAGTTATATTACGTTATTGATGTATATAAATGTCCCACGGAGACGTAGATGCCAACTCGCCAGGAATGTCTTCAAGTATTACCGCCGAGATGATAGGTTGGGTTAGGTTACGTTATATTACGTTATTAATGTATATAAATTTCCCACGGAGACGTAGAGTCCAACAAGCCAGGAATGTGGTCAAATATTACCGCCGAGATGTATGATTGGGTTAGGTGATGTTATATTACGTTATTGATGTATATAAAGGTCCCACGGAGACGTAGAGGCCAACTCGCCAGGAATGTTGTCAAGTATTACCGCCGAGATGATAGGTTGGGTTAGGTTACGTTATATTACGTTATTGATGTATATGAAGGTCAAACGGAGACGTAGAGGCCAACTCGCCAGAAATGTTTTCAAATATTACCGCCGTGATGTTAGGTTGTGTTAGGTTAGGTTATATTACGTTATTGATGTATACAATGATCCCACGGAGACGTAGAGGTCAACTCGCTAGGTATGTTTTCTAATATTACCGCCGAGATGTTAGGTTGGGTTAGGTTAGGTTATATTAAGTTATTGATGTATATAAAGGTCTCACGGAGACGTAGAGGCCAACTCGCTAGGAATGTTGTCAAGTATTACCGCCGAGATGTTAGGTTGGGTTAGGTTAGGCTATATTACGTTATTGATGTATATAAAGGTCCCACGGAGACGTAGAGTCCAACAAGCCAGGAATGTTGTCAAGTATTACCGCCGAGACGTTAGGTTGGGTTAGGTTAGGTTATATTTCGTTATTGATGTATATGAAGGTCCCACGGAGACGTAGACTCCAACTAGCCAGGTATGTTGTCAAATAATACCGCCGAGATGTTAGGTTGGGTTAGGTTAGGTTATATTACGTTATTGATGTATAGAAAGGTCCCACGGAGACGTAGAGGCCAACAAGCCAGGAATGTGGGCAAATATTATCGCCGAGAGGTTAGGTTGGGTTAGGTTAGGTTACATTACGTTATTGATATATAAAGGTCCCACGGAGACGGAGAAGCTAACTCGCCAGGAATGTTGTCAAATATTAGCGCCGAGATGATAGGTTGGGTTAGGTTACGTTATATTACGTTATTGATGTATATGAAGGTCAAACGGAGACGTAGAGGCCAACAAGCCAGGAATGTGGTCAAATATTACCGCCGAGATGTTATGTTGGGTTAGGTTAGGTTATATTACGTTATTGATGTATACAAAGGTCCCACGCAGACACAGAGGCCAACTCGCCAGGTATGTTGTCAAATATTACCGCCGAGATGTTAGGTTGGGTTAGGTTAGGTTATATTACGTTATAGATGTATATAAAGGTCCCACGGATACGTAGAGGCCAACTCGCCAGGAATGTTGTCAAGTATTACCGCCGAGATGTTAGGTTGGGTTAGGTTAGGTTATATTACGTGATTGATGTATATAAAGGTCCCACGGTGACGTAGATGCCAACTCGCCAGGAATGTTTTCAAATATTACCGCCGAGATGTTAGGTTGGGTTAGGTTAGGATATATTACGTTATTGATGTATATAAATGTCCCACGGAGACGTAGATGCCAACTCGCCAGGAATGTTATCAAATATTACCGCCGAGATGTTAGGATGGGTTAGGTTAGGTTATATTACGTTATAGATGTATATAAAGATCCCACGGAGACGTAGAGGCCAACTCGCCAGGAATGTTGTCAAGTATTACCGCCGAGATGTTAGGTTGGGTCAGGTTAGGTTATATTACGTTATTGATGTATATAAAGGTCCCACGGAGACATAGAGGCCAACAAGACAGGAATGTGGTCAAATATTACCGCCGGTATGTTAGGTTGGGTTAGGTTAGGTTATATTACGTTATTGATGTATATAAATGTCCCACGGAGACGTAGATGCCAACTCGCCAGGAATGTCTTCAAGTATTACCGCCGAGATGATAGGTTGGGTTAGGTTACGTTATATTACGTTATTAATGTATATAAATGTCCCACGGAGACGTAGATGCCAACTCGCCAGGAATGTTTTCAAATATTACCGCCGAGATGTTAGGTTGGGTTAGGTTAGGTTATATTACGTTATAAATGTATATAAAGGTCCCACGGAGACGTAGCGTCCAACAAGCCAGCAATGTGGTCAAATATTACCGCCGAGGTGTAAGATTGGGTTAGGTTAGGTTATATTACGTTATAGATGTATATAAAGATCCCACGGAGACGTAGAGTCCAACAAGCCAGGAATGTGGTCAAATATTACCGCCAAGATGTATGATTGGGTTAGGTGATGTTATATTACGTTATTGATGTATATAAAGGTCCCACGGAGACGTAGAGGCCAACTCGCCAGGAATGTTGTCAAGTATTACCGCCGAGATGATAGGTTGGGTTAGGTTACGTTATATTACGTTATTGATGTATATGAAGGTCAAACGGAGACGTAGAGGCCAACTCGCCAGGAATGTTTTCAAATATTACCGCCGTGATGTTAGGTTGGGTTAGGTTAGGTTATATTACGTTATTGATGTATACAATGATCCCACGGAGACGTAGAGGTCAACTCGCTAGGTATGTTTTCTAATATTACCGCCGAGATGTTAGGTTGGGTTAGGTTAGGTTATATTAAGTTATTGATGTATATAAAGGTCTCACGGAGACGTAGAGGCCAACTCGCTAGGAATGTTGTCAAGTATTACCGCCGAGATGTTAGGTTGGGTTAGGTTAGGCTATATTACGTTATTGATGTATATAAAGGTCCCACGGAGACGTAGAGTCCAACAAGCCAGGAATGTTGTCAAGTATTACCGCCGAGATGTTAGGTTGGGTTAGGTTAGGTTATATTACGTTATAGATGTATATAAAGGTACCACGGAGACGTAGAGGCCAACTCGCCAGGAATGATGTAAAATGTTACCGCCGAGATGTTAGGTTGGGTTAGATTAGGTTATATTACGTTATTGATGTATATAAATGTCCCACGGAGACGTAGATGCCAACTCGCCAGGAATGTTTTCAAATATTACCGCCGAGATGTTAGGTTGGGTTAGGTTAGGTTATATTACGTTATAGATGTATATAAAGGTCCCACGGAGACGTAGCGTCCAACAAGCCAGCAATGTGGTCAAATATTACCGCCGAGGTGTAAGATTGGGTTAGGTTAGGTTATATTACGTTATTGATGTATATAAAGGTCCCACGGAGACATAGAGGCCTCCAAGACAGGAATGTGGTCAAATATTACCGCCGGTATGTTAGGTTGGGTTAGGTTAGGTTATATTACGTTATTGATGTATATAAATGTCCCACGGAGACGTAGATGCCAACTCGCCAGGAATGTCTTCAAGTATTACCGCCGAGATGATAGGTTGGGTTAGGTTACGTTATATTACGTTATTAATGTATATAAATTTCCCACGGAGACGTAGAGTCCAACAAGCCAGGAATGTGGTCAAATATTACCGCCGAGATGTATGATTGGGTTAGGTGATGTTATATTACGTTATTGATGTATATAAAGGTCCCACGGAGACGTAGAGGCCAACTCGCCAGGAATGTTGTCAAGTATTACCGCCGAGATGATAGGTTGGGTTAGGTTACGTTATATTACGTTATTGATGTATATGAAGGTCAAACGGAGACGTAGAGGCCAACTTGCCAGAAATGTTTTCAAATATTACCGCCGTGATGTTAGGTTGTGTTAGGTTAGGTTATATTACGTTATTGATGTATACAATGATCCCACGGAGACGTAGAGGTCAACTCGCTAGGTATGTTTTCTAATATTACCGCCGAGATGTTAGGTTGGGTTAGGTTAGGTTATATTAAGTTATTGATGTATATAAAGGTCTCACGGAGACGTAGAGGCCAACTCGCTAGGAATGTTGTCAAGTATTACCGCCGAGATGTTAGGTTGGGTTAGGTTAGGCTATATTACGTTATTGATGTATATAAAGGTCCCACGGAGACGTAGAGTCCAACAAGCCAGGAATGTTGTCAAGTATTACCGCCGAGATGTTAGGTTGGGTTAGGTTAGGTTATATTACGTTATAGATGTATATAAAGGTACCACGGAGACGTAGAGGCCAACTCGCCAGGAATGATGTAAAATGTTACCGCCGAGATGTTAGGTTGGGTTAGATTAGGTTATATTACGTTATTGATGTATATAAATGTCCCACGGAGACGTAGATGCCAACTCGCCAGGAATGTTTTCAAATATTACCGCCGAGATGTTAGGTTGGGTTAGGTTAGGTTATATTACGTTATAGATGTATATAAAGGTCCCACGGAGACGTAGCGTCCAACAAGCCAGCAATGTGGTCAAATATTACCGCCGAGGTGTAAGATTGGGTTAGGTTAGGTTATATTACGTTATTGATGTATATAAAGGTCCCACGGAGACATAGAGGCCTCCAAGACAGGAATGTGGTCAAATATTACCGCCGGTATGTTAGGTTGGGTTAGGTTAGGTTATATTACGTTATAGATGTATATAAAGGTACCACGGAGACGTAGAGGCCAACTCGCCAGGAATGATGTAAAATGTTACCGCCGAGATGTTAGGTTGGGTTAGGTTAGGTTATATTACGTTATTGATGTATAGAAAGGTCCCACGGAGACGTAGAGGCCAACAAGCCAGGAATGTGGGCAAATATTATCGCCGAGAGGTTAGGTTGGGTTAGGTTAGGTTACATTACGTTATTGATATATAAAGGTCCCACGGAGACGGAGAAGCTAACTCGCCAGGAATGTTGTCAAATATTAGCGCCGAGATGATAGGTTGGGTTAGGTTACGTTATATTACGTTATTGATGTATATGAAGGTCAAACGGAGACGTAGAGGCCAACAAGCCAGGAATGTGGTCAAATATTACCGCCGAGTCGTTATGTTGGGTTAGGTTAGGTTATATTACGTTATTGATGTATACAAAGGTCCCACGCAGACACAGAGGCCAACTCGCCAGGTATGTTGTCAAATATTACCGCCGAGATGTTAGGTTGGGTTAGGTTAGGTTATATTACGTTATAGATGTATATAAAGGTCCCACGGATACGTAGAGGCCAACTCGCCAGGAATGTTGTCAAGTATTACCGCCGAGATGTTAGGTTGGGTTAGGTTAGGTTATATTACGTGATTGATGTATATAAAGGTCCCACGGTGACGTAGATGCCAACTCGCCAGGAATGTTTTCAAATATTACCGCCGAGATGTTAGGTTGGGTTAGGTTAGGATATATTACGTTATTGATGTATATAAATGTCCCACGGAGACGTAGATGCCAACTCGCCAGGAATGTTATCAAATATTACCGCCGAGATGTTAGGATGGGTTAGGTTAGGTTATATTACGTTATAGATGTATATAAAGATCCCACGGAGACGTAGAGGCCAACTCGCCAGGAATGTTGTCAAGTATTACCGCCGAGATGTTAGGTTGGGTCAGGTTAGGTTATATTACGTTATTGATGTATATAAAGGTCCCACGGAGACATAGAGGCCAACAAGACAGGAATGTGGTCAAATATTACCGCCGGTATGTTAGGTTGGGTTAGGTTAGGTTATATTACGTTATTGATGTATATAAATGTCCCACGGAGACGTAGATGCCAACTCGCCAGGAATGTCTTCAAGTATTACCGCCGAGATGATAGGTTGGGTTAGGTTACGTTATATTACGTTATTAATGTATATAAATGTCCCACGGAGACGTAGATGCCAACTCGCCAGGAATGTTTTCAAATATTACCGCCGAGCTGTTAGGTTGGGTTAGGTTACGTTATATTACGTTATTGATGTATATGAAGGTCAAACGGAGACGTAGAGGCCAACTCGCCAGGAATGTTTTCAAATATTACCGGCGAGATGTTAGGTTGGGTCAGGTTAGGTTATATTACGTTATAGATGTATATAAAGGTCCCACGGAGACGTAGCGTCCAACAAGCCAGGAATGTGGTCAAATATTACCGCCGAGATGTATGATTGGGTTAGGTGATGTTATATTACGTTATTGATGTATATAAAGGTCCCACGGAGACGTAGAGGCCAACTCGCCAGGAATGTTGTCAAGTATTACCGCCGAGATGATAGGTTGGGTTAGGTTACGTTATATTACGTTATTGATGTATATGAAGGTCAAACGGAGACGTAGAGGCCAACTCGCCAGGAATGTTTTCAAATATTACCGCCGTGATGTTAGGTTGGGTTAGGTTAGGTTATATTACGTTATTGATGTATACAATGATCCCACGGAGACGTAGAGGTCAACTCGCTAGGTATGTTTTCTAATATTACCGCCGAGATGTTAGGTTGGGTTAGGTTAGGTTATATTAAGTTATTGATGTATATAAAGGTCTCACGGAGACGTAGAGGCCAACTCGCTAGGAATGTTGTCAAGTATTACCGCCGAGATGTTAGGTTGGGTTAGGTTAGGCTATATTACGTTATTGATGTATATAAAGGTCCCACGGAGACGTAGAGTCCAACAAGCCAGGAATGTTGTCAAGTATTACCGCCGAGATGTTAGGTTGGGTTAGGTTAGGTTATATTACGTTATAGATGTATACAAAGGTACCACGGAGACGTAGAGGTCAACTCGCTAGGTATGTTTTGTAATATTACCGCCGAGATGTTAGGTTGGGTTAGGTTAGGTTATATTAAGTTATTGATGTATATAAATGTCCCACGGAGACGTAGATGCCAACTCGCCAGGAATGTTTTCAAATATTACCGCCGAGATGTTAGGTTGGGTTAGGTTAGGTTATATTACGTTATAGATGTATATAAAGGTCCCACGGAGACGTAGCGTCCAACAAGCCAGCAATGTGGTCAAATATTACCGCCGAGGTGTAAGATTGGGTTAGGTTAGGTTATATTACGTTATAGATGTATATAAAGATCCCACGGAGACGTAGAGGCCAACTCGCCAGGAATGTTGTCAAGTATTACCGCCGAGATGTTAGGTTGGGTCAGGTTAGGTTATATTACGTTATTGATGTATATAAATGTCCCACGGAGACATAGAGGCCTCCAAGACAGGAATGTGTTCAAATATTACCGCCGGTATGTTAGGTTGGGTTAGGTTAGGTTATATTACGTTATTGATGTATATAAATGTCCCACGGAGACGTAGATGCCAACTCGCCAGGAATGTCTTCAAGTATTAGCGCCGAGATGATAGGTTGGGTTAGGTTACGTTATATTACGTTATTGATGTATATGAAGGTCAAACGGAGACGTAGAGGCCAACTCGCCAGGAATGTTTTCAAATATTACCGCCGTGATGTTAGGTTGGGTTAGGTTAGTTTATATTACGTTATTGATGTATACAATGATCCCACGGAGACGTAGAGGTCAACTCGCTAGGTATGTTTTCTAATATTACCGCCGGGATGTTAGGTTGGGTTAGGTTATGTTATATTACGTTATAGATGTATATAAAGGTCCCACGGAGACGTAGAGTCCAACAAGCCAGGAATGTGGTCAAATATTACCGCCGAGATGTTAGGTTGGGTTAGGTTAGGTTATATTACGTTATTCATGTATATAAAGGTCTCACGGAGACGTAGACTCCAACTAGCCAGGTATGTTGTCAAATAATACCGCCGAGATGTTAGGTTGGGTTAGGTTAGGTTATATTACGTTATTGATGTATAGAAAGGTCCCACGGAGACGTAGAGGCCAACAAGCCAGGAATGTGGGCAAATATTATCGCCGAGAGGTTAGGTTGGGTTATGTTAGGTTACATTACGTTATTGATATATAAAGGTCCCACGGAGACGGAGAAGCTAACTCGCCAGGAATGTTGTCAAATATTAGCGCCGAGATGATAGGTTGGGTTAGGTTACGTTATATTACGTTATTGATGTATATGAAGGTCAAACGGAGACGTAGAGGCCAACAAGCCAGGAATGTGGTCAAATATTACCGCCGAGATGTTATGTTGGGTTAGGTTAGGTTATATTACGTTATTGATGTATACAAAGGTCCCACGCAGACACAGAGGCCAACAAGACAGGAATGTGGTCAAATATTACCGCCGAGATATTAGGTTGGGTTAGGTTAGGTTATATGACGTTATTGATGTATATAAATGTCCCACGGAGACGTAGATGCCAACTCGCCAGGAATGTTTTCACATATTACCGCCGAGATGTTAGGTTGGGTTAGGTTACGTTATATTACGTTATTGATGTATATAAAGGTCCCACCGAGATGGAGAAGCCGACTCGCCAGGAATGTTGTTAAATATTACCGCTGAGATGTTAGGATGGGTTAGGTTAGGTTATATTACGCTATAGATGTATATAAAGATCCCACGGAGACGTAGAGGCCAACTCGCCAGGAATGTTGTCAAGTATTACCGCCGAGATGTTAGGTTGGGTCAGGTTAGGTTATATTACGTGATTGATGTATGTAAAGGTCCCACGGTGACGTAGATGCCAACTCGCCAGGAATGTTTTCAAATATTACCGCCGAGATGTTGGGTTGGGTTAGGTTAGGATATATTACGTTATTGATGTATATAAAGGTCCCACGGAGACGTAGAGGCCAACTCGCCAGGAATGTTGTCAAGTATTACCGCCGAGATGTTAGGTTGGGTTAGGTTAGGTTATATTACGTTATAGATGTATATAAAGGTACCACGGAGACGTAGAGGCCAACTCGCCAGGAATGATGTCAAATGTTACCGTCGAGATGTTAGGTTGGGTTAGGTTAGGTTATATTACGTTATTGATGTATATAAATGTCCCACGGAGACGTAGATGCCAACTCGCCAGGAATGTTTTCAAATATTACCGCCGAGCTGTTAGGTTGGGTTAGGTTACGTTATATTACGTTATTGATGTATATGAAGGTCAAACGGAGACGTAGAGGCCAACTCGCCATGTATGTTGTCAAGTATTACCGCCGAGATGTTAGGTTGGGTTTGGTTAGGTTATATTCCGTTATAGATGCATATAAAGGTCCCACGGAGACGTAGAGGCCAAATCGCCAGGTATGTTTTCAAATATTACCAGCGAGATGTTAGATTGGGTTAGGTTAGGTTATATTACGTTATTGAAGTATATAACGGTCCCACGGAGACGTAGAGGCCAACTCGCCATGTATGTTGTCAAACATTACAGCCGAGATGTTAGGTTGGGTTAGGTTAGGTTATATTACGTTATTGATGTATAGAAAGGTCCCACGGAGACGTAGAGGCCAACAAGCCAGGAATGTGGGCAAATATTATCGCCGAGAGGTTAGGTTGGGTTAGGTTAGGTTACATTACGTTATTGATGTATATAAATGTCCCACGGAGACGTAGATGCCAACTCGCCAGGAATGTTATCAAATATTACCGCCGAGATGTTATGTTGGGTTAGGTTAGGTTATATTACGTTATTGATGTATACAAAGGTCCCACGCAGACACAGAGGCCAACAAGACAGGAATGTGGTCAAATATTACCGCCGAGATATTAGGTTGGGTTAGGTTAGGTTATATGACGTTATTGATGTATATAAATGTCCCACGGAGACGTAGATGCCAACTTGCCAGGAATGTTTTCACATATTACCGCCGAGATGTTAGGTTGGGTTAGGTTACGTTATATTACGTTATTGATGTATATAAAGGTCCCACGGAGATGGAGAAGCCGACTCGCCAGGAATGTTGTTAAATATTACCGCTGAAATGTTAGGATGGGTTAGGTTAGGTTATATTACGCTATAGATGTATATAAAGATCCCACGGAGACGTAGAGGCCAACTCGCCAGGAATGTTGTCAAGTATTACCGCCGAGATGTTAGGTTGGGTTAGGTTAGGTTATATTACGTTATAGATGTATATAAAGGTACCACGGAGACGTAGAGGCCAACTCGCCAGGAATGATGTCAAATGTTACCGCCGAGATGTTAGGTTGGGTTAGGTTAGGTTATATTACGTTATTGATGTATATAAATGTCCCACGGAGACGTAGATGCCAACTCGCCAGGAATGTTTTCAAATATTACCGCCGAGCTGTTAGGTTGGGTTAGGTTACGTTATATTACGTTATTGATGTATATGAAGGTCAAACGGAGACGTAGAGGCCAACTCGCCAGGAATGTTTTCAAATATTACCGGCGAGATGTTAGGTTGGGTCAGGTTAGGTTATATTACGTTATAGATGTATATAAAGGTCCCACGGAGACGTAGCGTCCAACAAGCCAGGAATGTGGTCAAATATTACCGCCGAGATGTAAAATTGGGTTAGGTGATGTTATATTACGTTATTGATGTATATAAACATCCCACGGAGACGTAGAGGCCAACTCGCCATGTATGTTGTCAAACATTACAGCCGAGATGTTAGGTTGGGTTAGGTTAGGTTATATTACGTTATTGATGTATAGAAAGGTCCCACGGAGACGTAGAGGCCAACAAGCCAGGAATGTGGGCAAATATTATCGCCGAGAGGTTAGGTTGGGTTAGGTTAGGTTACATTACGTTATTGATGTATATAAATGTCCCACGGAGACGTAGATGCCAACTCGCCAGGAATGTTATCAAATATTACCGCCGAGATGTTATGTTGGGTTAGGTTAGGTTATATTACGTTATTGATGTATACAAAGGTCCCACGCAGACACAGAGGCCAACAAGACAGGAATGTGGTCAAATATTACCGCCGAGATATTAGGTTGGGTTAGGTTAGGTTATATGACGTTATTGATGTATATAAATGTCCCACGGAGACGTAGATGCCAACTTGCCAGGAATGTTTTCACATATTACCGCCGAGATGTTAGGTTGGGTTAGGTTACGTTATATTACGTTATTGATGTATATAAAGGTCCCACGGAGATGGAGAAGCCGACTCGCCAGGAATGTTGTTAAATATTACCGCTGAAATGTTAGGATGGGTTAGGTTAGGTTATATTACGCTATAGATGTATATAAAGATCCCACGGAGACGTAGAGGCCAACTCGCCAGGAATGTTGTCAAGTATTACCGCCGAGATGTTAGGTTGGGTTGGGTTAGGTTATATTACGTTATAGATGTATATAAAGGTACCACGGAGACGGAGAGGCCAACTCGCCAGGAATGATGTCAAATGTTACCGCCGAGATGTTAGGTTGGGTCAGGTTAGGTTATATTACGTTATTGATGTATATAAATGTCCCACGGAGACGTAGATGCCAACTCGCCAGGAATGTTTTCAAATATTACCGCCGAGCTGTTATGTTGGGTTAGGTTAGGTTATATTACGTTATTGATGTATACAAAGGTCCCACGCAGACACAGAGGCCAACAAGACAGGAATGTGGTCAAATATTACCGCCGAGATATTAGGTTGGGTTAGGTTAGGTTATATTACGTTATTGATGTATACAATGATCCCACGGAGACGTAGAGGTCAACTCGCTAGGTATGTTTTGTAATATTACCGCCGAGATGTTAGGTTGGGTTAGGTTAGGTTATATTAAGTTATTGATGTATATAAAGGTCTCACGGAGACGTAGAGGCCAACTCGCTAGGAATGTTGTCAAGTATTACCGCCGAGATGTTAGGTTGGGTTAGGTTAGGCTATATTACGTTATTGATGTATATAAAGGTCCCACGGAGACGTAGAGTCCAACAAGCCAGGAATGTTGTCAAGTATTACCGCCGAGATGTTAGGTTGGGTTAGGTTAGGTTATATTACGTTATAGATGTATATAAAGGTACCACGGAGACGTAGAGGCCAACTCGCCAGGAATGATGTCAAATGTTACCGCCGAGATGTTAGGTTGGGTTAGATTAGGTTATATTACGTTATTGATGTATATAAATGTCCCACGGAGACGTAGATGCCAACTCGCCAGGAATGTTTTCAAATATTACCGCCGAGATGTTAGGTTGGGTTAGGTTAGGTTATATTACGTTATAGATGTATATAAAGGTCCCACGGAGACGTAGCGTCCAACAAGCCAGCAATGTGGTCAAATATTACCGCCGAGGTGTAAGATTGGGTTAGGTTAGGTTATATTACGTTATAGATGTATATAAAGATCCCACGGAGACGTAGAGGCCAACTCGCCAGGAATGTTGTCAAGTATTACCGCCGAGATGTTAGGTTGGGTTAGGTTAGGTTATATTACGTTATAGATGTATATAAAGGTACCACGGAGACGTAGAGGCCAACTCGCCAGGAATGATGTCAAATGTTACCGCCGAGATGTTAGGTTGGGTTAGGTTAGGTTATATTACGTTATTGATGTATATAAATGTCCCACGGAGACGTAGATGCCAACTCGCCAGGAATGTTTTCAAATATTACCGCCGAGCTGTTAGGTTGGGTTAGGTTACGTTATATTACGTTATTGATGTATATGAAGGTCAAACGGAGACGTGGAGGCCAACTCGCCAGGAATGTTTTCAAATATTACCGGCGAGATGTTAGGTTGGGTCAGGTTAGGTTATATTACGTTATAGATGTATATAAAGGTCCCACGGAGACGTAGCGTCCAACAAGCCAGGAATGCGGTCAAATATTACCGCCGAGATGTAAAATTGGGTTAGGTGATGTTATATTACGTTATTGATGTATATAAAGATCCCACGGAGACGTAGAGGCCAACTCGCCATGTATGTTGTCAAACATTACAGCCGAGATGTTAGGTTGGGTTAGGTTAGGTTATATTACGTTATTGATGTATAGAAAGGTCCCACGGAGACGTAGAGGCCAACAAGACAGGAATGTGGGCAAATATTATCGCCGAGAGGTTAGGTTGGGTTAGGTTAGGTAACATTACGTTATTGATATATAAAGGTCCCACGGAGACGGAGAAGCTAACTCGCCAGGAATGTTGTCAAATATTAGCGCCCAGATGATAGGTTGGGTTAGGTTACGTTATATTACGTTATTGATGTATATGAAGGTCAAACGGAGACGTAGAGGCCAACAAGCCAGGAATGTGGTCAAATATTACCGCCGAGATGTTATGTTGGGTTAGGTTAGGTTATATTACGTTATTGATGTATACAAAGGTCCCACGCAGACACAGAGGCCAACAAGACAGGAATGTGGTCAAATATTACCGCCGAGATATTAGGTTGGGTTAGGTTAGGTTATATGACGTTATTGATGTATATAAATGTCCCACGGAGACGTAGATGCCAACTCGCCAGGAATGTTTTCACATATTACCGCCGAGATGTTAGGTTGGGTTAGGTTACGTTATATTACGTTATTGATGTATATAAAGGTCCCACCGAGATGGAGAAGCCGACTCGCCAGGAATGTTGTTAAATATTACCGCTGAGATGTTAGGATGGGTTAGGTTAGGTTATATTACGCTATAGATGTATATAAAGATCCCACGGAGACGTAGAGGCCAACTCGCCAGGAATGTTGTCAAGTATTACCGCCGAGATGTTAGGTTGGGTCAGGTTAGGTTATATTACGTGATTGATGTATGTAAAGGTCCCACGGTGACGTAGATGCCAACTCGCCAGGAATGTTTTCAAATATTACCGCCGAGATGTTGGGTTGGGTTAGGTTAGGATATATTACGTTATTGATGTATATAAAGGTCCCACGGAGACGTAGAGGCCAACTCGCCAGGAATGTTGTCAAGTATTACCGCCGAGATGTTAGGTTGGGTTAGGTTAGGTTATATTACGTTATAGATGTATATAAAGGTACCACGGAGACGTAGAGGCCAACTCGCCAGGAATGATGTCAAATGTTACCGCCGAGATGTTAGGTTGGGTCAGGTTAGGTTATATTACGTTATTGATGTATATAAATGTCCCACGGAGACGTAGATGCCAACTCGCCAGGAATGTTTTCAAATATTACCGCCGAGCTGTTAGGTTGGGTTAGGTTACGTTATATTACGTTATTGATGTATATGAAGGTCAAACGGAGACGTAGAGGCCAACTCGCCAGGAATGTTTTCAAATATTACCGGCGAGATGTTAGGTTGGGTCAGGTTAGGTTATATTACGTTATAGATGTATATAAAGGTCCCACGGAGACGTAGCGTCCAACAAGCCAGGAATGTGGTCAAATATTACCGCCGAGATGTAAAATTGGGTTGGGTGATGTTATATTACGTTATTGATGTATATAAACATCCCACGGAGACGTAGAGGCCAACTCGCCATGTATGTTGTCAAACATTACAGCCGAGATGTTAGGTTGGGTTAGGTTAGGTTATATTACGTTATTGATGTATAGAAAGGTCCCACGGAGACGTAGAGGCCAACAAGCCAGGAATGTGGGCAAATATTATCGCCGAGAGGTTAGGTTGGGTTAGGTTAGGTTACATTACGTTATTGATGTATATAAATGTCCCACGGAGACGTAGATGCCAACTCGCCAGGAATGTTATCAAATATTACCGCCGAGATGTTATGTTGGGTTAGGTTAGGTTATATTACGTTATTGATGTATACAAAGGTCCCACGCAGACACAGAGGCCAACAAGACAGGAATGTGGTCAAATATTACCGCCGAGATATTAGGTTGGGTTAGGTTAGGTTATATTACGTTATTGATGTATACAATGATCCCACGGAGACGTAGAGGTCAACTCGCTAGGTATGTTTTGTAATATTACCGCCGAGATGTTAGGTTGGGTTAGGTTAGGTTATATTAAGTTATTGATGTATATAAAGGTCTCACGGAGACGTAGAGGCCAACTCGCTAGGAATGTTGTCAAGTATTACCGCCGAGATGTTAGGTTGGGTTAGGTTAGGCTATATTACGTTATTGATGTATATAAAGGTCCCACGGAGACGTAGAGTCCAACAAGCCAGGAATGTTGTCAAGTATTACCGCCGAGATGTTAGGTTGGGTTAGGTTAGGTTATATTACGTTATAGATGTATATAAAGGTACCACGGAGACGTAGAGGCCAACTAGCCAGGAATGATGTCAAATGTTACCGCCGAGATGTTAGGTTGGGTTAGATTAGGTTATATTACGTTATTGATGTATATAAATGTCCCACGGAGACGTAGATGCCAACTCGCCAGGAATGTTTTCAAATATTACCGCCGAGATGTTAGGTTGGGTTAGGTTAGGTTATATTACGTTATAGATGTATATAAAGGTCCCACGGAGACGTAGCGTCCAACAAGCCAGCAATGTGGTCAAATATTACCGCCGAGGTGTAAGATTGGGTTAGGTTAGGTTATATTACGTTATAGATGTATATAAAGATCCCACGGAGACGTAGAGGCCAACTCGCCAGGAATGTTGTCAAGTATTACCGCCGAGATGTTAGGTTGGGTTAGGTTAGGTTATATTACGTTATAGATGTATATAAAGGTACCACGGAGACGTAGAGGCCAACTCGCCAGGAATGATGTCAAATGTTACCGCCGAGATGTTAGGTTGGGTTAGGTTAGGTTATATTACGTTATTGATGTATATAAATGTCCCACGGAGACGTAGATGCCAACTCGCCAGGAATGTTTTCAAATATTACCGCCGAGCTGTTAGGTTGGGTTAGGTTACGTTATATTACGTTATTGATGTATATGAAGGTCAAACGGAGACGTAGAGGCCAACTCGCCAGGAATGTTTTCAAATATTACCGGCGAGATGTTAGGTTGGGTCAGGTTAGGTTATATTACGTTATAGATGTATATAAAGGTCCCACGGAGACGTAGCGTCCAACAAGCCAGGAATGTGGTCAAATATTACCGCCGAGATGTAAAATTGGGTTGGGTGATGTTATATTACGTTATTGATGTATATAAACATCCCACGGAGACGTAGAGGCCAACTCGCCATGTATGTTGTCAAACATTACAGCCGAGATGTTAGGTTGGGTTAGGTTAGGTTATATTACGTTATTGATGTATAGAAAGGTCCCACGGAGACGTAGAGGCCAACAAGCCAGGAATGTGGGCAAATATTATCGCCGAGAGGTTAGGTTGGGTTAGGTTAGGTTACATTACGTTATTGATGTATATAAATGTCCCACGGAGACGTAGATGCCAACTCGCCAGGAATGTTATCAAATATTACCGCCGAGATGTTATGTTGGGTTAGGTTAGGTTATATTACGTTATTGATGTATACAAGGGTCCCACGCAGACACAGAGGCCAACAAGACAGGAATGTGGTCAAATATTACCGCCGAGATATTAGGTTGGGTTAGGTTAGGTTATATTACGTTATTGATGTATACAATGATCCCACGGAGACGTAGAGGTCAACTCGCTAGGTATGTTATGTAATATTACCGCCGAGATGTTAGGTTGGGTTAGGTTAGGTTATATTAAGTTATTGATGTATATAAAGGTCTCACGGAGACGTAGAGGCCAACTCGCTAGGAATGTTGTCAAGTATTACCGCCGAGATGTTAGGTTGGGTTAGGTTAGGCTATATTACGTTATTGATGTATATAAAGGTCCCACGGAGACGTAGAGTCCAACAAGCCAGGAATGTTGTCAAGTATTACCGCCGAGATGTTAGGTTGGGTTAGGTTAGGTTATATTACGTTATAGATGTATATAAAGGTACCACGGAGACGTAGAGGCCAACTAGCCAGGAATGATGTCAAATGTTACCGCCGAGATGTTAGGTTGGGTTAGATTAGGTTATATTACGTTATTGATGTATATAAATGTCCCACGGAGACGTAGATGCCAACTCGCCAGGAATGTTTTCAAATATTACCGCCGAGATGTTAGGTTGGGTTAGGTTAGGTTATATTACGTTATAGATGTATATAAAGGTCCCACGGAGACGTAGCGTCCAACAAGCCAGCAATGTGGTCAAATATTACCGCCGAGGTGTAAGATTGGGTTAGGTTAGGTTATATTACGTTATAGATGTATATAAAGATCCCACGGAGACGTAGAGGCCAACTCGCCAGGAATGTTGTCAAGTATTACCGCCGAGATGTTAGGTTGGGTTAGGTTAGGTTATATTACGTTATAGATGTATATAAAGGTACCACGGAGACGTAGAGGCCAACTCGCCAGGAATGATGTCAAATGTTACCGCCGAGATGTTAGGTTGGGTTAGGTTAGGTTATATTACGTTATTGATGTATATAAATGTCCCACGGAGACGTAGATGCCAACTCGCCAGGAATGTTTTCAAATATTACCGCCGAGCTGTTAGGTTGGGTTAGGTTACGTTATATTACGTTATTGATGTATATGAAGGTCAAACGGAGACGTAGAGGCCAACTCGCCAGGAATGTTTTCAAATATTACCGGCGAGATGTTAGGTTGGGTCAGGTTAGGTTATATTACGTTATAGATGTATATAAAGGTCCCACGGAGACGTAGCGTCCAACAAGCCAGGAATGTGGTCAAATATTACCGCCGAGATGTAAAATTGGGTTGGGTGATGTTATATTACGTTATTGATGTATATAAACATCCCACGGAGACGTAGAGGCCAACTCGCCATGTATGTTGTCAAACATTACAGCCGAGATGTTAGGTTGGGTTAGGTTAGGTTATATTACGTTATTGATGTATAGAAAGGTCCCACGGAGACGTAGAGGCCAACAAGCCAGGAATGTGGGCAAATATTATCGCCGAGAGGTTAGGTTGGGTTAGGTTAGGTTACATTACGTTATTGATGTATATAAATGTCCCACGGAGACGTAGATGCCAACTCGCCAGGAATGTTATCAAATATTACCGCCGAGATGTTATGTTGGGTTAGGTTAGGTTATATTACGTTATTGATGTATACAAGGGTCCCACGCAGACACAGAGGCCAACAAGACAGGAATGTGGTCAAATATTACCGCCGAGATATTAGGTTGGGTTAGGTTAGGTTATATTACGTTATTGATGTATACAATGATCCCACGGAGACGTAGAGGTCAACTCGCTAGGTATGTTTTGTAATATTACCGCCGAGATGTTAGGTTGGGTTAGGTTAGGTTATATTAAGTTATTGATGTATATAAAGGTCTCACGGTGACGTAGAGGCCAACTCGCTAGGAATGTTGTCAAGTATTACCGCCGAGATGTTAGGTTGGGTTAGGTTAGGCTATATTACGTTATTGATGTATATAAAGGTCCCACGGAGACGTAGAGTCCAACAAGCCAGGAATGTTGTCAAGTATTACCGCCGAGATGTTAGGTTGGGTTAGGTTAGGTTATATTACGTTATAGATGTATATAAAGGTACCACGGAGACGTAGAGGCCAACTAGCCAGGAATGATGTCAAATGTTACCGCCGAGATGTTAGGTTGGGTTAGATTAGGTTATATTACGTTATTGATGTATATAAATGTCCCACGGAGACGTAGATGCCAACTCGCCAGGAATGTTTTCAAATATTACCGCCGAGATGTTAGGTTGGGTTAGGTTAGGTTATATTACGTTATAGATGTATATAAAGGTCCCACGGAGACGTAGCGTCCAACAAGCCAGCAATGTGGTCAAATATTACCGCCGAGGTGTAAGATTGGGTTAGGTTAGGTTATATTACGTTATAGATGTATATAAAGATCCCACGGAGACGTAGAGGCCAACTCGCCAGGAATGTTGTCAAGTATTACCGCCGAGATGTTAGGTTGGGTTAGGTTAGGTTATATTACGTTATAGATGTATATAAAGGTACCACGGAGACGTAGAGGCCAACTCGCCAGGAATGATGTCAAATGTTACCGCCGAGATGTTAGGTTGGGTTAGGTTAGGTTATATTACGTTATTGATGTATATAAATGTCCCACGGAGACGTAGATGCCAACTCGCCAGGAATGTTTTCAAATATTACCGCCGAGCTGTTAGGTTGGGTTAGGTTACGTTATATTACGTTATTGATGTATATGAAGGTCAAACGGAGACGTAGAGGCCAACTCGCCAGGAATGTTTTCAAATATTACCGGCGAGATGTTAGGTTGGGTCAGGTTAGGTTATATTACGTTATAGATGTATATAAAGGTCCCACGGAGACGTAGCGTCCAACAAGCCAGGAATGTGGTCAAATATTACCGCCGAGATGTAAAATTGGGTTGGGTGATGTTATATTACGTTATTGATGTATATAAACATCCCACGGAGACGTAGAGGCCAACTCGCCATGTATGTTGTCAAACATTACAGCCGAGATGTTAGGTTGGGTTAGGTTAGGTTATATTACGTTATTGATGTATAGAAAGGTCCCACGGAGACGTAGAGGCCAACAAGCCAGGAATGTGGGCAAATATTATCGCCGAGAGGTTAGGTTGGGTTAGGTTAGGTTACATTACGTTATTGATGTATATAAATGTCCCACGGAGACGTAGATGCCAACTCGCCAGGAATGTTATCAAATATTACCGCCGAGATGTTATGTTGGGTTAGGTTAGGTTATATTACGTTATTGATGTATACAAGGGTCCCACGCAGACACAGAGGCCAACAAGACAGGAATGTGGTCAAATATTACCGCCGAGATATTAGGTTGGGTTAGGTTAGGTTATATTACGTTATTGATGTATACAATGATCCCACGGAGACGTAGAGGTCAACTCGCTAGGTATGTTTTGTAATATTACCGCCGAGATGTTAGGTTGGGTTAGGTTAGGTTATATTAAGTTATTGATGTATATAAAGGTCTCACGGTGACGTAGAGGCCAACTCGCTAGGAATGTTGTCAAGTATTACCGCCGAGATGTTAGGTTGGGTTAGGTTAGGCTATATTACGTTATTGATGTATATAAAGGTCCCACGGAGACGTAGAGTCCAACAAGCCAGGAATGTTGTCAAGTATTACCGCCGAGATGTTAGGTTGGGTTAGGTTAGGTTATATTACGTTATAGATGTATATAAAGGTACCACGGAGACGTAGAGGCCAACTAGCCAGGAATGATGTCAAATGTTACCGCCGAGATGTTAGGTTGGGTTAGATTAGGTTATATTACGTTATTGATGTATATAAATGTCCCACGGAGACGTAGATGCCAACTCGCCAGGAATGTTTTCAAATATTACCGCCGAGATGTTAGGTTGGGTTAGGTTAGGTTATATTACGTTATAGATGTATATAAAGGTCCCACGGAGACGTAGCGTCCAACAAGCCAGCAATGTGGTCAAATATTACCGCCGAGGTGTAAGATTGGGTTAGGTTAGGTTATATTACGTTATAGATGTATATAAAGATCCCACGGAGACGTAGAGGCCAACTCGCCAGGAATGTTGTCAAGTATTACCGCCGAGATGTTAGGTTGGGTTAGGTTAGGTTATATTACGTTATAGATGTATATAAAGGTACCACGGAGACGTAGAGGCCAACTCGCCAGGAATGATGTCAAATGTTACCGCCGAGATGTTAGGTTGGGTTAGGTTAGGTTATATTACGTTATTGATGTATATAAATGTCCCACGGAGACGTAGATGCCAACTCGCCAGGAATGTTTTCAAATATTACCGCCGAGCTGTTAGGTTGGGTTAGGTTACGTTATATTACGTTATTGATGTATATGAAGGTCAAACGGAGACGTAGAGGCCAACTCGCCAGGAATGTTTTCAAATATTACCGGCGAGATGTTAGGTTGGGTCAGGTTAGGTTATATTACGTTATAGATGTATATAAAGGTCCCACGGAGACGTAGCGTCCAACAAGCCAGGAATGTGGTCAAATATTACCGCCGAGATGTAAAATTGGGTTGGGTGATGTTATATTACGTTATTGATGTATATAAACATCCCACGGAGACGTAGAGGCCAACTCGCCATGTATGTTGTCAAACATTACAGCCGAGATGTTAGGTTGGGTTAGGTTAGGTTATATTACGTTATTGATGTATAGAAAGGTCCCACGGAGACGTAGAGGCCAACAAGCCAGGAATGTGGGCAAATATTATCGCCGAGAGGTTAGGTTGGGTTAGGTTAGGTTACATTACGTTATTGATGTATATAAATGTCCCACGGAGACGTAGATGCCAACTCGCCAGGAATGTTATCAAATATTACCGCCGAGATGTTATGTTGGGTTAGGTTAGGTTATATTACGTTATTGATGTATACAAAGGTCCCACGCAGACACAGAGGCCAACAAGACAGGAATGTGGTCAAATATTACCGCCGAGATATTAGGTTGGGTTAGGTTAGGTTATATGACGTTATTGATGTATATAAATGTCCCACGGAGACGTAGATGCCAACTTGCCCGGAATGTTTTCACATATTACCGCCGAGATGTTAGGTTGGGTTAGGTTACGTTATATTACGTTATTGATGTATATAAAGGTCCCACGGAGATGGAGAAGCCGACTCGCCAGGAATGTTGTTAAATATTACCGCTGAAATGTTAGGATGGGTTAGGTTAGGTTATATTACGTGATTGATGTATGTAAAGGTCCCACGGTGACGTAGATGCCAACTCGCCAGGAATGTTTTCAAATATTACCGCCGAGATGTTGGGTTGGGTTAGGTTAGGATATATTACGTTATTGATGTATATAAAGGTCCCACGGAGACGTAGAGGCCAACTCGCCAGTAATGTTGTCAAGTATTACCGCCGAGATGTTAGGTTGGGTTAGGTTAGGTTATATTACGTTATAGATGTATATAAAGCTACCACGGAGACGTAGATGCCAACTCGCCAGGAATGTTTTCAAATATTACCGCCGAGATGTTAGGTTGGGTTAGGTTAGGATATATTACGTTATTGATGTATATAAATGTCCCACGGAGACGTAGATGCCAACTCGCCAGGAATGTTTTCAAATATTACCGCCGAGATGTTAGGATGGGTTAGGTTAGGTTATATTACGTTATAGATGTATATAAAGATCCCACGGAGACGTAGAGGCCAACTCGCCAGGAATGTTGTCAAGTATTACCGCCGAGATGTTAGGTTGGGTCAGGTTAGGTTATATTACGTTATTGATGTATATAAAGGTCCCACGGAGACATAGATGCCTCCAAGACAGGAATGTGGTCAAATATTACCGCCGGTATGTTAGGTTGGGTTAGGTTAAGTTATATTACGTTATTGATGTATATAAATGTCCCACGGAGACGTAGATGCCAACTCGCCAGGAATGTCTTCAAGTATTACCGCCGAGATGATAGGTTGGGTTAGGTTACGTTATATTACGTTATTAATGTATATAAATTTCCCACGGAGACGTAGAGTCCAACAAGCCAGGAATGTGGTCAAATATTACCGCCGAGATGTATGATTGGGTTAGGTGATGTTATATTACGTTATTGATGTATATAAAGGTCCCACGGAGACGTAGAGGCCAACTCGCCAGGAATGTTGTCAAGTATTACCGCCGAGATGATAGGTTGGGTTAGGTTACGTTATATTACGTTATTGATGTATATAAAGGTCCCACGGAGATGGAGAAGCCGACTCGCCAGGAATGTTGTTAAATATTACCGCTGAAATGTTAGGATGGGTTAGGTTAGGTTATATTACGTGATTGATGTATGTAAAGGTCCCACGGTGACGTAGATGCCAACTCGCCAGGAATGTTTTCAAATATTACCGCCGAGATGTTGGGTTGGGTTAGGTTAGGATATATTACGTTATTGATGTATATAAAGGTCCCACGGAGACGTAGAGGCCAACTCGCCAGGAATGTTGTCAAGTATTACCGCCGAGATGTTAGGTTGGGTTAGGTTAGGTTATATTACGTTATAGATGTATATAAAGCTACCACGGAGACGTAGATGCCAACTCGCCAGGAATGTTTTCAAATATTACCGCCGAGATGTTAGGTTGGGTTAGGTTAGGATATATTACGTTATTGATGTATATAAATGTCCCACGGAGACGTAGATGCCAACTCGCCAGGAATGTTTTCAAATATTACCGGCGAGATGTTAGGTTGGGTCAGGTTAGGTTATATTACGTTATAGATGTATATAAAGGTCCCACGGAGACGTAGCGTCCAACAAGCCAGGAATGTGGTCAAATATTACCGCCGAGATGTAAAATTGGGTTGGGTGATGTTATATTACGTTATTGATGTATATAAACATCCCACGGAGACGTAGAGGCCAACTCGCCATGTATGTTGTCAAACATTACAGCCGAGATGTTAGGTTGGGTTAGGTTAGGTTATATTACGTTATTGATGTATAGAAAGGTCCCACGGAGACGTAGAGGCCAACAAGCCAGGAATGTGGGCAAATATTATCGCCGAGAGGTTAGGTTGGGTTAGGTTAGGTTACATTACGTTATTGATGTATATAAATGTCCCACGGAGACGTAGATGCCAACTCGCCAGGAATGTTATCAAATATTACCGCCGAGATGTTATGTTGGGTTAGGTTAGGTTATATTACGTTATTGATGTATACAAGGGTCCCACGCAGACACAGAGGCCAACAAGACAGGAATGTGGTCAAATATTACCGCCGAGATATTAGGTTGGGTTAGGTTAGGTTATATTACGTTATTGATGTATACAATGATCCCACGGAGACGTAGAGGTCAACTCGCTAGGTATGTTTTGTAATATTACCGCCGAGATGTTAGGTTGGGTTAGGTTAGGTTATATTAAGTTATTGATGTATATAAAGGTCTCACGGTGACGTAGAGGCCAACTCGCTAGGAATGTTGTCAAGTATTACCGCCGAGATGTTAGGTTGGGTTAGGTTAGGCTATATTACGTTATTGATGTATATAAAGGTCCCACGGAGACGTAGAGTCCAACAAGCCAGGAATGTTGTCAAGTATTACCGCCGAGATGTTAGGTTGGGTTAGGTTAGGTTATATTACGTTATAGATGTATATAAAGGTACCACGGAGACGTAGAGGCCAACTAGCCAGGAATGATGTCAAATGTTACCGCCGAGATGTTAGGTTGGGTTAGATTAGGTTATATTACGTTATTGATGTATATAAATGTCCCACGGAGACGTAGATGCCAACTCGCCAGGAATGTTTTCAAATATTACCGCCGAGATGTTAGGTTGGGTTAGGTTAGGTTATATTACGTTATAGATGTATATAAAGGTCCCACGGAGACGTAGCGTCCAACAAGCCAGCAATGTGGTCAAATATTACCGCCGAGGTGTAAGATTGGGTTAGGTTAGGTTATATTACGTTATAGATGTATATAAAGATCCCACGGAGACGTAGAGGCCAACTCGCCAGGAATGTTGTCAAGTATTACCGCCGAGATGTTAGGTTGGGTTAGGTTAGGTTATATTACGTTATAGATGTATATAAAGGTACCACGGAGACGTAGAGGCCAACTCGCCAGGAATGATGTCAAATGTTACCGCCGAGATGTTAGGTTGGGTTAGGTTAGGTTATATTACGTTATTGATGTATATAAATGTCCCACGGAGACGTAGATGCCAACTCGCCAGGAATGTTTTCAAATATTACCGCCGAGCTGTTAGGTTGGGTTAGGTTACGTTATATTACGTTATTGATGTATATGAAGGTCAAACGGAGACGTAGAGGCCAACTCGCCAGGAATGTTTTCAAATATTACCGGCGAGATGTTAGGTTGGGTCAGGTTAGGTTATATTACGTTATAGATGTATATAAAGGTCCCACGGAGACGTAGCGTCCAACAAGCCAGGAATGTGGTCAAATATTACCGCCGAGATGTAAAATTGGGTTGGGTGATGTTATATTACGTTATTGATGTATATAAACATCCCACGGAGACGTAGAGGCCAACTCGCCATGTATGTTGTCAAACATTACAGCCGAGATGTTAGGTTGGGTTAGGTTAGGTTATATTACGTTATTGATGTATAGAAAGGTCCCACGGAGACGTAGAGGCCAACAAGCCAGGAATGTGGGCAAATATTATCGCCGAGAGGTTAGGTTGGGTTAGGTTAGGTTACATTACGTTATTGATGTATATAAATGTCCCACGGAGACGTAGATGCCAACTCGCCAGGAATGTTATCAAATATTACCGCCGAGATGTTATGTTGGGTTAGGTTAGGTTATATTACGTTATTGATGTATACAAGGGTCCCACGCAGACACAGAGGCCAACAAGACAGGAATGTGGTCAAATATTACCGCCGAGATATTAGGTTGGGTTAGGTTAGGTTATATTACGTTATTGATGTATACAATGATCCCACGGAGACGTAGAGGTCAACTCGCTAGGTATGTTTTGTAATATTACCGCCGAGATGTTAGGTTGGGTTAGGTTAGGTTATATTAAGTTATTGATGTATATAAAGGTCTCACGGTGACGTAGAGGCCAACTCGCTAGGAATGTTGTCAAGTATTACCGCCGAGATGTTAGGTTGGGTTAGGTTAGGCTATATTACGTTATTGATGTATATAAAGGTCCCACGGAGACGTAGAGTCCAACAAGCCAGGAATGTTGTCAAGTATTACCGCCGAGATGTTAGGTTGGGTTAGGTTAGGTTATATTACGTTATAGATGTATATAAAGGTACCACGGAGACGTAGAGGCCAACTAGCCAGGAATGATGTCAAATGTTACCGCCGAGATGTTAGGTTGGGTTAGATTAGGTTATATTACGTTATTGATGTATATAAATGTCCCACGGAGACGTAGATGCCAACTCGCCAGGAATGTTTTCAAATATTACCGCCGAGATGTTAGGTTGGGTTAGGTTAGGTTATATTACGTTATAGATGTATATAAAGGTCCCACGGAGACGTAGCGTCCAACAAGCCAGCAATGTGGTCAAATATTACCGCCGAGGTGTAAGATTGGGTTAGGTTAGGTTATATTACGTTATAGATGTATATAAAGATCCCACGGAGACGTAGAGGCCAACTCGCCAGGAATGTTGTCAAGTATTACCGCCGAGATGTTAGGTTGGGTTAGGTTAGGATATATTACGTTATTGATGTATATAAATGTCCCACGGAGACGTAGATGCCAACTCGCCAGGAATGTTTTCAAATATTACCGCCGAGATGTTAGGATGGGTTAGGTTAGGTTATATTACGTTATAGATGTATATAAAGATCCCACGGAGACGTAGAGGCCAACTCGCCAGGAATGTTGTCAAGTATTACCGCCGAGATGTTAGGTTGGGTCAGGTTAGGTTATATTACGTTATTGATGTATATAAAGGTCCCACGGAGACATAGATGCCTCCAAGACAGGAATGTGGTCAAATATTACCGCCGGTATGTTAGGTTGGGTTAGGTTAAGTTATATTACGTTATTGATGTATATAAATGTCCCACGGAGACGTAGATGCCAACTCGCCAGGAATGTCTTCAAGTATTACCGCCGAGATGATAGGTTGGGTTAGGTTACGTTATATTACGTTATTAATGTATATAAATTTCCCACGGAGACGTAGAGTCCAACAAGCCAGGAATGTGGTCAAATATTACCGCCGAGATGTATGATTGGGTTAGGTGATGTTATATTACGTTATTGATGTATATAAAGGTCCCACGGAGACGTAGAGGCCAACTCGCCAGGAATGTTGTCAAGTATTACCGCCGAGATGATAGGTTGGGTTAGGTTACGTTATATTACGTTATTGATGTATATGAAGGTCAAACGGAGACGTAGAGGCCAACTCGCCAGAAATGTTTTCAAATATTACCGCCGTGATGTTAGGTTGTGTTAGGTTAGGTTATATTACGTTATTGATGTATACAATGATCCCACGGAGACGTAGAGGTCAACTCGCTAGGTATGTTTTCTAATATTACCGCCGAGATGTTAGGTTGGGTTAGGTTAGGTTATATTAAGTTATTGATGTATATAAAGGTCTCACGGAGACGTAGAGGCCAACTCGCTAGGAATGTTGTCAAGTATTACCGCCGAGATGTTAGGTTGGGTTAGGTTAGGCTATATTACGTTATTGATGTATATAAAGGTCCCACGGAGACGTAGAGTCCAACAAGCCAGGAATGTTGTCAAGTATTACCGCCGAGACGTTAGGTTGGGTTAGGTTAGGTTATATTTCGTTATTGATGTATATGAAGGTCCCACGGAGACGTAGACTCCAACTAGCCAGGTATGTTGTCAAATAATACCGCCGAGATGTTAGGTTGGGTTAGGTTAGGTTATATTACGTTATTGATGTATAGAAAGGTCCCACGGAGACGTAGAGGCCAACAAGCCAGGAATGTGGGCAAATATTATCGCCGAGAGGTTAGGTTGGGTTAGGTTAGGTTACATTACGTTATTGATATATAAAGGTCCCACTGAGACGGAGAAGCTAACTCGCCAGGAATGTTGTCAAATATTAGCGCCGAGATGATAGGTTGGGTTAGGTTACGTTATATTACGTTATTGATGTATATGAAGGTCAAACGGAGACGTAGAGGCCAACAAGCCAGGAATGTGGTCAAATATTACCGCCGAGATGTTATGTTGGGTTAGGTTAGGTTATATTACGTTATTGATGTATACAAAGGTCCCACGCAGACACAGAGGCCAACTCGCCAGGTATGTTGTCAAATATTACCGCCGAGATGTTAGGTTGGGTTAGGTTAGGTTATATTACGTTATAGATGTATATAAAGGTCCCACGGATACGTAGAGGCCAACTCGCCAGGAATGTTGTCAAGTATTACCGCCGAGATGTTAGGTTGGGTTAGGTTAGGTTATATTACGTGATTGATGTATATAAAGGTCCCACGGTGACGTAGATGCCAACTCGCCAGGAATGTTTTCAAATATTACCGCCGAGATGTTAGGTTGGGTTAGGTTAGGATATATTACGTTATTGATGTATATAAATGTCCCACGGAGACGTAGATGCCAACTCGCCAGGAATGTTATCAAATATTACCGCCGAGATGTTAGGATGGGTTAGGTTAGGTTATATTACGTTATAGATGTATATAAAGATCCCACGGAGACGTAGAGGCCAATTCGCCAGGAATGTTGTCAAGTATTACCGCCGAGATGTTAGGTTGGGTCAGGTTAGGTTATATTACGTTATTGATGTATATAAAGGTCCCACGGAGACATAGAGGCCAACAAGACAGGAATGTGGTCAAATATTACCGCCGGTATGTTAGGATGGGTTAGGTTAGGTTATATTACGTTATTGATGTATATAAATGTCCCACGGAGACGTAGATGCCAACTCGCCAGGAATGTCTTCAAGTATTACCGCCGAGATGATAGGTTGGGTTAGGTTACGTTATATTACGTTATTAATGTATATAAATGTCCCACGGAGACGTAGATGCCAACTCGCCAGGAATGTTTTCAAATATTACCGCCGAGATGTTAGGTTGGGTTAGGTTAGGTTATATTACGTTATAAATGTATATAAAGGTCCCACGGAGACGTAGCGTCCAACAAGCCAGCAATGTGGTCAAATATTACCGCCGAGGTGTAAGATTGGGTTAGGTTAGGTTATATTACGTTATAGATGTATATAAAGATCCCACGGAGACGTAGAGTCCAACAAGCCAGGAATGTGGTCAAATATTACCGCCAAGATGTATGATTGGGTTAGGTGATGTTATATTACGTTATTGATGTATATAAAGGTCCCACGGAGACGTAGAGGCCAACTCGCCAGGAATGTTGTCAAGTATTACCGCCGAGATGATAGGTTGGGTTAGGTTACGTTATATTACGTTATTGATGTATATGAAGGTCAAACGGAGACGTAGAGGCCAACTCGCCAGGAATGTTTTCAAATATTACCGCCGTGATGTTAGGTTGGGTTAGGTTAGGTTATATTACGTTATTGATGTATACAATGATCCCACGGAGACGTAGAGGTCAACTCGCTAGGTATGTTTTCTAATATTACCGCCGAGATGTTAGGTTGGGTTAGGTTAAGTTATATTAAGTTATTGATGTATATAAAGGTCTCACGGAGACGTAGAGGCCAACTCGCTAGGAATGTTGTCAAGTATTACCGCCGAGATGTTAGGTTGGGTTAGGTTAGGCTATATTACGTTATTGATGTATATAAAGGTCCCACGGAGACGTAGAGTCCAACAAGCCAGGAATGTTGTCAAGTATTACCGCCGAGATGTTAGGTTGGGTTAGGTTAGGTTATATTACGTTATAGATGTATATAAAGGTACCACGGAGACGTAGAGGCCAACTCGCCAGGAATGATGTAAAATGTTACCGCCGAGATGTTAGGTTGGGTTAGATTAGGTTATATTACGTTATTGATGTATATAAATGTCCCACGGAGACGTAGATGCCAACTCGCCAGGAATGTTTTCAAATATTACCGCCGAGATGTTAGGTTGGGTTAGGTTAGGTTATATTACGTTATAGATGTATATAAAGGTCCCACGGAGACGTAGCGTCCAACAAGCCAGCAATGTGGTCAAATATTACCGCCGAGGTGTAAGATTGGGTTAGGTTAGGTTATATTACGTTATTGATGTATATAAAGGTCCCACGGAGACATAGAGGCCTCCAAGACAGGAATGTGGTCAAATATTACCGCCGGTATGTTAGGTTGGGTTAGGTTAGGTTATATTACGTTATTGATGTATATAAATGTCCCACGGAGACGTAGATGCCAACTCGCCAGGAATGTCTTCAAGTATTACCGCCGAGATGATAGGTTGGGTTAGGTTACGTTATATTACGTTATTAATGTATATAAATTTCCCACGGAGACGTAGAGTCCAACAAGCCAGGAATGTGGTCAAATATTACCGCCGAGATGTATGATTGGGTTAGGTGATGTTATATTACGTTATTGATGCATATAAAGGTCCCACGGAGACGTAGAGGCCAACTCGCCAGGAATGTTGTCAAGTATTACCGCCGAGATGATAGGTTGGGTTAGGTTACGTTATATTACGTTATTGATGTATATGAAGGTCAAACGGAGACGTAGAGGCCAACTTGCCAGAAATGTTTTCAAATATTACCGCCGTGATGTTAGGTTGTGTTAGGTTAGGTTATATTACGTTATTGATGTATACAATGATCCCACGGAGACGTAGAGGTCAACTCGCTAGGTATGTTTTCTAATATTACCGCCGAGATGTTAGGTTGGGTTAGGTTAGGTTATATTAAGTTATTGATGTATATAAAGGTCTCACGGAGACGTAGAGGCCAACTCGCTAGGAATGTTGTCAAGTATTACCGCCGAGATGTTAGGTTGGGTTATGTTAGGCTATATTACGTTATTGATGTATATAAAGGTCCCACGGAGACGTAGAGTCCAACAAGCCAGGAATGTTTTCAAGTATTACCGCCGAGACGTTAGGTTGGGTTAGGTTAGGTTATATTTCGTTATTGATGTATATGAAGGTCCCACGGAGACGTAGACTCCAACTAGCCAGGTATGTTGTCAAATAATACCGCCGAGATGTTAGGTTGGGTTAGGTTAGGTTATATTACGTTATTGATGTATAGAAAGGTCCCACGGAGACGTAGAGGCCAACAAGCCAGGAATGTGGGCAAATATTATCGCCGAGAGGTTAGGTTGGGTTAGGTTAGGTTACATTACGTTATTGATATATAAAGGTCCCACGGAGACGGAGAAGCTAACTCGCCAGGAATGTTGTCAAATATTAGCGCCGAGATGATAGGTTGGGTTAGGTTACGTTATATTACGTTATTGATGTATATGAAGGTCAAACGGAGACGTAGAGGCCAACAAGCCAGGAATGAGGTCAAATATTACCGCCGAGACGTTATGTTGGGTTAGGTTAGGTTATATTACGTTATTGATGTATACAAAGGTCCCACGCAGACACAGAGGCCAACTCGCCAGGTATGTTGTCAAATATTACCGCCGAGATGTTAGGTTGGGTTAGGTTAGGTTATATTACGTTATAGATGTATATAAAGGTCCCACGGATACGTAGAGTCCAACAAGCCAGGAATGTTGTCAAGTATTACCGCCGAGATGTTAGGTTGGGTTAGGTTAGGTTATATTACGTTATAGATGTATACAAAGGTACCACGGAGACGTAGAGGCCAACTCGCCAGGAATGATGTAAAATGTTACCGCCGAGATGTTAGGTTGGGTTAGATTAGGTTATATTACGTTATTGATGTATATAAATGTCCCACGGAGACGTAGATGCCAACTCGCCAGGAATGTTTTCAAATATTACCGCCGAGATGTTAGGTTGGGTTAGGTTAGGTTATATTACGTTATAGATGTATATAAAGGTCCCACGGAGACGTAGCGTCCAACAAGCCAGCAATGTGGTCAAATATTACCGCCGAGGTGTAAGATTGGGTTAGGTTAGGTTATATTACGTTATTGATGTATATAAAGGTCCCACGGAGACATAGAGGCCTCCAAGACAGGAATGTGGTCAAATATTACCGCCGGTATGTTAGGTTGGGTTAGGTTAGGTTATATTACGTTATTGATGTATATAAATGTCCTACGGAGACGTAGATGCCAACTCGCCAGGAATGTCTTCAAGTATTACCGCCGAGATGATAGGTTGGGTTAGGTTACGTTATATTACGTTATTAATGTATATAAATTTCCCACGGAGACGTAGAGTCCAACAAGCCAGGAATGTGGTCAAATATTACCGCCGAGATGTATGATTGGGTTAGGTGATGTTATATTACGTTATTGATGTATATAAAGGTCCCACGGAGACGTAGAGGCCAACTCGCCAGGAATGTTGTCAAGTATTACCGCCGAGATGATAGGTTGGGTTAGGTTACGTTATATTACGTTATTGATGTATATGAAGGTCAAACGGAGACGTAGAGGCCAACTTGCCAGAAATGTTTTCAAATATTACCGCCGTGATGTTAGGTTGTGTTAGGTTAGGTTATATTACGTTATTGATGTATACAATGATCCCACGGAGACGTAGAGGTCAACTCGCTAGGTATGTTTTCTAATATTACCGCCGAGATGTTAGGTTGGGTTAGGTTAGGTTATATTAAGTTATTGATGTATATAAAGGTCTCACGGAGACGTAGAGGCCAACTCGCTAGGAATGTTGTCAAGTATTACCGCCGAGATGTTAGGTTGGGTTAGGTTAGGCTATATTACGTTATTGATGTATATAAAGGTCCCACGGAGACGTAGAGTCCAACAAGCCAGGAATGTTGTCAAGTATTACCGCCGAGACGTTAGGTTGGGTTAGGTTAGGTTATATTTCGTTATTGATGTATATGAAGGTCCCACGGAGACGTAGACTCCAACTAGCCAGGTATGTTGTCAAATAATACCGCCGAGATGTTAGGTTGGGTTAGGTTAGGTTATATTACGTTATTGATGTATAGAAAGGTCCCACGGAGACGTAGAGGCCAACAAGCCAGGAATGTGGGCAAATATTATCGCCGAGAGGTTAGGTTGGGTTAGGTTAGGTTACATTACGTTATTGATATATAAAGGTCCCACGGAGACGGAGAAGCTAACTCGCCAGGAATGTTGTCAAATATTAGCGCCGATATGATAGGTTAGGTTAGGTTACGTTATATTACGTTATTGATGTATATGAAGGTCAAACGGAGACGTAGAGGCCAACAAGCCAGGAATGTGGTCAAATATTACCGCCGAGATGTTATGTTGGGTTAGGTTAGGTTATATTACGTTATTGATGTATACAAAGGTCCCACGCAGACACAGAGGCCAACTCGCCAGGTATGTTGTCAAATATTACCGCCGAGATGTTAGGTTGGGTTAGGTTAGGTTATATTACGTTATAGATGTATATAAAGGTCCCACGGATACGTAGAGGCCAACTCGCCAGGAATGTTGTCAAGTATTACCGCCGAGATGTTAGGTTGGGTTAGGTTAGGTTATATTACGTGATTGATGTATATAAAGGTCCCACGGTGACGTAGATGCCAACTCGCCAGGAATGTTTTCAAATATTACCGCCGAGATGTTAGGTTGGGTTAGGTTAGGATATATTACGTTATTGATGTATATAAATGTCCCACGGAGACGTAGATGCCAACTCGCCAGGAATGTTATCAAATATTACCGCCGAGATGTTAGGATGGGTTAGGTTAGGTTATATTACGTTATAGATGTATATAAAGATCCCACGGAGACGTAGAGGCCAACTCGCCAGGAATGTTGTCAAGTATTACCGCCGAGATGTTAGGTTGGGTCAGGTTAGGTTATATTACGTTATTGATGTATATAAAGGTCCCACGGAGACATAGAGGCCAACAAGACAGGAATGTGGTCAAATATTACCGCCGAGGTGTAAGATTGGGTTAGGTTAGGTTATATTACGTTATAGATGTATATAAAGATCCCACGGAGACGTAGAGTCCAACAAGCCAGGAATGTGGTCAAATATTACCGCCAAGATGTATGATTGGGTTAGGTGATGTTATATTACGTTATTGATGTATATAAAGGTCCCACGGAGACGTAGAGGCCAACTCGCCAGGAATGTTGTCAAGTATTACCGCCGAGATGATAGGTTGGGTTAGGTTACGTTATATTACGTTATTGATGTATATGAAGGTCAAACGGAGACGTAGAGGCCAACTCGCCAGGAATGTTTTCAAATATTACCGCCGTGATGTTAGGTTGGGTTAGGTTAGGTTATATTACGTTATTGATGTATACAATGATCCCACGGAGACGTAGAGGTCAACTCGCTAGGTATGTTTTCTAATATTACCGCCGAGATGTTAGGTTGGGTTAGGTTAGGTTATATTAAGTTATTGATGTATATAAAGGTCTCACGGAGACGTAGAGGCCAACTCGCTAGGAATGTTGTCAAGTATTACCGCCGAGATGTTAGGTTGGGTTAGGTTATGCTATATTACGTTATTGATGTATATAAAGGTCCCACGGAGACGTAGAGTCCAACAAGCCAGGAATGTTGTCAAGTATTACCGCCGAGATGTTAGGTTGGGTTAGGTTAGGTTATATTACGTTATAGATGTATATAAAGGTACCACGGAGACGTAGAGGCCAACTCGCCAGGAATGATGTAAAATGTTACCGCCGAGATGTTAGGTTGAGTTAGATTAGGTTATATTACGTTATTGATGTATATAAATGTCCCACGGAGACGTAGATGCCAACTCGCCAGGAATGTTTTCAAATATTACCGCCGAGATGTTAGGTTGGGTTAGGTTAGGTTATATTACGTTATAGATGTATATAAAGGTCCCACGGAGACATAGAGGCCTCCAAGACAGGAATGTGGTCAAATATTACCGCCGGTATGTTAGGTTGGGTTAGGTTAGGTTATATTACGTTATTGATGTATATAAATGTCCCACGGAGACGTAGATGCCAACTCGCCAGGAATGTCTTCAAGTATTACCGCCGAGATGATAGGTTGGGTTAGGATACGTTATATTACGTTATTAATGTATATAAATTTCCCACGGAGACGTAGAGTCCAACAAGCCAGGAATGTGGTCAAATATTACCGCCGAGATGTATGATTGGGTTAGGTGATGTTATATTACGTTATTGATGTATATAAAGGTCCCACGGAGACGTAGAGGCCAACTCGCCAGGAATGTTGTCAAGTATTACCGCCGAGATGATAGGTTGGGTTAGGTTACGTTATATTACGTTATTGATGTATATGAAGGTCAAACGGAGACGTAGAGGCCAACTTGCCAGCAATGTTTTCAAATATTACCGCCGTGATGTTAGGTTGGGTTAGGTTAGGTTATATTACGTTATTGATGTATACAATGATCCCACGGAGACGTAGAGGTCAACTCGCTAGGTATGTTTTCTAATATTACCGCCGAGATGTTAGGTTGGGTTAGGTTAGGTTATATTAAGTTATTGATGTATATAAAGGTCTCACGGAGACGTAGAGGCCAACTCGCTAGGAATGTTGTCAAGTATTACCGCCGAGATGTTAGGTTGGGTTAGGTTAGGCTATATTACGTTATTGATGTATATAAAGGTCCCACGGAGACGTAGAGTCCAACAAGCCAGGAATGTTGTCAAGTATTACCGCCGAGACGTTAGGTTGGGTTAGGTTAGGTTATATTTCGTTATTGATGTATATGAAGGTCCCACGGAGACGTAGACTCCAACTAGCCAGGTATGTTGTCAAATAATACCGCCGAGATGTTAGGTTGGGTTAGGTTAGGTTATATTACGTTATTGATGTATAGAAAGGTCCCACGGAGACGTAGAGGCCAACAAGCCAGGAATGTGGGCAAATATTATCGCCGAGAGGTTAGGTTGGGTTAGGTTAGGTTACATTACGTTATTGATATATAAAGGTCCGACGGAGACGGAGAAGCTAACTCGCCAGGAATGTTGTCAAATATTAGCGCCGAGATGATAGGTTGGGTTAGGTTACGTTATATTACGTTATTGATGTATATGAAGGTCAAACGGAGACGTAGAGGCCAACAAGCCAGGAATGTGGTCAAATATTACCGCCGAGATGTTATGTTGGGTTAGGTTAGGTTATATTACGTTATTGATGTATACAAAGGTCCCACGCAGACACAGAGGCCAACTCGCCAGGTATGTTGTCAAATATTACCGCCGAGATGTTAGGTTGGGTTAGGTTAGGTTATATTACGTTATAGATGTATATAAAGGTCCCACGGATACGTAGAGGCCAACTCGCCAGGAATGTTGTCAAGTATTACCGCCGAGATGTTAGGTTGGGTTAGGTTAGGTTATATTACGTGATTGATGTATATAAAGGTCCCACGGTGACGTAGATGCCAACTCGCCAGGAATGTTTTCAAATATTACCGCCGAGATGTTAGGTTGGGTTAGGTTACGTTATATTACGTTATTGATGTATATAAAGGTCCCACCGAGATGGAGAAGCCGACTCGCCAGGAATGTTGTTAAATATTACCGCTGAGATATTAGGTTGGGTTAGGTTAGGTTATATGACGTTATTGATGTATATAAATGTCCCACGGATACGTAGATGCCAACTCGCCAGGAATGTTTTCACATATTACCGCCGAGATGTTAGGTTGGGTTAGGTTACGTTATATTACGTTATTGATGTATATAAAGGTCCCACCGAGATGGAGAAGCCGACTCGCCAGGAATGTTGTTAAATATTACCGCTGAGATGTTAGGATGGGTTAGGTTAGGTTATATTACGCTATAGATGTATATAAAGATCCCACGGAGACGTACAGGCCAACTCGCCAGGAATGTTGTCAAGTATTACCGCCGAGATGTTAGGTTGGGTCAGGTTAGGTTATATTACGTGATTGATGTATGTAAAGGTCCCACGGTGACGTAGATGCCAACTCGCCAGGAATGTTTTCAAATATTACCGCCGAGATGTTGGGTTGGGTTAGGTTAGGATATATTACGTTATTGATGTATATAAAGGTCCCACGGAGACGTAGAGGCCAACTCGCCAGGAATGTTGTCAAGTATTACCGCCGAGATGTTAGGTTGGGTTAGGTTAGGTTATATTACGTTATAGATGTATATAAAGGTACCACGGAGACGTAGAGGCCAACTCGCCAGGAATGATGTCAAATGTTACCGCCGAGATGTTAGGTTGGGTTAGGTTAGGTTATATTACGTTATTGATGTATATAAATGTCCCACGGAGACGTAGATGCCAACTCGCCAGGAATGTTTTCAAATATTACCGCCGAGCTGTTAGGTTGGGTTAGGTTACGTTATATTACGTTATTGATGTATATGAAGGTCAAACGGAGACGTAGAGGCCAACTCGCCAGGAATGTTTTCAAATATTACCGGCGAGATGTTAGGTTGGGTCAGGTTAGGTTATATTACGTTATAGATGTATATAAAGGTCCCACGGAGACGTAGCGTCCAACAAGCCAGGAATGTGGTCAAATATTACCGCCGAGATGTAAAATTGGGTTAGGTGATGTTATATTACGTTATTGATGTATATAAACATCCCACGGAGACGTAGAGGCCAACTCGCCATGTATGTTGTCAAACATTACAGCCGAGATGTTAGGTTGGGTTAGGTTAGGTTATATTACGTTATTGATGTATAGAAAGGTCCCACGGAGACGTAGAGGCCAACAAGCCAGGAATGTGGGCAAATATTATCGCCGAGAGGTTAGGTTGGGTTAGGTTAGGTTACATTACGTTATTGATGTATATAAATGTCCCACGGAGACGTAGATGCCAACTCGCCAGGAATGTTATCAAATATTACCGCCGAGATGTTATGTTGGGTTAGGTTAGGTTATATTACGTTATTGATGTATACAAAGGTCCCACGCAGACACAGAGGCCAACAAGACAGGAATGTGGTCAAATATTACCGCCGAGATATTAGGTTGGGTTAGGTTAGGTTATATGACGTTATTGATGTATATAAATGTCCCACGGAGACGTAGATGCCAACTTGCCCGGAATGTTTTCACATATTACCGCCGAGATGTTAGGTTGGGTTAGGTTACGTTATATTACGTTATTGATGTATATAAAGGTCCCACGGAGATGGAGAAGCCGACTCGCCAGGAATGTTGTTAAATATTACCGCTGAAATGTTAGGATGGGTTAGGTTAGGTTATATTACGTGATTGATGTATGTAAAGGTCCCACGGTGACGTAGATGCCAACTCGCCAGGAATGTTTTCAAATATTACCGCCGAGATGTTGGGTTGGGTTAGGTGATGTTATATTACGTTATTGATGTATATAAAGGTCCCACGGAGACGTAGAGGCCAACTCGCCAGGAATGTTGTCAAGTATTACCGCCGAGATGATAGGTTGGGTTAGGTTACGTTATATTACGTTATTGATGTATATGAAGGTCAAACGGAGACGTAGAGGCCAACTCGCCAGGAATGTTTTCAAATATTACCGCCGAGATGTTAGGTTGGGTTAGGTTAGGATATATTACGTTATTGATGTATATAAATGTCCCACGGAGACGTAGATGCCAACTCGCCAGGAATGTTTTCAAATATTACCGCCGAGATGTTAGGATGGGTTAGGTTAGGTTATATTACGTTATAGATGTATATAAAGATCCCACGGAGAAGTAGAGGCCAACTCGCCAGGAATGTTGTCAAGTATTACCGCCGAGATGTTAGGTTGGGTCAGGTTAGGTTATATTACGTTATTGATGTATATAAAGGTCCCACGGAGACATAGAGGCCTCCAAGACAGGAATGTGGTCAAATATTACCGCCGGTATGTTAGGTTGGGTTAGGTTAAGTTATATTACGTTATTGATGTATATAAATGTCCCACGGAGACGTAGATGCCAACTCGCCAGGAATGTCTTCAAGTATTACCGCCGAGATGATAGGTTGGGTTAGGTTACGTTATATTACGTTATTAATGTATATAAATTTCCCACGGAGACGTAGAGTCCAACAAGCCAGGAATGTGGTCAAATATTACCGCCGAGATGTATGATTGGGTTAGGTGATGTTATATTACGTTATTGATGTATATAAAGGTCCCACGGAGACGTAGAGGCCAACTCGCCAGGAATGTTGTCAAGTATTACCGCCGAGATGATAGGTTGGGTTAGGTTACGTTATATTACGTTATTGATGTATATGAAGGTCAAACGGAGACGTAGAGGCCAACTCGCCAGAAATGTTTTCAAATATTACCGCCGTGATGTTAGGTTGGGTTAGGTTAGGTTATATTAAGTTATTGATGTATATAAAGGTCTCACGGAGACGTAGAGGCCAACTCGCTAGGAATGTTGTCAAGTATTACCGCCGAGATGTTAGGTTGGGTTAGGTTAGGCTATATTACGTTATTGATGTATATAAAGGTCCCACGGAGACGTAGAGTCCAACAAGCCAGGAATGTTGTCAAGTATTACCGCCGAGACGTTAGGTTGGGTTAGGTTAGGTTATATTTCGTTATTGATGTATATGAAGGTCCCACGGAGACGTAGACTCCAACTAGCCAGGTATGTTGTCAAATAATACCGCCGAGATGTTAGGTTGGGTTAGGTTAGGTTATATTACGTTATTGATGTATAGAAAGGTCCCACGGAGACGTAGAGGCCAACAAGCCAGGAATGTGGGCAAATATTATCGCCGAGAGGTTAGGTTGGGTTAGGTTAGGTTACATTACGTTATTGATATATAAAGGTCCCACGGAGACGGAGAAGCTAACTCGCCAGGAATGTTGTCAAATATTAGCGCCGAGATGATAGGTTGGGTTAGGTTACGTTATATTACGTTATTGATGTATATGAAGGTCAAACGGAGACGTAGAGGCCAACAAGCCAGGAATGTGGTCAAATATTACCGCCGAGATGTTATGTTGGGTTAGGTTAGGTTATATTACGTTATTGATGTATACAAAGGTCCCACGCAGACACAGAGGCCAACTCGCCAGGTATGTTGTCAAATATTACCGCCGAGATGTTAGGTTGGGTTAGGATAGGTTATATTACGTTATAGATGTATATAAAGGTCCCACGGATACGTAGAGGCCAACTCGCCAGGAATGTTGTCAAGTATTACCGCCGAGATGTTAGGTTGGGTTAGGTTAGGTTATATTACGTGATTGATGTATATAAAGGTCCCACGGTGACGTAGATGCCAACTCGCCAGGAATGTTTTCAAATATTACCGCCGAGATGTTAGGTTGGGTTAGGTTAGGATATATTACGTTATTGATGTATATAAATGTCCCACGGAGACGTAGATGCCAACTCGCCAGGAATGTTATCAAATATTACCGCCGAGATGTTAGGTTGGGTTAGGTTACGTTATATTACGTTATTGATGTATATGAAGGTCAAACGGAGACGTAGAGGCCAACTCGCCAGAAATGTTTTCAAATATTACCGCCGTGATGTTAGGTTGGGTTAGGTTAGGTTATATTAAGTTATTGATGTATATAAAGGTCTCACGGAGACGTAGAGGCCAACTCGCTAGGAATGTTGTCAAGTATTACCGCCGAGATGTTAGGTTGGGTTAGGTTAGGCTATATTACGTTATTGATGTATATAAAGGTCCCACGGAGACGTAGAGTCCAACAAGCCAGGAATGTTGTCAAGTATTACCGCCGAGACGTTAGGTTGGGTTAGGTTAGGTTATATTTCGTTATTGATGTATATGAAGGTCCCACGGAGACGTAGACTCCAACTAGCCAGGTATGTTGTCAAATAATACCGCCGAGATGTTAGGTTGGGTTAGGTTAGGTTATATTACGTTATTGATGTATAGAAAGGTCCCACGGAGACGTAGAGGCCAACAAGCCAGGAATGTGGGCAAATATTATCGCCGAGAGGTTAGGTTGGGTTAGGTTAGGTTACATTACGTTATTGATATATAAAGGTCCCACGGAGACGGAGAAGCTAACTCGCCAGGAATGTTGTCAAATATTAGCGCCGAGATGATAGGTTGGGTTAGGTTACGTTATATTACGTTATTGATGTATATGAAGGTCAAACGGAGACGTAGAGGCCAACAAGCCAGGAATGTGGTCAAATATTACCGCCGAGATGTTATGTTGGGTTAGGTTAGGTTATATTACGTTATTGATGTATACAAAGGTCCCACGCAGACACAGAGGCCAACTCGCCAGGTATGTTGTCAAATATTACCGCCGAGATGTTAGGTTGGGTTAGGATAGGTTATATTACGTTATAGATGTATATAAAGGTCCCACGGATACGTAGAGGCCAACTCGCCAGGAATGTTGTCAAGTATTACCGCCGAGATGTTAGGTTGGGTTAGGTTAGGTTATATTACGTGATTGATGTATATAAAGGTCCCACGGTGACGTAGATGCCAACTCGCCAGGAATGTTTTCAAATATTACCGCCGAGATGTTAGGTTGGGTTAGGTTAGGATATATTACGTTATTGATGTATATAAATGTCCCACGGAGACGTAGATGCCAACTCGCCAGGAATGTTATCAAATATTACCGCCGAGATGTTAGGATGGGTTAGGTTAGGTTATATTACGTTATAGATGTATATAAAGATCCCACGGAGACGTAGAGGCCAACTCGCCAGGAATGTTGTCAAGTATTACCGCCGAGATGTTAGGTTGGGTCAGGTTAGGTTATATTACGTTATTGATGTATATAAAGGTCCCACGGAGACATAGAGGCCAACAAGACAGGAATGTGGTCAAATATTACCGCCGGTATGTTAGGTTGGGTTAGGTTAGGTTATATTACGTTATTGATATATATAAATGTCCCACGGAGACGTAGATGCCAACTCGCCAGGAATGTCTTCAAGTATTACCGCCGAGATGATAGGTTGGGTTAGGTTACGTTATATTACGTTATTAATGTATATAAATGTCCCACGGAGACGTAGATGCCAACTCGCCAGGAATGTTTTCAAATATTACCGCCGAGATGTTAGGTTGGGTTAGGTTAGGTTATATTACGTTATAGATGTATATAAAGGTCCCACGGAGACGTAGCGTCCAACAAGCCAGCAATGTGGTCAAATATTACCGCCGAGGTGTAAGATTGGGTTAGGTTAGGTTATATTACGTTATAGATGTATATAAAGATCCCACGGAGACGTAGAGTCCAACAAGCCAGGAATGTGGTCAAATATTACCGCCAAGATGTATGATTGGGTTAGGTGATGTTATATTACGTTATTGATGTATATAAAGGTCCCACGGAGACGTAGAGGCCAACTCGCCAGGAATGTTGTCAAGTATTACCGCCGAGATGATAGGTTGGGTTAGGTTACGTTATATTACGTTATTGATGTATATGAAGGTCAAACGGAGACGTAGAGGCCAACTCGCCAGGAATGTTTTCAAATATTACCGCCGTGATGTTAGGTTGGGTTAGGTTAGGTTATATTACGTTATTGATGTATACAATGATCCCACGGAGACGTAGAGGTCAACTCGCTAGGTATGTTTTCTAATATTACCGCCGAGATGTTAGGTTGGGTTAGGTTAGGTTATATTAAGTTATTGATGTATATAAAGGTCTCACGGAGACGTAGAGGCCAACTCGCTAGGAATGTTGTCAAGTATTACCGCCGAGATGTTAGGTTGGGTTAGGTTAGGCTATATTACGTTATTGATGTATATAAAGGTCCCACGGAGACGTAGAGTCCAACAAGCCAGGAATGTGGTCAAATATTACCGCCGAGATGTAAAATTGGGTTAGGTGATGTTATATTACGTTATTGATGTATATAAACATCCCACGGAGACGTAGAGGCCAACTCGCCATGTATGTTGTCAAACATTACAGCCGAGATGTTAGGTTATGTTAGGTTAGGTTATATTACGTTATTGATGTATAGAAAGGTCCCACGGAGACGTAGAGGCCAACAAGCCAGGAATGTGGGCAAATATTATCGCCGAGAGGTTAGGTTGGGTTAGGTTAGGTTACATTACGTTATTGATGTATATAAATGTCCCACGGAGACGTAGATGCCAACTCGCCAGGAATGTTATCAAATATTACCGCCGAGATGTTATGTTGGGTTAGGTTAGGTTATATTACGTTATTGATGTATACAAAGGTCCCACGCAGACACAGAGGCCAACAAGACAGGAATGTGGTCAAATATTACCGCCGAGATATTAGGTTGGGTTAGGTTAGGTTATATGACGTTATTGATGTATATAAATGTCCCACGGAGACGTAGATGCCAACTTGCCCGGAATGTTTTCACATATTACCGCCGAGATGTTAGGTTGGGTTAGGTTACGTTATATTACGTTATTGATGTATATAAAGGTCCCACGGAGATGGAGAAGCCGACTCGCCAGGAATGTTGTTAAATATTACCGCTGAAATGTTAGGATGGGTTAGGTTAGGTTATATTACGTGATTGATGTATGTAAAGGTCCCACGGTGACGTAGATGCCAACTCGCCAGGAATGTTTTCAAATATTACCGCCGAGATGTTGGGTTGGGTTAGGTTAGGATATATTACGTTATTGATGTATATAAAGGTCCCACGGAGACGTAGAGGCCAACTCGCCAGGAATGTTGTCAAGTATTACCGCCGAGATGTTAGGTTGGGTTAGGTTAGGTTATATTACGTTATTGATGTATACAAAGGTCCCACGCAGACACAGAGGCCAACTCGCCAGGTATGTTGTCAAATATTACCGCCGAGATGTTAGGTTGGGTTAGGTTAGGTTATATTACGTTATAGATGTATATAAAGGTCCCACGGATACGTAGAGGCCAACTCGCCAGGAATGTTGTCAAGTATTACCGCCGAGATGTTAGGTTGGGTTAGGTTAGGTTATATTACGTGATTGATGTATATAAAGGTCCCACGGTGACGTAGATGCCAACTCGCCAGGAATGTTTTCAAATATTACCGCCGAGATGTTAGGTTGGGTTAGGTTACGTTATATTACGTTATTGATGTATATAAAGGTCCCACCGAGATGGAGAAGCCGACTCGCCAGGAATGTTGTTAAATATTACCGCTGAGATATTAGGTTGGGTTAGGTTAGGTTATATGACGTTATTGATGTATATAAATGTCCCACGGATACGTAGATGCCAACTCGCCAGGAATGTTTTCACATATTACCGCCGAGATGTTAGGTTGGGTTAGGTTACGTTATATTACGTTATTGATGTATATAAAGGTCCCACCGAGATGGAGAAGCCGACTCGCCAGGAATGTTGTTAAATATTACCGCTGAGATGTTAGGATGGGTTAGGTTAGGTTATATTACGCTATAGATGTATATAAAGATCCCACGGAGACGTACAGGCCAACTCGCCAGGAATGTTGTCAAGTATTACCGCCGAGATGTTAGGTTGGGTCAGGTTAGGTTATATTACGTGATTGATGTATGTAAAGGTCCCACGGTGACGTAGATGCCAACTCGCCAGGAATGTTTTCAAATATTACCGCCGAGATGTTGGGTTGGGTTAGGTTAGGATATATTACGTTATTGATGTATATAAAGGTCCCACGGAGACGTAGAGGCCAACTCGCCAGGAATGTTGTCAAGTATTACCGCCGAGATGTTAGGTTGGGTTAGGTTAGGTTATATTACGTTATAGATGTATATAAAGGTACCACGGAGACGTAGAGGCCAACTCGCCAGGAATGATGTCAAATGTTACCGCCGAGATGTTAGGTTGGGTTAGGTTAGGTTATATTACGTTATTGATGTATATAAATGTCCCACGGAGACGTAGATGCCAACTCGCCAGGAATGTTTTCAAATATTACCGCCGAGCTGTTAGGTTGGGTTAGGTTACGTTATATTACGTTATTGATGTATATGAAGGTCAAACGGAGACGTAGAGGCCAACTCGCCAGGAATGTTTTCAAATATTACCGGCGAGATGTTAGGTTGGGTCAGGTTAGGTTATATTACGTTATAGATGTATATAAAGGTCCCACGGAGACGTAGCGTCCAACAAGCCAGGAATGTGGTCAAATATTACCGCCGAGATGTAAAATTGGGTTAGGTGATGTTATATTACGTTATTGATGTATATAAACATCCCACGGAGACGTAGAGGCCAACTCGCCATGTATGTTGTCAAACATTACAGCCGAGATGTTAGGTTGGGTTAGGTTAGGTTATATTACGTTATTGATGTATAAAAAGGTCCCACGGAGACGTAGAGGCCAACAAGCCAGGAATGTGGGCAAATATTATCGCCGAGAGGTTAGGTTGGGTTAGGTTAGGTTACATTACGTTATTGATGTATATAAATGTCCCACGGAGACGTAGATGCCAACTCGCCAGGAATGTTATCAAATATTACCGCCGAGATGTTATGTTGGGTTAGGTTAGGTTATATTACGTTATTGATGTATACAAAGGTCCCACGCAGACACAGAGGCCAACAAGACAGGAATGTGGTCAAATATTACCGCCGAGATATTAGGTTGGGTTAGGTTAGGTTATATGACGTTATTGATGTATATAAATGTCCCACGGAGACGTAGATGCCAACTTGCCCGGAATGTTTTCACATATTACCGCCGAGATGTTAGGTTGGGTTAGGTTACGTTATATTACGTTATTGATGTATATAAAGGTCCCACGGAGATGGAGAAGCCGACTCGCCAGGAATGTTGTTAAATATTACCGCTGAAATGTTAGGATGGGTTAGGTTAGGTTATATTACGTGATTGATGTATGTAAAGGTCCCACGGTGACGTAGATGCCAACTCGCCAGGAATGTTTTCAAATATTACCGCCGAGATGTTGGGTTGGGTTAGGTGATGTTATAT